>OX456524.1:92969244-93649244 GCA_949748255.1 Eustalomyia histrio | reverse complement strand
TCGTTCATCTGAAGCAAAACATGATAGGGATTATGCCCCTATATTTAGGGGCTTTTCAGTCGTTTAGGAGATAACAATTTCTCAAGTAAAAATTTGGATAACTTTACCTTGTTAAAATGAAACTTTTGGTTGGATAATAAAAGCAGAGCCGCGAATAACGTCGTAAGCGACAAAATTGAAATTCTTGAGAAATCGAAAAAAAAAACGTTTTAGAACTTGTAGGTGTATCCCATTGACTCACTTCTTTAGATTGCATTTTGATAACGAAATCCTGCATATTTTTGCCTAATTTAATTTTTAAGTCACTATATATGGAAAGGTTATATATCGGTTTGTCATTCCGTTTGTAACATGTCGAAATATAGATTTAAGACCCCATAAAGTATATATATTCGTGATTCTTATGAAAGCCTATCTAGCGATGCCCGTCTGTCCGTTGAAGTGGTGATCAAGGCGCGAAGACGCAAGCCGGGATGCGTCCTACACCGAGCAGTGAACAAAATCGGTCTAGCGGTTAAAAAGTTATGAGTGAAAATGTGAAGGTACCTCTAAATTTTCCATACAAATTGGTGTATTTTAGTACAATTTCATAGTAGCGACTGGTACATAATATATTTTCTTATATTTTTTACCAGTCGCTTTGAAGTGATATATTTTTTAAGTATTTTTCACCACAAATTTTTTTTCTTGGTTTTTACTTGTGTTCGCTGAAATTGTGTTTTCAGCAAAAACTGTAGTTATATTTTTTGAACTTTTTGAACTAATTTTTGACTATTTCTTTTTTGCTGACAAAAATCTGCTGATCAACACACTTAGAGTGGGGACAACAACCAAAGCTTGTCTAAATATAGTACAGACAAAACCTAACAATAAAAACACAATTCTTAAAAGTCGTGATTTAAAAAATAATTGTTCAACTTATGATTATTTACAGCTAGCTTTTGTACTAAAAACCAGGACTTTTTTGAAAGCTGGCCACTAATGTTTCTTTGTAATCAGTTGATCATAAAACACATTTTCTTGAGTACTTAACCATTTTAGTTAAATTTTTTAAAATTGTGCAATATAAAATCTAAATATAATTTTATATTATACACTCTACAAAATGTTTGTAAATTCACTACAATAAAATCGGTAAAGTTTTATGTAATATTACGAAAATTGGGTAAATACAAACACCAAATGCGTTAACCTGTTTTGTTAACACTTTTATATACAATAATACACACAAAAAGTATTTTTAGACATAATATGTTTACAATATATTATTGCTTAAAATCGAGTTCAAGATCCTTTTATAAAAAATAATAATAATGATTATTTATTATTTCTTTTCCTCCAATATTTCGTCACCACATTGGGTGACTTCTTCAGGGAAATTATATAATTTTTTTCCAACAATAAAAACTTATATATGAAATATTGGAGGAAAAGAAATAATAAATAATCATTATTATTATTTTTTATAAAAGGATCTTGAACTCGATTTTAAGTAATAATATATTATAATATTGAAGATCGAACAAAGGAGGATAAATATAGAGATAATATGTTTACATTTAAACACTTTGTGCCTAAAATTAGTATTATTTTATTAAATTAAAATTTTACGCACAAATTTTGTAATTATACTGCATTAGAATGGTAATAAATATTTTGACATTTTAAAATTGGATAATATGAAAAATTTAAAAAAGCAAAAAAGGTATAATAAATCAAAATCATTTATCCATACAAAAAAAAAAAAAAACTGAAGTACAATTTTCAAAACATGATCCACATATTTGCAAGACAACAACAGCCAACTTTGTAAGTGCACGGATGTATAAAATCTATATCTCTGCAAAGGTTGCTCTTTATAATGGAGAAGAGGATACAAATCATGCGGCATACTTTAAATTGAAGGTGACCATTATTGCACATGTCCATTAGAAAGCTGCGCTAAATGATGTAAATATTGCTAAATGAATTCTGTATTATATTTTTGATTAATAATTAATAAATCATAAATGTGAAATAAAAATAAATGTTTTGTCTTATAAATCAAATGTTTTTGTGCGGTTTAATTAAAAGCATTGAGTTGGTAAATATAATGCAACTTATAGTAGGAGTACAGTTTCCTACTATATTTTGTGTAAATTTCAACAGAAATTAATTAGAGTGTAGCGGAAGAATTAATGGAAAGAGATATAAATATTTTCAATAATTTAAAAATGAAAATGTATAAAAATTAAGATTTTTATTTCACTTAGTTAAAATTGTCCAGCCGGCTGCACTTGCAATATCTTAGAATCATTTCGTCATTTATATCCTTGGACAAACTTTTTTCTCTGGGTCTTTCAGAAGCATATTTTTGAAGACTTCTGACGCTGGGTTTTTCCTTGGGACGGATTTACATAACATAATGTGTGTATTCTAGATAATGTAAATATAAAAAAATAAAATTATGAGTGAGTTCACAAGGTGGACTGTGTTGTATTAAAATAACAGTCGTTACAATTTTTATTATTTTTAACAACGACGATATTATTTTTGTTGGTAGTACACTTAAACATATCACACTAAACATATGTACCAACGTTGTATCGTAATATCAAATATTGTTGTAGTATTGTATTGTGCTTTCAATAGCACAATACAACACATACAACAAATAGTATAGATCTTATAAACAATCTTATAATATTTAAATCAGAATTAATCATTTAAAGACTAACTTATTTTTATTCAACATTTTTTATTGTAAAAACCAATACATACAAAGAAAAAAAAATATTTCATATCATACGTTAAACAAAAACAAAATCTACATTGATGATCGCTGTCGTCAATGTTTACCAGCAAAGCATACGAAAGTGTTGTTGGTTTGCACTTGCGTGTATACATTGAAGAACGACAAAAAAACTAAAACACACAACCTATAGCTAAGCGCTTTTACAAAAACAAATGAGCATCAAGCGCATAGGGATTGGATACCCTTGATTTAAATTATATACAAAATGTGTAAATTTTCTGACATTAGAAATATTCCTGCAAGCACCCTTTTGCCTAAAATTTTGCTAACTTAGCAACATTTGTTGTTGACTTTACTAACATTTTCTTTGGGTGTAGCAGGTTAGTGCATGAGTTAAATTGCCGAAACATGAATATTGGTCAAATTTTAAATTTATAGCGTAACTTTCCTTTTGGCATATATCCTTTGAATGAAATTTAACATTTTATTCCTTTCCTACTATTTCCATAAATCCATAAAGAAAATCTGTAATCCTTAAATTACAGACATTTTTAATTGAGAGGATTTCAATTGAAAACTTTAAAAATTCCGCCATTGCAAAGAATTTTTTTAAAGGCATGCGCTTGAATAAAAAAACGTAGAAAATTTACTAAAAAAGAAATGTTAATACAAAAGTGGGTGGAGCTTATAAAACACACGGAAACAAAAACACTCAATTTGAGCACTCACTCAATTGATCATTTTTCTGCCATTTGTGTTTTTGAGTTTTGAGTCAGTCACATTGCCCAACGCACACGTTTCATTTCAAATACACAAATATATTTTAACCAGAAGGGTATGTTTGTGTAATGTAATACGATTCTCACATCATTCGTAGTAACAAATTGTAATTCTTTTATGCCGTAGAGTGTTTTGAACGAACGAATCTGCCAAATAAAACAAAACAAGTTTCAGCTGTTGTGCCAAAAACGAAAACGTTACATACGGATTGACTTTAAATAAAACATTGCCGTGTGACAGTATTTTGTTAAAGATTTTTACACAGCTGTTTTTTGACATAAATATTTGTATGTCCGTCTGCCTGTAACCAGCATTATCTTTACATTGCAATTGCCACTGTTGTTTTACATTTGAACAAAAAAAAACAACGAATTCTGTCATCTTTAGTACGTGTGTGCTTTTTGAATACGTTAAAATTTCTCAATGCGGTTGCTTTTTTCGATTGTTTGAATTTTAAATTGTTTTAGCAACGGATATTCTCAAAAATTACATGACATTAATAATAAACTCTTTTTGTATGTAGTACAGTGAAAATTCCCAAATCTCGCACCAAAATAAAGCTAAACATGTAAATAATCTTTCAATGGTAGGCATTCTCTTGACCGACCAAGGACACTAAATTAAGGCATTATCTGATTATGCGTTAACTATGTAGACATAAATTTGATGTAAAGTGCACATAATAGAAGTGAGGAGATGTCAAAATCGCAATTTAGTAAAAATATGTAAAAAAAAATTAAATTCAGCTCTAAAAAAAGTATTTTATGCGCATAAAAAATGCACTAAAAATATAGAAATATAAAAAAAAATATGCTAATTCAATTTAATTTAGTACACATAATATATTTTCCGTTACCGACTGTAGTTTATTTAAAAAGTAATACGTAGAGTTTGTTTTTAAATGAAAAAAAAAATTCATAGAAATATATCACTCTAATTAATTTCTGTTGAAATTTACAAAACTTATAGTAGGAAACTGTACTCCACCTATAAATTGGGTGAATTTACTCTATGTGCGTAAACGAAAAAAGTACACACATTATGCGTAAGTTGGTTCACACATAATGGTAATTTTACATTGAGAGTGCGTAAAAATTAACTGAAATTTTAAAAATAATTCGACAATTTACTAAAATTGTGCGTAATAAAACTTGTTTAAAGGGTAAATATACGCATTAAATGCCTAAAAATGTATTCTTCAATGTGTAAAAATACCAAAAAATGCGTACATTTATCAACTCAATGCTTTAAATTAAACTGTACAAAAACACGTTTTTTAAAAGATAATAAATTTAGTTTTGTTACAAACATATATAATTTAATAATAATTATATGTTATAAATAACATTTAATACAGATTAATAATAGTATGCGGCATGATTTGTATCCTTTTCTCCGTTTTAAAAAGGATGCACTATAATTCATCCTTACTTACACACAATTGGATATGGATGTCTTAAAAATATGTTGACACAATGTGGTTGAATGTATTTTAAATTTGTATTTATTCGTTTTTACCTTTTTTTTAATTTTTTTAACATTTTCCAATTTTTAAATGTCAAAATATTTATTACCATTCTAAGTTAGTATATTTACAAAATTTGTGCGTAAAATTTTAATTTAACAGAAGAATACTAATTTTAGGCATAAAGTGTTTAATTGTAAACACATTATGTCTTAAAATACTTCTTGTGTGTATTATTGTATATAAAGGTGTGTACAAAACAATTTTGCGCATTTGGTGTTTATATTTACCGAATTTTCGTAATATTACATAAAACTTTGCCCATTTTATTGTAGTAAATTTACAAACATTTTTTAGAGTGATATTTTAACTATTTGAATCAGTCATTTAAAAAACAAACCATCAAAATTTACAGACATTCAGTAGGAGTTGATATTTTCAGTTCAACGTAAAATTTTTTGCTTTCTGTTTCTAAAAATAGAAGTTTAAATAATTTCTTTTTGTTTTTTTTCTGAAAGGAGTATGTTTAAATACAAATTAATTTCAATAAAAATTACAAGGAATTATTCAAATATACATACACGTAAAGAAAATCAAAATATATATACATCTGTGTGTGTTGTGTTTTGAAATTTAATACAAATAAAAAAACTTTTAATTTGAAAAATAAACCACAAAAATCGTTTTTCTACCGTTTTGTCAGTTAAATATTGATGGTTATTTTACACCGCTTACGATTGTTTTTACTGCTTTTGTCAATAATTAAATAATGATTAAAAATAAATTACTTTTTCGATTAATTTAATATGTATTTTAGATTGTTTTTAATGAAATAATATTGTGAGTGCAAATAAATACAAATAAAATGAAAAGACAAAGGAATGCAAAACAATAGGAACTAAATTTAAAAGGTATTACGAAAAACTGTAAATTTTTCAATATTTTAGTCAATTTTACATTTAGTAAAAAAAATATAAATAATTTTTTTTTTTAGTTAGATGTCTTTTACGGACTCTTTCGTGTCTGATTTTTGCGTCTTTAAATCTTATTTAAACGATTTCTTCTTTTTGATTAAAACAAAAAGTAGAATATAGGAACAGGAAAATGTTTAAAAATTACATCATACCAGCTTTTAAATTTTTGGCTGTTTTTTTTATACACTTAAAAAAGTTTGTAAGTTAAAATAACTGAAAATATCATTTAAAAGAAATGATATTTCATTTTTAAATGGAACGGAAAACTTTTTTATTAAACTACAAACAGTTAACTACATAATGTTCTGAGTGTAAAAATACGATTTTCAATAATAAAATACAAAATTAATAAAATAAAATACAAAATTTTGACTTAAATTTTTAAATAAAAAATGTCTGTTACATCTAAGTATATTTTTGTACATTGAAAAAGTGATTTAAACATCAACTGATGTAATGGAGGCGAACTTAAAAGCTAGTACTTCTTTAACATCATGTGCCAAAACTGAGGGAGGGGGAGGGGGAGGAGGAGCGCTAATAAAAAAAGTTTGCATAAAAGAAGTCAAAATATGCCCTAAAAGACGCAAATCTGCTCTAAAAATGTAGAAATATGCCCTAATAATATGCTTTTACCTCAAAATATGCTCTTAATGCTGAAATATGCAAAATATGCTCTAACAAATCGATGCCGAAATTCTAAATCTGATAAATAGTTATTGGATATTTGCGGTTTCCCTGTACATTACACATTTATTTGAAATGTTCAGTAAATTTTATATTGAAATATACTTTTTTTGTCCTTTTTTATTGAATCTTGAGAACAGTTTCAGAAACTATGTTTTAAACATATTGCTTAACTCCACACATATTTATTTTACATTCAAAGAGGGAGGTTCTAAAAAGTAACATATATAGCCTTTAAAAAATCTGGATATAATTTAAATTTCCACTAAGTTATTTAAAAAACGTTTACACATTTTTAAGAAAAATATATGAGCAGCAAAAAGATGATTTGAGTGTTATTTTTTGACTTTAATATGGAAATTCCTTATGTGTACAAAAAATAAGGCTAAAGCAAGCTTAAATTTTCAACATTTTGAAATAAAAACATGCATTTATTCCCATAGCTTCACAAATTCTCAAATATCTCCGACTTCTACCACGTCATAGAAATTAAAAACTTTAAAAATTGTGGCACATAGTATCAATTATATCATTCCCGAAAAATTGTATTTTTTATCAAACATCATTTATCTATAAAAAATTCACAGAAGTTGTCATAAAACAAAAATTAAAAACATTTTAATAAGTATAAGGAACCACTATAGTACTTTTAACGATCTAATACAAACAACAAAAAGTTAGTAAAGTCAGCAAACATTTATTTAGGAGAATGCTAGCAGAAAAATTGATAATGATTTGTAGCAAAAAAATAAAAAAACATTAAATTTATTAAAAGTTGAACGAGTACTAACACTAACATGGCACAGAAAGGGTTTCTGTAGTTATCAGGCTATTTATTTGGTTAAACAATTTTGTTCGCGATATCCACTTACAAAAAAGTGTGAATACCCGATTAAAAAAAATTTATCTGGTACAAAATTTAATCATATCCAATTTTATATTCCTTAATACAAGGTGAGCGATTTAACATTTTCAATTTGAATCGGCTATAAAAAAGTACTGATTATTTTTTCAAACATCTGGTTTTATTGGAAAGGTTGAACTTTGCCATTTAAGAATGGAAGACAATATCATTTATATGACTACCACGACTGGCTCGCCAGTACCTCATCCGATCAACCCAATTTTTCAGTATATTTTCGATTGTTTCGGCGCGAATCTCTTCAATGGCAACTTTGATTTCATGTTTCAACGCTTCAATTGTCTCTGGATAGTTTGCGTAACATTTACAATGGGCTCAAATCACAGCTCCGAGGCAGTCAATTGACATCACAATTTCGGCTGATTATATGATTTTCAAAATATATGATGTAAAATATCGATTGTTGCATTGGCTGTGTGACATGTGGTCCCGTCTTGTTGAAACCAAATGTCGTTCATGTCAATCTCTTGAATTTTTGGAAACAAAAATTTCTTGAGCATGGCACGGTAACGCTCACCGTTGACGGTATCGGCGGCTCCTTGCTTAGTTTCGAAGAAAAATTACCCAGTCGTGGTAGTCCTATGAATAATATTGTGTTCCATTCTTAAATGACAAAGTTCAACATTTCAATAAAACCAGAAATTTGAACAAATAATCAGTATTTTTTTATATCAGAAAAATAGCAGATCAAATTAGATCCAGAAATATATTTGGCGATTTAGAAGGATCTGAATTGATCCGAAAAATAGCAAATCAAACTAGATCCAGCAATATATTTGGTGATTTTGAAGGATCTGAATTAATCCGAAAAATATCAGATCTAATTAGATCCAGCAATATATTTGTGGACTTAGAAGGATCTAAATTGATCCGAAAAATGACAGATCAAATTAGATCCAGTAATATATTTGGAGATTTAGAAACATCTAAATTGATCCGAAAATTGGCAG
This sequence comes from Eustalomyia histrio, assembly GCA_949748255.1. Classification (NCBI taxonomy): domain Eukaryota; kingdom Metazoa; phylum Arthropoda; class Insecta; order Diptera; family Anthomyiidae; genus Eustalomyia; species Eustalomyia histrio. Next base: position 93,640,735 of record OX456524.1, on the reverse strand, counting down.
ATCAAATTAGATCCAGCAGTATATTTGGGGATTTAGAAGGATCTAAATTGATCCGAAAAATGCCAAATAAAATTAGATTTAGCAATACATTTAGAAATCAAGTAAGATTCAAATTTATCCGAAAAATGGCAGACTGAATTGTATCAGATTAGTTCCAACAGTATTTCGAATCTTGTTAATTAAAAAACGTATTAAAAATTTTTAAATTAAAAATATTAAAATTCTAACAAACAATGCCTTCCCCAGGATTTGAACTCGGTCTGCCAGAGTTGTAGTGAAGTTAGGAAAAATTTTCCACATATTATGGCGGAATTAATAAGACTAAATTGGTTCTGTACTTATCTAAATTAAAATAATTATATATAATAATATCTTATGGACTAAAAAAAAATGTGGATAAATAATTATATAGAAGTTTAGGAAACAAAGATCATATATAATTTTATATGTAACTAAATTGTTTTAAACTAATTATATCCTTTATCAAAAATTTCTAGGGGTTGTCCCGAAAAGAGTTAAAATTTTAAAGTTTTGTAAAAAAAGATATTAATATAAAAAATTAAAAAATTATCTGCCTGGCTGGGATTCGAAACCATGGAAACCATAATTAATGATTTTAACATTGGAAGGAAGTTGTTTATGTAACTCGGTGCTATGAAAAATGGATGAGCAGGTGTATATTTTCATTAGTTTACGGAAATTGTTAAACAACATTTTGAAAGATGTTAAAAATAATTGCTTTGCACTATCAACTTCTTTGGATGTTCTGAAGAAGAGATTAATAGAGAATAACATTTATTTTATTTTGCTGGGTACAAATAAAAACTTACACTAAAAATACAACTATTCCACCAAATAAAAAATACAATACAATACAAAATGTGAATGTAGAAAAATAAAATATTGTGTTAACTTCAAAATAAAATATTTAAATTTAACAAAGATCATATATAATTTTTTATGTAACTAAATTGTTTTAAACTAATTATATCCTTTATCAAAAATTTCTAGGAGTTGCCCCGAAAAGAGTTAAAATTTTAAAGTTTTGTAAAAAAAAAAAATTAATATAAAAAATTAAAAAATTATCTCCCTGGCTGGGATTCGAAATTATATCTAATTATATCTTACATCATATCAAAAAATATTTCTAATATTGGACCATATTCTTATACAACTATATCTCAAATATTAGAGAGCATATATAATTATATATATTATATTATATAAGCCAAATATAAATATATATGGTAACCCAAATATAATTATACATATATAGTGTTATATACAATTTTATATGATATAATATATATCATATCTTATCATATAAAACATACATAATTTTATAAAGAACAATATAGAACAAGATATGGTTATATGTGACAAAATCTAAGGTAACATAAAAACAAAATAATGTAATATATAATTATAAATGCTAATGCATACTGACATATGTATTTGTGTATGATAATATATTTTGAGACAAGGCCACATATGATTATAGCTAAACTTTTTTACTCGGGTAATGAGTTACTATCATGGTTATCCCTAGTGAAGAGATACGTGGTTACCTTCAATAGTAAAGTAAGTAAAACAATAGTAGATCTTATTCAAGTAACATTTTCTTTTAATTTGGTTTTGAAATTCTTTTAAAATATCTTTAAAATACCAACTTTTTGCTTTCAAAAATTTAAGTTTTGGGTTAAATTTCGGCGTGCTGTTTTAATATGGTCGGATTTTCTTTAAATTTGGAATCATGATTTATTGTCCCACATGAGAACTAAAAAGAATATTTTTAAATTTGGTAAAAAAAAGGTGGCTCTCCCAAAATGCTTTATTTGCTTAATACCATATTTTAGTCGTAGTTTAAATTTGCCATGATGATTCACCAAAACCAACTATACACAGAGAAAAATATTGTTAGATTGCAAACGAAGTTTGATTTCTACGACCAAAATAACATTGATAGAATTGTAAATATATTTCCACAACAAGATTCGACTGAATTTTGGCTGGAACACCTACGATATTTAGACAATAATTTCTAAGACTTAGCAGCATTTTTATACATTCTTAATTTTTAAGGAGCTACCTATATCTTTCTATAACTACTTAGCAAGTCTATATCTACTTAAATTTTTATGGAATAATTATATAAAATTCGAAAAAAAAAACAAACCTAATATTGAGTTTATTATAGTATACCCCACTTCCTGTACAATGTGTTCTGTGTTGAATGGTTTTGCCAATACTTTTTGGTCAGTGTTTCTATTAGAATCAATCCCATTCTGCCTTTGATATTTTTGCTTGTTAAGTTAAATTTTCGTCATTCATATAATCCTGTACATATCACCAGTTATCGTAATCATTCTGGTTCCAGTTATTAAGACGACAATTTCCTGAATTTTGAACACCCTTTTTACCAAATTTTTAGTAGAAGTTCTTATGAGTGAAAAAATCTTCAGATATTTAACTAAAGGGCTTTAGACAGAACGTAAAAGGGGAGAATTTTTCCTTTTTTAACCCTTCTTGTAAAAATATCCAAAAATCTTTTCTTTTTGGATGTCTTCTTTGGAGGAACATTCTAAATTTCAAGCTCCTAGCTCTCTGAGGCTAGGTCTGGACGAAGAGGAGTCAGTTCGTAACGTATTTACTCTTACAAATTACCTATATATCAAGGTTGCCAAACATTAAACCCAAAATACCGTTTATTTAAAACCCTTTCAAGTGAAATTGATCTATTGGTCACTAACACATAAACTTAAAAAACCGTTACCTTAAAATAGAATTAAATAAATATCGTTAACACTAAAATAACGTAACAAAATAACATAATATCCGTATTTTACTTTACCTTAAAATAACTTATCAAAACATTTTTGAAATAAAGTTATCCAATAATACTATCACGTATGAAACAGTTGCCAACGCTGCTATAGACAGATTATTTTCAGGGAAAACATTTGAAATTTCTATAATAAAAATTAAAATTTTACTGAAAACCCAAAATTTTTCCCAGTCAGTAATAAATTACACTCAAAAAAATTAGTTAGTAGAAAAATTAGTAAAAAGGAATGAATATCAAGTATACTGGTTATCAACAATTTATTTTTTACTGAAATTGTACTCTGAATGTACTAGAAAAATAAGAAGTAGTAAAAACACTACACCTACTGAACCCGAAGTTGCGCAAACTTTGGTGAATAATTAATGATTTTAACATTGGAAGGAAGTTGTTTATGTAACTCGGTGTTATGAAAAATGGATGAGCAGGTGTATATTTTCATTAGTTTACGGAAATTGTTAAATATACATATTCTTATGATTTCATAAGTAGCGGTTAATATCAACATTTTGAAAGATGTTAAAAATAATTTCTTTACACTATCAACTTCTTTGGATGTTCTGAAGAAGAGCTTCGTAGAGAATAACATTTATTTTATTTTGCTGGGTACGAATAAAAACTTACACTAAAAATACAACTATTCCACCAAATAAAAAATACAATACAATACAAAATGTGAATGTAGAAAAATAAAATATTGCGTTAACTTCAAAATAAAATATTTAAATTTAATAAAGATAAAATCTAAATGTGTATTTATGTATTTAAAAACAAAATATTTCTACAAAATGATCCTTTAAGGAATTTGGCGAAAATAAATCTGCAGCCTGTAAGTAATTGAGATAATTTTGTTTCTATTTTATTTTTATATTGGGTATACAAGTAAATAAATGCATTTAATATAAAAACAAAATGAATTGATACATAATTCAAAGTATTGTCCATTGTTAGCCACTACTTTTTCCCATCTTTCTGGTAGCATATGGATTCCGCTCCCAAATAACTGCTCCGGTTTTGAGGTAAAGAATGAATTAAGCAACATGTGGCCGAGCGTTGTCATGATGGAAGATTATGGCCTCGTGTCTGGTCGAATATTCTGGTCGTTTTTCGTTGATTGCTCTCTTCAAACGAATCAATTGTGGTCGGTATATGTCACCTGTAATCGTCTGACCCTATTTCAACAGTTCATAATATAAAACACCCTTCTGATCCCACCAAATACAGAGCATTACCTTGGCATCATGGATATTCGGCTTCGGCGTTGATTTGGCTGGTTGGCCGGGCTTTACATATGAATTTTTGCTTGGGGTTATCGTAATGTATCCATTTTCATCACCAGTAACAATACGATGCAAAAATTGACTTCTTTTTGCAGCGTTCAAGCTGCATTTCCGACATGCAAGATCGCCTTTCCCAATTTCCTTGCCTTTGAATGAATCCCAATGTTTTTAAACGTAGATAAATGGCTTGTTGTGTGATTCCCAATGATAATGCAAGGTCTTCTTGCGTTTGACAACAATGTTCGTCGAGTAATGCTCCCAATTCCTCATCTTCAAACTTTTTCGGCTGACCAAGCCTCTCGTTGTCTTCTGTGTCAAAATCACCACTTTTGAATCGTGCAAACCATCGTTCACAAGTTTTTTGAGTTGGTGCATGTTGACCGTAAGCTTCTACCAACAATCGATAACTTTCAGCAGCCGTTTTCTTCAAATGAAAGAAGGTTATCAGACTTCCCCGCAAAACATGTTCTTTAGGCACGAAATTCGACGTTATTATAGCGATTGAAAAAAATGTGTGCTTACACTTTGGCGTCTATCTAATATTAAATTATAATGACAAATGTTTACCCTCCAAAATACAATATTTGTTTTTATTGAGACAAACCTTATGTGATCGTTATGCCATCTGTTGTCCAAATCGACATCGACCTGTATACCCCATATAATTTTGGCTTTCAATTAAATCATATCGACAATGCGGAAGTTTGGATGTTTTTATGTTTTACAAACTTCAAAATCACCAAAGTTGTAACCCCCAGGAAAAATTTAGTAAAAGCATCTCATTGATTTTTTCATTACTAATAATGACCAACCCCTGCCCACTGCATTACTACTAAAGTTAAAATAATGAGTTACTAATAATGTGTTATACAGCTGCTTATTCCAAGTCAGCTCCTTGTATACTGCATAACTTTCGAAAAGGATATAATTGATTCCTGGTAATGGGCCTTAATTACTTATTTGGCACTTCAAATCTGTTTTTAGTTTTGTTATTTATTTTTTTTTTCAAATTGTTAACAAAAATCAGTTTTATAATATGAATTATAACCAGTTAATTTTGCCTTATATATAACTAGTTTTTTTAATCTTACGATTAACTGGTTGCAGCTTGGAGGCAACAAGCTACCTCCAATAACATCACTGTGTTAAAATAATGAGCTTATCAGGCAAACTTCAACCAGTTACTGTTCGTTCTAAAAACTATTATTTAATAAGGACTTTTTTTCCAGGGCCTCTCAATAACCGAAGTGGCTTATAATCTCATACAATCTAATGTGTTATTTTTTTCTACACCATTTCTAAATTTCACCAAAATTAGTGATTACCTAATGGGATATCTGCCTTGTTTGTGATTCGTATATCAATTGATAAATCTGTACATAATGTCACACATACTTTCATAAATACATTATTATTATTTGTATAAATTTACATACATATAAATAAATGTGCACATGTACATATGCATTTGTATGTAGTATTTATCGGATCAGATACCTTATTATGTATCAACTCAATACGCAAAGTTTTACAAACAAACAAAATTATCGAATTTTAATATATATTACTAGTGTCCCGTGGGAAAAACATTTTAAGTAATACTCAAACGATGTGTACTGGAACATGAATCAAGTTGAATGTGGCCGATAAAAATTGAACAAAAATGTCAGAGCTCAACATTATGGAACTTGTTCGCCTTAAAAACCATGTTTTTTATAAATTGTAATCGCAACTACATATAAGTGATTTAAAATTTGTTACTTTAATCAAATCAAAAGTACATTTTTTCACTTTTAAGTCAATTGTCCCATCATTAAATTTTCCCTCCAAATAGGTTTTACTTATTTTTCCCATTTTCAGCATTTGTTAACCGATTTGTAATACATATTTTTTGTTTGTATTAGGATACCCTAAAGTACACTTAGATGTGTATATGTTATCTTAACTACATAAGTATGCAGAAGACGAGTTTGACAATACATATCATTTTGTTATTGTGTTTGGTTATTGTCATACATACAGTAACAATATTAAATAAAGTCCTTATACATTAGCGGATTCAAAATGAAAGTAGTTGGAATTTTGCAGCTCTTAATATTATTACCAGAGAAGATAAAAAAAATAAAAAACAAGCAGAAGTAAGGAGTTGAGGAAAAACACTTTTTTTGGAAAAAAAATAGTCGGCATGCCCGATTAAAGTCAAAATATTTCCCATCACTGGCCAAAACTTTTCCAAACTTTTCGGATATCAGCTTAGAATAACAAGAAACAAACTTCTGCTGGGACATGTCATGTGTTATCGACCGGAACAAATAGTAGTCGAAAGGAGCGATGTCTGGAGAATACGGGGGGTGGGGTAGGATATCCCATTTCAGCGTTTCCAAGTATGTCTTCACCGGTCTTGCGCAACAAGGGGCTGTGCGTTGTCATGGTTTCTTCGTATTCTGGGTGTTTTTGATTTAGTACGCAGCTCAATCGCATGCGTTGAGTAAGATAGAGTTACACCCTGAACTTTTCAACCGGTTTGAGCAGTTCGTATTCGATCACACCGCGCTAGTCCCACAAAATAGAGAACATAAGCTTCATGCCATGAATATTCGGCTTTACAAAGAATGTTGGTGGCTGTCCGGGCAGAACCCATGCCTATTTGCGCTTGAGGTTATCGTAATGGAAATACTTTTCATCGTCATTTACAATGCGATGCAAAATACCATTAATTTTTTGTCGTTCGAGGCGCTGTTCACAAGTGAAAAATCGGCTTTCGACGTCGCGCGGCTTCAACTCGTATGACACCCAGTTTGCTTGATCTTAAATCAATATCATGCCTTCTAGGCGTTTGCTAACTGTAGATTCATCCACTCTTAATGATGCTAACAACTCCCGAAGCATTGACATTCCTTCACATAGATCAATGATTCCAATTTTTCGTCTGCAAACTTTTTGGCTCGACCCGCACATTTCTTGTCTTCACTACTTTTGAAGCAACCAAACCAGCTCTTAAACGAATGTTCAGATAGAGCATACGCGCCATAAACTTTTACTAAGATTTCTTCATATTAAAGTAATGTAGAGGAACCCCGCAAACACATTTTATCTGTTAAAAAATTCGACAAGAGGCAATATTAAGTATCGTTGTTTACGTTCCAAACAAATGACACAAGCTGCAAGACGCTCATTCACAATAAGTCTTAGCGGCAAGATATTGGAAACAAGTGTCAGACTCTTGTGTGAAACGCTTAGTACTCATTCAAGGTCCAATATACTACAGGAAAATGTTAAAATAAATATTTGAGGTACTTTTGGACTGCCAGCCGTGGTTAATCGCACAAAAATATCTTTTTTCCGCTAAACTTCAAACGCCTGTAGAGGTCTAAGAGTAACCTCCAAAATAGTGGATTCAAAAATAAAAAAAAAATACACATTATATAAAAAAAATTTAAAATCACGCAATTTCAGAAAAGATACATTTATAATGAAATATGCATTTATAGCAAACTGTTCATTAGGAAATCAATACGTTTTTTTTTGCATATTTGAAAAGTTATTTGGTTAACAATGTTCTCCAGCTATCGGAAAGAAACACGTGGTGTGTCTGAAAGAACCAGCTTTAATATATCGTCGTTACGCCTACCGAATTAGCTATGTGTAGTAAATTATTTATGAAGCGACCGAGAAAACAGCTCCTTACACCGTTTGCAAGAATAGATAAAATAGATTAATCTTCTTGGTTTCCTTAAGAAAAATTCAGAGATGAATAATGCAATTTTTACCAATTTAACATCTGATTTATTGATTTTTTAAGGCTTTCTAAAAATTATTTAAAAAAACTGAAAAATATCTTTTTAAAATATTTATATTTTTTTTAAACCAGGTCCCAAAATCTATAGGATGATAATCGTCTGACGATATCGTTTTAACGATTGTGTTCCCTCACATAACTGAAATTTTTGTTATCGTTTTTTCGAAGTCTTTTTTTTTGCAGCTATAAGCACAAAATCAACGTCAAAACGATTAAAATTGTACGATAGCAAAATAGATATCGTCTTGTCAAACTTCGACCGACCCTGAGGTCTTTAACTTTATACACAAAAATCAACCATTTCTAAATTATTTGTATTAGTTTTATAAAACTTATTTAAAAGCAAAAATAATGTAAGTTTATTAAATGTGTTTAAATTATAAAATTTGAGCCGTTGGTACAACTAATTCCAACATCGATTTATAATTTCTCTAGCCTTGAGAAATTACAAATTAACTCATCATCATCTTTTCTGCAAGCTGTCATCCATTTCAAAGAAGATCAACTTAGCCCAAAACAATATTGACAACAATTTTGTGCCAATAGAGTTTACCCTTTCAACACATAGAAATATACGAAATTTTATGTATTAGAACAATTTTTAATTCTGTATCAGAAAAACAAAAAATTATTTAAATTTTATTTTTTTTTTACTAATAAAATTGTAAAAGATTCTTAGAGTAAACGTATAAAAATAATAATAAAAATACCGTTATTTTTAAGTTTTTTTTTGGAATAAACTAGTGGAAAGTATTGTTATTCCTAATGTCTAGGCAAACATTTATAAATAATTAAATATTTTCAGTGAAGTTCATTTATAACAAACACCCGTAAAGTACTGTGTTGAATACCAATGATATTTTACTAACCCAGAAAAACCACACATTACCAAATAATGGGTAAAGTAATGTATAGCCATAGGGGCCGATGGATTACTTTACACCTGACTTCATTGATTAATTTTAAGGCGATGAGCCTCAAAGTAATGGGTTCATTCTTCAATTATGCTTATTCGAAAATGAAAATTAATGGGTTACCTATTTGCAGATATAAGGTAAAAAAATAATTGCTTACCTAAATGATTACGAAGAGGTTAACAATAATTGGTTACTTTAACTTTTAATTTTTTAACTTAAACTTTTCACTTAAAATCTTTAATTTTTCAAACCAATTTAGGCTTTTCTACAGAAATACAAACTAATAAACACACGAATGCTAGAGTGAAACTAAAAATGCTTGTTATCAATAGATGGCAGTAGTTTTTAGATTGTACAGTAGGGTGCAAAATAAATAAATGAACATCCCGTAGTCTAGAATGGAGACAAATATGGGGACATATATTGCAGCAAATGTCAAAATTATCTTATCTTCTGTGTGGATGACTCGATTTTGTAAATATTTATTACCGGTAATTTATGTTGCAATAATTATTGTAATTACGTAAAACTTAGCTGTAATTTTTGTTTGACAATTTTTAAAAAAGGCGACCCAAAAAAAAAAAATTAAACAAAACATGATGAAATTTAAAAGAATTAAATAAATTTTAACAAATTATGAGAAAACCAAAAAAAATTGATATATGTAAGCTCGGCGATGAGCAATTTTGTGCCGCATTCTGTCGATGTTTTGTACTTATTGCTAAGTTTTTTTCTCTAATATAGATGGAATGGGATACAAATTATTAATCAAATATTGATTTTTATGCTACGTATGATTTTAATTAATTTATCAGTTTTAAGAGGCATTATTTTATGTTAAATTGTAATGCAAAATGTTTTCAAATAATGCTGAAGGTAAGGAGTATTCATTACAAAGTAATGCACTATTTAACCAACTATTGATAACTCATTCCCTTACATTTCATAATAATGCTAAAGGTAATGAGTATGTATTACAAACTAATGCATTATGTATCCAAATATCGGTTATTAATTACTTTTTGTTGAATTATAATGATATAGGTAAGGAGTATACATTACAAAGTAATGCATTATGTATCCAATTATCGGTAACTCATTACTTTATATTGAAAAATAATGATATAGGTAAAGACTACACATTACAAAGTAATGTATGAGTTTATCGCACCCATTACCAAAGTTTTCCTGGGAATCAATCTTCATATATTATTTGTTTTAAGAAATGAAATCACTGTTCAATGGTACTATTCATAGTGATTTTTCTAATGACGAGTTTTTATTTGAACTTAGTGATAGTGATGATGATGGTGACGATGATGCATCCGAAAACCTAAGACCTTACATTGACAAGGAAATTGATCCATCATATGTGGATAAAAATGGATTGGAGTGGCAACCGCAACCATTTAATAACCAGCATAGAAAAATACGTTAAGAATTTATTACAACATTGCGACCAGGTGCAATACGCTATGCCAAATCTCGTGTAGATGAAGTAGATAGTAGCTTTAATTAACCACATAAGGCCCTAATGGCTCGGTTATGTAAATAAAGATTTAATAAAAAAAATAAAAAAAAAAGATGCCTTTTTGCTGTTTTTTCCACTAGAAATTATATTCTAATAACCTAACCGATAGAAATGAAGGCTTGTATATTACATTATATTAAAACAAATTCTAATACATATTCTGAACAGAAGTATTGTAATCGATTCTGATCTATTACATGCATATTTAGCTGATTTGATTTTAGCAGGGTTATATAAGTAAACTAATTTTGACATTTTTCAGTTTTATCTATTTTTAGTTTTATCTATTTTTAATGTTATCTATTTTAGATCTAGAAATCAAAACATTGAAGATTTTTTTGTTGGGGAATACGGTCGTCTAATATTTCTGGCAATAATGTCAAAAATCATTATTATATCTCAACACTGTAATTCGTTTTGATAATGTATTAAGTAGAAGAGAAGTAACTTCAAAAGATAATTTCGCACCAATACGTGAGCTATCTAAAAAATGGTCGTGCCTTTTAGAAGATTTCTATAACCCATTTGAGTATGTAACTGTTGACGAAAAGCTTGTAGCTTTTCGGGGTCGTTGAAAGTTTCGTCAATATATGCCCTCAAGGCCGGCAAAATATGGCATTAAATTTTGGATGCTTACGTGTTAAGAAATCAGCTATGTTTGAGAAATTCAACAACACAGCTTTATCAGAAGAAAAATGAAGGATAACGCGTTGTTTTAGACCTAAGAGAGGCCATTTTGTTACAATGGATAATTTTTTTCTTCCTATGAATTCGTCAAATATTGCTGTCTAAAAATTTTAAAATGGTAGGAACTATGCGAAAAAATAAAAGAAGCATGCCACCAAAACTTTTGGAATGTAAAACGAAACCGTTGTATTCTTCTTCATTTGCTTTTACGAAAGGTACGACACTAGTGTCGTATGAAGGAAGAAAAAATTAATGCACCATTTTGCAATGAAATTGAATCTGAAGAAAAAATTGACCAAATGATAAAATGCTTTCGTTTTATACTTGAAAAAGAAAAACACGACGATGGCCTATGGTAGTATTTGCAAATATAATTGATATATCTGCACTAAATGCTTTTATTAATTACAAAGATATTAATCCAGAATGGCATAATAACAAAAAAAAAAAAACAGAGCAAAAAGAGAATTTTCACGAGAGCTAGTTTTTGTCCCTATTTTATTTACATTGCTGTAAATATCAATTCAATACAAACTAAATCTATTTTCGTAGAACTACTAAGAAGAACTAGTATTAAAAACTGGTAATTAACACAAATAAAAAACGATATCGATCAATCGTATCGTTTGGACGATCATCATATTCAAAATTACAGAATTGATGCCCAGTTTTTTTTCTGTTTGTGGGGTATTACAATTATTTAACTTAAAAAACAAGTATATTCGTATCAACTTTTTCATCTCTGGAATTATTAAAATTAAGAGCATCGTTTGTTGTTCTCATTGAGTAATTGATTCGGTGGTTTTCTATTCTAACCAGCGTTGCCGTTTTGGTTATTTTTTTCCAATGTGGAGATGTGAACTTTATTTTTCATTTTGGTAACTTTTTGACAGAATTATAAATAATATGTTTTATCTATATTTTTAAATTTTACTTAATAGTAAAAATTTTTATATACGCGATTTTATTCGTTGTTTTGATAACACTGTTAAATTTTTTGTAAAAGTATGTAGTTCGTATTTTATCGATGTATTTTATCGATGAGAAAAATGACTCTGAATTGAAAAATTTTTAAGTAAACTTAAATGTTGGTGGTCAACAAATCAAAAACCATTGAATAAGCAAAATATTTTTACGGTCTCTTCGACACATTTAACATCCATAAAACAAAAGCTTGTGCATTACGGAACATTAACGGACCGTATATTATAATCGCTTTTTTGAAAAAAAATACGTTTTGACACCGTTTGCTGTGTTATGTAGCCATAAAAAATAATTAAATAAAATAGATCTCTATTTTATTTAGCAACTCTTCCGTTAAGTTTAAATTTGTATGAATGCAAACTAAGGAGCGAAACTAGTGACTTGAAGTACTTTTACGCGGTTTACCGAAAAGTACTTTTTACATTGTAAATATTATCAGGTGAACATAAACTTATTCGACTTTTTTTGTTAATTTTAATAAAAGGCCAAAATTAAAACGTGATAAAAAATTAATTTAAAAAACGGTATGGGTACGGCATTCTGAAAACGGAGTTATTCCGTATTTTATACGACACAACGGTACGTAAACGGTGTTTCAATGACTGGCTTTCAACGACCTCAACTCCGTTTTTTACACCACACAGCGGTACGTAAACCTTCCGTCTCTGACGGACTTTCAACGGATTCAAATCGGTTTCGATGTTTATGACGTTCTAAACGTTTTTTGTAATTGGGTTGTTTCAGATTTTTATTGAAAAAAGACTGCAGTCAATGCAAAGTGAATCTGAAGATTTATCATCTGAAAGCGACAATGATAGCATGTTATTAAATTTTTAAAAAATTATTGTTATAAAATTACATTTCCAATACAAATTTAAATAATTAATATTTTTTCTGATTTGGTAACTTTTTTAAAAAAATGTTTGACACTGAATCTATCGGTATTTTTCTTATTAGTTTCTAGTATTCTTAATTACTCGTTACTTTTCAGAAAATCAGAGATAGTGTAATTTTAGAAATTTAATATTAGGTTTCTTGATTTTTTAAATTTTTCTATGACATGTTCTTTTGCGTTAGTTCTGTGACATTTTATTTTGGGTTAGGTAAGTGACGTGTTCCATTTCGTTGGCTCTGTGATATGTTCTTTTGCGATAGTTCCAAGATATGTTATTTTGCCTCAGTCCTGTGACATGTTCTTTGGGGGCTAGTATTTTGACATGTTCTTTCACACCGGTCCTGTGACATGTCACAGAGGGCTATTGAGCGTCTCATAGGACAAGCCTATGTTAAAGTGAATGGTACCTTTCATAATAAAAACCAGTGCCGTGACCAGTCTCTATCACAATAAACCGGTCACGTAACATGTCCTGTGAAAAGTCCCTTTCCCGCAGGGTAGTAATAACAAATTTGATTTACAATTTTTAATTTTTATGTAAAGTTTCATACAAAAGTTTATAAAAACTTTATTTAGATACAGAGTTTGGCGTAGTATACACGCCACCATCCATTGCTTGAAGAAAAAGCGGACTACGTTGAGTTTCTTCATACAATTTTGAACGACCCTACTGTTTTTGATTCGAATGTTTGCTGTCATTATTACAGTTATTTTGAGAATGATGTTTGTCATTTCATTCAAAACTACCGTAATAATGTTTATGACAAACAAACATATTTAATAACAGTAGGATACGACTTGGTGAATATTTGAAACGTATTATAAACATGCAGACAGACAAATATGTATGTATGTACTGCAAAATAGCTTTCAAAATGCATGGACATTAGGATGGTAATGGGAAACTTTAAACTTCCACTAATAACCATGCGGAATATTAATCCACTTGGTCTAAAACTGTTGTTGAAAATTGGAGCCAAATCATATAACTCTAACACGTGCACTTGTGAAATCAAAGCTTCACAATTTTAGATAGATAGAAAGATAGATCGGCCAAAATCTGGCCTTAAATTTGCCGGTATAAATTATATTTTTCGCGAGGAATTTCAATCAGCCAAAAATATTGTCGTTTTATTTTCATCAAATTCGAATAGTTCACGCGTTTATTAAGTTTCAAAACGTATCTAATTAAAACAATTTAAATTACATTGAAATTGTACACACTTCTAAATCTATATTATAGAATAAAATAATTTTTAAACGCCAAAAGAAATATATTTTTATGCAATTTATTTACACAGAAAAAGTTTTTGTATTTACAAAATTTCATTGTTGGTGCCCTTTTTAAACAATATATTTTTGGATTTACAAAAATATTCTATGAAAGATGTTCAAAATTACAAACATAATTTTGTAATTTTTTTCTGTGTATCGATTTAAGAAAAATTCATAAATATTTGTTACTATGGAATTTTTAACGACTTTCCTTTTTTGGGACCGGGGCAGATAAATGTGAAAAGTGGTAGATTTTTTTGTGCATGCTTAGCATCAATATTAAAAACATAAAATAAATTAAGAATGTAGTTTTTGAAGTTCAGCGTATACTTCTCCATATAAGTACCCATAAACTTACAGTATGTCAATATATTGTTTTTACAATAAAAAACAAAATTTTTTAATAATAATGGAATTTTATGAATTGTTGATCTGTTATTTTGTAATTGAATAGTATAGTAGGATTTTAAGATCATACCATATTCTTTTTAATTATTTTTATTGTAAAGAAACATGAAAATTTTTATTAGTAAGTTATAGAGAATAAAAATTGAGAAATTCCACTGAGCCAGCAGGATAGAATACTTAGTATTTTCGGTTGGCGCTACCCAACCTTGTCAATATCCATGCTCTTCTTCTCCCTTTGCGGTCATTGCTTGTTGATGATTGTCTATTTTATATTGAGTGTAAGGAAACAAATTAACTATTCAATTACAAAATAACAGATCAACAATTCATAAAATTCCATTACTTTACACACAAGGATACAGTGCAAAATATAATTCAAAATATTGTCTATTCATTAACTATCAACATAGATTAAGTTGTAGATTTAATATGGATTAGGACAAACATTTGATATTAAATGCTTCATATAAGCTGTGTTATTTGATACTTTAAGAATTAAAGTTCATAACAAAAAACTGTAAAAAATAGAGGATAAATATAAATTGTTAAATTTCGTTGATGTTAGTCTAATTGTGTTGTTGTTTACAAGTTTGTTAATTTGTTTCCTTACACTCAATATAAAATAGACAATCATCAACAAGCAATGACCGCAAAGGGAGAAGAAGAGCATGGATATTAACAAGGTTGGGTAGCGCCAACCGAAAATACTAAGTATTCTATCCTGCTGGCCCAGTGGAATTTCTCAATTTTTATTCTCTATAACTTACTAATAAAAATTTTCATGTTTCTTTACAATAAAAATAATTAAAAAGAATATGATATGATCTTAAAATCCTACTATACTATTCAATTTTTTAATAATTGTACAAAAATTGCAAAGTTTTTATAATCTCCAAAAATCTTTTCCATTTAATTTGATTGCTTACATCCTTTACTAAAGAGATTTACAAAAAAAAAAATGCCATAATGATTGTAATTGAGAAGAATATAAAACAAAAACAACATAGACTCATTATTTATCTGCAAAGAAATTGTTTTTACAAATTCATTTTTTTTTTTGCAATTTCTTTGCACAATTGGAATTATTCGAATATATTACAGTTAATCACTCTTTATTGTGATTCTTATATGTAAGCACATAACACAAAATTAAATGTTTTAGTCTGTAAATACCCAGAAATGTATTTCGATTGTAACTGATTTGCTACATTTAAAACATGCCAGGCAAAAGAACTTCAATGGATGTAATCCAATTGGTTTATTATAACCACAACATCGGCAACATCAACATCCTAGAATTTGCAGACATGTTTTCCTTACAAAGGCAAACTGTTTATAATATATTAAATCGGGATAAAAGTGAGCAAAGGTTGAAGCTAAAATCTTCAAGTGGTCGTCCATGTAAAATATCCGGCAGAACAGAACGCTTAATATCAAGAAAAGTTAATGAAAATCCACAAATATCTACCAGAACCCTTGCAAAAGAACTTCAGGAAGAATGTGATGTTACTGTATCACACGAAACAATAAGGAACACACTAAATAAAAACGAGAACACATCAAGAGCTGCGAGAAAAAAAACACTTCTTTCTGTACAAAATGTTGAAAAACGATTGTCATTCGCTATGATGTATACAGATAAGCCTGATGATTACTGGAACGACGTCATATTTTATGACGAGACTAAAATCATGCTATAATATAATGATGGTACAAACAGAGTATGGCGGCAGCCTCTAAAAGCCTTAGAAAATCGGAACATCATTCCCACCGTAAAATTTGGAAAAATTTATGTTATGGTATGGGGCTGTATTTCCAGCAAAGGAGTTGGAGATTTGGTTTTTATCGAAAGTACCATGGATGCGAAACAGTATTTGAATATATTGAGGGTTAACTTAATACAAAGTGCAAATAAATTTGGCGTGATAAACGGCAACCAGCGAATATTTAGGTTATATCAAGATAACTACCCGAAGCACAAAAAGCACACAGTGCGAACGTGGCTGCTAAACAAGTGCATACTCCAGTGGATACTCCAGCGCAGAGTCCAGTCTTGTACTTGAAATGTATGGGCATATCTAAAGAAAAAAGTTGCAAAGAGGCAGCCCAAAAACCGTAATGAATTAAAAAGTGCAATATTGGAGGAATGGAATAAAATTCCAAGTGAATACGACCTTGTGAAATAAATCAGTTCAATGAAAAAGAGACTACAAGCCGTTACAAATGCTAACGGACGACATACGAAGTATTAAGCCCCGAAACATAGCCTTTTATACAGTACAAAGAATTTCTCGACAGGAAAATATTGAATTGTTTTTGATTTTTGTTCCTTTTTTAATTATGTAAATATTTATGTGAATACATTCCTCAATTCACCTGCACTAAAAAATCTTGAATTAAATACATAAAATACATTTTTTGAAGTCAATTAATGAAAAATTCTTGTTATATTTTATTGTAAAAACATATTCTTGACATACTGTATATATTTTTCAAAACAACTTCAAAGTGAGCAAGAAATCTCAAAAAGAAAATCCCTTCTCTACGATACCACATATTCAGAAACTGACAATGTTATTTCGTTAAAAATAATCTAAAATATTAATTTAATCGAAAATACAATTAAAAGGATTTTTTTTTAATTAATTACAAAACACAACACACACATAGGTTCATATTATTTATTTTCTATATTTGTATTTATATGTGAGCAGTTTCTTGTAAGTTGTATTGAAATAATTTTTCATTTAAACAACTATTTTTATAAAAAACGAAAAGAAATTATTTAAATTTCTATTTTTAAGATAAGAAAACATAAAATTCAACATTTAACTTAAAGAACACATTTTTATAGATTGTTTTTGACTGATTCAAGTTGTTAAAAAATATATTTGTTTATGTATTTTAATTGATTCTCTATTTAAAAACAACATTACGTATTACTTACTTTTTATAGCCTAAAGCCGAAACAAATCGATCTTCCATTTTCTTCTTCTTACAACATTGAATCGAATTTCATCAAAATATAAGGTTAAAATATACGTACACACAGATAATTGATTCGTGCTTAAAACCGAATTTATTTCCAATCGGTTCGTTTGCACATACCGAATTTTTTGATATTCGGATATTTGCTCCTTCCCGTACACATTTTCAAAAATCCGACCTAGGAGATGGAGCCTGCATACTAAATTTAAACTTCCTAGGCCCAACGGTTTGTGCAAGCTGTTAAGGGGGAGGCTCATGGATGAGTTGCACATACTCCAAGAAAAGCATATTTCGAATTTCTGTTTTCTAGCTAAAGGGGTTTGGGCAGGCCGTTAAAGGGAACCTAAATATTTACATATTTACACATTCGCACATTTGCCCATATGCGTATGTGCATATTTACATATTTACATATTTGCATATTTATACTACCATCAAACCATTAAACCAAGCTGTCAAAGGGGAGACATTTTATCCTCTTAAACGTATTTAAAATTTCAGGTATCTTGCCCACCCCGAGGCAGGCCGTTAAGGGGAAGATTTTTCGGGGGGAGACTTTTCGCCCATTTTTACCACATCTCTGGTAAAAATTCTAAAATAAACCTTTTCAAGGAGTCGGCACATACTCCCAGGAAGGCGTATTTCTAATTTCAGGTTTCCAGCTAAAGGGGTTTAGGCAGGCCGTGAAATGGGAGTTCCTCCCCCTTTTTGCCCCTTTCCGAAGGAATTACCAAACACCCCGTCTTAGTTGACTATATCTGTCTCCTATTTCTAAGTATTGGGGATACTAAAAGTCATTTTCAGAGAAAACAGATTAATTGTGACAACTGAATTTTTTGCCAACTGAATAGCCTGGTTGCAGTAACCGAATTATTTGATTGTCGCAACCAAATGTATTCCTGATCCAATTGAAATATGTGGTTTCAACCAAAATTATGTTGTACTAAAAGAATTTACGTCGTCACAAACAAATATGTCTGTAGCTCCAACCAAACCACTCGATTGGCAAGAAATTCGGTTGTCACGATGAATCAGTTTTTTCTGTGTCCATAAAATAGTATAGAAAACTTAACAAAAGCAAGGTAATGTCCTATCATTATTTTATACTTTACTTTGTAATGAGTACTCCTTACATTTAGTATTATTTTCAGATAAAAAAATGTATCACCCATAATATGTTGTTCTTTTTTATATTATTTTAAATTTAATAATAATATGATACGTGTAATAAGGTAAACCTCTTATTTTAATATAAATAATAATCTTCAATGTTTAAAATAACTTTATAAAATATACATTATTTATTTATGTTTATTTAAAATTAAGTCCTATATTAAACAAATTGTTTCATACGTACCGGTTTCATTTTTTATGAATTTGACAATGTAAATAGGTTACAAACAATTTAAAACTTATTTCACTACACTCAGAAAAAAAAGTTAGTAGAAAAATTTTGTAAATGGTTTTCAATCCCACTCTACTATTTTTGTACTGATTTTTAGTAAAAAAATTATTATTTAGCAAATCTTTTTGCTATTTACATTTTACAAATTACAGAATTTTTACAGAATATTTACAAATTTTTGTTGCTAATTTCAGAAATCATTTTACAAATTTTTGAAAACCGATTTGCTAAAATTAGCAAAAAATTTTACCAATTTTAAAAACGTGGATATTGAAGGAAATGTTATTTCTAATTAAAACTTACACCTACAAACTTAAATTTCCTTAAAATGTTACATATATTTAAAAAGGTATCGGAAGTGAAGATACCGACTCATGTCTAAAAAGAGGACATCCACTTAAAATAGCACAAAAAAAGGTTTTTTAGTTCTAAAAATCCGCAAAAAACATTAAAATTAAACCTTAAAAGTAAAAAAAAAACTGACCAAAATATTTTTCAAAACAGAAATTACTAAATTAAAACAAAATGATTAATTCGTTATTTAAAAAATATAATCAAAATTTTTGATGCTCGATAAAAAAAATAAATTCAAAGCTTTTTACTAATATTAATAATATTTAGTAATTTTTTTTTGCTGATTTTAGCAATCAGATTTTAAATTCCACTTTACAAAAAGTCTACTAAAATTTAGTAGCGGCTACTAATTTTTCTACTAATTTCATTGTACTACACGTCAGCATACATGTGTTGCTAAGATTAGCAGAAAATACCGCTGGGCTCAAATTAGCAGAATTTCCCGTAATAACAGCAAAATTTTCAGTTGACATTACAGACTTTTTTTGGTGAGTGTAATAATCACAATTACTTTTTCTAATAAGTTAGTACATTAGAAAGAACATCATATTAAATTTATATTTAAAAATTATGATAAATATTATCGTAAGTCCCTCATTAAATGAACACCACTAAACCCACTCCATAAACATAAATATTTATATTACACCCCTGATACATAATTGTCTGCTACGTAGTATAAAAAAATTATATAAAGACAGTTCTATTCCCACACTTGAAAGACACAATGGAATGAGGGCAGTTTAGGACAAAATCACTGCATTTGAAAAAGTCCATTATTTAATGGTCTAATGCGAATGTATGTGTACTAATTTTGTAATATTAATGTATTTATTTTCAATTGATTGACTTTCGCATTCACACTAACGCTATTGAAAAATTATCACAGTGATATAGTGAACATGAAATATATGATTAGAAAAATACTTTTTTTAAAGAATATTTGCAAGTATAATAATGGCAGAATTAACCCTCATATGGCAAATTCAAATAAATTAATTTTATGCAAATAAGTATACACTATTCAAGAGAGCACATTTACATTTGTGTAGAACTGTTTGTATAAAATCGTTACAATTTATTACTTGATTTTTAAAATTAAATTTTTTGTATGGGAAAAATTAGCTGAGGTTAAAACAGGCACTACATACGTAACAGTAAGATGTACAGAGTTAAAAACCGAAGCCATCAAGCCACCGAGCCAAGTTCGAGTTAAAAATCTAGTCAAAATGCCGCCGACAAATATGGAATAATATTGTCTGAATAGATTTTTAAGTTGTGCCATAGCGAAAGAAAATTCAAAGCGTTTTTATGATTCGACTTTCAAGTTTATACATTGGCATTTAAGGGTTAACTACGCATATTCCATACAGGGTGGCGCAAAAATAACCTTTCGATGTTTTTGGCTGTAATTAAAAAAAAAATGAAAAACTTTGATTCTTCTTGTGGATTATTTTTATTTGGTCTTTTAATTTTTTTTACATCAAGTCGAGAATATGATGTCATGTAAATGGCCGCCGCCACAGTTGATTGTCATTTGAGCCCTTTTTATGGCATGTTCCATCACTTTGCCCAAAACTTCCGGCGATAGGTCCTCACATTCTTGACGGATATTGTCTTTAAGAGCTGCAAGAGTCTGAGGCTTGTTGACATAAACCCGCGACTTCAAAAAGCCCCACAAAAAGAAGTCTGGAGCGGTCAAATCAGGCGATCTTGCTGGCCAGTGCAAATCGCCAAAACGGGAGATTAGGCGCCCGGGAAATGCATCCTTCAGCATATCGGTTGTGGCACGTGCAGTGTGTGGCGTTGCACCGTGGAACCACATGTTTTCCAATCCCAATTCATCAAGTTGCGGCAAAAAGAACTCGTTGATCATTGCTCTGTAGCGCTCACCATTCACAGTAACCGTTTGGCCCGCGACGTCTTGGAAGAAAAAAGGTTCGATGACTCCTCCAGCGAAAACAGCACACCATACAGTGACTTTGAGCGGGTGTAATGGCTCTTCGTGGGTTACACGCGGATTTTCAGTGCCCCAGAAGCGTAAATTTTGCTTATTTACGTAACCGCTAAGATGGAAATGGGTCTCATCACTCATGATTATTTTTGATGAAAAATCATCTTCATTATTGTCCAAATAAATAGTCACCAAAATCCGCGTTCTGGAGCAGTGTAGCGTAACATTGTATTTCGCATGTGTTTACTACACAAATGTTAAAACAGAACTGACATTAGGGGCCAATCGCAAAATTGATAGCATTTTCTGATAGGAGGATTACTTTTGCGCCACCTTGTATATGTAGAAGAAGAAAGCGATTAATTCAATTGTTGATCATTGTTGAGACGGTGGTATTGGTGGTGGCTTTTCAATGTTGTTATCCGTGATGATTAAAATGTAAAACATTCGAGATCCAACAACAATCACACGACAATTATAATCATTTGAACGCATTAATACAATGATAAGTCTGAGTCATGGCGGTAGAAACGCAAAGTGCACACCTAATAGAATAGAAATGAATGTAACAAAATATGTACAATGTATGAATGAGCGTGTGCTAGTGTAGCGAATGAATGCCTGTTCAATAACGCCTGAGGCCACAAAAAGCCAAAAAGGGCACGTGTCCTTAATCCGGTAATTATTTCAACAATATCAACAATTCCTTTTCAATAAACTCCACCTATTACATCAGTGATAAAAAAGCAACGAATTACTTAATATGACATAGTGTGGCAGATAACTACATACGTGAGATTCAAGTACATTTTCAAAATTCAATTGAAAATTTCCCCTTTTTACCTACTAGTTTTCCCATTTTTCGTTTGTTAGCTCATGAATTCATCTCTTAACTCCCATACAGCTTAAGATAAACATCAATTGTATCAAATAGATTTTGTTATACTTTTCTCATGGACAAGTTAATTTATGCTCATACCCCAAAATCTGATGCCGATTGTAGATAAACACTATCTGTGCAACTTGATCTAGTCAAATGTTCATGAACAATATGCTGTGTATGTTATTCATTTTCTTTGCGTTTGTAAATGACCCCTTTTCTATGCGTTAACCTCAAATCATCCGTTGTAAGAAATATTGTCGTCTTATTTAATGCTAAGATGTTGACATTTTTATATTGTAACAAGTGCTTTATGACGATACAATCGCTTTTGGGTCAGGTAGCAGAAAACCCAAATTCTCAAAAATAGATAATAAATTAAAAATACAAACATTTAGCCTTTGATATAAAAGTTGTGAAGATGCATACACTGCCGGCCATTAGAATATTCCAATTAATGGTAAGGCTGCTTTAAAATATCGTGATAGAGGCCAGATACTAAATGAAGTCATAGTTTTAACAAGGATATTGAACACTTGATGTTTTTAATAACTGGGATATAGATTGTGAATTGAAAGTGATCAAAACACTAGAAGTGGTCATAACAAATATTCCAGTAAACGAGGTGGGGCACAAACCCAGTGTTGTTACACAAATTGCGTGTAATTATGACCTTCTTGTGTAGTCCATGTGCAGTGGCGTGTCCAGGATTTTGTTTTAATTTTTTTTTAATCTGGCAATTTCTAAACCTCAATTTTTTGACCTTTTTAAAGCACTTGAAACTAAATTTAAAGCTTTTAAATTCATAAACAAATTTTATTTAAAACTTTTTTATTACATTGACTGCCCAGCGGGAAAGAAGGGATCAGTTGGAAATTGGGACCTGCCCCGTGATAGGTGAAATCTGAACCGGTTCAGAAAATACATATCACAAGATAGGTGAAAAGAGGACCGGTGCCCAAAGTACCTACCACCTGACCGATTTAAAAGTCATGACATGTTCTTTAGACCAGTCCTGTGACATGTCACAGAGGGCAATTGGCCCCCTCCTAGGACAAGCCCATGTTAAAGTGACCGGTTCCGTGACCGGTCCCTTTCACAATCAACCAGTCATGTCACGTGTCCTGGGATAGGTCCTTTTCCCGCAGGATAAGATCTAAAATATTCGTATAATGTTAAGTACATTTTGATTGTTTTTGTGTTGAAAAGCTTCTCTACGCTTTTAGATCATTTTGGTAAAAATCTATTATGCTACAAACTTCTTTTTACGAAACGTCAAATACACGAAGAGAAAAAACATGGTTGCAATATGATCACTGCTACTATATTGTGCTTGCTGCAATCGGGTATGGTTGTCATAACCAAGTTATTGTTTTTCTAACCATCAACATGGTCGCTACCATTATAAAATAGTTAATATTTTACTATTTTATGATTGTCACTTTCTATTTTATATCATGATTGGCTGTAACCATACTGTGGTAACAAAAATTATGACTATGAAAAATGTTCATATACTTTGTAATGTAATTAGAATTTAAAAAAAGTCCTTAGAATCAAAGTTTTTTGAAAGAAAAGTTTTTAGAATCTAAGATTTTTTCCTTAACAATTTTTCTTCAAAAAGTGCTTATTATCAATTATTTTTAGAAAAACATTTCTATATTCTTAAATTTAAAGAGTTTTTTCATATTTTCATTAAGAAATTTGCTTAAATTATGGATTATATACCCAGCAAAATAAATGGTAGTCATTCTGTGACTATAACTTCTTTCATTGCTTCCTAAACTTCAGTTGACATTCTTTTATGATTTTTTGGTGCATTCATGTATTCATATTTCAAATGCAGTGATCTGGATGTAAACCCGATGCATATCTTAAAATATCACTCTTCATTAGTTCTAAAGCATAAGTTATGGTATATTTTGTTTGGATCTAAAGCATTTATTCAAATTGAGAAAATAGTTCTGATGAACTTTTTTAATTTTGTTATTAAATCAGTTTTTATATTTTAGTTTAAAATTTCATGAGAGTTAGAATTTATGCAGTTTTGCAATTTTTATAAAAGTTTTGAAAAATCAAGAAAAACTAATTTTTTTGACCTTTAATTGAAACTAGCTGGCCTGTAATTTGCATTTGTTCTGCCTTAAATATTTATGACGACGCAATCTGTGCATTTTTGCATTATGTATATTATTTAACACTACACCATTTCCAGTTTTAATTCAGAATTTACCGAAATAATTTTAAAATTGTGTAAAAATTATTTAAAATTGCCCAAAAAGGTTTTAAAATTGTGCAAAAGTTATTTAAAATTGTTCAAAAATATCTTAGAATTGTTAAAGAATATTTTAAAATTGTCTAAAAATGTTTGCAAATCGTACAACCAGTTTTTAAATTTCCCAAAAATATTTTAAAATTTGTCTAAAAATTCACTGAAATTTTTGAAAAATTTTTCAAAAATTCTTTTCCAATTATGCAGAATTATTTATTAGTTTTAATAAAGAGTATTTGTATATAAATGCATAAATTTCGTTTCTTTAAACTTATTTTTCTGCATTCTTATGAATTAAATTTTCATCAAAGCTTAAATGCTACAAAGTATATGAACATTTTCCACTCATGCAGCAGAATATCTAATCATTGTATTATCATTGCTTCCTTAGGGTAAAGTATGAGTAATGCTAGTAGCTGCATTTGAATACTTCCATCCTATGACACGCTAATGTTAAATTCATCGATAAAACCATCAGAAAAGAAGTAATGCCTTTGCCATAGTAGTGATGCTTTTATTGCTTCTTTGGCAGCTTCATTTTTGCTGGGATAATGATAATCCAGATAATATAATTATGAGGCACCATAATAATAATAATATTTTGAGCATAATATGATTACGTGCGATCATATTATGATAAATTCAATATAACATCCCAGCAAAAAAAAAATGGTAGTCATTCTGTGACTATGACTTCTTTCATTGCTTCCTAATTTTCAGTTGACATTCTTTTATGATTTTTTGGTGTTATTCTAAGGCACTTCCAAAAGCATTCATGTGTTCATATTTCAAATGCAGTGATATGGATATAAACTCGATGCATATCTTAAAATATCACTCTTCATTACTTCCAAAGCATAAGTTATAGTATATCGTATATTTTTTTGAATCTTAAGCATTTATTCAAATTGAGAAAATAGTTCTGATGAACTTTTTTAATTTTTTTATTAAATCATTTTTTATATTTTAGTTTAAAATTTCACGAAGGTTAGAATTTATGCAGTTTTGCAATTTTTATAAATGTTTTAAAAATTCAAGAAAACGAGATTTTTTTACCTTTAATTGAAACTAGCTGGCATGTCAATTGCATTATTCAGCATCAAATATTTATGACGACGCAATCTCTGCATTTTTGCATTATGTATTTTATTTAACACTACATCATTTCCAGTTTTAATTCAGAATTTACCAAAATAATTTTAAAATTGTGAAAAAATTATTTCAAATTGCCCAAAAATGTTTTAAAATTGTGCAAATATTATTTAAAATTGTTCAAAAGTATTTTAAAATTGTCTAAAAATGTTTCCAAATTGTACAACCAGTTTTTAAATTATCCAAAAATATTTGAAATTTTGTCTAAAAATTCATTAAAATTTTTGAAAAATGTTTCAAAAATGCTTTTTTACTAATGCAGAATTATTTATTTGTTTTAATAAAGAGTATTTGTATATCAATGCATAAATTCCGCTTCTTTAAACTTATTTTTCTGCATTCTTATGAATTAAATTTTCATCAAAGCTTATATATTACAAAGTATATGAACATTTTCCACTCATGCATCAGAATATCTAATCATTGTATTATCATTGCTTCCTTAGAGTAAAGTATGAATATTGCTAGTAGCTTCATTTGAATACTTCCATCCTATGACACGCTAATGTTGAATTCATCGATGAAACCATCAGAAAAGAAGTAATGCCTTTGCCATAGTAGTGATGCTTTTATTGCTTCTTTGGCAGCTTCATTTTTGCTGGGATAATGATAATCCAGATAATATAATTATGAGGCACCATAATAATAATATTTTGAGCATAATATGATTACGTGCGATTATATTATGATAAATTCAATATAACATGTTTATTTAGGACAGTAAAATGTAGTTCTTGAAACATAATAAAACTGTAGTTACATATTTTGGTAAAAATATGGTTATTGCATAACAATATAATGTGATAACCATATTATAGTACGACTATGGTTGGCACAACCATAACCCCAAAAATATATGATGCTCTTCGAATATGATTGCGCCAAACATGTTTTTTCTTTGCGTGTACTCGGCTTGGTGCAATATATTATAAATTCTTTACCACATTATCGTGACCGAAAAATCTATTTGTCAGGCGAAAATTTTTACCAAAAATGACGCGATTTTTGTTAAAAAATGTTCATATTGTTTTTCGTATATTAATAGTTGTAGAAGTTGGCGTCGCAGGTGAAAATTTTGTTGTTCGTACATTAAGAACAAATATAATTCTTAATACCTTTCAAAATTGCCAAGCTCTAAAAAAAAAAATTTTATAAGATCGTCGGATACTGCAAAAACCGCATATCGGAAATTAATGGCTCTTTCATTGTTACCAGCAAATTAAATAAGAACTGGCTGGGAGGACACACTTATGGACGAAGGGCAGAATTTTACTTAATTTTTGAACTATTTCGAAAGGCAGTGGTTGCGGATCACTAAAATATTTGATTTTTATTCTAATTCTTTAAAATGTTCCAATTTAGGTTGGCCCAAGTAGCTTTAATGTTTATAAGGAGTACATTCGGATGTTATTCATTCCATGCAATATAAATTCGTATAATGCTGTGCATAAGCATTATACGAATTTTTCATTTCATAATATTTGGGGTCATATTTTATTTCTTCTAAGTTGTTTTATTTTACATAATGAATAAAAGCCTCCATCTAATAAATGAAAATATGCCCGAAACTTAATTTTGGGGCTAATTTTCATTTGGTTGGGGTAATTTTTCATTATATTTTTAGTGTTAATTTTCATTTTGAAATTTTGCCCCAAAATATGGATAGGGGTTATATTTCTTGGGGCCATTTTGCACAACGCAACCGTGAACAAGATCGAATTTTTAAAAATAAAAAATGTTTGAAAAACTTTTGGAATGACTCCAAATGTAATATATAAAGCATCAATTGAAATTGATAAACACCAAATAAAATAAATATTTGTTGAATTTCAATATTTTTTTAATTGCGTTTGGTATTTTTTGACTTTAACTGATCTTTTTAAGTATCAATTGCGATTTTTTGAATTTTATTTCTAATTTTTTTAATTTAAATTGTGTTCTTTCATTTCGGATTTTTTTTTAATTTCAATTGTCATTTTTGGGCAATTTTGTCTACTTTTTATATAAAAAAAGCTTTATTTTTATATCTCTATATCTATAACTACTTGTTTTCATATATGGACTTCAACGGAACACGAAATATAGCAATTATATTGTATGCTCTGCTCTACATTTACTCACAAAAACATAATTTATTTCTTAGCTTTTGTTGTTTTTAATATTTTATCAAATTACAAATAGAAAAATTTTAAATATTTTTATGACAAATATTTTTGTTTACATTTTAAATAGAAAACGCAAGAGTTGCCAATCCTTGGCAGCATTTTAATAAATTCTTACTTTTTAACTACTATAACTACTTTGAAAGTCTAACATATATAAGTTAAGTTGTTAATTAAATATTTTAAATTTTAAATGCATACGTTTTTATAAAAAAATAAATCTGAAAGGTGATTTCAGCTAAGACTTAATGTGGTAGCTAAATAAATTCAAAACTTAATACAAATTGAAAAAAGATAATAAATATTTGAACAATTTTTAAAATTTCATAGAAATTTGGATACCTGAATTAAGTTATTTAGCCAGCTCACATCCACACAAAATACAACATTTAAAAACAATAAACTACATATATATTTCTCTAACGTTTTTATTATTTTTTTGTTTTGCTGATTTTTAAACCCAATACTGAGTAATAACAAATAAGGATAGTCGACGTGTAAATCAACATTTAAATACTCCTTTTTTATAAAACTTTCAAAAAAAGATAAAAGGCGTTAAAAATAAATAAAAAAGGCAATTGATCGGCTTTTAAAAATTTAAGTGTATTTTTAGTTGTTTTTACAATGCACACAATGCACTGCATTAGTAGGGGACATCCCCTGAGTGTTAGTCTAACGTAAAAAAAAAATAATATTACAAATGTGGAAATAATTAATAATAGGGGAAGGGTAGATAAGAAGAGATTTCACCGTAAGCAGCGGCCAAATCAAGATCCGAACATACACTCACAATATATTTTCCGTAACCGAATGTAGTTTATTTAAAAAGTAATACGTAAAGTTTGTTTTTAAATGAAGAATCAATTGAAATTCATAGAAATATATTTTTTAACTATTTGAATCAGTCATTCAAAAAATAAACTATAAAAATCTACAGACATTCAGTAGGAGTTGATATTTTCAGTTAAATGTAAAAATTTATATTTTCTGTTTCTAAAAATTGAAATTCAAATAATTCTTTTTTGTTTTTTTACCAAAATAGTTTGTATATATACAAAATAATTTCAATAAAAATTACAAGAAATTATTCAAATATACATACACGCAAAGCCAATAAACATATGTACATCTGTGTGTTTTGTAATTACATACAAATAAAAAAACTTTCAATTTGAAAAACAAACCACAAAAGTAGCTTTTTCTAACTTTTTGTCTTTAAAAAATTAATGGTTATTTTAAACAACTTTCTAATGTTTTTACTACTTTTGTCGATTATTAAACAATGATTGAAAATAAACAACAAAATGGACTTAATATGATACAAAATCAGTAGTCCTCTTTTTGATTGTATTTTCGATTAATTTAATATGTATTTAAAGTTGTTTTTATAGATATAATATTGTGAGTGTATTACAAGGTTAGGTAACTGAGAAAAAATTTAGAAAATTTCCCTGATTTCAAAGCAAATTTTTCTCATTTCTGCACAAAATTCAGGAAAATCTGTTAAAACCCAATTGGACTTGCAAAAAAATCAATAAGGGCTTGCAAGGAAAATCAATTGGTAACAAAACTATACAAGCTATTTTGTATAAAGGGTGTCCCAAGAAGAACGCAATTTTTAAGTTTTAAATAAAACACAGATATTTAAAAAAAAATCGTGAAACTTTATTATATCGTAAAGTAGACAGAATGAGGTTATGTATGGAACAATATATCGTGCAGATGGCCGCCGCGGCTTTGCTGGCATGCACGCGATCTTTTAATGAAATGACCGTTTTGCATGAATGCCGCGGTATTTCATTAATGCAGCGTCCAATTTCCTCTTTTAAGGCTTGAGTCGTCGTCGGCTTATTCGCGTAAACCATCGACTTCAAAAAACCCCAAAGAAAAAAATCTAATGGTGTTAAATCGCACGATCTAGGCGGCCAATTCTGATCTCCAAAACGCGAAATAACACGACCGGGAAATGACTGATGCAGCAATTGAATTGTTTCTCTGGCTGTATGACATGTGGCGCCGTCCTGTTGGAACCACATGCCCTCCACATTCATTTATTCAATTCTAGGCAAGAAAAAAATGGTTATCATTTCACGATACCGAACACCATTGACTGTTTGCGCTTGACCTGCCTCATTTTCATAAAAAAAGGTCCAATGATTCCTCCAGCCCAAAAACCACACCACACAGTGACACGTTGAGGATGCATTTGCTTCTCGTAAATCACTCGAGGATTTTCCTCACCCCAAATGCGACAATTCTGCCTATTGACGAAGCCATCAAGATGAAAATGGACCTCGTCACTGAAGATGATTTTATCGGCAAAATCAGCATTTTCATGTTGTCTCTCCAATACCCAATTAACGAACTCCCTTCGCTGTCCATGGTCAGCTGGCTTCAGTTCCTGAGTCAATTGAACTTTGTACGCATGAAGATGCAAATCTTTCGTCAAAATTCGCTGCAAAGTGGTTTTGGAGACACCAATTTGCTGAGCTCGGTGTCGAATTGAGGTGGATGGAGTTTGAGCGACATCATCACGTACAGCTGCGACATTTTCGGTCGATCGACCTGGTCGATGGCGCGTTGTTGTCTTTACATCACTAACAGACCCAGTTTCGGCAAATTTATCCATTAATCTCTTTACAGTTGACTCTTTTGGAGCATTATTGTGACCCCAAATTGATCGCAATTTGCGAACTGTAGCCGCAAAACTTTCACCATTTTGGTAAAACAATTTCACAATGAGAATGCGTTGTTCATTCGTGTAGCGCTCCATTTTTACTAACCTCGTACCTTCTACTAGCAAACAATAACAATTGTTCAAATGTCAAACAATGACACTTCGAATGTTGACAGATTTAAAAATTGCGTTCTTCTTGGGACACTCTTTATACAAAACATAGTAAAAAATTGTATTTTGGAAACGATTTCGGGCACGCCACTATCCATGTGTTATTGTATCCATGTGTAATTATTTTAAGGTATTTTTTATGGAAAATTGTAAGAATCTGTCCTCTGTTTTATATGAAAAATTTAAAAACTTGATTAGATTTGAATACATGTTTGTTACAAAAACTTTCAGATTTTAATAAATTGTTCCATTTAATGAATCGTCAGATACTAAAAACTAGTTTGTAGATAATTTTTTATATTCTAAGGACTCTTTTTTATGGAATTATCACTGGGGCCGAGTTTTAAAATCTCAGTTAAACCTAGTTTAGTTTAGAACAACTATTTATTAGCTTCTACAAAGTTTATTAATAAAAATATGTCGGAACATCTTTTTCTTGTTTTAAGTTTTGGTCTTAATTGAAATGAAATAAAAAAAAAACACATTTCAAAAGTATCATTCCACTTACAAGCTACGATGAACCAAATATAATCTGCTTGCTCGCCAAAGTAGGATAACTTTTTCTATATTAAACGTTTTACATTTTATGTATTATGTTTTATCATAAAGCCAGCTTAACTTCAAAGAACTATCGGAGGAGTTAACTTAGGAAATAGACGAAATTCAATTATGTAAACTTTTACTAGCTTGTAAGGATGTTAACCTTACACCACAATCAGCAGCTTCCCCAGAAACCCCCTTGGACCGGAAACATGTTTTAACCACAAAACATATTTTAACCTCAAAACCTAACATAGGTCTATTATAATAGACGGCAGTGTAAAAATATTGAAATTTTTGTTGCTTTGTTTTTAGCCTTAAAGAATTATGATAATTTTTTTTTTTTTGAAAAATGTAAATGCTTGTAAATCGTTGTTTGCTTCTGCTTAGATTCTTTTTTTTTTTTTTTGTTGTGTCTCTAGCACACCAGCTTGTATAGACATACAGCCATTATTACCTTATATTTCACCTAAAGCTGAAGCATTCACTTGTACAACCTTTATTCGAAATGCTAGAATTATAATAGAGACATCAACAAAATATTATCTTGATTAATTGTATCTCTGCGGCATGGCACAATATACTAAAGATGCCAAATTGTCGACTGTGTGTATTCATCTTTGTTTCTTCGATGAGCTTGGTAATTTATTAAAAAGTCCAACTTTTTTTGTCTCTAAATTAATAATAAAAAAAATTAGTATACAACTTATCATATTTAATTTATATCTTCACTAAACACTAAATAGAGGGAACGAAATTGAATGGAACGGGGAGTGTGTCAATGTGAATTATCACGCCAATTGTGGTTATTTTATGAAAAACAAATTATCCCTCGGTATCTCTCACATACCTATCTGTATTATTCTCCTGTGAAACAAAATTTTTGTCTGCTTAGTTTTCCAGATACTGGTCATTTTTTGAACTTAAGCGATTTATCTCAAACCTGGCAAAATTTTTACAAAATTAGATTAAAACCCACACTCCGATAAAACAAATGATGAAGATCCGGAGGAGATTCCGGGGGATTTATTTTTATAAAACACTCACAAGGTGAGGAAGTTTTCCAGTTTTTAAGGTAATAGAAATAAACGCAAAACGATAGTAAACATTTCGATACCCTTTTCACTCCATTTCGTTTCTTGTGTACACTAAACCAATTTAAATAGTTCCCCGTCTCGTTCCATATCTTGTCGATATGAACCAATGTTCCATTCTACTGTGTTAATTTTTACTATAACGTCAATTATTAAGTAAAGTCAACTTGTGGCTGTTTTATAATAATGAATCCCTCGGCATTACTCGAAAACCTCGCCTACACTCACAATATTATTTAGTTCCAAACAATTTAATATACATATTAAATTAATCGAAAATACAATTAAAAAAAGAACTACTGATTTTTCATCAATGTGTTTTGAATATGAATAACAAATTCATATTCAATCATTGTTAAATTATCGACAAAAGTAGTAAAATCAATGTAAAGTCGTTTAAAATAAACTTTATTATTTAACCAACAAAACATTAAAAAAACGAGTTTTGTAGTTTTTCCTATTTGGAAGTTTTGATTGAAAATATAAAATAAAATGGGTAGAAAACCAAAAAATGGTGAAAAACAAGTAGTCCTCTTTTAAATTGTATTTTCGATTAATTTAATATGTATTTTAGATTGTTTTTAACGAAATAATATTGTGAGTGTACATATATGTGAACAATTTCTTGTAATTTGTATTGAAATAATTTTTTATTTATACAACTACTTTAAAAAAAAACCAAAAAGAATTATTTGAATTTCTATTTTTACAAACATAAAATTTAACATTTAACTGAAAATAACAAGTTCTACAAAAAGTACGTTTTTAGTTTTTTTTAAATGACTTACGTATTCAAACAGTTTTAATATATATTTCAATGTATTTAAATTGATTTTTCATTTAAAACAAACTTTACTTTTTAGATAAACTACAGTCGAAAACTAAACCAGATAGCGCAAAACGGATAAATTTTTTTTTTCAAATTTAATTACGAACCACTTTCCAATAAAGCGGATGAAGTAGGTATGGGAGTGAATCCGTTATAAATTTTTATGAAAAAACCACTAAATGTCTATATTGAAATACTCTATGAATATACGAACAAATTTATATCTAAACGGCCCAAAAGCATGCCTACTTAAAGTGGTCCGATGTTTTTTTGAATAATTATCCCGTCGATGGAAAAAAGAAATTAGTACTGAAATATGGATACAATGCTTTAAAGCAGTGGCGTCCAAACACTAATATTATGATATTTGCATTTGTAGTAAAGAGCTTTTTTTTCAGGGACGGAAAATTCAGTACGTTAGTACTTTTCCATCAACTTGAAAATAATTTTCAAAGAAACATTTTCAAACACACGACGATCAGTCTATGTTCACTAAAAAAAATATATTTAATAAAGCGTGGAAACAGTTGTTTTTGTATATTGAAAACAATGACGGCGATCCCGTATGTTTGGTTTGTGGTTATAGTGCTAAACGCAATCACAAACATACCATTGAAAGGCATTATAATACATGCCAAAAGAGATTTTTGATTAAAAATTTAGATAGGGCCAAATTAGTAGATCAACTGAAATAAAAGTTTCAAAAGAAAAATTTGCCAATCGACCAATTTCAATATGAAAAAAATATCAAAGAAAAGATTCCTTTTGTTGTTGCTTTATCCTTAGCAAAGCACAGCAAGCCTTTTGAAGATGTAGTTTTTTTTAAGATCTTTCAAAAGAAGTATTAAAGTGTTTTGGCTTAAATAAATTTTACAACTTATAACATTTCAAATTTCAAAATTTCCATCCTTGTATTGTGCTCTCATATACACGCAGAGAAAAAACATGGTTGCAATATGATCACTGCTACCATATTGTGTTTGCTGCAATCGGGCATGGTCGTCACAACCAAGTTATTGGTTTTCTAATCATCAACATGGTCGCTAACATCATTATTTAGTAAATATTTTACTATTTTATGATTGGCACTTTCTGTTTTATATCATGATTGGCTGTAACCATACTGTGGTAACAAAAATTATGACTATGAAAAAAATATGATAATTATGCAACGATAAAATGCTGCCATCAATCAATAAATAATTATACATCAAATAAAACATGACTTTAACATTTACAGTCTTGTTTTCATAAAAACCAAAATTTTATCAGTTCAGTCAGTTTGTTTTTACTACAAAATGTCTTAAAAAACAATCATATATTGTTAACTAAATTTGGGCAAATCTGGAAAATATCTTTCACATGTCATTAAAATATTTCATCAATTGACCGATTAAGATCCAGTTAATTTTTTTTTAGCTTTAGAAGATTTTTTTTAAAGACGTTTTTCGAAAATTCTTTATACATATAATATTATTTACACTAATTAATTCATTGTCAAAAAGTTTCTATTCAAAGATTTTATATTTTTTAATTCTTTTCAATAAAAACAGTTAGATTTTTTGGTAAAAAATATGTTCATAAATATTATTTCTTGTAAAATGTTCCCAAAATATTAATAAAATATTTTTTAAAATTCATTCAATGAATTCATTGTCAAAAAGTTTCTATTCAAAGATTTTATATTTTTTAATTCTTTTCAATAAAAACAATTAGATTTTTTTTGGTAAAAAATATGTTCATAAATATTATTTCTTGTAAAAAGTTCCCAAAATATTAATAAAATATTTTTTATAAGAAAAAGTCCCTAGAACACATGATTTTTTGTATGAAAAGGTTTCGTACACAAAATAATAGATATTTATAAATTTATCTAATAAAAACATTTTAAGATTCTATGAACTTTTCCTTAAACTAAAATTCTCAGATTCTCCAAACTGTTTTTTAGATAAGAGTTTATATATTCCAAATAAACTTAGATTCAAAGGCCTTTCTTTGAAAGAAAAATTTATAGACTCTGAAGAAAATACTTAGATTCTAATGACTTTTTCTAGTAGAAATATTCTTAGATTCTAAAGACTTTTTCTTAAAGAAAAATTTCTAATAACTTTCTAAAAAAATGTCTAAGATTTTTGATTACAAAAAGTCATTAGAATTAAAAAAAAAAAGTTTCAAGTATTTTTTTGTTTTTAAAAGTCCACAGAATAATAGAGTTATTAGGGACAGTAATATGATAACATTTTGAGCATACTATGATTACATGCAATCATATTATGATAAATTCAGTATAACATGTTTATTAAGGAACATAATATCGTAATTTTTGAATCATAATATAACCGTAGGGACCATATTATGATAAATATATGGTTATTTTATTATCATAATATGAGAACCATATTATAGTACTACTATGGTTGGCGCAACCATAAACCCAAAAATATATGTTGCTCTTCGAATATAATTGCCCAACCAAGTTTTTTCTTTGCGTGTATGTAGAAGCTCTCGTCGAAGCTCGCTGTAGGTGAAAAAGCTCCTTTGTAAAAGCTTGCACATTGTGCATATGAGTTGGGCGCAACTGCTTTAAAGCTGCATCTGTTTTTAAATGTCGAGATTTCAATGAAAATTATGCACAAACATTTTGTCGTTTACATTTGCACTTATCGAGATTTTGATTTGACAACCAGTTTTTTTTTTTGTAAACAAACCAACATAGAAAATTAGAACAAGTTTCAAATACTTCCAAAAAAAACATTTTATTCTTTGGCGGAGTACAATTTTCATTGTTTTGTGTAAAGATTTAAAGCTAATTATGTGAATAAATTTACTTTTTTTTAGTAGTTCTAGAAGCAAGAATAAAGAATTTTAAACATATTGATGGAAGGAAAACATGTTATTTGCAAAGCTTTTTTCATGGTTTTCCTCAGTTAGAAAGAAAAATTAGAACCACGAAAACACTTCTTTTGAGTTCAAATTAATTTTAATTGTGTTTTAATAATTATTTTATTTAATTTTTTTTTTTTTGATATTTTTATGTAGTTTTTCAGTCAGCTGTTGACCAGTTGTTGAAAAGGTTTTCATGCAAAAAGTCGCATGTTAAAATAATCGAAACAAAGTGTTGTATTCTGTAAAAGTCTTCACAATTATCGAGATTTTCATCAGATTTCTCACAAATCTCGTTAATTTGCGGGATTTCATTTGCATGAGGAATCCTGAATCTCGATTTTATTCCACTTTTTATCGCGGTTAAAAATAAATTTTAAATCATATCTAATTAGATAATGAAATTATTTCTGTATAATTGCATTAAATAAAATAGTTCTTAAAATTTCTAGTGTAATTTTATCAAGGGAAGAAAAATTAACTATGTAACAGGAGTTATTAACTTAATTATCATCATTTATATTATTTTATCAATTTTACATTATTATTATTACTATATTTCAAAGAATTTTATGTTAATTGTCATTTAAAAGTTTATTGTTCAATTACTAAATTAAATGTTTTTGTAATTATTATTATTGCCTTGACTGTAATCGAGTTATATTGATTTATTATTTTCTCCATTTCTTTTGTTAAATCTTATATTATTGTTCTCTCAATTTAACGTAATTTCACTCAATGGATTTATTACATGTCTCAATTAAATTAAATATAACTAGAGATCAAACTGTAGAAAATGTCATTCGATAATTAGATCTTGAAGAATAAAGAACAAATTATTAAAAATCAAGATCTAGTTTGAATTTTTTTGAAAAAAACTATAAATTATTAAGTCCTTATAATTAAAAAGAATACGTAGGCGAATTTGACGCTTCGGCTGTCTGTTCGTGCCTCGTAAAAATTATTAAAATAAAATATATTGAATTATAGTGGACAGCTTGGACGACTACGTCTGGCTTTGTCCCTATTATTTAATATATTATTATAATAACTGGAGTCTCATCCCCTACAACTATTCTTAATTTCTAAGCCCCATTAGCAAAAAGTCTGACATATTTGTTGTTGTTTCTCTGACTTTTTCTTAAATTTCACCTTCAATGTCGAATCAAATCGGATCAACAAATATTTTTGTTAGCAAAAATTGTCAGCCTTCATTGTAGCATCGATGACGAAATTTTGACTTTTCTAAATATGATGCGGCCCTTTATGATTTATGAAAATCCTCAAAGTGGCACTTGGTGTTGAATGCAGGCCCACCACTGTTATATAAGGTAATTTTAAAAAATTAATGTAATATATAATTATATATGGTAATGCATACTATCATATGTATTTTTATACGATAATAAATATATTATTAGAAAAGGCCACGTACATATGATTGTATCTTAACTTCTTCACTCGGGTAATTACAACTTATACCATATCAAAACTTATTTTTTATATTGAACTAAAGGGTGTCCCAAGAAGAACGCAATTTTTAAATCTGGCAACATTCGAAGTGTCATTGTTTGACATTTGAACAATTGTTATTGTTTGCTAGTAGAAGGTACGAGGTTAATAAAAATGGAGCGCTACACGAATGAACAACGCATTCTCATTGTGAAATTGTTTTACCAAAATGGTGAAAGTTTTGCGGCTACAGTTCGCAAATTGCGATCAATTTGGGGTCACAATAATGCTCCAAAAGATTCAACTGTAAAGAGATTAATGGATAAATTTGCCGAAACTGGGTCTGTTAGTGATGTAAAGACAACAACGCGCCATCGACCAGGTCGATCGACCGAAAATGTCGCAGCTGTACGTGATGATGTCGCTCAAACTCCATCCAACTCAATTCGACACCGAGCTCAGCAAATTGGTGTCTCCAAATCCACTTTGCAGCGAATTTTGATTTGAAGATTTGCATCTTCATGCATACAAAGTTCAATTGACTCAGGAACTGAAGCCAGCTGACCATGGACAGCGAAGGGAGTTCGTTAATTGGATATTGGAGAGACAACATGAAAATGCTGATTTTGCCGATAAAATCATCTTCAGTGACGAGGCCCATTTTCATCTTGATGGCTTCGTCAATAGGCAGAATTGTCGCATTTGGGGTGAGGAAAATCCTCGAGTGATTCACGAGAAGCAAATGCATCCTCAACGTGTCACTGTGTGGTGTGGTTTTTGGGCTGGAGGAATCATTGGACTTTTTTTTATGAAAATGAGGCAGGTCAAGCGCAAACAGTTAATGGTGTTCGGTATCGTGAAATGATAATCAGTTTTTTCTTGCCTAGAATTGAAGAAATGAATGTGGAAGGCATGTGGTTCCAACAAGACGGCGCCACATGTCATACAGCCAGAGAAACAATTCAATTGCTGCATCAGTCATTTCCCGGTCGTGTTATTTCGCGTTTTGGAGATCAGAATTGGCCGCCTAGATCGTGCGATTTAACACCATTAGATGTTTTTCTTTGGGGTTTTTTGAAGTCGATGGTTTACGCGAATAAGCCGACGACGACTAAAGCCTTAAAAGAGGAAATTGGACGCTGCATTAATGAAATACCGCAGCATTCATGCCAAACGGTCATTGAAAATTTCATTAAAAGATCGCGTGCATGCCAGCAAATCCGCGGCGGCCATCTGCACGATATATTGTTCCATACATAACTGTCTACTTTACGATATAATAAAGTTTCACGATTTTTTTTTAAATATCCGTGTTTTATTTAAAATTTAAAAATTGCGTTCTTCTTGGGACACCCTTTACATATTATTATATCTAAAGTATGTGATAGCATGTATAACATAAAAATTTATACAACTATGAAATTCATTTATCAATATACTATATGGTTCCGTATAAGCCATACTTTTTATTTTTTAAAAAATAAGAAAAATAAATTAGAAATAGATAATTTCTCCAAGGAAATTGGCAAAATCTCACCCAAAAAAAGTTTATAATATTGGAACTCAAGTTACACGTCGTGATTTTGATTAATGTTTTGAAACAATGTGTGAAAATCCTAAAATACCATATGATATACATACACCATCAAAATATATTAAAGCGCAAGAAAAAAATATCGAAAATTTTATTTAGATGGTAAAATGGAAAAACTTTCATCTGAAACATTGCATTAAGCATTATCATAAACTTGTGCCTCAAACAATACAAACAAATCTAGAAGTATGAGATAGTGCCGTGCTAATACTTGCAAATGGCTAGATTTATAGTGATATTTAGTTTTTGTTTATAGCCTAATGCATGATAATAATTTTCAAAACATCATTAAACTCACCAAAGGTGGCAATACGTATGTTGTTAATAAAGAAAATGAAATAAAATAAAATATTAACAAGTTGTTAATGTAAAATCTTTATTTAGATGTTGTAGAGTATGTAGTTTAAAGAAACTTACTCTAAGATAAAAACCGGGCTTAGAATTCATAAATAGTGAAATTTAAAAATTTAAGTTAAACTTATTTTTCCCAAAAATGAAAGAATCTATAAGATAAGATAACATATTCATATTTCTTATATTTTTATCGTTAGATGTCTCATTTAGATCACAGCAAATAAAAATACTCTGTCTGAAATGTTCACACACCGAAAATTCACAAATAGACCAAAAAGGTATTTTAAAAATCATTTATAATTAAAGATATCTCGAAAACCTTTATCCTATGGTCACCCTGTACAGTAAGGTACTGAAATCCTTTTTCCCAAGAGAAATAGTCGCTTTAATCTTCAACTGTACACAGAACTTAAATTCGACCAGCAGTCTGAATATTCCAAATCCCTCTATAGTCTAAGATTTTCTCTGACATGCCCCGCATAATGGAAGCAAAAGGTCCATTGTTGGCCAGATAGTCGGTATTTTTTCACTCTTATAACACTCATGACCATGAATCCAACCGAGCGTAAACAAATTGCTTTTGGTGATTCAGAGACTAAATATAAATACCACCTGAACATCCAGAAGAATGTAAATGCGAGATCTTTTCGTCACGAAAATTTTTACCTAACAGATGGAGTGCTATTTGCCCATGGGAAAGGTGCGCTGGAAACCAGATCTACAAACATTGTTCAAAACAGAGCAGAACTGATGGCTCTGCTTGGAGCCCTCAGTGATGAACACCAGACCTTTGATCAGGCCCCCAGACCACTTAGACCAAAGCTCCGTTGCCATTCACGACCTTTGATATCATGTTGTCTATTAAGATTGCCATGTGCGTAGGTTACCACCCTTCATGTTACCAAATTCCCGGAAAATTATATCGTCTGTTTAACATATTATTTTTTATAAGAGAAGCAACACTCGGACAATGCTTCCTTTTAATTGATGTGTTGCTTTCTTTGAAAAAAGGATAGAGGAAAGATGAAAGGTGGTCAAATATGAAGGGCTTTAAATATGACAAAATTGTTGTTGCCCGAGGTGGCAAATCTTAGAACGTCAACAACTCTAAGCCATCTGATGGAGATTCTGCACACAAGTTGAAGTTTTTTTTGGTTATCTGTGTTTTTATACCCTCCACCATATATGGTGAGGGTATACATCAGTTTGTCATTCCGTTTGTAATATGTCGATATATAGGTTTAAGACACCATAAAGTATATATATTCGTGATCCTTATGCAATTTTAAGTCGATTTAGCGATGTCCGTCTGTCTGTCTGTCTGTTGAAATGGCGATCACGACGCGAAGACGCGTTCGGTATTTAAAATGAGCAAACTCGGTTAAGCGGTTCAAAAGTTATGAGTGAAAATGTGAAGGTACCTCTAAATTTTCCATACAAATTTGTACAATTTTTCTGTATCTATTTTTGTTTTCTGTTAAGTAAGTAAAATGTTATTAAGTCTTCTTCTTGTTCGATTACATTAACTGTCTTACATACTATGACTGTCTTACATCTTAATAACTAAGTTAACGTTAAAAGCAACAATGTTAAAGTCGCTAACAGAGCAGACCTTTGTAAATAACATTACTAAAACTAAATAACAAAAGTTCGTTACATAAATTGACAAAACATATTCATATTACTGTTTATGCAAAATTTAGTATATACGTATATCATCTTCAGCCCCTATGGTGGAGGGTATTCAAAGATTCGGCACAGCCGAATTTAGCCCTTTTTTACTTGTTTTATTTTACTTTGGTGCTATGTGGACATCGAAGGAGGGCGTTGTGACATTTATGAGGGATATAAAACTAGGTCATATTATTTTTTAAAAATTTGAAGTTGCCGTCACCGGGGATTGAACTCGCAACTTTCTGCGTAATAGTCCAACTCGCTAGCCAATACACTTGATTCCCTGGTATCCTTGATAATACAATTGGTGGCAATTCAATTTTCCCTCTTTTTCTCAATTTTTATTAAAAAGTTTGTCTGTCAATGGTAATTATAATTAAATTGATGCATTATCAATGGTTAATTGTCATAAATCAACAAAATCAAATCTCTTAAACATTATTATAAATTAAAAAAATGACAATAAAAATAATTCAATTTCAATTGATATCAATGCAATGGTAATAAAACAATCAATTACTTAGTTCACTCAATTTTAATAATAAAGGGTGGTTAAATTTTAAGGGCCGATGTTGTTTTTGAAAAAAACACAAATTATTTAGGAAATTATTGTCATTTCTTTTTGTTATGATAATATGGTATGGTTCAATTATGTATGGAACAAAATATCGGCCAAATGGACGCCGCGACCTCGGCGGCACACCTCCATCCGATGGTCCAAATTTTCGATGACGCTGAGGCATAATTGAGGTTCGACGTACACCTTTTCTTTCAAATAACACCGAAGAAAGACCCTGCGGGAAAAAAGGGGTCAGTTGGGAATTGAGACCTGTCCCGTGGTAGGTGAAAACTGGACCGGTTCAGAAAATACATATCACGAGATAGGTGAAAAGAGGACCGGTTCTTAAAGTACCTACCACGTGACCGGTTTATAAGTCATGACATGTTTTTTTAGACCAATCCTGTGACATGTCACAGAGGGCAAGCCCATGTTAAAGTGACCGGTCCCGTGACCTATCCCTATCACAATGAACCGGTCTCGTGACGTGTCCCGGGATTGTCGCGCAAAAGGGCCATTGTTTCGTTAGCTGTGTGGCAAGTGGCACCGTCCTGTAGGAGCCACATATCGTGCACATCCATATCTTCCAATTCGGGCCATAAAAAGTTCGTTATCTTCTCACCATAGCGAACACCATTTACATTTTGGAAAAAAAAATACAGCCCGATGATGCCGCCAGCCCATAAACCGCACCAAATAGTCACTTTTTGCGGGTGCATTGGTTTTTCGACAATCACTCTTGGATTACCATTCGTCCAAATGCGGCAATTCTGCTTGTTGACGAATCCACTGAGGTGAAGATGTGCCTCATCACTGAAGATGATTTTCTTCGAAAATTGATCATCCACTGTTGCCATTTTTTGCCACCATTCTGACCATTGGTGACGTTTGGAATGGTCAAGAGCCTTTAGTTCTTGAGTCAATTGCACCTTATAAGCGTGTAAATGCAAGTCTTTATGCATAATGTTCATCAAAAACGAGCGTGAGAGGTGCAATTGTTGGGCACGACAACGAGTTGAGGTGGACGGCTCTTCAGCCACACTATCGCGAACAGCAGCAATATTTTCTGCAGTACGAGCTGTGCGAGCATGCACTGGTGTTTTCACATCTTCTACAGACCCGGTTTGCTCAAATTTTTGCACGATTTTTCCGATTGTATACACATTTGAACGATTAAATTGACCGAAAAATAACGAAGTGCACGATATGCATTTTAATTTAAACGCCCATTTTCAATAATGAGCCTGAATAACTTTAACGCGTTGCTCGATTGTGTATCTTTCCATTGCTCAAATTGAGTTAGTCTGAAATTGAGAAATATCAAATGAAATGCAGAAAAAAACTTGACGTTTAGGTGTGGTTCACATTCAATATCACCCCTTAAAATTGAATTACCCTTTATTAATTTTCAGAACCGTATATACAAAAGTGTACCATTAAAGTAAGAATATTTATTAGACCCAGATTTAGATTTAAAAGATTTGAAAACAAAATGGTTTTGGTAAAAAAATCTCATAATTATAAAGTGAAATAGTATCGAATTGAAAAACTAACTTCTATGACATTTTTCCTTTAAAATCACTATAATTCTGAGTTATTTTAACTACGCAAATGCTTAAGATTCAAACAAGTTGTTCTACGTTCAAAATATTTTTGCATTTACTGACTGTACACTCACCAAAAAAAGTCTGTAATGGCAACTGAAAATTTTGCTGTTATTACGGGAAATTCTGCTAATTTGAGCCCAGCGGTATTTTTTGCTAATCTTAGCAACACATGTCTGCTGACGTGTAGTACAATGAAATTAGTAGAAAAGT
Organism: Eustalomyia histrio; assembly: GCA_949748255.1. Taxonomy (NCBI): domain Eukaryota; kingdom Metazoa; phylum Arthropoda; class Insecta; order Diptera; family Anthomyiidae; genus Eustalomyia; species Eustalomyia histrio. The sequence goes on along the minus strand of OX456524.1, from coordinate 93,597,306 downwards.
TAGTAGCCGCTACTAAATTTTAGTAGACTTTTTGTAAAGTGGAATTTAAAATCTGTTTGCTAAAATCAGCAAAAAAAATTACTAAATATTATTAATATTGAATTTATTTTTCTTATCGAGCATCAAAAATTTTTATTATATTTTTTAAAAAACGAATTAATCATTTTGTTTTAATTTGGTAATTTCTGTTTTGAAAAATATTTTGGTCAATTTTTTTTTTTACTTTTAAGGTTAAATTTTAATTGTTTTTAGGGCGGATTTTTAGAACTAAAAAACCCTTTTAGTGCTATTTTAAGTGGATGTCCTCTTTTTAGACATCAGTCGGTATCTTCACTTCCGATCCCTTTTTTAATCCTATGTAACATTTTAAGGAAATTTAAGTTTGCAGGTGTAAGTTTTAATTAAAAATACCATTTCCTTCAATATCCACTTTTTTAAAATTAGTAATATTTTTGCTAATTTTAGCAAATCGGTTTTCAAAAATTTGTAAAATGATTTCTGAAATTAGCAACAAAAATTTGTAAATATTCTGTTAAAATTCTGTAATTTGTAAAATGTAAATAGCAAAAAGATTTGCTAAATAATAATTTTTTACTAAAAATCAGTACAAAAATAGTAGAGTGCGATTGAAAACCGTTTACAAATTATTCTACTAACTTTTTTTTCTGAGTGTAGTTGTCCATACATATGTTTTCAATTGATTAAATAGTGAAAATAGAAAAAAAATTTTTTTATTCAACCTTTCATTTATTAAAAGAATACTCGTATAACTACATAGAAATACTGATTTACTGTTGCAAAAAATAGTTTAATTTACAATATATTTTTTGAATGGTCTTAATTTTTTATAGTTAATTATGTGATAAATAAAATAAACAAAATAAATAAAAAGTCGTTTATTTTTACAGTCTTTGGAGTTAATATTTAATACATTTAAAAAAACTAAACAAACAAAACATAATTTATTTTTACGGAATAGAAATAGAAGAAAAAATTGCACTTTTTACGACATTTGTTGACAGCTGAAAGAAATAAACAAATGAAGTATCATTTGTTTTTACGGATATGTGGTTAGCTTGCTCATGGTTAAAATAAATGGAAAATCATTTATTATTTACGGATATTGTAAGTTAATTTATTAAAATATATAAATAAATAAAAAGTGCTTTTAATGTAAATGAAAAGTTACACCGTTTTTTTAAGTGATTGTTGATTTATTTTAAATTACATTTTCAGTAAACTTAAACTACACACTATTTTGAGTGTACAAAAATTTAAAAAATGTTTTTAAAAAAATCATGTTCTGGAGTATTTTTTTATAGAAAACCTGAGCACTAACTCTAATAAGTTTTTTCATATCAAGCCTTACATTCCACATTTACAATAGTCGTAAGTACACTGAAATTTTCTCCTCCTTTGAATTTCATTTATCAACATTTTTAAATATTCAGACAAATTTTGAGATATTTAAGGTGATTAAAGTTAGCACATACTTTTAGAATCTATTTTTTCTTTCTTTTATATTGGATTTTGGTGGAGGTTTTATCATTGAATCTTTCCTTAAGAAATTTACAATAAGTTCTCAAATCTTAACCTATTTTTAACATCTAATTATTATTGCCTAAGCAATTATTCTATTGATTAATATAATAATTCTTTTTACTGGATACCCTATTAATGTAGTGCATTGTGATGCAATAAGGAAATGATTTTAATTGGCCTGTGAACGGTGACAGTTCTTCTCGAAGCTAAAAACAAAAGTAATTTCCAGTTGACGGGATTGCTGTTAATCTAGCTTGCTCAAGGGAGTTCTCTGAAAAACATCAAAGTTTGAATAATGTTGCCCTTTGTCCTCAACTCTCTGTGCCAAGTTTAATCAAAATTGGTTTATATTTGTGGTATTTTGTTAACTTCCTGAAAACGTTGCTATCGAAAAATCTAACTTCTTATTATGTTGTAATCTACTTATAAAGAACTTTTATTAGATATGACATTAATTTAAAATAATAGAACAAGTACAACTTTAAAGGTAAATGTAAAATGATACCACTAAATAATTTTTTTTACATTTTTATGCAGACCATACTTTTTTCCATAATGGCATATTTGTAGGGTTGTGGTGATTGTAAATTATTTTTTTTTTTTTTTGCAAAAAATCTAAATTTTTTGTTTGGATGCAAGATGTTTTATTGACATATATCGATTTACATTTTATAAATGATCAAACTTAAAAAAAATGTGTTTTTAAGATACTTGGAACCATTATTTTCCAGCTCAAATAATTCGAAAACAAGAGCAAACCTTGAAAAAACGATTAACACCTCAGCGTACTCGAATTAGGGTTACCCAGTGGGAGTCCCGCTTGTTACCAAAAAAAGCATCCGATTCAAGCATAGTAGAACACTGCAAAAAGCTAAGTTAATTATAACTTATTTTAAATAAAAAAATTCTTAATTGATCTTTTAATTGAAAAATGCAAAAAATACATTATCTTACATTTCGTTGATGGTTTTGGACGGTGGCGAAAGCTGGCCGGTACCGGTGTTGATGAACGTTTCTCGTATATACACCATTATTTTAATAAAACAAACAATTTAAAAATTATAAAAAAACATATTTACAAGTAAAAAAGAAAAAAAATAGTACTGACAGAGACAGTAAATACATAAATATAAACAACGAAATTTGTAACAACAGCTGTTCTACTAAAGCTACCAGATTAGTTAGTGTGTGTGTACTAGCTTACCGACGATTTGCTACTGCAACACTGTTTCTGACAAGAAGGTAGTAAACAAAATAAACCAAAATTGGAAAAATGGATGATGACATTCCTGCTTAACCAAGATATAGCTTAAATAGAGACTATTTAGAGTATCAAAAGTCAAAGAATTGGAACGGGCTAACTCTCAGCTTCTTGACCGTGTTAAACAACTAGAAGAAAAATGTTTAAATCTTCAAAATGATAACTTTATACTAAAAAAAGAAATTTATAAATTTAAAAATAACGAAAACCAGTCAGCCTATCAAACTGATGAAGAACAACCAAGTCAGGGAACTGAATGAACTAAAAAAAAGTAAAAAGTCAAATAAAAAACGTAAGGCATACTCTCCTCCAGTAATTGATACAGAGTAACCCACAACGTAAAGTAATGCTAATATAAGAGCGCAACCTAATAACCAAGTCCAGCAAGTTTTTGAGACTGACGAAGATGAGCTAGTTAGAGAAACCGAATGGATAGTTCAAAGGAGTAAAAAATCCAAAACAAACAAAACACGTAAAGCTAAAACTACATCAGCGATTACAACAAATACTGATCATGGTAATAGCAAAGCTCAACCAAAAATTGAATTACGTCCACCTCCTATTATGGTAGGAATCGAAACTCAATTCCATGATTTATATAATCTTATAAAACAAAATATACACCAAAGCTTCACTATAACGTTAACGAAAAATTCTCATAAAGTAAATGTTTTCAATAGCGATGATTATCGCAACATCCCTAAACTTTTAAATAATTCCAAAATTCCTTGGCACTCTTATGAAGACAAACATAACAGACCATTTAGAGTCATAGCAAAAAATTTACACCATTCTTTTGATCCGCTTGAAATAATTTCAGACCTCAAAAACCAAGGTATAAATATCCTAAATGCCGAAAATAAATTAAAGTTTAGAACAAAAGAACCCCCTAGATATTTTCATTTAGTAGTAGTAGTTATTCTTTATTTTCATTTTCAAGTTTAGCAATATATGTACATTTTTAATTTCAATATAGAAGTTTTTAAGAATAGTTGTAAGTCCAACTTCGACTCTATGTCGTCAGTCGGTATACTTTTTAATAATAACTTTATACATAAATAAATTTCTTTTAATACATTGAGTTCAGCTATTAAATAATTTCGATATATTACACATATTTTCATATAATTTGTCAATAACTTCCAAGGATGTGTTTTACCATTTAATAAATTTATTATTTCCTCTTCACTTAATACAGTTTTTCCAAAATTTTAAGCCCTAAATTCCCTTAAAGTGTAACAATGCCCTATAAAATGTTCTATGTCTTATTTTTCTTTTAAATTGCAAAGTGAGCATAAAATTGATGTATTCTCATTAAAATTATTACTATTTAGCTTAATCATATCACTTCTTGCTTTAAATATCCATGTTATATCTTCAATCTTTGTGTCATCGGTCATATATTTAACTCCTGCAAGTGGATCTAGTTTTCTAAAAATTCTACTTGTTTGGGCTACTTGTGCCAGTTCATTTTGTTTGTATTTAATTCTTAACGCATTCAGTTAATTGTGTCTTGTTAATGTTTAGTTGTTGTGTCCATAACATTCCACAATCTGCACTTATTATGTTCAGATCTTTAACCCAAAACAGTTGCTTCTGTTCTAGGAGTTTAGTGAGCTGATTTGGAAGTCTTTGTTGCCGTACTCAAAATAGTCCTATAGATATACCTTAAGTGTAGATAGGTATATAGGTTGGTGTAAAACTGGGAAGTTTTAAAATTTTCTTTATAAAAAACAGCTGCAGTTTATCCACCTCTTTAAAAAGTGAGAAACCCCATACCGGGGCCCCATAACTTTGAACAGCTCTACTAACTGCCAAAAAGAGTTTACATTTAGATCTTAGCGATATATTAGATTTATTGAGAAAGTTATTCCAAGTTATATTTCTATTTTGCACATGTTTTCTAAAAATCATTGCGGGAGACAATACCACGCCTAGACAACAATACTCGGAAACTATTTGTATCTCTTCTCCATTAAAATACCATTTTTCGTTTCGTGACAATATTCCACCTTTTCTAAATGCCATAATTTTTGACTTGCTTAGATTTACTTCTACATCCCACATTTTGCAGTATTCTTCTAATTTATAAATCAGTTTCTGTAGGATACAAACTTCGTCTGCGAGAATAACGATGGCATCAGCATATAGCAATAGACGAATATTTAGGTCATTAATATTTATCCCTCCTTCTAAGTGGTCATGTAAGTCGTTCAAATATAACGCAGACAGTAACGGGGACAAAAGACATCCTTGCTTCACACCTAATACTGTTAAAAAGGGGTCAGATAGCTCTTGGCCTGTACAAACAGCTGATTTTGTGTTTTTATACATATTTTCTATAAATTTTACTGTTTTGGTCGAGATGCACTTTGTGTGTAACTTATATTTCGTGAGACTTTGTCAAATGCGGCTTTAAAGTCCACAAAGAAGGCATACGTTTTCTTCTTCCGTTGGCGATTTAAATGCACTAGTGCTGTAAGGTTATAAATATTATCAACCGTTGAGTAATTTTTTCGAAAGCCAGCTTGATATTCATTCAGACATTTGTGGCGTTCAACAAAATCAGAGAGTCTGTTAGTTATTAATCCCACCATTATTTTTGGCAAAGAGTTCATGAAAGAGATTTCACAATAGTTGCTTGGTATTGAAGAGTAGCCTTTTTTATGTATCGGATAAATTATGCTTTAAATAAACGCATTATCTATTTTACCACTATCAAACATAACGTTACATGTTGTTGCAATTTCTCCAATTTAAAAAATTTTTTAAAAAATTCATATGGAATACGAACTTCCACTGGCGCTGTGTTATTTTTAGCTTTTACCAACACTTCTTTTATTTCGGCTGTTGTTATAACTCTATACATTTTCATTTTATCGTTTGAATCTTCTGAAAACCCCGAAAGATATACAATATCAAGAAAATATTAAACACTATTGTAAACATAGAACCTATCCGTCATCATAAAGATATTTCACAATGTAAAAAATGTCAATCGTTTGGCCACACAAGAAATTACTGCTCAAAACCACCTAGATGCGTCATATGTGCTGGAAAGCATGAGTCTGAAGAATGCCAAAAGCAAACAGCTGAAGCCCCAAAATGTTGCAACTGTGGATGTATTGTTGCAAAAGAACTGCAGAAAATAATGGATAGAAAAAATAAATTGAATAATTTGGAAAAAGAAATTCAGGAAGAAAATGTCATAAAGCATGATGATCATAATGTTAAAAACCCTACAACCAGCTCTGCAAAAAAAAAAATCTCATACGCAAGTATACTTAAGCCTACCAGTAAATCCAAAGGGGATAGTAATGTGTTACAGAAAATTTTAGACTAATTAGAAAACCTTGAAGCCTCCAATAACTCAATAGAGCTTCGAATTGAAACTTTAGAAAACAAATTTTATTCACTATAAAAAAAAGAAAACATAGATATATGCCTAATATGTGAAACACACTTTACAAAACAATCGTTTATAAGACTTACAAATTACTCTGTCTACCATACTATAATGCGAGAAAAACAACATTAATCATTATGAAGAAGAAAAAACCAGCATGGCAGAATTTCAAGCAACTAAAATCACATGCAAAATAAATAACGCAAATACGTCATTCACATCGGTATATTGTCCTTCAAGATATGAACTAAAATGTGAAAACTATACTGCTCTTTTGCAGCAATCATCTTTTGCACCAAAACCAAAACATCCACAAACGATTAGAGATCTTATAGCCACTTAAAGAAAGTAACGCAAGAAATGGCATCAAACCCGTTCTCCGATAGATAAAACTATCCTAAATAATGCAACACAAGCTCTTAGAAGAGAAATAAAAGTTCGAAAATGTGAATTTTAATTATTACCTGTCAGAATTAACCTATGACAACAAGACCGATTACTCGCTATGGAAAGCAAAAGCCAAACTTAAACGACCAGTCTACCAAGCATCTGATATAAGAAAATCTGATGGTAGTTGGGCTAAATCTAGCGTTGAAAAGGCTTTTGCTGAATATCTTTCAACTGTTTTTAGCTCTGGGCCAAATAATGACCACGAGTTAGAAGAAATAAACAATCAAGTAGAAAAAGACATTCCACTTTTTTCTATTACAGAAGTCAAAATGGAAATCAGTCGCCTAAAATCAAAAAAAGTCCTGGCTTTGATTTAAATTGTTGCCGTTCTTTTAAAAAAATTACCTCATCAAGGTGTAGTTAAAATCACAAATAATAATGATTCCAAAGACAGGAAAAAATCCAAGGGAAGCTAGCTCACATCATCCAATTTCTCTACTCCCTGTCATGGGTAAATTATTTGAAAAACTATTTAGTAAAAGTTTAAAAAATGTTATATTTAATAGAAATATAATACCAAACAATCAATTTGATTTCCGAGAAAAATATTCAACGATTGAACAAATACATCGTGTAACCCACTCGATCGAGATTGCATTAGTAAAAAAGGAAATATGCTCAGCTGTATTTTTGGATGTGTCAAAAGCCTTTGACAATGTATGGCACAAGGGCTTGTTAAATAAAATAAATCTGCTTCTTTCGAAGCAATACTGTCAACTGTTAGAATCCTACTTATCGGACAGATACTTTAGAGTCAAACAGGAGGATAATTACTCGAACCTCTACCCCATAAATTCAGGAGTTCCCCAAGGCAGCATTTTGGACCTTTACTATATTTGTTATATACATATGATCTACCAGTGAATGAAGACTGTATTGTAGGTACATCTGCTGACGACACCGTTATTATGTCAATTGGACAGAACATTACCACAACTACATCGAAACTCCAATCTGCCCTTTTGGAATTGGAGCAGTGGACTTAAAAGTGGTGCATTAAATTAAACAGCTTAAAGTCTACCCACGTAGATTTCACAAATAAAAATATTGATTACAAACCAATATACATAGACCATTGGAAAGAGCATGTGAAGAAGAAAGAAAGAAGAACATGAAATAAAATATAGAAAATATATATGGCTTATTGGGAGAAAATCGCCTTTATTGTTACATAATAAGATTATGATATATAAATAAATCATTAAATCAGTTTGGACCTATGGGATTCAGATCTGGAGATGTGCGAAGAATAATGTAATAGAAATCATACAAAGATTTCAAAATAAAGTATTACGAAATTTAGTAAAAGCTCCATGGTACATAAGAAAACCGATATTCAAATGTCAAATCAAAACTAGTTTAAATTAATTTATATCACAAATTTAAACAATTTTTACATATTATGACCATTTTGCCATTGGGCTCTAATTGATGCTTTTGGGTGTTATTATTTTGTATTTATTATTAGGTTGAATAACTCACGCAAACTTTGAAAATTTTGTTATTGTACTTAAATCAGTCCGGCTGTTTTAACATTAGGTCTCTAAATATCTTTAATTTGATACCTAATTTTTCCGCTTTGTCTTTTTTTTACAATGCACAAAAATTAATTTTTTAAAAAAGGGAAGAAAAGGCAATATTTTTTGGCAGAATAGGAAACCACATAAACTTCAGCACATTGTATATTTTCTGTTATTTCTGGTGTTAAAGTTGAATTCTAATCTTCCGAGATTTATAGCGGAATGTGTGATGAAAATCGAAAACGAGAATGAACACCTTTTCAAAGTATAATTTAGTTCGTCAAAGTAAAATTGACTTCAAATTTTTATATATTGATTTATATTATTTAGAACTTTTAATGTAGGCAATAAAAAACTTATTTTAAATATCGATTTTACAAAATCAATCTAAATCACAGCCATTGAATTTGTTATTTGTACTGGAACCTATGAAGAAAATAAAACAATATTTACTACAAGAACATTTGTATAAATGAGCGGTATGTTATTACGTACTTAAGATTATTAGTTAAAATCTTCTTCATCAAATATTCCCTACAAAGAGATTTCAAGAATGTCTTTGACTGAAGGCGAAGCACAGGAACGGTACTTGACACGCATCAGACACTGTACTTGCCACGCTGCATCATCTTTGTCTTCGTTTCTTATCTTCTCTATTTGGTGATGGACAAGGTTCCCCAAACATGCACATTTCTTTGGCGACTTTCTTTGGGAAAGGTTGGTTTAGAAATTATCCAATTTTTGACGGAAATTTTTGACTTGAGTACAGCTCTACCAAAATTTCATAAAATTAGTATTTGCACTATATTTTGTGTAATACGGAGAGTGTTAATATCATTAACTTTACATACCTTACATATTTTTTTAAAGGCTCTGCACATGAATTGTCTTCTTCCTGGAGGTTGGGCGTGGTATTTTCTTCATCCTCCGTGATGACCTATTTGTATGTATTTTCAGAAAATGTAGATTTTCAAAACACCAGCAAACCTTGGGAACATACAAATCATCCCTTTCAGATCCTCTTTCTTTTGGATTGCTCAATATATCTTACTCCTCTCATATACCGTGTTCTTAGATTTTTCCATATTCTTTTTATTTCATCTTAAGTAATTGTGTTTTCCATTTTTTTGTAAAAAACGAAACCTTAAGCTCAAAAAATAACTTAGTTATTAATAAAAGAAAAAGGTTAAATAAAAGATAAAAAATAAAAAAATAGATATAAAAAACTTTTGTAAAATTTGTTACTGTTTATGTTTTTTAATGCACAATTTGACAGCGAAGCAAATAATGAAAACAAATGTCAAATATCAATATGCAGCCAACTTCCTGCAGGATAAAAACAAAACGAATTGCCGAGAACAAGCAACTGTGTACCGACCCCCACTCTTCTTTCCCCTCTCTCCTAAAAACTCAAGAGTTGCGCGAAAAATATTGCTCTGTGTGAAACGTGACTTATTACTTAATTCTTAAAGTATTTTTTAAGCAAAGCAAGTTGTTAGAGCAATTTAGAAAAATTATATGATAATGCGTTTTCAAATCGAGCTAAACTTCATTCCCTTTGGGGCGTGAACTTTTTTAACGATCGATTTTGCGCTTTTTTTAGAAAGAGAAGCAACCCTCAGGAAATTCATCCTACTAATTAATATGTTGCGCGTGGTGATAAATCTTAGAAGAATTGTTGCCAACAAGTTTGCCAGCAGTGGCTGGCAATAACTCTTCTAACATATATCATCCCGCGAAATTACAGTGTTACCATATTTGAAGCCCTTCATCTTTCACCACCATTAATGTCTCATATATCTCTTTTCCTTACCATTTTACAAATATACACTCCTATAGTACAATGAGATAGATTCAAGAGGGATAACGGGAGATTAATTTTTATGAAAGGGGCACAGGATTATTTATTTTTTCCCCCCATTTATGTGATAATACACACCCTTCAATAATAAATAATTTGTTTTACATTCCATACCTTTTTGTTTCCTGTGCTTGGTGTTCCAATTTCACTCGTTCCACGTTTTATTTCTTTTCATTCTATTTTACCTGATTATAAAGCAAAATAGAATATAAATCAATAACTATATATACCTATATTTTATTTTAAATAAAAATTATGATTGAACTTCAGCCAGAAATTCTCGCTGTCTCACTTACAAAAAGAGCGAGTTCAAATAACATGAGAAAATGAGCTAATTTCATACCTGAGGGTCAATTCTCGTTCTGTGATAATGTGAAGTGAAAAAAAACTTTTCATTTTCGTTTTCATAAGCACTTTTCACAAATACATAAATTGCGATTCTCGTATGTATTATGAAAAAAATGTTTCATTCGCACTGTACCCATGAAACTTTTGTAACTGGGTTATCCAAAATTTATAGCAAATGTCAAAACAGAGAAAAACGTATACAAAAGTGAATTAAGTTCGTAAAATGTATTTTAAATAATTATATAAAAAAATCTGGATTAATTGTATTATTGGATATTACTCAAAGAATTCGGGATAAACAAAGGTAAGACAATGATGTTACAAGCATTTCACTGCGGTAAATAATTTATAGGAATTTTTAGAGAATGCTGAGACGCATACTTCGTGATGGCCAAAATCCATTCGAGAAGACAACCGACGAGCACTTCATGGATTTATATCCTCTTGCTTAAGTGAACTATATTACTTAAAGAAAAAAAACATTTCATAAAGTATATAAATATACTATAAATAAATAAACCTTAAGTCGCTCCAATTCTTTTTCCATTTTTCACCGTCCTTTTGACTGTCAAGGCTCGCGGCTAATTCGTTACACTTTTCGTCTCTAAATTTAGCACCATCTGCAGTTACAAATCTGTAAATATGGGGCTTATAAAAGTGTGCTTATGGTAATTAAACAACTTACTTATCGTTTGCAATGTCCATATGCTTTTCAAATAATTAATTTAATACTCCTTTTGGCTTTCGCGGGCATGCTTTCCTCTTACAACCTTCTCCATGTTTATTTCACTTATAAATAGTCTGTGTAAACAATTTTTTCATATGAAAAATTTTTGACAGTTGTTTGCACTGTTACACAAAACAAGAATCGCCAGTGCTGCGCAATCGTGAAAAAATCTTGTTTCGTTCCACTTTTTTTTTCATATGAAAACGTTTTGATATTTCTTTACATTTTTTTACAGAACGCGAATCAAAAGTACTATGAAAACGTGAAAAAACTTTTCATTTCACCGTTTCACAAAACGAGAATTGACCCTCTGGTTGAATTACAATGAATGACACAAATAAATTAATATTCGAACAAACAAAAAATAAAATACAAATCACAATGAGACTGACCATAAGAAAAGACATCACGATTTTATTGACACATACTATTTGTGGTAATAAAATTCATTTTGAATTAAATCTCAAGATGTCAGATTGTTATGCAGGCAAATAACATTCGGCCTGAATGAACAACATACTCATTAATGTCATTTATATCATTAAATTCAAATAAACAATAGACAAGTTTATAGAATATTAAATCTTAAAATACCAAGCCATTCCTAGAACAAGTGGATCAATGGCTGGATACCCAAACATAATAAATATTACATTATGGTTTATTGTTGTTCACTATGCAAAAAAACAAAAGTTTTATTGATTTTGTTGTTTTATATTACATATTATCAAAATCAATATCATAGTTGGTATTTAACGATCATTTTAACAAGTTTCTTTTTTAACTCTTTTTGTGCGTGTGTGTGTTTTTTCTTTCAAAACAATAAAAAAAAACTGATAAAGATTTTCCATGTTTGACATCGACCACTTAAAATTAAATGGCGTCAGCATGCATATGATCAATAACGTAAACCTAAAAGTTTTTCTACCCGAGTAAAAAAGTTTTGATGTTATTATAATATATTATTAAAGAATAAACAAATCTATGCAAATCTTAATACATAAAATAACATATCATAAAGCCGTGTAAGAAAATTAAAGAAAAAATATTTTTTCTAAAAAATGTATTTATATTTATCTTCATATGTTACCATATATATTTATTACTACATAAATATTTTTAAAATTACAAATACTACGATAGTACCCGTTTTTGGATTAAAAAATATAAATTTCTTGGGCTTTGTTAATACCAAAACTCCTAATGGACTTTGATATAAATCCCGCAAATGTATCCCGCTTAATTCCTAAAATTATTATAAATAAATCCTAAATGTTATGAAAGATAGAAGGTTATCGAAATAACCTTCTATCTGTCATTCGCATCAAAGCCTAAAAACGAACATCAAATCGTTAGAAAAGTCATGAATACTTATTTCCGTTGAAATAAGTGTATGACCTGCTCTTGTCAACTCAACCTTCGTACAATAAAAACATTATATTCAAAAGTAGTAATTTAGACTTTGTATTTTTCTTTCTTTGGTACTATTTTGAAATATTCTATATTGAGAACAAATCATTTATTTTGGCTCAGAAACTCTCTAAATCCATCATCCAGGAATTGTCCAACTATACGTCTACCACTATTACCATATATTGTTTTTCAACACAATCAGTCTTCATACCTTCAATTTGTACATAGTGTTTAGTGGGATTTAAGTGTACTTTCGATAAAACATAATATTTTAACAGGTATTTGTTGCGAAATAATTGATCATAGAGTGTTACGCGCGCTACAAAAAATAGCAGTAACTTTGAAAGTTGAAGAGTGTTTTAGTAATTTTAAGCGAATTTTGCATTATAAAGCACACAAGACCTTATACCTAAAAGAAAGATTAATATAAAAGAGCTCTAAAATAACTTACTTTCAGCCTAAATATTTTTTCGTTTCTTTACAAAGGCCGTAAACCCTTTGTGATGCATGCAATGTGACGCACGCTACGTGACACACGTTACATTTTTTCTTGTGGTACAAATTAAATTATATATAACACTATATAAAATTATATATGGCTTACACGTACTTTCTTATATTATTTTACGTATACACAATCATATATACTTATATAGACCCATATATAATTATATATACTGTCTTATGTCTGAGGTATAATAATATATGGTCCATTATAAAAAATATTTTTAATATAATATGACATATAATTATATATGATTCAATATATGGTCTAATATAAGAAATATTGTTTGATGTGGTATAAGATATAATTATGTATGATACAATATTTGCAAACAAAATTGATATATTTTTATATATAGTTGCATATCTATAGTATTTTAGATATGATAGAAAATATAAAAAGATATAATTATATGTGGTTCCAACCAGAAGATAATTTTATGTTTGTGTTTTTAATTTATTTTCATATTCTTATTAATAGGTCTTACAAAGCTTTCAAATTTTAACACATTTCAGGACAACAAGACTCAAACACTTTTGATAGCATATAATATATAATTAGTTTATAATAATATAGTTACATATAATTTCATATAACTTTTGTTTCCGAAAGTATAATTATATATAAAATTATATATTGTTATATACAATTATATTAAATTAGATCAGTACATAACCATTTTAGTCTCATTGATAAAGGCATGATTTTTCCCAAATTCCCGAATATATAAGTCTGGAAGATATAATTATACGAAAAATGTAGTGTTATAAAGTCAGCCTTTATGTTTAGCAGTGTGTAGCTGAGTGCTTAACTCACTACAACTCTGGCAGACCGAGCTCAAATCCTAATAAAGAATTTTAATATATTTCCTTTTACTTTAAATTTTTGTTTTAAGTTTTATTACAAGGCATGCCAGCCGTATGTCTTAGTGATTCCAAATTGGATTTCGAAAAGAACACACAAGTTGAAGGCTTTACAAAATATGCATTTCTATTATAATTCCTACATAAAATGCAACAATTAGTAATAAATTATAATTATAAAATAATTTATACTATTAACTATTTAAATATAAATAAATTTTTGCTCCAGAGCACTGCACACAGCGAGACCTATAAGTGGCGTAATTCAGAATAAAATGGCTGTTAAAAATGGCGAGTGTTCTAGAGCAACCGTATACAATTTTTCGTTAAGTTTTTTACATATGCTACAATCTGAAGAATTTTCATCGTAAAGAAATAAATTAATATTTGGTGATGCCAGATTGATTAAAAATAAAATCATAGGGATTTTGGGGATTGCTCAAAAACGTTTTTTTATAAAATAGTTTCCTAATATATTATATTGTAATCTGATACAATTATATCTGTTATTATTATTCGGAAATATTTGTATCTTACTTAAAACCTTAATATATTGCTGGGTCTAATTTGATCTGTATTATACTGTACAACAATAAATTTCAAAATTATATTTTTAATTTTTTCAAAATTCATTTTTTATGTTTTAACTTTTTTCATTCTAATTTGGACTTCAAAGCAAAAACAACAATAAATTTTAATAAAAATACAATAAAAAGTGTAACAAATTGGTTATACAAATATGTTAAGATGCCTTTTGGTCTGCGAAACTCTGCACAAAGTTTTCAGCGATTTATGGATGACATATGTCATGGTTTGGACTTTGTTTATGTGTGCATAGACGATATTTTAATTTTATCCAGAAATAAAACGGAACACATACAACATCTCAAACTACTCTTTAGGAGCCTAAAAAATCATGGTATCGTTATTAATCCCGCCAAATCGATTTCCGAAATCGATTTTTTGGGCTTTCGTCTGACATCTAAAGCCCATGAAAAATAAAGTGCAATCAATTTTAGAATTTGAAAAACCCACAAATTTCTATAGAGTTTTCATACAACATGCTGCTCATAATCAAATCGTATTAAAAGTGATATCTGAAAGGCGCCAAGAAGAAAGATAAAACTAAAATAATATGGACTGCCACTTCAGAAAATACATTCAAACAAGATTGTGCGAATGCCACGTTACTGGTATATCCTAAAATTAATGCTGAAATTGCATTAAAAGTTGATGCGTCTGACATTGGCTTTGGCGCAGTTCTAGAACAAAAAGAATTTGTTTCATGGAAACCATTAGCTTTCTTTTCTCGCAAACTTTCTCCAACTGAACAAAACTATAGCGCTTATGATCGTGAACTGCTAGCTGCATTCGCTGTAATTAAACATTTTCGTTTTATGTTGGAAGGTAGACAATTCACACTTTTCGCAGATCATAAACCCCTAATATTTGCATTTAAACAAAAGCCAGACAAAGCCACACCTCGCCAAACTCATCAACTTGATTATATATCCCAGTTCACAACAAATATACACCACATATCATCCAACGTTGTTGCTGATTGCCTTTCTGGAGAATATCACACAGAAGAAGTAAATTTCGAGACTTTGGCACAATTGCGAACAATGGATCAAGAACTTTATGATATATGTACTTACACATAACACATCGTCATCACTAAAAATAAGAAAAGTTAAAATTCCTGATTCAACAACTGAAATATATTGTGACACGTCATTAAAACAGCCAAGACCCTTTGTTTCAAAACCTATGAGGCAACAAATTTTTTAACACGTTCACAACTTACATCATCCTGGAATTAGAGCTACGAAACGAATGGCAACAGAACGATATGTTTGACCCTCAAACAACAAAAACATTTTCTTGTGGGCTAAAAATTGTAAAAGCTGCCAAAGAAACAAAGTTAGTAAACATGTAAAAACTAATCTGTCAAAGTTTCTAGTTCCTCAAACACGCTTCGAAGAAATTCATGTTGATATTATTGGTCCTTTACCACCTAGTCAGGGAAATCGATACATATTAACTTGTGTCGACAGGTTTTCTCGCTGGTCAGAAGCATTTGCCATGGAAAATATGCTTACTGAGAACATTATGGAAAAATTTTATAAAGGTTGGATTTCAAGATATGATTCCCCATCAAAAATATTTACCGATCGATATTTAAGGAAATAGCATTGTATTTTGGAATAAGACACGTTACCACAACTACGTACCATCCGTAATCAAATGGAGTGGTCGAACGAATGCACAGAACTTTAAAAACTGGATTAGCTTGTAAAGACATTCCATCATGGTCGAAAACGCTACCCTCTGTGCTATTGGGAATGCGAGCAGCTTTTAAAGAGGACTTACGTGGAACACCAGCTAAATTCCTGTATGGTGAAAAGCTTAAACTCCCAGGAGATTTTTTTAATGTTTCCTTTAATCATAACATTCAATCTGAATTCCTACTTCAAATCATTCAGCATATAAATCATTTCAATTCAAAGACTTAATTTTGTCAAAATTCATTTTTTATACTTCAATTTTTTTCATTCTAATTTGGACTTCAAAGCAAAAAACAACAATTATTATTCCAATAAATTTTAATAAAAATACAATAAAAAGTGTAACAGATCTATCATTTTTCTGATCAATTTGAATCCTTCTCAATACCCAAATATATTAATGGATCTAATTTGATCTGTCATTTTTCCCCAAATATATTGCTGGATCTTTTTTTATCTGCCAATTTTCAGATCAAATAAGATCAGCTAGATATTACAGAAGATATTAAAGAATATTAAATTGGATATGATTAGATATAGCGCTAGGTCAACTTTTTTACTCGGGTAGTTACACTACTACCTCGATACACTTATTTTTCAATTTTGTATAAAAAAACTCAAAAAGTTATTGAAGAATTAAGTGGACTAATCTTAACGAAAACTTTACAATACTTGATGATGCGTTTAGTTTAACACATATTGCAGACGCAGTAAGTATTGTAACTGTATGACCGCAAATTTGGACCGGTCGATTATTTTCTCGTTAAACGAGAGAATGAAGAAACATTTTTCGTCAAAAGTTTTCCCGAAAGGGGAACATCTTACATGAAATTTGTACAGGTCAGCACTAAAATTCAAAAGAAAAAATTTAAATTTAAAAAAAAAGTCGACTGTTCGACAATTTCAGGTTCTTAGATAAAAAGCGGATATCGAAGATCAATTTCGATTTTTCTGAAACTTTTCACAAATATATATTACATCTATTAAGAACTTGTCTACCCCATAGCTCCTCCAAAGGCCAAATGCGATACACCATATAATAAAATTCTAACCAGAAGGATAACCCTAAACGATTTTTGTTGCGGTTAAAACTATACATACGATGCATGACGAGGGACTAGTGCCTGAACATCATTCCTTTATCGGCATGACCTATGAATGTGTACACTTTTATTTTACTAAATTTCGTTTTATTTCGTTGTTTTGATCTTTGTTGTGTGTTTTCATTTTGGTAGTAGAAAAGAAATCAGTTTAAATGGCCATTAAAATGTCGATTTAAAAATTTATACATTTTCCACTGTGTGTTATTTCGATACGTTTGATTTGAATTTTGTATCTACAACTACAAATATGTAACTTTAGTAATACAAAGAATATATACAAACATATTTTAATGAAAAGTGAGTGTGTTTGTGTATAATTTAATGATTGGATGAGTATCTCAGGTTGGCAGCTATAAATTTTAATGTGAAACAAAAAGATTGTAACTTTAACATAAGCACCACATTCAATGGGCATTTCAGATGCCAACCGTTTTAATATCAAATTCTTTGAATACATTAAAAATCTAGAAGTGAAAAAAACTTAATATTTATGGAAATTGCTGGCAGTTGTTGATGCTTTCTTCGTTCGTTCGAGAGAGGTGTTGTCGACGTGTATAACGTGGGAAACTTTACTACCTTTTTAAACTGTTGAAAAAAATTAATATATAAAGGTTTATACGCTTAGATTAGCTACATACATATTTTATTAAGTACTGTTAAATATTTTTATTCACAGATTTGCTTTTTTTTTTATTTAAAAAGCTAGTCCTATTTTATTTGGCGACAAAATTCATTGTTACGAATAAGATCCTATTTCAGGGATTTGAGGGGAACGGACCTGTTACAGGCCACGTCACTGGTCCATTGGGAGAGGAACCGGTCCTCTGACCGATTCTTTTATATGAAAGAGACTAGTCACTTTATCTTGGACTTGTCGTAGGAGGGAGGGAAATGCACTTTGTGAGTGTCATAGGACTAACATACAAGAATCTGTCACAGAAATAACGCAAAAAACCAGTCATACATTTTTACTCAATTAATTAAGAAGGTAAGGATTTGAAACATGTTGCATTTGGCTGGCTTATAACAAAGTTATATTATTTTGATTGTTTGCTCAAATAAATATCAAAGAAAGAAAAAAAGATAACGATGATTAGAAAACATCAAAATAAAGAAATGAGAACGGAAAACACTAATTTAGTGATAAAACTCTGGTGACCGATAACCGGATAGGTCCCTTGAGCCTAATTGACATATTCCTTTTAAATTAAGAAAACACTATTGAAATGCAGACACCACAATAAAAAAAAATCAATTAAATTTCAAAAAACATGGTATCAACTACTTTCCAGCCTATTTACTCGCTTAATTACTTTTGTTTGCGATGTCCAAAAAGTAATGGGTACTCATATTTTTTGGCTGTTCGTTCGTAAGCGAGAGCAATGATCACCCATTACTTTGTGTTTTTGTAAGTGAGAAGATAATGACCACTCATTACATTTGTGACATCGCGAAAAAAAGTAATTAATTACATTTCAGGCACAGCTAAAGCACGGTATATCGAATGAAATGTAGAAAATTAAATAAGAGCGTTCACAAAAAATAATTCTCTAATTTTTTTCTTATTTGGATTTTTGTTTATATTTTTTCAAACTTGTATACATATGTAAAGGGTGATTTTTCAGCAGTTTGGGTTTTTAAAATAAAAAAAAATAGAAAATTTGGAAAGTGAATGAAATATTTATTTGGGGGCGATAAATGAATGATGGCAGGCATTATTTTATGTACATGTTGATTGGCATACTTTTTCCAGCATTCCGGCTGGTATCTCACCAATGGCAGCTGTAATCTTGTCTTCCAGGGCTGGAATTGTGGCTGGCTTGTATTTACGTATTCCCACAAGAAATAGTCTATTGGGTCATGGTATCGCGTGTGGTATGTGGAACAATCTTGTTGAAACCACATGTTAAACAAGTCCAATTCTTCAATTTTGGGCAAAAAAAAGTCGGTAATCATTGCACGGTTGGTCGTTTATTAACCTTACTGAGCATTTTTGGCATTGCCACATGGAAAATTAAAGTTTTTGTAATTGCACTGAAGCTTTTAACGAACCTGACGTTGCTAAAAAAATAATTTATGTTGAGTTTTTTCGTTCTGTTGGAAGACTTCTGGGCTTTTTCTTAAAAAAATATTCCTATTTTTGTGAATTTATTTGCTGGCATGATGACATGATATGAAAATATTTTTCTTATATTCATTATTATTGCAGTTAATGTAGAACTGTAGTTACCCTGCAGGAAAAAAGTGGTCAGTTAGGAATTGGGACCTGTCCCGTGGTAGGTAAAAACTGGAACGGTTCCGAAAATACATATCACGAGATAGGTGAAAATCGAACCTACCACGTGACCGGGTTAAAAGTAATGACATGTTTTTTTAGACCAAACCTGTGACATGTCACAGAGGGCAATTGACCCTCTCCTAGGACAAGCCCATGTTAAAGTGACCGGTCCCGTGACCTATCCCTATCACAATGAACCGGTTACGTGACGTGTCACGGGATAGATCCTTTTCCGCAGGGTAGTGTTGGACTGTCCCTGTGCCGCTCTGTTATAAATTCTGAATTTGACTAATTTCATTATTTTTAAAGGTCGATAAACAGTTTTAAAACATTCCCGTGCCTTTTATTCGTGACGCAGCTTTAAAGTTCTTTCTGTGCTGATAGTTTATATTATAAAAAAAAAACTCTTTTATTGCTTGCATTTTTTTCTTTAATTGGCTAAAAACAATTATTTCAATCAACACTTTTTATTTCATCATGGATTGCTTTAATGGATCTCTGGAAATGATCGTATGACCCTTGCTGGACTTGTCTTCACTGCAAAAAAACTAAATACAGATTTTTTAAAAATTTTAGAGGTGAATTTGACCAACTTAATAAAGACTTTTTGTCTGTGCAAACCAAACTATCAAACTTTGGTGAAATATTTCCAAATTTTGCAAATTTAGATAAATTTGCCTAAAAGCAAGATCTTTCGTCACCGAAGAGGAATAAAATGACAAATAAGTCTCTTGTAATACCATCAATTTCATATTCATCGGTGCCGACTCTTTTCGGCCACTTCGCCACTTTCGTCTTTAAATGTGATCCCCCCGCAAGCTATCACCTATCACTGGTCAATTAAATAATTTTGATAATAGATCCCCCAACGCAATTTTATTACCAACAATGTCCACAAGCAATCAAATTTATTAACGTGGTACAGGGAATAATAAAGTTGTTCATAACCCACTGCGTGCTATTCCACTTAAAAAACTGTTTTCATTTCTCGTTTTATTCTGATGTTTTAATAAATAAATTTCAATTTTCTCAGCCGAGATCTATTGCATTTTTTAAAATTTCTGTTTCTGCTGAATTCTTTGAAAATGTTCTTGATTTAAACTTCTGGCCTGAGCATACTTTGGTTCGTGATTATATTTATTTACGAGTACTGTTGACTCATTGTCTTTAGTTTGTCAAAATTAATTGAAATACCTGTTCTGGATTTTTGATTAATCAAATTACGCATTTAACCAAATATACAGATTTATAAATGTTATACTTAATCCTTGTTACATAATTCTAAATTATTTTGAACTCATTGTAAAGTAATTGTTATATAATTTTAAAATTTTTTTTAGAATGTCTGTAAGCATTAAAATTCCATAGACAAATAAATTAAATAAATTATTCACTTCTATTTTTTACGATATTAAACCATTTTTTCTATGAACTGTATGATTTTTTATAATTTCAATTTTGAAACCATTTTTTTTAGCAAAAGTTTCAATATTATGACTTAAAATGAGAGAGGTATTTAGATTTTATAAACTAGAAAGATACTAAACCAATCGTGGTGTGCCTGCGGTATTTTTGCTGATGAAAAAGTAATAAAATGTAATAAAAGCAATAACTTTTCGTCTCTGATATTCATCCGTTATTAAATTTCAACTGTTGCAAACTAAATTCAGATCGACATCTAACTTGACTACTAATGCGTTCATCAGTGAGATTGCAAACATCAGCTCTGTGAATTGTGGTTGTATGTAGCCGGAGCTTAGCTGGTTGATATAGTTGACAATAAAAAAGTTCAAATTATTAACTCGTAGTCAAGTCGAAAATGCCACCACATCACATCACAATGTTTTCACAACGATCAATTTTCAAGATAAGTAATCTTATCGCGACGGGTGCCCAAGAACTTGTCACTATTCGCGTTGTGGACATTGTAACCCTCTGAGCAACAATGTGTAGTTGGTTGCTGCATGCTGTTTCCCTACACGCATTTGTGTGTGAGTCTAGCTTTGTAGATGTACTATGAAACGGTACAAAATAAAATCCTCAAAATGTGACGCAATCTTAAATACACTGATCCCCCTAATAGCGTAATTTTTGGTTGCTTATATTTTTTTTAAAAATAAGCAACACAGGAAATTCTTCCTACTAGGAGAGATGAAAGGTGGTGAAAGAAGAAGGGCTTGTGCGTAATAACACCACAATCGATAGATTTTGTTTACAGATAAAATTTTTAGTCCAACTTTTTAAAACATTTTAATTTTATTAATCAGGGTCAATAAGTCCGTGACTTTTTAAATGAAACACAGTTTGTCAAATGTTTCTTCAATTTTTTTATCCCCTCCCAAAAAATAAGATTTGTCGAGGTCATCAAAATCGGTTTGTTTGTGAGAAGATTGCATCTTTGTAGTCAAATATCTTTCCGCAGATCCATTGCTTCAGGTTTGGAAACAAGAAATAGTCACTCGAAGCTAAATCCGGAAAATAGGGTAGATGAGAGAGGAATTCATGAATTTTTGGCAAGGAAACTGCCATTTTCTATTTTCTCCGTAATCCTCAAATCAAATCACGCGGTAGTCTGCTATCAATGGTTGTCAAACACAAACTAAAAGATTCAACTTACTTTAATTTTGACACGAGTCAACTGACAGATGCCTGTTGACAGGAGCAGTGTTGCCCTTTTAGTTTTGAGGCGGGAAATTCAAAAATTCACAGACTTATTGACCCGCTCTCGTATAAAATGATAGTTTTTTACATACAATTAAAAAACCATACTAGAGGGTCGTTCAAAATGTTCTTAGACTAACAATGAAAAATAAAAGTTGGATTTTTATTTTCTTTTCATTTTGTAATATAATCTCCGGAAATTACAACACACTTAGTACAACGTTTTTCCAGCACTTCTATCCCTTGATAAAAATAATTTTCCTGAAGCTCTGTAAAATAATCGTTAGCAGCTGCAATTGCATTTTCATTCGAGGAAAAACGTTTGCAAGCAACGATTTTTTTTAGATTTGGAAACAAGTAGAAGTCACAGGGAGTTCAATCAGGAGAATAAGGCGAGTGGTAAAATTATTCGTAATTCAACTCGTTGAATTTTGCCATTGCTTAAACACTCTTGTTTGCTGGTGTGTTGTCCTTATTGAAAATTATTTTATTGTGTTGTAAGCCAAGACCTTTTTATGGAATTTTGACATTCAATTGATCCAAAACTTTACAATAATATTCTGAAAAATAAAATACCTTTGTTATCCCAGAGCACCGTTGTCAATCGATTGAATTGTTTTTGTCTTCCTTAGTACACTTCCACCAGCTTCAATCTATTGTTTTTATTGTTCTGTTATCTCTGGTGTGTTTTGCTGAATCCATGTTTCATCAACAGTTATGAAACGACGATGAAATCGATTTTATTTCACATAAATCGATTCAAAGCTTGATAAATTTTAATTCGAACATGTTTTTAATCAACTGTTAACAAATGAGGAATCCGTTTTGCAGAAAGCTTTTTCATCTGCAATTCTTGGTTAAAAATAAAATATACTCGATCATTTGAGATGCCTATGGCATTACCTATTTCACGCACTTTCACTCGTTGATCGTCTAATTCCATATCATGTATTTTAGCTATGATTTCAGCTGTTGTTGCAGTTCTTGGTCGTCCATTTCGTGGTTCATCTTAACTGCTTGATAACCACTGTTGCATATGAAGAAGCGTTTTCACCTAAAACATTCACCATGTTATAATTAGTTTCTTGACTCGATTTCTTTTTTAAAAAAATCACTGAAGCGTCTTTTTTGAACATCTGTTACTATAGAAAAAATTAAAATTATTTATTTTTATTTGATTAAAAATTTAAAATTTGCAAAACATTTTAATTCTTTTATGTTCTTTTTCTTCAGTTTTAATAATTTCAGCCCGTTGAACGGGTGGCCGCAAAGTGGAGCATCGGTGTACAAAAAAAGTCGTCTGATAGGCGTAATTTTTGGTTTTTCTTCTGTTCTTTCTTTAGATTTTTAAGAAGGCATTTGTATATCAAACATATACTCTGGTCTATAAATATCAACTTAATTTTAACACCTGTATTATAAAGGTGTGTTCAGGTATAGTATCAGGTAAATTACCGCTTAAGGAAGGTACACACTAGACGTTGTACTGTTTTCCGACAGTCATCATAATCATCAGATTGTCGTCACTGTATTTAAGTAAATACTCACAATCTGTAGCTGTTATCTATTTTAAACACTGATGGGTTTTTATTAAGATCAATAATGACATATTGTTACATCGTAACAGTTATTTTAAGTTAACTACTAACAATAAATATTACTACATATTATTTTTACACTGTACTTTGGAACAAAAATCTACAAATATATTCTTAAAGCTAGGTTTTTGGGAAGTACATATCGAGGGTTTACTAACGCAAATTCGTATCTCAAAAAACCACTACTTTTCAGGAGAGACAAGTGAAAGTTTTATAATAAACTTGTGCCATTTTTTAATCATTTTTTTTTTTTCAATTCAAAAGTAATGAATTTTAAATTACAAAAAAAAAATTGTTCTAAAAATGTCACAAGTTTATTAACTCTCCTAAAAAGTAGTTGTTTTTGGGATACGAAGTTAAGTAAGTAAACCCTCAATATGTATTTTAATTTTAGGACTTCAATCAAAAACTGGTAGTTTTTAAAAACTTACAATATTTTCTTTAACATTTGTATGGAATTGGACAAAGAGGCAAATATAGGAAGTTTTAGTCTAAATGTGGTAGCAAAGTGATTTAATTGAAAATGCAATATTTATTTTTGTTTAAAAAAAAACTTTAAATTAAATGCCTGCTTCTACATACGTAACATATTATTTTGGGTTTAAGAACTGTGAATTACTAAAATGTTTGTTATTGCAATACATTAAATTACCTTCTAACAATTCGAATAAATAAAACATTATATAAAATAGTAAATTGTAACAACAATCATTAATACGTATGTGTATGTACGTACATATGGTGACATTTTAGTATTTGTAGGATAAAAAATATCCATGTACTGTATCAATTCATTCGTATGATTTTAATACGACAATCAAACAACAAGTGTTATAATTTCATGTGTTAAATGCTTTGATTAACCAACTCAACTGTCACACTTTGACGAAAATCCTATTTACATTTCAAACAGAATAGAACGGAACAAATACAAAATGATAAAAAAGGACCAAACAAAAACAAATCAAACAAAACTATTAAAAACAAATATTTGTGTGGACAACAAAAACAAGAGAAGACAAAAAACAACAAATAATCAACACTGCGTGAGTCAAGAGGAAAATTTACAAAAGATCAGAACTTTGAAGGAATAAATTCGTCAATTCGGCTTTTATAATAGCTGCGTTTGTGCGGCTAGCTATCAACGTTGACTTTCCCATATAAATTTGATGCTCACGAGTTTTTGTTTCATATTGATATAAGCAATAATGATATAAATAATTAACCTATAACACCTTTCGAGCAACATTCTCTGAAAAAAGGAAAACAATTTGTCATATTTCCTCATGGCTCACTTTATGATTTATATAAATAATACTTTCTTTCTATAGTCTGAATCAAAACCTGTTTCATCTTTACGGTTAAAAAAATCCAAAAATCATATATATTTTTTCGTTAATAAGGAATAAGCATTTGCAACGATCATTTTCACCCATGGAAAAAATTGATATAAAAACTTAGAAAAAAAAATGTTTCTTGGTTTTAGGAAAAAAAACAATTATAGTAAATAAAAATTTATCAATCATCTCAGTTTTAAGAAATTTGCATAGTTCAAAAAAAAATAGAACATAACTTACTCGTATTTAGTTCAAAAAATGTGTCTAACTTAAAATGTAAAAATGCTTGAACTTGAACATTTTTTTTCGCAAGTAGTCAAATTAACTAAATTTTTGAAAAAGCCATTTTTAAATTCAGTTTTTAAGTCTTCCACTTTCTAATTTTTTTGAATTATTGTCTAAAAATTAGTTTAGGCAATTAAAAACAAAAAGAAATAAATTTTTTCCTATGTAATTATAAAAATACATTTGGTTTTAGGAACTGATGAACTATTTCTAAGGAACATTTTCATGCAACTTAGTTCAGATAAATTTTAAAAATTTTAATAAAAATTTTTGTTGGAAAACGTTTAAATTATTTTCAATATACTTTTCAAAAAAAAAAAAAAAAATCAAAAGCAAACTAGTTTTCCTTATTTTCAAGAAAAAATATTATTAAAGGAAACAATATAAAGTAAGCATTTAAAAAATATTCGTGCATGATTGTAATTTTTGGTTCGTGATCGTTCGTTTACAGTCTAAAATATTAAACTTAAAAAAGCTGAAAATATATTTTAAAATTTTGTTAGCAAAAGGTAAACAATTTCGAATTTGCGCTTTTATGGAATAATTTTGTTTGCTGACTACAATACGAGGGCGGATCAATAAGTCCGTGAGTTAGTTATATAAAATGCAACACTGCTCCCATCAAGTACCACCTATTAATGTCTATTAACAGGTGGTACTGTCCAAATTTTCCGTTATTTGCTTTGCGTTTAACAGCACGAGGTCCATAAAATAGGCATTTGTTTAATGAATAATTTCATCGTTGGAGCTAAATATCTTTCCACCGAGCTATTTTTTTAGGTTTGGAAATAGGAAATTGTCACTGGGGGCTAAATCCCGAGAATAAGGCGAATGAGGGGCAATTCGTAGTTCATGGATTTTTGGCATTGAAACTAAGCTGTCACACGATTCCGTTAGTGGTCGATTGTGAGCAAATGAGGCAGCCATCTTGCGAAAAGCTTTCTCATATCCAAGTTATCGTTGTAAATTTAAACCACTGAGACATTCAATCTCCGATCGGCCTATACCATATCGTGAATTCCGTGCTTGTAAGGCCACAGCGAAAGTCAGTAAACCACTTTTTTGCATTGAAATCGATGGTACAGAGTCCCCATAGTATTTATCAAGCTTTTCCTTGGTTGGATTGACGGTTTTTTATCGCAAAAAATAATGTTTAATAAGCACACGAAATTCATTTTTTCCGTTTTTAAAAAAATGCACGAGGATGTATGTTGTAAACAGCTGTTAAACGCAAAGTAAATGACGAAACTTGCTCAAAATTTGACAGTAGTCTACAAACAGGTGGTACTTGATGGGAGCAGTGTTGCATTTCATATAACCACGAGGGAAGTTCCAAAAGTCACGGACTTATTGATACGCCCTCGTATATAATAATAGCTTTCGTATAATTGACGTTGCGCCTATTAAACTTTACATTTACGAAGGCACTAAAACTATTTTTTTTTTTCACTTAATAATAAGTCTTTAAAATTTGTATACGTATGTCAATTAAAGTTTAAGCTAAAAATGTTATATAATAAACTTATGACATTTTTCCATTTTCCAATAATAACAAAAAATGTAGTTTGTATTTTTGCAACAATTTCTTTAAATTAGTAAATTTAAGAAGACAAAGGACCTCCAGTGTTCCTTAGCCATAGATGCCGTGTGTCACTTAGCGCGTCGCTTTATGTAGTTCTCTCAAGCAAAACCGTAAATTAACTGCGAAAAGAATCTAACTTTGTCACAATTTATTACGTTTCAAAATATTATGCAGTACATTTATTTAATTTGTAACCTTTTTGCTAATAAAATTTAATTTATATTTTAAATACATTAGTTTAGTATAATTCAATTTAATTTAAAGACAAAAATGTATAGCATAAAGCTTGTTAAGAGCAGTGTCCTCACAAAGCGAAAGTCCTCCGAAAGTGGGAAAATACTTACACAATGAGTGTAAAGTACTTATATGGTAAAATACCATAGAAATAGTTTCATATTTATTAGAAAATTTTATCAAATTTAAGGATAATTTTCAATAAAAATAAGTGTTATTTGACTTGATGTTAGAAAACATTTTCTCATTTTTAGTGGGTTACGTCCTAATTTTTAATAAAAAAAAGTATCTAATGAACTTAAATAAAATGGGCAATGTCCAGGCAGACTAAAAAATAGTTGTCTACTTTTTCTTTAAAATACAATGAGAGAAGCCGAAAATTAAAAGTGGGTTAATTTTGACCCCAGTAAATATGCAACGGGGTTGCTATTAACAATTTTTTTATAAGTTTTATTAATAGTATTAATAAAATGTACCTTAGTTAAATCCTAAATTAATTTTATGGAAGAAATAACACTTCAGATATTTCAATTTTTTTTTTTTTTGGAAAATTGCTCTTTTTGGAAGAACAAACTATGTATGAATTTGACCGAATAGAAACAGAAAAACCATTATTTTTTATTAAATTGTCAAAACCAGTTTAGCAAAAATATTAGAACAGTGTGTATTCAAGGGGTCCCAATGCACGAAATTATGTTACTGTGTCTAAAAGTCCCACCTTTAATGCAAAATACGGTTTGTTGTAAAATGGCAACACTATGCATTTAAGGGTTTACGCTATAGTATTCAAAAAACCGGACTTTAGAAAAAACTAGTTTCGGTTTTCTTCGAAAAATCGAAATTCTAAAAAACCGGTTTCGGTTTTTGCAGAAAAAACCGGTCAACCGGTTTTTTTTTAATTTGATTAAATTAAATTTGATTTAATTGTAATAAAAACAATTAACAAATTATATAAGCTTTTTAATCAAATTATATATATATATATATATATATATATATATATATATTCATTTAAATTTAATTTTTTATTGTATTTCATTTCAACAAAAAATTAACTTAAAACCAATATTTTTTATATATTTTAAATATGTAAAAAGAAAATCTATTTTTCAGTTCTAAGATAATATTTTAGAAATAAGATGCAATTTAAATGTTTCGTTTTAAGACGATTTTTTTTTTGTTTGCTTTTAATAAAGCTAGAAGTGGGAAATACTCTTTCACTAATAGTAGATGTTGGACAAATAGTCAAAAGACAATTATATAAGTTGTCCAACTTTTCAGTTCTTTGTCGCATTTATCAAGATATATGAAATCATCATATGTGGACTTAAGAATGGATTCTGGTACGTAAAATAGTATAAATAAGATGAAATGAGTTAGATTTAAAAAAAAATTTATTTACCCCATAAAAACGTACAATACGAATTTGTGAACATCGATAAAAATGAGAAAAACTTTAAAATTTAACTTATTTGGTTTTAAATTGTCACTCTAAAAGCGAAAAAAAATACGTCACCACATAGGCATGACGTCACCAAAGTCGGCACCCAATCATAACTAACCATACAAAATCGCATCTCCCAACTGAAGGTGTGTTCACAGTGATAAACTTTAAATGCGTTTTTCTCAAAACTTCATTTTCACGGAGAAGATCACATATAATGATGAATGATTTTTTAGTCTCTTTTTTAGGATTTTGAATACTGTTTATTGTGTTATTTAGATCAGAAATTAAACTATTTGAATTTGGAATATCCAAAGTTAAGTCTTCATCGGAATCTATCAGACTTACATCTAAATCTTCATAACCAAGCAAACGATTATAAAAGTGCTCGGAAAAAATAAAAGAGACCAAGTAACCCAGTTGATGTAATTAAAAAAAAGACCGTTTAACCGAACAAAAAAGACCGGTTTTCGGTTTTCTTCGAATTTTCAAAATATTCGAAACCGATCGGTTTTAAAAAGAACCGAAAAAAATAACACAATTTGAATTAAAAAAATTGCAAATAAAAGTCGCAATTGATACGTTAAACATATCAAATACCAAACGTTATTAAAAAATTATTGCGATTCAACAAATATTTATTTAATTTTTTTTGTTTTTAATTTCAATTGATTACATTTGGAGTCAATCTAACAGTTTTTCAAAAATCTAATCCTTTTGAAATGGTCATTGGATTATTGGCTATTGCCACAATCCTATGATATCTGCGCTATTTTTTGTTATTCAAAATTGGAGGAAGTTTACGGTGTATCACGACTTAAAGTTCGGTAATTTTTTTTAAATCGAAAACATTTTTTTTTAGTTTTTGCGAATAAAAAACGTTTTGCATTTTTGCAATAATTCTGTGAAGAAACCTCTTATTTTCGAAACAATTATTTAAAAGTAGAAAATCTAATTACTTAAAAAGTTATATTAGTTTAAACATGAGGTATTTATCCAACTTTGAGCCGCTTAAATTATCCAACTTCTATCATCGATGCACAGTGAATTTCGAAAAACCAAAACAGCTGAGATATAACAGGAACGTATAATATCCATGTCGAAATTTTCAGTGATATCCATAGATTGATTCTTTTATTTTTTTTAATAGCATTTCATATTTTTTAATTTCAATTGATATTTTTTGAATTTGAAATGGTGTTTTTTTTAATTTGAAATAATATTTTATAAATTTAAAATGTGACTAAAATTGCTATTTGAAATGAAAATGCTGTTTTTTAAATAAATGTTCTAATTAAAATTACTTATAATTACTCATTAGGTATTAATTAGTCAGAAAATATTAATATAATGAAGGCAAATAAGTATATCAATTTAGAAATTGATATGTTAAATTCGATGCGTAGAAATGCTGAGGGGGAATAAAATCCTGGGCACGCCACTGGCGGTATGTCAAGCGGGATTTCTCATTCTCACCCAGATAGTTTGGTATTGAAAATGAACAAAATCGGCACAGAGGTAACAAATTTAAAAATGAAAATGTGAAGGTACCTCTAAATTTTCCATGCAAATTTGTGTATAAAAATACAATTTTATATTAGCGTCTGTTGAATAAAATATTTTATAATAACTTTTCACCAGACCCCTTGACTGAATAATTTTTTATATTCATCTCAAAATCTATTTACCCACAAAGTTTTTCAAACGATTTTAAAAACTAGTCCAATTACCCTAATATGCATACAGGTATACAGCTTTTATATCGATTTATAATAAACATATATACCCCTCCCTACCTATTATGGTGGACGGTATACAAATTAGTTACACATATTTAATATACAAAAACAAAAAGAATTTATGCTTTAAATATCTGCTTGCGCAGCATTTAGTAGCTGCAAATAAATATATTGTTTAAATAAATATGCGAAAATTGTGAAAATACTGGATATAATTTAAAATGAAAAAAAAAAACACAAGTGAGAAAAAAACGACAATATTTGGGGTGTCAGTACACAAAGTGAACATATGCACTGAAGGCGCTTAAAATTTCAAAAATACAGAGAGCAAAAAAAACAACACAAATCCGGCTACAAACCCTGAATGACGACTGGCTGACTGACTATCCCCGGCAGCATATCCGTTTGTTCAATTTGTACAATTGTCGCTTGCATTATTATGTGAATACACTGGGAAAAGTGAAACTACAAACGAACAACTTCCGATTACAACTTTATTTGTAGTAAATATGGTTGTTTGTATGTAGTTATGTTTGTAATATCAAATAATTCGTACATTACTATTTTTATTCGTGTCGTATTTATTTTCATCCGTGTAAATTGTATTTTTGCCTAGATTTCATTTAACAATATGTTTGTGTGTGTGTATATTTGATACAAACATACGTACATACACATATATTCAAGTAGTGGCAAAGTAGGGTTTTATTGGTGATGTTATTGTTATTTAATTGTCGAACAACCCACATCTGTCAATTTCAATGAACTGCCAAAGAAAGACACACAACAAATAGAAATAAAGGAAGTTCATCATAATGATCAACAGTAGCATTACCATCATAATAATAATGATTACTACTGTTACTGTGTTTAGTCCTTTAAACCTTTAAATTTATTCCTTTTCCTTCACTTGCTTACCAAACGGAAAATTCTTTTACGAAACACACTCCCTAACTCACCCTCTTCGGTTTTAGATGTTTCCTTTTTTCTCTTACAGCCATTCGTTTAGTTGGTGTAAATTAAACCCAGTGGATTAAATATATATTTTTTATGTTTGTGGAATGATTTTGCATATTTTATATTACCGTTATGTTGTACATTTGTTTGGGAGATCCTCACAAAGAAAAAATCTTTTATTGGGGTGCTAATCGCTTAAGCATATCATTTAAACATTTCTTTTTTACTTACTTGACCCTTATTTTTATTGCAATTAATAAATTTGAGTAAGCGATAAATTTTATGCATACGTAATATTCAACATTTTATTTAATAATTAGAACCAAACTTAAGAACAAGTTATTATTCAAATCCCTGATGTTATGAAATGTTTTATATTTAAAACTTTAACTGTATTTTGAGACAATCGATAAAAATTACTAAAATTATGTATAATTTTGTAAATATGAGGAAACAAATTTGTTAAAATGCATACGTGATGTGACTTTGTGTTTTCGTCACCATTTTAAATGCTGAACCCAAATCTAAAATTGCAGAAATTTCAAAAAACTGCTTGCGGTATCTCTTACATTACGAATTTACGATTTTCAATGCTGACACTCCCATCATAGTTCCATTTAATATCAAATTAACGAATTTGAAAACGACGCCAGATTAAGATATAGTCGGCCATCCCGAATATAAATTCCCTACAACAGTCTGGTTGAAAGTCAACTAGTAGCTCATTATATGTTTTAAAGTTATGCAAATGACAGCCTATTACCTTATCTACGCAGGCTTGGTGTAACTCCTTAATTGGTTGCTAAGCTGATCATAAGGGCAAGGAACTCCATCCAAATGTATGTTTTTATCGATGGATCAAAACTGGGTTTTATTCCAATCATCAAATTCAAATAAGTTAAAATGTTTGAACTTAAATCTAAAGAAGTTCCATATTTAGATTTTGTATTTTCATACAATCTTAATTTTCCTTACTTTTTACTTTACAAACTCTTAACATTCAAGATTTTTTACTAACAAGAAATCAATTTCTTGACCTAAATAAAGAAAAATTGAGGAAAATGGTTTCCTATTTTTAAGTTAATGAAAGTTTTTCGTAAACTAAAATCAAATAAATTTGCATTATTTTGAAGCATTTTTATTATTTTTGAGGAAAACACACATAGCTTTTATTTTAGTAAGGTTTAAACTTAATTTTAGTTCATATATTTTTCGGAGTATACTAAAATTATTTAAAAATATTGAATTTTAATTGTAATAATTGATTAATAGTAAATTAACTAATAGTCACGCTTTCACGTTATAGCTGATTATTGTAATGCTCTTTATCCATTGCATGGAAATTCATATTTCAGGATATTAATTACGACCTGATCTGATAAATGCTAAATACTACTAAATCTATCAGCTTTAGCAACAAAATTAAGCATATAAAAATTAATAAGAATAATTTCCTATAAAACAAGACTCGATTCGAATTCCTAGAAAAAATGATTTCGATTTTAAGGACAAAAAAAAAGACCAAAAATTTTTTATTTATATACAAAAAAATAAAAATAAATAATAAAAAAAATGATGTTTCTTGAAGCTTATGACTAGATCTGCACTCTTTCTAATTTTGATTTGACAATCAAGAATATAGCATTACACCCAGAAAAAAGTATCAGTTGTGGCCACCGAATTTGTTGCCAATCGAATTCTGGCGGTTACGACAACTATCTTCATATTTAATTATATTTTTGGTTGTAAAAGCCAATATTCAGTTGCCAAATTTATTATTTATATTCCACATAAATACTATTACGTTCCACAAAATTTTATTTAAAAAAAATATTTTTAGATTTTTCCGGTATCGAAACTGGGCTGCACTACAATTAAATTTTGTTTGATATATTTGTTATTTAAACAGTATATTTTATTTTATTTAAAAAAATATATTTTTTTAATGTTTGCCTTTACCGGGATTTGAACTTGGAAATTAGGAGTAACAGACCAGCTCTCTCTTATAAATTTTAATGACTAATTTTTAATTTCAATATTTTTTTAGGAAAATAAATACAGCAGAAAATTCGTTTACAAATATCAATCTTTAGTGGGTTCTATAATCAATACAATCCACAATTCGGTTGGTTCAACTGAAACCCTAACTTAATGATATATTTGATCTGTATACCCGTATTTACCACTTTCGAATATCGACAATTAATTAATAAATTTGATACATTGTACTTATTTTCCAGAACATACACTAAATAATTGGTTGCTTCTACTGTACACAATTTTTAAACGAATTTTATTGGTAAAGTTGATTGGAAATACCAATAAATGGATAATAGTATCCCAATGCCATATTTTTGGTTTAATAATGGATTATACATTATTCCAAATAAAATAAGATCCTTACAAATAAATGTTAATGGTTTTGATCGAATTGCATTTGTTCTAAAATAAAATCGAATGTGAATGAATCAACAAAAGATGAATAGATATAAATTCGAAAGAGAAATAACAAAAACAAACATGCACGATAAACGAAAACCGTGCTTTTTTGTTACCCCGCTTGCTTCGCTTGTTCGTTCGTCATCAAACAAGAATGGCACGCAATAATTGCATGCAAAAAAGCCACCGTGTAAATTGGCTGTTTATAATATTTTGAAGAAATTGCTTAAGATTCATCACCACAAGTTAGCTTTTGAGTATACACAGAGAAAATTTGGTGAATTTTCAACTGAATATTGGTGTCCACAACAAACTTCTGTTAGTACAACAGGATTTTGGTTACAACACCCAGAATATTCAGCAATCACATTTGCATTTGGTTCTGCTAACCGAATTTATTGATTGTCGCAACCAAAATACACTCTTCAATTCGGTTGTCACTTTTTTTCCCAGAATCGGTAAAAAATTATTTTTTGAAAATTCTAACGAATCGGATTTCGATTCTTTTGACTCAGCTTTGACTATACACGAAGCCTTTTTTGTCATTACGTGTAAAATAATTTTAATAATTTAAAAATCTTATAGAAATATGTTTTTTACATTTTTTAAGACTGTGTCCTACGTGTGAAGCCATTTTCTATGTCAATATTTGTCAAACAATCGAATTTAACTTTTCCTTAATTATCTGACTCCAATTTCGTACAAAGAACTGTTTTCTGATAAAACTCGCCACTAAACGAATATATTGTAATCAAATTTGACTGATGAAAATTAAATTCTAGAGAAAAGAGATTCATTGTAGCAACCGAATTTCTTGCGAACCGCATGGTTTGATTGCAGTAACCAAATTATTTGGTTGTTGCAACTAAATGTATTCCTGGGTCAATTGAAAAATTATGTTTCAACCGAAATTTTGTTGTATTATCCGAAATTTTGTCGTCACACTTAAAATAGATTTAGTTTAATCCAACTGAAATTGAAATTTAAAATAAATAAAAAATCACTGTAAAACGGGCCTACTTACTTTTCATTTAAATCAATAGAATTTCCCATTTATATTTAAATATAAATAAATTGATTGATAACATCCGTAAAAACTAAATAATTTTTCATTTATTTTAACTGTTAACAAACTAACCATAAGAACTTAAAAAACCAAACGATATTTCCCTTATTAATAGCTAGTAATATGATGTGTTTTGAAATCAAGAAAATATTTAGAATTCAAAAAGATTCGTATGAGGTTTATCGTCCTAAATTTACGAAACTGGCGTTCGAGCGGGTTTCGATAGTATTTTTAATTGAAAAAAGAAAACACTCATATGCGAAGCTCAAATACATACATACATATTAAAAGTTAAATATAAATATCTACATACGTACTCCATATAGAAACTTGTACGTTTTTATTCAACATTTTTGACTTAATAAATTAAATAAGTTGTATGAATATTTTGATTCAATATTTATTTAGTTACTATCTCGCTACATAGAACTTTCTAACTAAACTTTTCTTTTTTTTTTGTATAAATTATACATACTGCAATTACATACATAAATTAATTTTGTGTACGTAAGTATGTGGGAAATATGTGTATATTTTGTAAAAGTTTATGCAATTCAACAATGGAGCAGTTCCTTAGACAAGTGTCCACACCACCCCATTCCAAGAACATTGTAAGAAGTAATATTGTATTTGTAAATTGACGAAGATTTCTTAAATAAACTATGGCAACAATTTCTAAATCTTGTGCAAATTTATTGTTTGGAAAAACATTCAAATAACTGAGGGTTTTGTACTTGAAATTTGATCAAATTTACTCACGAATTACTAACAAATTAGTAACAAATAAAAAGGTATGTTATACCATTATTTCGGTTATTTGCAGACGTATGAAAAGCACTAGCTTTTTCCCAGTGTTGAAAATTTTAAAATTACAATTTTCTATAACCCATTAAATGGTAATCGTAGTCTTGGTAAAGGGTTGAACTTTACTTTGAAACCTAAAGTAATACCTTACAAATATTGTGATGCATTACTACTAATTTAAAAGTTATGAAATAGTTACTGATATTAAATCAATACTTATTAATAATTGATCAATACTTATAAATAATCAATACATACAAAATGATTTGCTGACATTGCGTTATGTAACAACTGATTAAGAAGGTTACAAATAATGTGATATAGTGCTATAAATCGAGGTTTTTTAACGGTTTGGGTTTTGAAAATTTATAAAAACACTGAAAATTTGCAAAAGTGAATGAAATATTTATTTGGGGCGATAAATGAATGACATTCATTTACTTTTTAAAGATTATTTAATGTAAATGTTGCCAGCGGCTACGCCATAGGTGGTCCATCCGTGATCTCCAATTTTGGAATACTTTTTCCTGCATTTCGGCAGGAATCTCACCAATGGCAGCTGTAATGTTGTCTTCCAGGGTTGGAATTGTGGCTGGGTTGTCCCTGTGAGACTTCAAGTATCCCCACAAAAAATAGTCTAGTGGGGTCAAATCGTATGATCTTGGCGACCAATGAACTGCTACAAAACGGGAGATTACTTGCTTACCAAACTCGCCTCGTTCATGATATCGCATGTGGCATGTGGCACCGTCTTGTTGAAAAGGTCGGTAATCAACACACGGTACCTTGCTCGATTGACTGTAACGTTGACAACTGCGACGTATTGACATATCGTGATCTTCATTGACACTTGCTAATACAGCAACAATATTCTCCTCGGTACGCACACTTCGCATACGAATTTTAATCATAAAATTTAATGATTTGCAAGCGTTGTTCATTTGCTTGTCTATTCATGGTGAAATGGCAAACCATACTAAGCATTTTTGGCATTACCACATGTCACGAATCTTATTTTTACACTGTAAAAATTTACACTGGACAACCAAATAGCAAAAAAATTAAAAATTTTACAAAATTAATGTTGGTCTGAAATATAATAGAAAATTTTTTTGATACTCGTATAATTGATAATACACACAAAAAACAATATCAGATGCGGCCGCCGAATTTGCTGCCAATCGAATTTTGGCGGATACGACAACTGTCTTCAAATTAAATTATATTTTTAGTTGTGAATGCCAATATTCAGTTGTACAATTTAATATTTATATTCCACAGATATCATATTATTACGTTCCACAAAATTTTATTTTTAAATTTTTTCAATTTTCTTTGATATATTTGCCATTTAAACATTTGAATATTTTATTTTAGTTAAAAAAAATATATTTTTTAAATGTTTGCTTTTTCGGGACTTTTGATGGCTAATTTTTAATTTTAACAATTTGTTAGGAATAGAAATGTTTATCAATTATCAATATGTCATGGACCGATGTTGATAAAGCGGTGGCAC
The DNA here is from genome assembly GCA_949748255.1 of Eustalomyia histrio. NCBI lineage: Eukaryota > Metazoa > Arthropoda > Insecta > Diptera > Anthomyiidae > Eustalomyia > Eustalomyia histrio. Next base: position 93,560,079 of record OX456524.1, on the reverse strand, counting down.
TCTGGGCTTTTGGCTGCGGCTACGCTCGCCGGAAATGGGGGGTTCTTTCCGCTTCCATCCATGTACATTAATTATTAGTGCCAGGTGGTTACGTTTCAATATTTTACAGTTAACATTGGACAATTACCTTTTGCTAGTGGAACAGCTGGATAGCGACGGACGGACATGCTACAAGCGGCGATGTATTTTTACTTTTCTTTGGACACGGGTGGATTCGACCACGAAGACCAGATGTTATTGGTCCAACAGGCGGCCCTCCCACTATATGATCTGGAATAGATCATCCTCTCGAGATCTTCAGTGCCTGTGAAGTAAATATTGGAAAATCTCCCTAAAATCAGTTATGGCTTTCTCTTAAGGGGCTACATACTCAACCTCCTTAATGTTTTACTGTAAATAGTGCATTCTAATTTTCATTTCAGATTAGTTCATAAATTTGTAAGTTTATTTACATTAAGTTATATAATTTACATGATTTTTAACAAACCTAATATGGATATGTATATATATATATAAATCTATATTACTATGCTCATGAAAATATTATATTCAACCGTTCAAATATCTTATTCTTTTCTTTTTTTTCTTATAACCCTTTTTATATTTAATACTCGGTAACGTGTGCAATCATGAAACGATGGTTCATAAGTGCTCACCTTACGCTTTTATTTAAAGCTCATTTGTTTTTATAATTGTTTTTTTTTTTCTTTTTGGTTCTTATTTAGTTTAGGCTAAACTTGTTTTACCTATCATTAAAGTTCCTTAAACTCAAATTTCTATGACGTTGTTATATTTTTTTTCTATATTCCTGCGTGCACGTTCCTTTCAATAGCCTAACGACTTCATTTGGCCTATCCTAGTTTGTCTTTGGGATTTTTTTTTCTTTTCTTTCTCCTGCCAATTCTGGTTATGTTTCTGATTATGAGTTTTAACGAGGTTATGTTTCTTACCCTAAACTTTTAAGGTTACGTACTTGAATATAGCCTTTGAGTTAGGTTATGATTTTGATATATATGTTTTACGTTGTTTTAGGTTATGTTTTAATTATGTTAAGTTTTAGCATATTGATCTTAGGTTAAATTAAGTTTTACAAATTTAAAGTAAGGTTATGATATTATATATAAATCTTAAGTTAGGTTAAGTTTTGGATCATGTTGAGGTTAGGTTGTTTTTCTTTCTAAATTTAAATTTTACGTTAGGGTTAATATCATGTTGAGGTTAGGTTGTTTTTCTTTCTAAATTTAAATTTCAATTTTACGTTAGGTTGTTTTCTGTCCTGCTAGAGTGAAGGGTCTTTACAATTTCGTGGCGTTGGATCTTTATAGACCAACTGTGTACCATGTGCGTATATTTGCAAGGTGGTTAACGTCTACCAACATGTGATGCTCCAAATGTCACTTGCCCCACGTTTTGAACGGCACTTTTTCTTTTATGTATTTAATTGTTCGTTTACTCACGGTCAAAGTTGTTTCTAGCGTTCTTCGCACTTTTTCCTAAGAGATTTTCCTCGGGATACGCTGTAACGCGAATTCGATGCCAGGTGCGGCAAGTTCGTTTTCTATCGTCCTTACCCACGCGCCGTGCAGCAAATTTTCCCTTAACCTGGGTCAGCACTATCGCTAATTAACAAACAATATCCTAGTTTGTAATAGAAAAGTCTGTTCGTACACATCTAATTATAAAAAAAATATAAAAATTCTTACCCGAGTTTCAGTGAAGACTGCTGGAATTTCCTTACTAGACTTATAGTTGGGTGGTATTTTGTTGAGGCTTTTCCCGTTCGCTTTGAATGGAATGTTTTTACAACTTTTCTTTTTATTAAACCGCGTGTAAGCTTTTTCTGTTTTTGCCGAGATGACCGTGAATATGTCCTTCTCAGACTAAAGCTTAACACAAAATGGCAGTGAACGCTTAAGGTGAGTTACAATGTAACGCCCTCGTCGCGCCAGTGTATTTAACAACTCTGTCATAAACACCTGTCATTTTTTTTTGTGGTGAATTTTCTATGACAGGAATCATCCCGCAATGAATGACTCGGCCATTTACAACCAAAGAGAAAAGTTTACGAGTAATTTAAACAAACGTAACATAACTTGGCAATTCAATGATATAACGTGGCCGTCACAAAGCCAGCTCTTGTTTATGGAATCCGTGAAGTTAAACAAAGTTGGGAAGAATGAAATACGGACACCATACGAGAGGTAAGCAAATAACACACAATGTAGACAAATTAAATTTTCAAGGTTAATTTCACTTTTCAGATGTATATATGCGAAATATACCGAGCTGTGGTAATGTCAACAGATACAACAGTTTGGATCAAAGAATTCAACAAAACTGGTTAGCAATAATATTCAAACATTTTGGCAATTTACATTCCTGCACTTTCTTTAATCGTTGCAGACTCACTGTCGGCTAAATTGATTCGTGGTTGCTTTGTACACGGTTGGCACGAATGTTGGATAACATTTCAAATCGAGCTGGTTCCAATAAGTCTTTCAACTGTAATGGGGGAAGCATTTACCTCATGTCCCTTCAAATACTGTACCGAATTACAAACGTGTATCTTCAAACAAAAAACATTGCAAAAAGCAATTAAACGTATCAAACTTTGTTTTTTTTTTTCTTTGAGGTAACTCAGGGACATACGTCAAGTTGCCATTGAAAGCTTTTCAGTTGGGATAACATTGATTATATTGAAAAAGTTGGTTTTGAAAATTTGCTGTTTGTTTAAAATCAGAATGCAACCAAGAATAATTGCGGTATTTGTGGTTTGGTACCTGAATTATTGCAGAAGTGCAAAACTTAATGTAATTCGTAATTATCGGTGTGTATGAGAAACAATAATTAAATCTTGTAAAATATCTTTGTTTTTAGACTCAAGTAAACTCTTTCGGAAATAATTCAGCGATACACAAACAAAAATCAAATTGAAATGCCTTGCCAAGAACCACAAGCAGGAAGCTCTCCGCGCCAAACGTTTCGGAAACCTGTTCTACCTATCATATTATGACGTTTCTACTAATAATTAAGAAAAACGATTGTATTATTTCTTTGCTGATTTCAAATTTCTCCTCTGGCAATTGTTGTTTATCCTTACCAATAATCAAATTATCAAAAAAAACTGCTATCGATCAGGGTAATGCCATTCATATTACATCGGCAACGGTATAAAAGAAATCATTTTGTGGATTCTAAAATAAAATTTTTAATCAACCCCGTACTCGTTTCAGACGAATCAAAGAACGTTTTGGTAATGGCAAATGGAAGAAGCATTTTTCCCTTTTTTGCTTAGAACCCAATTAAGTTTCCTCCTCAATATGCAGATAAGTAGCGCTTATTAAATTTCACGTTTAATTTTTTTCTAAGGCCTTTTCATCTCATTTTAGGTCCTTCCATCTGATTATACCAAATTTAAACGTTGGAACTGATTTCGAAACCATGATGCCAATCCTCGTGTGTGTTTTCGTTTCCTAAACCTGTGTATAAAATTTTTTTTGTGCCTTTTTCCTTTGTTTTTCTTTGGTGGAGATTTATATTAGAATTTAAGGTGTTGTGCATGTAGGGTGCCAATAAGCTGACCCTTTAGATTCTCAATTTCATACATGTTTCTTCCTATAGGTTTGCGGATTCTACATTTTAACCAGGGTTTACATAACTTAGCATTAATACTTTTTGAAAAATTACTTTGCACAAAATTCTTTCTGTACACTTCTTGGCCTGTTTTGAATTAAATTTCTCTTGACCTTTGGTTGTAGCTTTTCACATTTTTCTCATACGATGCCTGAAGTTTTTCTTTTATTTTGTCTTGTATTATTTGCATCTTTGCTGCTTTTGGTAGTACTAGCATTTCACCATCACATAATGCACCAATTTTTCTCAAGATTTGATATGATTGTGCATGAGTTATCATATTGTAGCCAAATAGAGCGCAATACGGGGTTAAGCCTGTAGATGAATGTATAGTTGACCTTAACGAACATTCAACATTTGACAAATTTTCGTCCCATTTGCTTTGATCATTTTGTAAAAAGCTTCGGATACTGCTTAAAATGGACTGATTTACCCGCTCACTAGCATTTGATTGTGGTGAGTGTATAGCTGTGCGCATATGATGTATTCCATAAAGAATCATAAGTTCTTTGAATGAATCGCTAGTGAATTGCTTTCCATTGTCCATTGGGTAGGGGGTAAGCGTCCTTTCGCGTGATCTTGTTTAATTCCCTAGCATCCAAACATAGCCTATTTTTGTTAGGTTTTATTACGAGGGTCGTTCTATGGTTCCATTCAGATTTTGTTGCTATTTCGATTACATCTAATGAAAGCATTCGGTCAATCTCAGCAAATGTTAGTTTTTGTATTGCTGGCGACACCGGGAAAAATCTCATCTTTCTTGGTTCGGCATTACCTGTATCGATGACATGGGTTTCTAAATTTGTTTTTCCAAGTCCAAATTTACTAAAGCACCTAAATTCTAATTTTGCATTTTCTAAAAGAATCGTTTCTTCGTAGCTGAGGTCGTGTATCTTCGGGTCTTCATTTTCACTTGCTGACAATTCGCCGATTATGTGGTGATTTATAGAGATAGTAATTTCGAATTTTTTCCAAAAGTCAATACCTAATATGAGTTCTTGTGATAGTGATGGTACAACATAAAAAGTTATTATACTTGATTTCCCTTTACATTTTACATCGAGTTTAACTTTACCAGTTATTCGTTGCGGCCGGCCGTCTGCCGTTTTTATAACCGAACGAAAGTTGTAGATCTCGGCATTCATTTTGGATAAATTTTCAAAGCAATTTTTCCCAAGGCATGATACCGATGCACCACTATCCATAAGCCCTTTTAGACTGACTCCATTAATGGCTACATCCAGATAAGGTCTTATATCGTTATCCGAAATTAAACTTGATATGGCTAAAGATTTCCTTTCAGATTTTCTATTCCTAAATCTGAATCTGGTTTTCAAGGTTTGTTGTTTTGGTTTTTCCTGGGAATCCTGAAATATTTCTTCTCGCTTTTTGTTGTAATTTGCCAATCTATCCTCATACGGTACTATCTGTTTCAATTTTAGAATGCAATTTTTAGAACAAGTATTAATATCTACAAATTTGTTTTTTGGAAGAATTTTATATTTATCATTGGTGCTGTTAGTAAATTCTAAATATTTTATAGTGGTATTATTTTTGTTGCCGTTTGTACCTTTACTAATTTCTATATTATGGCTATTGTGCGTTAATAAACTAGGTTTAGTTTTGAACTGGTTATTTGTCTGAAAATTAATATGGTTAAGGTTGTTGTTATTTATTGGGGCGGTTTGGGATCTGAACATGATGGCCCCGTTCTCACCGTGCTCTTTTGTTTGTTTCCCGTACAAGTTGGGCATTGTGGTGTAATTACGCCGTCGAACCCACACCTATAGCAAAAAAGGTTTCTCTGCAATGAGTTGCAAAACACAAATGAATGACCTGTTTCTTTACAGTTCCAGCATATTAATTGTCTTGCTGATGGAGTATTAAATTTTAATGCTTCTAATTGGTATTCAATAGGTTGTGTAGAAAATTGTGGTTGAAAATATTGCGGTTCATTTACATTTTCGGCTGAAAGTTCCAATTCGTTAATTTTACGATACTGATTTTGAGTTTGACGATAATTACTACGTTTAGCAATATTCCTCTCTGCTTTTTTGCATTCATACAGTAGTTGGTCGAGATTCGAGATATTAATGGGGTAAATAAGTTGTGCAAGTCCATCTTTTAGATTATCCTTAACGATGCTTACCAATTCCTTTTCTGGCATAGAGGTATTCATTTGATTTTTTAGCGCTATTATGTCGTTGATGAAGGTTTCAGCGTTCTCGTTGTAATTTTGTCTTCTTTCCATAACTCGGCGTTGAATTTCATAATCGCTTTCAAATCTTCTAAATTTTTTTATGATAGCTGCTTTTAAAATTTCCCAATCTGTATTAGGATTTTGTCTGCGAAAATTCCAAAACCATGTGTTGGCCGTTCCTGACAATAATAGATGAAATCCATTTATAAGGGTTGTCCAGGGACACTTGTTATCTTGTCTCAAAGCTTCTACTCTGAAAATAAAATCCTCTATACTAGCTGATTTGTTAGTATCGTCAAATTTAATATTCCATTTTTCGATTTTTAGCTGGTTGAAAGCTGCCGGTACTGAATGGTTATACGAAAGTGGTGGTGGAGGAAAATTTGGTACTGGTATATAGTTTGGTACTGTATTTTGAGGTGAAGTGTCACATTGAGGTTGTTGTTGCGGCTGTCGTTGCGGTATCTGAGTTTGTAAACGTTGTTGTGGTGGTGTGTGACTGTGAGGTTGTAATGGTAGTAGATGAGGCTGTATAACGGTTTCATTTGGGTGATTAGTTTCACTAATCTGTGAATTAGCCACGCCTTTTTCGGACCTAATGATTTCTCGTACAATTTCAGGTATTAGTCGATGTATACTTTCCTGTGTTTCTTGGAGGATTCTAGCTTGCGCGGCTCCGACCGAGGCGCTTACATAGTCTTTAAGTGTTAAACCACTTCCATTTACAATCAACGAAGGATTAGCTTCTTTATCCAGTTGATGTAGATTTTTTTGTGCGTTTGTTCTGAACTCGCTACGAACACCTAAGGCGGTTATGCTACTATAAGGTGGAGACTGAAGAGTACTTTCTGTTCCTGCGGGTGATGTTGTGGCTGGACCCGTTTGTGGGTTAACAGGTAGAGTTGTAGCTGGGTTTGTTTGGGTATTACCTGCTCGTGCGGCTGAAGAAGTAGTGGCCATCTCCGAAGTTGTCGTGGTTGTTGTTGGGGTCTTTCCCGTTGTTGTTGGCGGTGTCGTATCCATAGCTGTAATTTTTCTTGTGTTAGGTCTTTTTCTAGAACCTATTGCTGACGTTTTTGGGGTGTTTTTAGTAGTTTTGGTTGAATATTTAGTCGTAGTTATAGTTGCAATGGGTTTTCTATTTCTGCCAGCTGTTGTAGTTGTAGCTGTAGTAGTGGTTGTCGCGTTAGTGGTTCTGGTTCTAAGTTTCATACGCTCCCACAACGACATGTGTAAATTTTCCAGCTCCTAACCAAGACTAAGTGTGGAAAGGGTTTCAAGGGACAATAATTTATCGAGATACCTAGTATGTGAGACTTAATTGTCAAAAAAAAATAAAATATTAACAACCTACCGTACCCTTGTACGTTCTCTTTTCAAATTTTCTGGCCTATAGCGATGTACCCCATTAAATAAAAACTTTAAGACGACGAAACAGACTCTGCAATTTCTTTCGCAAAAATATATGAAATTCCGAAAGTTATAAAAATGTCTAATATAGACGTAACGTGTCGGCTAATCGTGTCCGATAATGATAGTTTTACATAAAGTTAAATAAGAGTAGAATTAGTTTTGCTAAATTTATTCAGTTTTGGGTTATCAATACCATACCCATTGAAATTATAAATATTATATTTAAGAACAAGGTCGATTACTTTTCAAGTTTGCAATTTTGTTATATTTACTACCGTTAGTAGAAAAGACAATTTGTTATTTGTTTGTTATGCAAAAAAGATCGTTTATATAAATATATATAAATTTTTATAATTTTTTTGTTTTCAGATATCATGAACATATATGGTTGAGTATTTGTAGCTGCCTGATAAAAAAAGCTTAAATCAGATTATACAACCAATGATGGTATTCACGTAACGACCAACTTCCTTCTATATGTATTAATTTACACAATTGACTTTGTGAACGCAGTTATATTTTGGATTTCGTATTATGTTAAAGTTAAAATAATTTTTGGTAAATAAAATAAAAATATTTAATTTAAATTTAGCTATTATGAATTTTGTCACCGAAAATACAAAAGCGTTACTGTACATAAAATTGTACACAACCGAACTGTAGTGTAGATATACCAAGGTTTATAAAGTTAATACAGCGCTAGACGTTATTTGAATACCACTATTATCAAATCCTTAAACAATCTCATTTTCCTGTATTCTTTTTTTTTTACGTTTTACCCTTTTTTAACAATTTAAAGTTAAAAAGGAAATGTAAAAAAAAATCGTTGAGATTATTTTCAAATATTATAAAAGTTTTTACGCACTAAAAACCAATAAAATTTTCCCGTATCCAAAGTATGCAAAGGTTTGAATCTCAGAACGTTATATAATTTTCTATAAGGTATTGTTTAGAAATGTGTGTACTCTGGATAAAAACTTAGACATCAGTTGTAGACTCAATAAGGACAAAATACAAGACTTATACAAACATAAATTGAATTAAATGACTACCTATCTATTTGTAAACTAATGACGCAGCGAATGAACTCGGACCCGTGGTCATATGGATCATGCCTTACGTCATTGATAACAACAAACAAGCAGCCAGTCAATCCTCCAACATTCGATAGTCAGTGAGGAGTTGTAGCAACACAGGCATAGCAAATTGGATTGCTTTCCGGGACTTACAATTCGATCTTAACTTTCAAACGTTGGTTTTACAAATACGGCATTAAATGCTCGCATGTTGGACGTCAAATATAATTGCGTCACGTTATGGGCGCCAAATGTCATGGACCGATGTTGATAAAGCGGTGGCACTCTGGGCTTTTGGCTGCGGCTACGCTCGCCGGAAATGGGGGGTTCTTTCCGCTTCCATCCATGTACATTAATTATTAGTGCCAGGTGGTTACGTTTCAATATTTTACAGTTAACATTGGACAATTACCTTTTGCTAGTGGAACAGCTGGATAGCGACGGACGGACATGCTACAAGCGGCGATGTATTTTTACTTTTCTTTGGACACGGGTGGATTCGACCACGAAGACCAGATGTTATTGGTCCAACAGGCGGCCCTCCCACTATATGATCTGGAATAGATCATCCTCTCGAGATCTTCAGTGCCTGTGAAGTAAATATTGGAAAATCTCCCTAAAATCAGTTATGGCTTTCTCTTAAGGGGCTACATACTCAACCTCCTTAATGTTTTACTGTAAATAGTGCATTCTAATTTTCATTTCAGATTAGTTCATAAATTTGTAAGTTTATTTACATTAAGTTATATAATTTACATGATTTTTAACAAACCTAATATGGATATGTATATATATATAAATCTATATTACTATGCTCATGAAAATATTATATTCAACCGTTCAAATATCTTATTCTTTTCTTTTTTTTCTTATAACCCTTTTTATATTTAATACTCGGTAACGTGTGCAATCATGAAACGATGGTTCATAAGTGCTCACCTTACGCTTTTATTTAAAGCTCATTTGTTTTTATAATTGTTTTTTTTTTCTTTTTGGTTCTTATTTAGTTTAGGCTAAACTTGTTTTACCTATCATTAAAGTTCCTTAAACTCAAATTTCTATGACGTTGTTATATTTTTTTTCTATATTCCTGCGTGCACGTTCCTTTCAATAGCCTAACGACTTCATTTGGCCTATCCTAGTTTGTCTTTGGGATTTTTTTTTCTTTTCTTTCTCCTGCCAATTCTGGTTATGTTTCTGATTATGAGTTTTAACGAGGTTATGTTTCTTACTCTAAACTTTTAAGGTTACGTACTTGAATATAGCCTTTGAGTTAGGTTATGATTTTGATATATATGTTTTACGTTGTTTTAGGTTATGTTTTAATTATGTTAAGTTTTAGCATATTGATCTTAGGTTAAATTAAGTTTTACAAATTTAAAGTAAGGTTATGATATTATATATAAATCTTAAGTTAGGTTAAGTTTTGGATCATGTTGAGGTTAGGTTGTTTTTCTTTCTAAATTTAAATTTTACGTTAGGGTTAATATCATGTTGAGGTTAGGTTGTTTTTCTTTCTAAATTTAAATTTCAATTTTACGTTAGGTTGTTTTCTGTCCTGCTAGAGTGAAGGGTCTTTACAATTTGGTGGCGTTGGATCTTTATAGACCAACTGTGTACCATGTGCGTATATTTGCAAGGTGGTTAACGTCTACCAACATGTGATGCTCCAAATGTCACTTGCCCCACGTTTTGAACGGCACTTTTTCTTTTATGTATTTAATTGTTCGTTTACTCACGGTCAAAGTTGTTTCTAGCGTTCTTCGCACTTTTTCCTAAGAGATTTTCCTCGGGATACGCTGTAACGCGAATTCGATGCCAGGTGCGGCAAGTTCGTTTTCTATCGTCCTTACCCACGCGCCGTGCAGCAAATTTTCCCTTAACCTGGGTCAGCACTATCGCTAATTAACAAACAATATCCTAGTTTGTAATAGAAAAGTCTGTTCGTACACATCTAATTATAAAAAAAATATAAAAATTCTTACCCGAGTTTCAGTGAAGACTGCTGGAATTTCCTTACTAGACTTATAGTTGGGTGGTATTTTGTTGAGGCTTTTCCCGTTCGCTTTGAATGGAATGTTTTTACAACTTTTCTTTTTATTAAACCGCGTGTAAGCTTTTTCTGTTTTTGCCGAGATGACCGTGAATATGTCCTTCTCAGACTAAAGCTTAACACAAAATGGCAGTGAACGCTTAAGGTGAGTTACAATGTAACGCCCTCGTCGCGCCAGTGTATTTAACAACTCTGTCATAAACACCTGTCATTTTTTTTTGTGGTGAATTTTCTATGACAGGAATCAGCCCGCAATGAATGACTCGGCCATTTACAACCAAAGAGAAAAGTTTACGAGTAATTTAAACAAACGTAACATAACTTGGCAATTCAATGATATAACGTGGCCGTCACAAATACTATCCACAATTCGGCTGCTTCTACTGAAACCCTAATTAATAACTTTACTTATGGTTACCACTTTTGAATATCAACAATTTTTTTTTATTAAATTTGATAGATTGTACCCAATTTCTAATATATTCACTAAATAATGGTTGCTTCCACCGCACACGAATTCTATACGAATTTTATTTTTAAAAATGATTGGAAATACCAATAATTGAATAATAGGATTGATTTTTAGTTTATTTTCCCTTTTTTAGTTCCCAATTCAATATTTTTGGTTTATTAATGGATTTTGGTTATTCCAAATAAATAAATTAAATCCTCACAAATAAATGTTAATGGTTTTGATCGAATTGCAACCAATCGAATTGCAAAAAATGCATTCGATAATTTTGTAAATACATTTGATAGATTCTAAAATTACTTCTGAGTGTAAACTGATAAATTATTAAAACAAATGTTAATTTCTGAAAATTTTATAAGTATTCCCAAAATATAAGAACAACTGGTAGGTTCTGGAATTCGAAGTTTTTGGAAAAACCATTGTTAACTTTGTAATTACACTATTGAAATACAGAGAAATATATTTTTTCACTATTTGAATCATACATTCAAATAGTGAAAAAAGTAACATTAATGATATCATATTTTATGATATTTAGAAAAAAAAATAAGTTTTGAAACAAACTTCATTTAGATTGAAAAAAAAATAAATATTGGAATTAGTTTACATTTTTAAAAAAACCTTTAAAAATTTGAAGCAAAAAAATATTTTAAATGGTACGTATTAATATTAAGAAAAAGACATATTTTAAAAGCAATTTAGAACAAAATGTTGTAAAATATTTTTTTTAGAAATCTGACAAATTTGAATCTTAATGGAAGCGTATGAGGGCTCATTGCGTAAAAATAGATTTTTTAAGCAAATGGTCCTATAGAAGAACAAACAGATCTCAATTTGCATTCAGCGGAACAGATGGTGTGTTTTAATTGTAACTATACTATTACTTTAAGCATTATTTTCAATATTGTTAAAGATATGAAGTATTTTTGTTTATTTCGCTATCGTTAATTATCTTACATTTTCTCGGAACAATGATAAAATAACGATAGATAGAGAAATTATTATCGCGCTGCTCTGTATTTTTGATATCATAATGATATCGTAGTTTTATGGAATCACGATATCACCTATTATAAATGACATCATTATCGGAAAAATTTATCATCTAAATAATATCGTTATTATAGCGAAATAATATCATTTGGTTTGTTGGGTTGTTATTTGCAGTTAAAAGTAAAATTTTGTGTTTTCTGTTTCTAAAAAGAGATATTAAAATAATTCCTTTTCGTTTTTTTCGTGATCAAAATTACTTCAATACAAACTACAAAAACTTTTACATATTGTATGTATATGTACATTGTACATACAAACATAAAAAATAAAAATATAAACGTATGTGTGTGTTAGATCTTGTAATTATGCAAATAACAAAAATCATCTTTTTCTAACGTTTTGTCAGTTAACTTTCGATTGTTTTTATTACTTTTATCGATTACGAAATAATGATTGAAAATACAAAATGAGTTGAATATAATGGAAAATCGTTGTCCTCTTTTTAATTGTATTTAATTAAATAAGTATTTTAGATTGTTTTTAACGATTACCAATATACTAATAATGTCTGGTAGAAATAGTTAAAAAATACATTTCTGTGTAATTTAACTATTTAGTCCCTTGAAAACAACTTTACGGATTTTTTTTAAATAACTACCGAAACTTTTGCATTGTTCAAGCTTAGGATTTACTAGAACGTTGACTAGCATTTGTGCTGTAGCCAAAAGCTTTTATAGTCAGTCTTTACTGCCAATAATTAATATTTTTCATACGGAAGTTTTACTGATAAAACCAAAAAATTATCCTTATTCGGTGGATATTATTTGCGCCAAATGAAAATACAAGTTTATTTCCATTGTATCTACAAATGTTTTATTTTATTTTATCTTTGTCTATTTGTATTTCTTTATGTAACTTTTTGCGAATAGTTTTAACCATGTAGCAGTAGTAGTTTATATATGTATGTTCTTATTTTACAAATAGTTTCACAAAATTGTCACGTTTTATTGTTTTTAGTTTCGTTTAAAAGAATTTATTTACCCAACTGATTTTGATAACATTCGAGTACATGTGATGAATGTTTATTTGATATTTAAGAAAAAAGAAACCAACTACAATTTAAGAACAATTGCTATTGCATTAACGAATTTAATTTGATCACACATTGCATTATTAAAGTTGCGACTAATATTTTCTTAAGTATTTGACACTATTTGTACCATAAGTGGATAAAAGAGTCAGTTCCTTATCAGGGCCTTCTAGACATGAATAAAATATTGTCTAGAGAAGGGGTTGCAAGACTTTTTTCCTTAAGAATTTCTTGTGTTTTGTCTAATTTGCTGCCACTTTTTATTTCCTAGATTCTGAGGCTTTTTTCCATTGCAACATTTAATTTTTCATTAATCTAAAAATTCTAAGAAATTTTTTCAGATTCTGTTTTCTTTACAAAAAAAATTTGCTTTTTTTATTTTATTAGTTTACTTTACGGAGTTGAATTTCGATACTTTTCAATTTTAAAATTGTTCACATAGAAAACTGATTATTGCTGGCAATCGAATTTGTAGCGAATCTATTTTCTGGTTACTACCCTGCGGGAAAAAAGGGATCAGTTGGGAATTGGACCTGTCTCGTGATAGGTAAAAAGAGGACCGGTTCTAAAAGCACCTACCACGTGATCGATTTAAAAGCCATAACATGTTGTTTTGTGATGGTTCTGTGTTCTTTGAGGTTAGTTGTTTTATATGTTCTTTTAGACCAGTCCTGTGACATGCCACAGAGGGCAATTGATCCTCTCCTAGGACAAGCCCATGTTCAAGTGGCTGGTCCTTTTTCATATAAAAAAACAGTCCCGTGACTGGTTCCTATCAGAATGAACAGGTCACTTGACGTAGTTACCCAGCCAAAAATTTCTGATGGTAAAAAATAAAGTACTGGTCGAGCACTGGTGGCCAATGGTACAACAAATAAAGTGTTGGCAGAGCACTTATTAAGAATGCTTTGCCAAAGTTTTTAAAAAATGTTTTGGCAACACTTGATTTACAAAATGTACAACCGTTTATGAAATAAAATATATATATAAAGCACATGTAAAGCTCTAGTTTACAGCACTTTTCCAATGCAAGCAATATGTGCTTTTCCAGTACCCGATTAACAAAATTAAATACCATTTATGAAATGAAATGAAATGTTCTCGTATGTAAGGATATGTAATATGATTTTGTAACAGACAAATATGAAAGTAATTTGAAAGTGCATTAAATACAAAAATTTAATGTCTTCCCAAAATTTCTAAAAGGAAAAGAATATTAATTTCGTGGTCTAAACAAGGACCCTATAAACCAGGATGAACAAACTACCAAATTTTTAGCCACCTATGGCTAATTTTTTCTGTAAATCGGCTAAGAATTCCGTGGTCTCACCATTTGGCATCATGGGTGGCTAAAAATTTGGTAGTTTGTTAATCCTGATTTATGGGGTCCTTGACTTAACTATGAAAAAATGTAATTGTATGGCGTACTTAAAACTACCCTGCAGGAAAAAAGGGGTCAGTTGGGAATTGGGACCTGTCCCGGGATATGTGAAGACGGAACCGGTTCGAAAAAACATATCACCAGATAGGTGAAAAGAGCACCGGTTCCTAAAGTACCCATCACGTGGCCGTTTTAAAAGTCACGACATGTCCTTTTAGACCAGTCCTGTGACATGTCACAGAGGGCAATTGACCTCTTTCTAGGACAAGCCCATGTTAAAGTGATCGGTCCCGTGACCGGTCCATATCACAATGAACCGGTCATGTGACATGTCCTAGGATAGGTCCTTTTCCCGCAGGGTAATAATGTGTTTGTTTTTAGTCGCAATCCTTTTTTATGGCTCTTTGGTAATCCATAAATTCTATGTGTAAAAACAGCATAATTTTTCAGGTACTTTTTCTCTATCACACTTATTATATTTAGATAATAAAGCTTATCGACCAATTTATTGTTTGTCTTCTGCATTGATGATGTTGGATTGCTGTTACGTCTCCTGTATGTCATCATATCACCCAAGATGTCGTTCATTTTACTTTCATCCTATTTCTGCATGTGCTAAAAATATTAAAATCTTTATATTTAATACTTAAAAAACTATGCAAAATTAAAGCAGTCAAAAATAGTTTCAATATCAAATATATTGTTGCTTTGGCATAAAATTTAACGAAATTACTTCAAAATTGTACATCTGCTGAAATGTTTACTCTGAGTTGAATAGTGCTGTTGTTTCGACTGTGATGCCTCTTTTAAACTCGGCGAGTCTTTAAAGTCGGAAATGGTTTTAGTGAGTTTATTATAGCTAACAAATGAGCTAATTATATTCTTTTAGGATATGGATTTGTGATGGACTTAAATCAATTTATCCAACTTTGCAGGTACAGTGGATTCCCGAGTTAACGAACTCTCGATTTAACGAATTCGCGATTTTACGGACAGGCAAAATTTTTACATTATACTCACCAAAAAAGTCTGTAATGGCAACTGAAAATTTTGCTGTTATTACGGAAAATTTTGCTATTTTGAGCCCAGCGGTATTTTTTTTTTGCTAATCTTAGCAACACATGTCTGCTGACGTGTGGTGCAATGAAATTTGTAGAAAAAACTAGCTGCCGCTACTAAATTTTATTAAAATTTTGTAATGTGGAATTTAAAATCTCTTTGCTAAAATCAGCAAAAAAATAACTAAATATTATTAATATTAGTACAAATTTATTTTTTTATCGAGCATAAATTTTTTTTTTATTTTATCTATTTTTTTTCAAAAAATTAATCAAAGGTTTAAAAATTGTAAAAACATAAACGAATTTATTTATTTCTGTTTTGAAAAATATTTAAGTAAATTTTTATTTTACTTTTAAGGTCAAATTTTAATTGTTTTTAGGGCTGATTTTTAGAACTAAAAAACTTTTTAGTGCTATTTCAAGTGCATGTCCTATTTTTAGACATGAGTCGGTATATTTTCTTCCAATCTCTTTTCGTAATTTATGTAACATTTTAGGGCAATTTAAGATTGTAGGTGTAAGTTTTAATTGGAAATAACATTTCCTTCAATATCACTTCCGTGAATTTTCGAACTTCCCTTGTAGTTATATGAAATGTAACACTGCTCCCATCAAGTACCACCTGTTAGTAAACTACTGCCAAATTTTGAGCAAGTTCCGTCATTTACGTTGCGTTTAACATAGAACCTTGTGAATTTTTTTAAAAATGGAAAAAAGTGAATTTCGAGTGCTCATTAATCAAACCAAGGAAAAGCTTGATAAATACTATGGGGATTCTGCACCATCGATTTCAATGGTAAAAAAAGTCGTTTACTGACTTTCGTTGTGGCCTTTCAAGCACGGAAAATGCCAAACATTCTGGACGCCCAGTTGACGGCTCTACACCTAAAACAATTGACAAAATTCACGATATGGTGTTGGCCGATCGGAGATTGAATATGCGATAGATTGTGGAAGTCATAGGCATCTCACATGGCTCAGTGGTAACAATTTAACATAGAACCTTGTGAATTTTTTTAAAAATGGAAAAAAGTGAATTTCGAGTGCTCATTAAAATTTTTTTGCGAATGAAAAACCGTCATTCAAACCAAGGAAAAGCTTTATAAATACTATGGGGATTCTGCACCATCGATTTCAATGGTAAAAAAAAAGTCGTTTACTGACTTTCGTTGTGGCCTTTCAAGCACGGAAAATGCCAAACATTCTGGACGCCCAGTTGACGGCTCTACACCTAAAACAATTGACAAAATTCACGATATGGTGTTGGCCGATCGGAGATTGAATATGCGATAGATTGTGGAAGTCATAGGCATCTCACATGGCTCAGTGGTAACAATTTCGAACGATCACTTGTGTATGTGAAAGCTTTCCCCAAGATGGCTGCCGAGTTTGCTCACAATCGACCACCAACGGAATCGTGCAGCTTAGTTTCCATGGAAAAAATCCATGAAATAGACTACGAATTGCCCCCTCATTCGCCTTATTGTCCGGATTTAGCACCCATTGACTGTTTCCTATTTCCAAACCTAAAGAAATGGCTCGGTGGAAAGAGATGCCTATTTCAAAAAATCCCGCTGTTAGACGCAAAGTAAATGCCGGAACTTGCTCAAAATTTTGCAGTAGTCTATTAACAGGTGATACTTGACGGAAGCAGTGTTGCATTTCATATAACTATGAGGGAAGTTCGAAAAGTTTGCAATTTTCCAACCCTGTACACATAAGTGCTACCATTTATTTTAAAAAGCCAATAAGACCATTCAACAGATTTTAAGATTTCGCAGAACGTCGTCTTGCGACACAATTTTACGGATAAAATGTGAATTAGAAAAGTCTTTTCAATGGACCAATTTGAAAAAAACACGGTTCTAAAATACAATTTTTCGGATAAAAGGTAAATCAGAAAATACTTTTCAATGGACCAATTTAAAAAAAAAACATAAAGTTTAAACTATGCGTAAAAGTTTAAACTACGATATTAAAAAATCCAAGTCCACACCTTAACTACTACACTTACACCACTAACAAATAGAATTCCTGAGTAAAAAAATTGCGAATTCTATAAAAAAGTCTATTCATTGGTACCTTCAAAGTTTTATAGATTGATGCCATATATTTGCAAATATCTTTTATCAATAGAATTCACTTCTCTTCGTTGTTTTTTTCTTCTTTATGATTTATCTATCGCTTTTATGTGCATATTGTATATACTTATGTAATGAAAAACCCTTTTTAATATCACAATTTATAGTAGCAGTTTTCACCTTCAAATATACATACACATTTAACCGCTACTCAGCAGGATACAACACTTTAAGCAAATCGAATTGCCACTACAAAAAAAATGACAACAACAACTACTTATTTACGTACTTCAGTAATGTCCTCATGCAGTCCAGAAAACATCTGTACGAGTCAGTACATTTTTATATGAATAAACATGAAAAAAAATATTGTACAGAATTTAAAGAATAATCCAATTCAAAAACGTTTTTGAGATACTGACAGCATATTACATTACTCGCTCGATAAATCAAAATGTTTGCCTGCTTAACCTTAAGCTTTTGAATGGTCTTGTTGCATGATTCCACTGTTGCTCGTATTAAAATTATGGGAACATTGGCAATGGCAAGATCCGATTGTTGTTGTTAGTAGTAGTTAAGAGTGAAGTGCCGCTTGTGGATTTCGTCTGTTTTTTTTACGGTTCATAAAGCAAATTTCATTTTGAATTATTTTTAAACTAAACATTGTTGGTGTCAAAGCTGTGACTGCCGCTTGCGATTGGAATATGTTCATCCTATCAGCAGGCAATGTCAGGCACTTTGTATGCTTTATCCAACAAAAAGACAACTCCGGAGGCCAGAATAAAAGTAAACTTAAGTATAAGTTGAGATACAGTGGGCAAACAGGAAAAAAATTTTGTATAAATTTTGTTGCGTTCAGCATGCAGATTATTTTTCACATACATTCAGAATATTTTTACGATTTAACCTCTTAAAAACGTTGATTTATTTCTTTTAAATAAATCGAGTTATTTTTATATTGCAAATAATAAACAGTTTTTTATATATAAACTCTTTATTTACACAACAACAATTACACAAGAAACTTTATTGAAACTATATGAAATTACATGTTAACAGATTACACAACTTCTTCAGCGTTTTATTACCAACTAAATTGCTATGCCACATCGCTGTCATATTTATGTTTATATGTGCGGTGCGAATAACTGGAATGTGGCAGCATTGTCCGGAAGTTATATACCGGAAACCTGTTCTTTGACGTTGACAAAAGGAACACACTAATGCAACACTAGTCGTGATGAAGAGTTGCCAAGTGTTTTACATATCATGAACACAAACATAAAACAAAAAGACTTACACCCAATTCACACGACGATTTAAAATCAATCTTTAAAAGTTTCTCCCAAAAACCTTACACATGAATTTTTCCCCATGTTTTTTTTTTGCCGTAATCGGATATTCTTCTAAATCTAATATTACGGACTACCTAGACAGGAAACACCTGATGAATTTAAGTGGCGATTAGAAAATGAGTAAAAATAAATGTAAAAATTGAAGTGTTACACAGAAAGAGATAAATATACAAAATAATATTTATATCTCATTTTCCAAATTACTGCAATGTTAATATAACCATACTGTTCGAGGATTCTTGTTTGACATATGTCATTGGTAGCCAGTCTGTGTAGCCTGTAACTAATATTAGGGTATTCACAGCCGCTATTGTATTTTGTATCTTGTACTGAAATACACTTTACAAATATTTTGTTTTGAACAGTCAGTTGTATATTCATGTTGTAAAATGTCAAATAGTAAAGAAGAAAAATGCAAATAGTTTTAAATTTATAGAAACAAGAAAAAAAAATAAAACAAAAATGCAAAATAAAGGTGAAAGTGAAAAGACTGGCAATTACTTAAAACTGATATGATACACAATACAACATTTAACAAACACAGCAAATGAACTTGTAAAGTTGTATCAGATTTTTACGTTTAAATTGCCAACAACAATTTTAAAATATTGTAAAGTAATACACCATACAACGATACAATATCCGATGTGAATTGAACAATTACAATAATTATAATATTTCTTGTTTTTATATTTATACGTATTTTTTATTTTTCTATTTTATAAAACAAATAAATTATGTATTGGAAATACAATAAAATGGTTGTGTGTTGGAAGTAGCTTCCGAATGTACTATGGAAGGTATCGTATCTAGGGGCTGATGCACTACTTTACACCTTACTTAATTCATAAATTTTACAAGGTAATGTATGGACCCATTTCTTTCAAGGTGATAAAATAGGTCATAACACATATTTTTATTTAAAAAAAAATGTTTACATGTATTTCAAACGTTATAAAATGTAACGAGTTTTTATTAGAAGGTTATGCATGAGTATATCGCACCCATTAACAAAGATTTTTTGCGGTTAAAAGGTTTCAGGAATAACCGCCAGATGTGTAATTTTTCTTGATTTTGAGTTATTGATGCCAAGCTCCTTAATTTTTAGCGCACTTTTCAGTCTTTTGAAAAAGAACGTAACTTCAGTGTTTATTAAAATATTTTTCAGCAATAATGGCATTTGCTTGCAGTATGAATTGCAGACAATTTATTTTCGAAAAAACGCACGTAAGTACATATTTGTCTATTATTATTTGTTTGTATTCCTGTTTTTTCCAAAAAAATTAACGGATCACGACTTACGTTGTTATTGTCTGGAAACACTTTAAGTCTCCGTAACAATGTATTTTTTTATCATTCTGTAGGGTAGGACATAACAGTAAATATATCTATACTGATCCCTCAATTTAGAATAGAACGATGTTTTGGCTCCGGTCTTATCTGGTGTATCAGATTTATCAATTTCCTTTGTAGCGTTTTTACCTTTTGGCAACAAAAGAAAATACTTACAATATCTTTAGGAAATCATTAAAAATCTTGCAAATTTTACTAGAGTTCTTTTTCTCATTTTATTTGTAACGTAACCACTGTACTCATATCCACTATCTACCAAAGGTCTTAATGGTTATTATCACAAAAACTCTGAATATAAAATGCGTAAATGCCTACTTTGGATATGCAATATTTTCAGTTTGAAATTGTAAAAATAAAGAACGGTTCGCGTAAAATTGGGATTCACTTAACTTACAACAGCATTTAAGTAAAACCTAAATCTCAAGTATTCGTAGGAAGATTCAGTTCCACCTTAGCCTGTGCGAGGTATCGTGCAGCGAATCCACTGGTTTTACGCTTTAAGATCAAGCCCCAAATGGTAAAGCAACTTACGCCTCAATATGGAATATTTTAGCATTCAATGACGATTATCGTTATGGACATTACCGAATTACTGAATATCAATAATTTGCTATCCGAAAAGATAGTCCTAAGACTCCTGAAAACATTTAGCCTTACACACAATATAATGGTGTGAATCGGTGAGCCACCTACGCATATATCTCTTCAATCAAGAGGCCATACAACCCATAAGCCGGCGGTCCACGACAGTTTCTTATTTAACTCAATCAGACTTTCTCATGCACCCAGAGCCTTAGAAGGTAAATCCTTGCAGGACTAACAATATGCTTATTTTTGGGCTTTTATTTGTAACAAAGCCCCCTTGAAACTCTTATTTATTGTCACACCTTAGTATTTGACCTCTTCACTGAGGAGTCCTCAGCATTGAACAGTAAGCGCAGAGTTCTTTAGGATGTCAATGTAGTCTTACTAGGATTAGTAGAAATACCTTATACTTTCTGAATGTTAACGTGCATACGAAAGTAATTTATTAGTTTTCGCCTAAAACAAATTTTCAATCCCCGAGCCTAACCTCTGCTATTGATATTGGTGAATGTCCCAACAAATCATTTATTTATTTTTTGTTCATATTGTTCTACGCTAAGATTATTATTGCCACCAGAATTCTATTTTGTAAGCTTAAATATTTCGAAGGATATGGAATTATGTACTTAAATATTAAATGAAATTGGACTTTCTACTAGCATTTAAAGATTAATATTTATTGAATCTGAATTTGGTTGAGCCGTTCTTTAAATCCCAATACGTTTAACATATTTTTTAGAGTACAGTATTTCACATACATCTGGGTACAGTTATATTATTCGTTCCATTATAAAAAGACTATAGAGCTGGTTACCAAGAAATATCGGCAAAATCAATAGACATTCGTTCAGACTTACATGCGTTCCTAAGCTGTGAGAACATAGAGAATTTGCTCTGGGAATTTTTAATGAAGACCGACGACTTAAACATCTTATAAATATATTTTTCGAAGACCTGGGTCATCTCGAGGACTTTTGAAGGGATTTTTAATCGATTTTCTCAGTATATTTCAGTAGGTGTGAGAATGAATTTACTCTCCTGTGGGCGTGCTCCCTATAATCCAAGCCTATCGTTAATAAAAAGCTTATAAATTTTGACACTGTACTTATTATCTACCGGAAAACTGTAATATTATATAGAGCTTTTTGTGATACATACTATCATAAATTTCCCAACGAAATGGCCATACAATCACATACACTAGGGATATAACCTTTAAAAAAATTCAATGGCATATTAGTCCAGGCTTTGGAATGATACAAGCATCTGGCCTATTGGAAGATACTATAAATTTTGTACACGATGGCAACTGTCAGTTTAGTTTTAATATATGTGTTAGTTTAATGTTTGTCACGGAGACAAGCTATGGAACGATATACTCCTCAACAACGCGAAATACTCGTGACTATTTTGCAATAGACGATTTTCTGTCCAATTTTTTCAGAAGCGACGAGGTCCATTTTAATCTTAAAGACACTGCATGGTGTGTCATTTACGTTGTAGTTGTCAACCGCGTAAATGGAGCACACGGTTACTGTGACTGGTAAGCGATGCCAGTTTTATGAATTGGGACTGCATTGACATGTGGTTGCAACAGCGCATTGCAACTGCGCACTCAGTCAGCGTGATAGCGGACATTTGGAAGCATACGTTATCGGGTCGGCGAATGTTTCATTTTTTTTTGATCTGCAGTGGTTGGCAATATCGGACGACGTAACAGCTACTAACATTTTTTTCTTTGGGACTTTTGAAATCACAGGTCTATGTGAATAAGCAAAAGATACCACAAGATTTTAAAGAAAATACCCGACAAGAGCGTGAAGTTATCTCAAGAATGAAGAAAAATGCGGTAGAAAGAACCCAATTTATCATCAACAATGGCGGCACCCAATGTAATGTAAAAAAAAATTTAAAGGTACAAATAAACATAAAGAAGGGGTTTGAGGTTAAGAAGCAGAATAAACGTTTTTCTTTAAAATTGTAAACACTATTAATTTTCAATCAGACTATGTTAGCTAGTTTCTGCCTTTTTTTGGACAGGCGTCATCAGTGATTTTCCATTAAATTTGTTATAATTGTCAGATTGTCTCTATATGATAATTTTTTCAACAACCCGTCGGCTGTAGGAAACAATAAGAATATAAAAATACTTTTTTCTCACAAAAGCTGAATCCGATTTTGAAAAGCAAATTGTAGCAATTTTTTATATATATTTTTTATCAATTTCGCTTAATTTCTGAAAATTGGAACTTTTAGTCTTAAAATTTTTGGATAATTTGATGTAAATTTACGTCTGCAATTGTTCCAGAAAATGTTAAGAATATGTCACGTCGGCTGGTAGTCCGTTATAGGAAGAAGAAGAAAAAGAAGTGATAACCCGAAATCAGCTAGCAAACTGCAAGAAATATGACATTTAATTGAATGCAATGAGGATGTCATGAAACTTGGTGAGATGACAGGCTCTTTTTCTAGACAGCTACGCATTGAAAAGCAGCGGAAAGAAAAATTTTAAAATTAATTTAGTTTTTGCAAAATTTCTTTAAAATAAATTTAAATAAAGATTAATTAAATATTTTAATAAGCCACACTGCCTGAGCTATTTTTGGTCACTGCCATCATCACCATTGTCATCGTCCATCACCACCACCATCATCCTCATTGCGTTGCAGCATCGTCATCACCTGCCATTACCATTATTGTCATCGGCCATCCTCATCATTATCGACCATCATCACCATCATTGTTATCGGCTGTCAACAACGGAACTATTGTCATCATTATCAGCATTATATTTGAATAAAAAAGTTAACCCATAATTTTTTTTGCACGTGAGGTAGGAGTGAGCTCAGGTCTAGGTCCTCGTTTTTACGTTCAGCATTCCGACCAAAAAATTACAAGTATTTCCCGAAAGAGAAAATATACACGCAAAGAAAAAACATGGTTGGGAGAATCATATTCGAAGAGCATCATATATTTTTGGGTTTATGATTGTGCCAACCATAGTCGTACTATATTATGGTTATCATATTATGATAATAAAATATCCATAATTTTAGCATAATACTGACCCTACAGTTATATTATGATCCAAAAATTACCATATTATGATTCTAAATAAACAAATTATGATGTTGAATTTTTCATAATATGATTGCATGTAATCATAGTATTCTCAAAATGTTATTACATTATGGTCCCCATAACTATATTATGATTTCTGGATTATCATAATATGATCCATATAAAATCTTTATATAGAATCTTTTTGACAATGAATTGATTATTGTAAATAATATTACATGTATGAGGAATTTTCGAAAAAAAAACCCTCAAAAAAAAATCTTCTAAAGTTAAAAAAAAAAATAAACTGGATCTTAATAGGTCAATTGATGAAAAGTTTTAATGCCACATGAAAGGTATTTTCTACCCAACTGATATTTGTCCAGTTTTAGAAAACAATATATGATTGTTTTTTTAAGACATTTTGGTTTTTATGAAAACAAGACAATACTCGTATTATGACTGTAAATGTCAAAGTCATGTTTTATTTGATGTATAATTATTCTTTGATTGTTGCCAGCATTTTATGGTTGCATAATTATCATATTTTTTTCATAGTCAGAATATTTGTTACCACAGTATGGTTATAGCCAATCATGTTATAAAATAGAAGGTGGCAATCATAAAATAGTGAAATATTTACTATAATAATGATGGTAGCGACCATGTTGATGGTTAGACAACCAATAATATGGTTGTGACAACCATACCCTATTACAGCAAGCACAATATAGTAGCAGTGATCATGTTGCAACTATGTTTTTTCTCTGCGTGTACATGTAAATATAGTTATACAAAAAGACAAAAAAAAACAAGAATAAAAAGGTAATATTTGGAAACTGCGGCTTACTTACCACGTCGCACATGCCACGGACGGACATCCTGTAAAAAAAAGGAACAAAAAGAAAACCTGGAAAGAGATTTCGGGAAAATTTTATAAGTACAAAAATATAAGTACCTAGTACCTATACCTAGTACCTAAAATATAATACCTTGCAGAAGTGAACCGTTAGGAAAATACACATTCAAGTAAGTGAAAAAAAATTAGATTATGCTCCGCCATTTTAAATAACGGAGAAAGAAAAAAAAATGTACAGCACCATTTGTTTTTAATTTTTATAAAATAATTATTTTTTATTTTTTTATTTTTAATTACACTGTCCAACAAATTAAGACTTTTTGAATGGAACAGAATAGCGACCATCATTTTTGTAGAAGATCTTAACCCTTTAACTGGTCTCTTTATGGGTCAATTTGACCCTCTTTTCGAGAAAATCAAAAAATATCCTTTAAAAAAGGACATTTAAGGATTAAAATATTCTACGAAAATGTTTGCCGAAAAATTTCAGTGGGGGTCGGGTGTGATTTTTACTAAAATTAATATAAAAAAAGAAAAATTAAAACTTAAATAAGCATGGCGGATTCTGTTTGCAAATTAAGAGATTGGTTTTGTTTTATTTGTGGACATTTTACGCACCATCAAAGCAGAAGAAAGATATTCCTACAATTGAAGAACCATATTTTCTTTTCTTTGGAATACGATTTTTATCTGAAGCTTGGATACCAAAATCCGTATGTACTACTTGCGAAAGTGGTCTTTTGACCTGGTACAAAGGCGGTACTAAGGCGCTGCCATTTTCTGCGCCTATTACATGGATTGAACCTGAAGATCACAAATCAGATACATGCTATTTCTGCGTAAATTACAAATATGGTAGAAGCCAAAGGCACTACGCGATAATGACATACGAAGCAACGAATAATGTCATTTTACCAGAAGTGCGCTGTGAAGGTGTTCCGGTGCCTCAACCGCCTACACATACATTTTCGGCCAACATGACAGTCACCAATACAGAAATAACAGCGGCGGTTGAAAACATATCAGATATAAGTTACTTGCCCTTGATGGTTTAAACATATATCCTAATTTGATAGACCAAGCTTATTTTGAAGATCTTGTAAGAGATTTAGGACTAACAAAAGAGAAAGCTGAAATATTATGTTCCAGATTGAAAAACAGGAATTTGATAAAAGCCGATGTAAAAGTTACATTTCCAAGAAAAAGACACGCTGATCTGGAAAGTTATTTTAAAAAATCAGAAGAACTTGTATACTGTTGCAGTATTGAAGAGGTTCTAAAATATCTAAAGCTTCCACTGGGCTTTCCGCTTGGCGACTATTTATAGATAGTTCAAAACACAGCTTAAAAGCAGTTTGGAAATCAATGGAAATCAGCATCCATCAATACCGGTTGCGTATTCCACAAAAAAGGAGGAAACTTACGCAAATATTTCAAATCTCTTAAATAAAATTGAATACTATAAATATAAATGGGAAGTATGCGCAGACTTCGAACTGATTGCAATATTGACTGGAATGCAAATAGGATACACAAAATATATGTGCCTTCAGCCATTATCATATTAAATATTTCGAAGAACGTAAAGAAAATATTATTGGTGATTTAAATGTACACTCAGAAAAAAAAGTTAGTAGAAAAATTTGTAAACGGTTTTCAATCCCACATTACTATTTTTGTACTGATTTTTAGTAAATAAAAATTATTATTTAGCAAATCTTTTTGCTATTTACATTTTACAAATTACAGAATTTGTACAGAATATCTACAAATTTTCGTTGCTAATTTCAGAAATCATTTTACAAATTTTTGAAAACCGATTTGCTAAAATTAGCAAAAAAAAATACTTATTTTAAAAAAGTCGATATTGAAGGAAATGTTATTTCTAATAATTTAAACTTATACACACAAACTTAAATTGCCCTAAAATGTTACATAGGATTAAAAAAGGGATCGGAAGTGAAGATACCGACTCATGTCTAAAAAGAGGACATCCACTTAAAATAACACTAAAAAGGGGTTTTTAGTTCTAAAAATCAGCCCTAAAAACAATTAAATTTAACCTTAAAAGTAAAAAAAAATTGACTAAAATATTTTTTAAAACAGAAATTACCAAATTAAAACAAAATGATAAATTCGTTTATGTTTTAACAATTTTTAAGATTTTTAAGCCTTTGATTTCTTTTTCATTTTGTATAAAACATCTTTTAAAAAATATAATGAAAATTTTTGGTGCTCGATAAAAAAATAACTCTAAAACTTTGTACTAATATTAAAAGTATTTAGTAATTTTTTTTGCTGATTTTAGCAAACAGATTTTAAATTCCAATTTACAAAAAGTCTACTAATTTTTTTTACTAATTTCATTGTACTACACGTCAGCAGACGTATAGTACAAAAAATACCGCTGGGCTCAAATTAGCAGAATTTCCCGTAATAACAGCAAAATTTTCAGTTGCCATTACAGACTTTTTTTGGTGAGTGTAATCCATGAATCCCTTGTCCCAAAAGATAAGGCCATACTTCCACCGCTGCATATTAAGTTGAGCGTGGTAAAAAATTTTATTAAAAGCTTAAATACACAAGGAAATGCTTTCAAACGCATTCAAACAATTTTCCCCAGATTATCTGCAGCAAAATTAAAAGAAGGTAAAATACGGTTTTAAGAAATAATTTATTTCATTTAATGTAAATTGCCTTTTCTAGGAATGCTCGTTGGATCCGATATAAGAAAATTATTACAAGATGAAGAATTATATGGTCATCTGTCGGATATGCAAAAGACAGCTTTTGACTTTATGCAGCTGGTTATATCAGAATTCCTTGGAAACTCAAAAGCATAAAACTATGCAGAAAATATTGAAAGCATGCTAATCGGTTTTAACAATATTGGCGTTAAGATGTCACTAAAGCTGCATTTTCTGCACTCTCATCTCAATTTTTTTAAAGAAAACCTTGGAGCGGTTTCAGATGAACACGGTGAAAGGTTTCATCAGGATATAAAGGTATTGGAATAAAGATTCAAAGGGAAATCCCAAAGTGTAATGCTTGCTGAATACGTATGGGGCTTGTACAGAAACCTTGACCCATCGGAACATTCACGTCAAGCTAAATACAGGAAAGCATATTATGTTTAATCTTTAATTCATTGTCATACTCCTTCTATTTCCCAATTCCCTTTTACTCGAAAATTTGAAGCAAAAAAATAAATATGTACATACTATAATAAACCACTATTAAAACAAAATTATAATTTTTTTATAGAAGTTGGCGTGTAATTTTGCCAATTAATCGTAAAGAGCTTTATTTACAACAATGGTGTCTTTGGTGACCCCACTGAAATTTTCCGGCAAACATTTTCGTAGAATATTTTAATCCTTAAATGTCCGTTTTTAAATGATATTTTTTGATTTTCTCGAAAAAAGGGTCAAATTGACCCATAAAGAGACCAGTTAGAGGGTTAAGATCTTCCACAAAAATAATCCTCATACAATTCCACATTACAACTCTGACCATAAGAATTCTCTCAGACATTAACTTAGAGCATTTTTTTCATATAGTATAATGCTCCCTTCGACCGAAAAATGAAAACTTTGACCCACTGTAGAAAAATACTCAGACGTGCTGGACCATAAGTTTGTTCAACAAAAATGTTCTACTCAACATACCAAAAATGCTGTTGGACATTGTTATATAATTAAATATTTAAATTTTTATAACGTTTTAAGAAAAATATTATGAGTAATTATTTTTTAAAATGTCACGGGTTGTCATAGTGAAATCCACCAGGATTTCAAGTGGGAGGGCCGCCGTAAGTTGCCTAACGCCAGCATGCCAGCACGGCCAAATAATCTGGTAAACTTCTCTAATACGAAACCGATAGAGTGGTGATAAATATTTAAAGAAATTACTTTAAATGTTATAGCTCAGAAATTGGTCTAGATGTTAAACGTATTTTATCCTAAATGACCTAAGGAGAGCCATGTAATTTTTCTCCCTAAAAAGTTATACCCCTAATATGCACACGTATTATATAAGTACTCAATGCATCTGACGGAATGAATATCCATTGCTTTTATGGCCTTTCTTTGCAGAAATGCTTTTTATGCTGATTTGTTATGCGACATAATTCATTTGTCTGGATCTGTAACAAATATGTATTCTTGTTGCAAAAGATTGTTGGTATTTTATTTTTATTCCCAGTTTATATGGACATTTTATCATGGAGTTTCTGTTCTTTTGGAATCTGTTTGTTGACATTAATAAACGACGATTGCAATAATTTAAGGATTTCAATGACACACATCATTGTTGTAAAGTATCATTTTGGGTGACTATAGAAGTATTTATGTACTCCGTATTTTGTTAAAAAAAAATTAAAATATATTTATGTATACACTATGTCCATGATGAAAGATATTTTTTTTAACTGGGCATTAGTTTAAGAAGTGTATAATTTCCGTTCGCGGTTTTTGTCATTTTAAATAGTTATTTTTAAAATAGCTTAGGAAAATTTTCACGGGCGCTGCTAAAAAATCCGCATTATTATTGAACATCGTGTTGGTAATATATGTTCCCTATTACAGTGTCTATGAGTGTGCAGTCAATTTAAAAAAAAAAACAATAAATCGTTTCAATTGAACGTGTCATAACCAGGTAACAAAACTGGATCAACCAAATTTGTAACGGTTAGGTTGTTGACAACGAAGCTATTTCAAAATAAAATGGCGTTCATAGCGGCCCTGTGTGGCCATTTAAATGCTTTTATAAACGTTCATAGTGTCCATGGATCTACTTCCATTAAATAGTCAACAATTTTAGATCTTCTAAAGCATAATGCAGTGCATTCATCTGTACTCCGACAATGTGATTTGTCCACCTGTTCATCCAGGTACTCCTCGTTTCGAGTTTTACCCTCTTTAAAAGCGAGAAAATGTGGCGGGGAACCGCTTCTAACAGTATTCGATTCATCAGTACCAAGATCTATGCAATACAATCCACTTCCTGTGCACGTCAATATTTGATGATCAACGGGTGTAATGCCAAGGACTGCAACCAGTGCAGCAGTGGATGTTTTCCCAATTACTCCTAAGTTTAATAATTCTCCTCTATTTACTCTGGTCAATTTTCCAATATGAATAGCTGGTTCCACAACTGAACCCCAAATATGGCAAGCTACCATCGGCCTAACCACAGCCAGTTATAGAGCTTTGGTTGTACACCCCATTAGCTTTTAACGCTGAGTACAGAGCTGCATAAAACTTCTTGAATACCTATGATCAAAGATCACACCAACGAATTTGGCCGATTTCGTTATGGCGAGGGTAGTGCCATTAAATTTTAGAAGAAGAACTGCTTAGTTAAACAAGATTACCCGTTAACATCAGTAGTTTGGTAATTGTTGGGTTCACGTTAAGACTAGTTTCTGTGGGCTTAACCTTAGTATGAAGTGTCAAAATAAAAAAGGTGAAATTTAAAAGTTCTTTTCTTTTTGTGTGTGTTTCTATTCTTTAAAAAATAATACACTTCACAACGTCGCTTTTTTAAGAATCCCGGTCGCCAAACACTATAGTGCCTTTTTGCATACTACCCGAAGTAAATTGCTTATAATAAATCCATATAATAGAAATGGAATAATTGAGCTACTCTTATATTATTGAGAGTACGCAGTTTTAAAAATATGATTAATTAACAATAATTTATTTTAAAATAATGTTCACAGTTGAAAGTTTTAATTTGAAGTGAAAAAATAATAAAAATTATTTGACAAAAAACTGCAAACAACATATGTGATTGATATAGAAAGTATTTTATAATTTTATAACAAGTATTAAGAGTAACACAACACCCCCTCTCAATCACTGAGTTGTAGCTCTTCACGAAATCGAGTAAATTTTGTTGAATCCAATGCTTTTGTGAACATATCGGCAAGTTGTGCTTCCGTTGAAATTGGTTCGACTTTAACGATTCCTTTTGAGATATAATCGCGTATAAAATGAAACTTGACATCTATATGCTTAGATCTTTTGCTGTCAGAATTCTTTGCAATGCCAATGCATTCTCTATTGTCTTCATATATAACCACAGCTTTTTCTTCAGAAATTATATGCAGATCAATTAATACTCCTCTAATCCAAATGCCTTCCGAAACCGCAAAACTGAGAGCAATATATTCGGCTTCGCTAGAAGAAGTAGCAACCACAGTTTGTTTCTTACTGCTCCAGGAAATTGGACAACCAAAAACTTTGTATACGAAACCACTAACAGATTTCCGGTCTCCAGAGTCCGAAGCCCAATCGGCATCGACAAAACCAACAATTTCATTATCATCTAAAGTATCCGAATAAATAAGCTTCAAATTCTTAGTTCCTTTAATGTAACGAACTATTCGTTTTAAAGCGGTCCAGTGAACATCATTGGGATTATTTTGAAATCTTCCCATATACCCAATCTGGTAACATATATCAGGACGAACGCTCAACATTAGATACATCAAACTACCCAGCATTTCCCGATAGGGATTTTTGTTGGTTCACTATTATTTTGACAGACACTTTTCCATTGGTGTCTTTGACGCATTACAGTCATTCATTGAGAACTTTCTAAGTATTCGCTCAATATGAGTATGTTGACTTAATTTCATAACTTTATTTGAACGATCATATTCGATTTTTGTTCCTAAATAGTATTGTAGGGGGCCACAATCAGACATTTTGAAAACAGAACTCAAATCTCTCTTAAGTTTTTCTATTTCATTTAAATTGTCTCCTGCAATTAAGAGGTCATCAACATACAACAACAAATATAATAAAACACCACCATCAAACTTTGTATACAGACAGGCATCACGCTTAGAACGATTAAATCCCAATTGGATCAGGAAACTATCGAATTTTTCGTTCCAGCACCTGGGACTTTGTTTAAGTCCATAAAGAGATTTGTAAAGCTTACACACTTGATTCGGGGAAGCTTCAAGTCCCTCAGGAATTTCCATAAAAAGCGTTTCCTTCAAATCTCCATACAAAAAGGCTGTTTTTACATCGAGTTGATGTAAATGAAGTCCCTTTTTTACACTAACAGCCAATACAATACGGACAGTAGTTAGCTTGGCAACGGGAGAATACGTTTCTTCATAATCTATTCCAGCTTTTTGAAGAAAACCTTTGGCCACTAAACGGGCTTTGAATCGGACTGGATTTCCATCGGAATCCTCCTTTACACGGAAGACACACCTTGATTTAAGGAGCTTTTTGTCATTCGGACGTGGAACTAATTCCCATACATTATTCTTCCTCATTGATTCAAGTTCATTGCTAACAGCCTTCAACCATTGCGATTTATTGGGGTTCTTATTTATATCCTTGTAAGATTGGGGTTCAATTATAAAGTCTGAAATTGCGGAATTAGCATGACCTGTTATGTAACCTAAAAGCTTATCTTTCAATCTCTCGCTTCTTCTTGGTTGATTTTCAATATTAACATTCTTACCATCTGATTCATCAGCAGTTAATAAATCAGAATCATTATCACTTGGATCATTATTATTATCTGAGTTTGGATCTGGTAAAGAAACAGCAACCGCATTGTTATCCCCCTCTTGCTCGTTTCTGTCACAAACTATTAAAATCTTTGGTTCTGGAATATCATTTCCTTCTTCTTTAAAGGGATAAGACATTTCATCAAAACAGACATCCCTAGCAATTACAATAACCTTCCTTTGTTGATTCCACAATCTATATCCGTTTGAAGTATACCCCATCATAACCATTTTTACAGATTTCTTATCTAATTTCTTTCTTTTCTGTTGTGGAACACATACAAATGACTTGCAACCAAATACTTTTAATTTTGAAATATTTGGTTTATAGTTATACCAAATTTCAGCTGGGGTTTTATTTAAGGCCAGAGCCTTACTTGGACATCTATTGATTAAATACGTTGCTGTTAAAGCAGCTTCACCCCACAAACTCTTTGGAGCATTTGAATCAAGTAACATTGACCGTACTCTTTCTACTAAAGTTCGATTGTACCTCTCAGCTACTCCATTTTGCTGAGGAGTGTACGCAACAGAAGTCTGTATTTGAATGCCTTTTCTTTTAAAATATTCCTTCGCCTCATTTGACGAGTACTCAGAACCCTGATCTACAGTAACCATTGAAATTGGTACATTATGAAAGGCAGTTGACAAAGATTCAAATTCAACAAATTTTTCAAAAACTTCTGATTTTTTCTTCATTAGATAAATGTGTGTAAAATGACTGTAGTCATCAATGAAACTAACAAAATATTTAAAACCATCCCACGTTTGGGGATCAAAGGGTCCACATACATCCGTATGTATTCTTTCCAAAACACGAGTCGACTTTGGACGACTTCCATTAAAAGGATAACGACATTGCTTACCTTGAATGCATATATCACACACACGAACTGGGGAAAAAGTATCTAGACCATCAACCATCTTGTAACGAACCAGCTCTTGAAGACATGTATCACTTACATGACCCAATCTGGAATGCCACAGCTTACTGGTTTCGGTAGTAGTTAAATTTGCTTTTTGATTTTTATTTTCAGCAGTACATATATTGGTTTCTTGTTGTTTTACAACCTTCAATTTTATTTCATATAGACTCCCATTCTTGTATCCTTTCATGATAACTTCATTATTTTTCTTAAATACAGCTTTTTTATCCGAAAACTCTACTTTTATACCATGATCGGTTAGTTTTGTCACAGATAGCAAATTCTCGCGAAGTCCAGGAACATACAAAACCTCTTTCATGTTTACAAAAACACCACTTGAATATCCTGTAACATAACCACTTTGATGTGCCCACAAGTTTCCAGAAAACTTAGCTACACAAATAGAAATAGGATTAATATTATTTAATTTGTTGAAACACCATTTATCTTTGCACATATGATCCGTTGCCCCTGAATCGATTTTGAATTTTAAAAAATTTTAACTGTTCGATGATTCTTTGTTCAATATACCTGACATAAAACAAATTGACTTTGAAGATGATGCAGTAGTTGCTTTTACATTACCACTGCTCAAACGCACACGACAGTCCTTTTGCTTATGTCCTCTTTTCTTACAACGGAAGCACACGCCAATAAATTTATTTATGTATTTCTTTTCACCACTAAAAGCTGACGTCTTATTTATTTCAGCATCACAACGATCTTGCCTCTTAGCATCTTCAGCTAGCAGCCTTTGTTTTACTATTTCAATAGTCAAATCTGATTCCTTCATATTTTCCAACGCAGCCACTAATGGGTCAAAGGCATCTGGTAGTGTAACAAAAAGTTGGGCAACAACATCATTTTCAGATAATTGAGCACCAGAAGTTTTCAATTTACGTATAAGATCATCAAAAATTAATAGATGTTTGCGAAGATCATCATCAGTCTTCAATCTTAACAACGCTAGTTGCTTTCTCAATAAGGTCTGACTCGTAACTGACTTCTTTGCAAATGTTTCTTGCAGAGCAGACCACATCTTCTTAGCTGTGTGTTTATCGCGTACGCATTCCAAATATTCGTCAGCAATTAAGCTAACTAAAACCGCTTTAGCCTTTTTATCCTTTGTAACAAATTGTTCATTTAAACCGGGTTCGGCTGGCACAACATCATTGATAGCATCTAAGAGATTTAAAGAATCTAAGTACATCTGTACACGAAAACTCCAGTTTTCAAAATTATCACCACGGAATTGTAAGATACCGTGGGTTAATTCACGTTTGCTATCGCCCATAACCTCTTATATTATTGAGAGTACGCAGTTTTAAAAATATGATTAATTAACAATAATTTATTTTAAAATAATGTTCACAGTTGAAAGTTTTAATTTGAAGTGAAAAAATAATAAAAATTATTTGACAAAAAACTGCAAACAACATATGTGATTGATATAGAAAGTATTTTATAATTTTATAACAAGTATTAAGAGTAACACAACAGCTACATGTACATATGTTAGTATTTCGTGAAACGGGAATACTTGTAATTCTTGAAACCGAAATACGCGGAATTTTTCGCGTAGAAAAATATTTATTAAAACAAAATGAGTATATACATACACATATCGCTCATTTGCAGGAAGACCAGCATATTTCAAAACACACGATTTTTCAGTTAATGATGCAGATATATGGGTCACACCATAATCTAAACCATATCAAAAAAGGGTTTTTATATATATTTGCCTCATTAAATGCCGACCAAAAGTGTTTTGTGTTTTACTAAGCAGTTAGGCTAAATTGAAAACTTTAAATGTAATTATCTCAAAATCGTTTTTTTTTTTTTGAGTTATGCCAGTCTTCTCGAAAATGAGCGATATGAACATTTCGTAATATTGCATTAAACTAAGGTAATTTATGTGAACAGCGAATCAAAGGGAGTAGAAAAATAATCGCATTGCCTGATTTTGTATCATTATAAATTGTCACGAGTCAAAAATACGGACTTGCAATATGAAATAAAATTATGTTTTACAAAATTCTTAGGGTTTTTTCACGTGCTTTTACAATATTAAAAACATATTTGGTTATTCCGGTTGTTATTCCGACAGTGATTTCTTCGCGCTTTTTAATATTAAATAATTGAGTTCAATCATTTTTTATTTCACGTGCGCCAATTTATATTCATGTCAAATTGTTTTAGAATTCGCCTACATTGAGATTTGCTTTTAATTCCTAAAGTCATAATTTGTCACCTTGAACCCACAAAAAGATACGTTTTCTCATTTTTAATCACTAATTTATTACAAATAATACGTGCTGAGAAAGTTAAAAAAGTTAATTTGTAGTGATGATCTGTGATTATTTGTATAAGAATGATTTTGGTGAGGAACAATTTTATTCATGCTTACATAAGATCAATTTACGGCAATTATCGCAGAAATTTTAATTTAAATATCCAGCAAAATAATAGCTGAGAAAGAAGTAGTTAAACACTACATCTACTGAACCCGAAGTTGTGAAAATTTCGATGAATCATTAATGAATTTAACATTGGCGTGTCATTGGGAGGAAAATGTTTGTTTCGATGCTATGAAAAATCGATGATCAGATGGACTTTTTCATTAGATTACGCAAGTTGTTAAATATAGGGAATACAAAATAAAT
This sequence comes from Eustalomyia histrio, assembly GCA_949748255.1. Taxonomy (NCBI): domain Eukaryota; kingdom Metazoa; phylum Arthropoda; class Insecta; order Diptera; family Anthomyiidae; genus Eustalomyia; species Eustalomyia histrio. The sequence continues at coordinate 93,524,285 of OX456524.1, read as the reverse complement.
ATAGGGAGTGGCTTTATTTTAAAGTTAAAAATGTGATTTTGAACACGCCAAGAATTATTATTTCGACCAGGACAAAGTGGATATCACTGGTTTGCAAAATATGTTTTCAATAAGGCATTAAATGACTGCAGGAATTAACCATTTATGGACTAACTAAATCATTTTTTTTAGTATAATTATAAATTGTTATAAATAAATAATAATAAATATTCAAATTAGAAATGTATATGCTTTTCAATGGAATTGTTACAAAAAATATTATTCTTAAGACTTCATAAGTAATATCAACATTTTGGAAGTTGTTTAAAATGTTTTCTCACAAATCGAAAAATTTGCACTATTAACATCGAGTTTATTTTGCTGGGTAATAAAAAAGTTCGCATGAATTTGTTAACTGAAACGCTTTTAGCATGTTTCGGATATTGCGGTAAAGTACGGAAGCCCACATCGAAAATATAGGGATAATAAATGATGGTCAGTCAATGCACACTGGATCGAAGCTGCTTTTTACAATTTTTAATAATCGTAATTAAAAATCTAGCATATTAAAGTAACTTATATGTATAGGGTGAATTATTGTGAAATAGCCTTGGTTAAGACTCTTAACTTCAGAGATATTTATGGTTAAATTTAAGCATTGGTTAGAAGAAATACTTGTTTGAAATATACAAAAGTTAGTAACAATATATTTTACCAGTGCTTATAGGTCTTTACCATGGAAAAAATTTAGAAAAGGTAATGGGCCTTAAATTTCATAAAGATAAAGTCCAAATGTGTATTTATAAACAAAATATTTCTTAATAGTGATTTTTTGTAGATAAACCGCTAAATATTAATCGACCGGAATAATCGATAAATCAATTTTCGAATAATGCTATAACCGGTTAACCAGCAGGGTCAAATAATTGGAAACACTGCTCTATATGCAATCTAAATACCTTTTACGGCTGAAAAATCTTTAAGAAAATTATGTAATTAAAAAATGCCTAAAACAGCTAAGTAGAAAAATAGCTAGAAAAAAATAAATGGCCTAATTTTTCAGCTGGATGAGTTACATTTTTTCAAAGAAACAAATCGATTTTTTTTTAAATTTGGCAGTACTGTTGGGCATCATAAAAGTAATTTTAATCCCAAACATTGGATCTATACCCCCAGTGGTTCTCGGAACATGGCGCTTTTAAATATCAAGAACTGGTTAAAGCTGTCGTATATAATTACCGTTATCTTTAAAAGTATTTCAGGCACAAACTCGTCGAGGCCTTATTTAAAAGGTAATAGCATGACCTATAAAAATGACATGCAACGTAATTTCTTAATGTAAGGTCAAAGGCCATATTTCGGGATCTTGGTTTCAGAAACCTATATCTCGGAAAGCGATATTTTGAATTTTTTAAGAAATTATTTGTTAATGCTAAACTTCTTGTATATATACTTTCCAAATTTTAGGTGGAGGTATGATTGAGTCCAGAGCTATTAACATATACATGAAAAATTGAGATTTAATTTCTTATTTTATTAATATGGAAAAGGCGTGTATAAATTTTTTAAAAAATGAAACTACTGACATATCTTCACGAAATTTTAGTCTTCTACGATCAAAACATGCTGCAAAAAGCACAAACCTATTGTTTTTTTTTCGTAAAAAAGCTAAATGAAAAAGTACGCTATACGATATAAGCACTTAGAAAGCTTTTAATGTTGAAATATGTGTTAATAGTGTGTGTGTCTACGTTTTGCCAATTTAAAAAGTCAAAAAAAAAATGCAAAAAAAAAACAATTTCAATAAAATGAATAACCAATTATGTTTACCGAATCGGCAGTTGTCTGGTTGACACATTGATTTTATAAAATTTCATCAGTGACTCGGAAGCTTTTATTTAAGAACTATCCATCGGTTTGTTGTTTTATGTAAAGTTAAAACTTTCAGTCTTAAAAACTGTCTTATGACAGTCACAACTTGTCACAAGTAGGAATAGGCACGTTAAACTCATTACTTTGTGTTTTTTGTAAGCATACATACCCTTTTCAGCATGACAAACGAAAATATGAAGCGGAACTATTCAAAGCAATCAAAGATTGCATGCATCGATAGCCCACTGCAGTGGGTAGAGTTTTTTTTAGACACATTACTTTTCCCTTCTTCGTAGCCATATAAGTAACCACTTCCTTCATCACCTCTAAAGTAATAGGTGTACACATTACTTTCAGGCTTATCGCCTGTAAAATTCATCAATGTAGTAAGATGAAAAATAACGCATCGGCCCCTATGTCTATATATTACTTTACACATTATTTGGTAATATGAGGTTTTGTTGGGAAACGAACAACGCTTGAATTATATTATCAATATTCATGCAGTGTCAGAAATGTGTTTCGTAAATTACGTCCATTTTATGGACGAAGCTCAGTAACGTTTGCCATTTCACCACGAATAGACTTACAAACGAATATAGTTTGCAAATCATTGAATTTTATTATCAAAATTCATGCTGTGTAAGAAATGTGTTTTTATCGAAAAATTGTCTTAAGCGATGAAGCTCATTTTTGGCTTAATGGGTATTTCAACAAACAGAATTGCCGAATTTGGTTTGAACAGCAGCCAGAGGCAGTTCATGAGCTGCCAATGCACCCTAAAGAATGCACTGTTTGGTGCGGTTTGTGGGCCGGCGGCATCATTCGACCGTACCTTCTTAAGAACGATGAAAATCGCAACGTTATAGTCAATAGAGCAAGGTACCGTGCGATGATTACCGAACTTTTTCTTGCCCAAATGGACTTGGTTGATATGTGGTTTCAACAAGACGGTGCCAATTAATCTCAAGTTTTGGAGCAGTCCGAGATCATGCGATTTGACCCCACTAGAATATTTTTTGTGTGAACACGTGAACTCTCTCGTGTACAGGGACAAGCCAGCCACAATTCCAGCCCTGTAGGCAATTCCTTTAACTTTCGAATCGAGAAAGTTTTCGCATGAAACTTATGGATTGAAACAAAAATGATATGAATTGACACAAAATGTTATATTTCTCACACGATTGTTTCTATAACTTTTTTTGTGAAAACTTTTGTGTCACGTAAGGTTTTATTTCCACCATTATTGGAAAAATTTATTATTGGAAACATTTAGAGCGAAAAGTTTTTCATTTCAGCTGTCAAATTTACTCACAATTTGAAACGGTGCGAATTTTCTGTATTTTAGTTGTGTTTGCCATTATCGTTCATGTTGGTGTGAAAAATTACATCTTTATTAAAAATAGAAATGTTTCATGTACAATTTAAGGTCATGTCACCGATTGAGTCCGTGGTTTTTAATTTTCTCCGGGGAAGATGTATATCGGCATTTATTTCGGAGCAAAGTTCAAAAATGGACTTGGCTACCTTCGTCATAAATGGTCAGATTAAAACAACATATACATCAACAAAAAGGTATTTTGAAAATTTATTTATATAATTAGTTTGAAAATCTTTTAGATATTTTTATTTGTTAACCCATTACGGAAGAAATTTCCAATCTTTTGTAGTTCTTAAATGTTTTTTCATAAAAATGAAAATTTTACCTTATACGAAATAAAGCCTAAAGTCTTGAATTTTCCCCTTACAAAATCCTCTTTTATAAACTAAACAGAAAATTAAAATTCCTTCACCGGGCTGTAATGGGTTAAAAAAAGAAAAAACTCAAAAGCTGCTTTTATTATCTTTCCTATGATGTACATATTGTTTCATTCCGATCATAAATGGCGAAGTATAGCCAAGTCCATTTTCTTACTTTGCACCGAAGTGACTCCCGGCATGGGTCTTTTCACGGACATTTTTTCCCAAATGTAATATCTGGGAGCGTTGAGAGAGGAATCGGGTACGTCGGGTAGGTGCCACTAAAATATACTTGTTTCAAAGAACGATAAACTACTTTATATAGATCAATTCAGTAAATTGTTTAAATTAACTAGTCATCACGTTAAATATATTAAAACAAAAGCATTAAAATAATTATTAAATAAATTGGATAGTAAGAAGGTAAGTAAGACAGAAAAGGTATTTATATTAGACATTATTTAATTCATTATTTTTTTTTCAGAAAACGGAACGAATTTCCAAGGAGCAGAAAGCGAAATTAGTGGACCACATCAGCTCTAATTTGGAATCAGCCAGAGGGCGATTCGGTGGTATAAATAGCAATATTCACTGTAAAGAGCAGTGGGAATCCCTTACTAAAAAATTAAACGCAGTTGATGGTCGCGGTTTTTTGTTTGTTTATATTTGTTTACTCGTATTTGACAGATGCCTTGAAATATTCCAATAAAAACGTAATATAAACGTAAATAGTGTTGCCTCTTTTCGCATTGAAATACAGAAACACTTTTTATTCACAAATCGAGAAACAGTGGAATTTTTTGTTTCACACTTTTCGATGCGAAAACTTCTCGCAAAAAGTTACAGGAACTGCCTACTGGAAGACCGAAATACTGGAAAAGTATGTCAAAATTGGAGCTCACGAATGGACCACCTACGGCATAGCCGCGGGCAACATTTACATGAACCCAGCAAAAACAGGATTTCAACTACTTATGTAGAGGGCGGTTTATACGATTACCCTTTAAAATTTCCTTTCTGATAATTTTCCTCCAATTTTGGGTTCAGGTTTTTAATATTCTTTCTACCATGCACAATATTATAATATTTCTTGAGGAACAATATTTTTTTTTATTTCCTTTTTGGGAATACGGTAAAGGGATGCTGGTGCTTCCCAATAATTTATTTGCGGCTTTTGAACTTATATTATATATATTATATAGTGGTATGTGCAACAAAAGTTCAAAAGCCTGACATTTAAATGTTTGCTTATTGCCCATATAAACTACTAGCAATATAGGGAACGGTTTTTGAGCTATTTGCCTTTTAAGATTTGAAGAATTTTTGAAGGTCGTGCTACTTTTTTTTGACGAGGTTTTCAAATTTTACTATCGAAACACTGGTTGCAATTTTCGAAACTTCATTTCGAATTTAATACATTTCAGAAGTTTCAGAATTTTATACCTTACGGGTAATTTTTCAGAATGTTTAAATGTAATATCGCTCGTCTATCTAAAGTTATTAGCACTTGAATGTTTGTTGCAAAACCGCAGCGGTATAGAAAAGAAACGAAAAGAAGTTGTAAAATAAATTTTAAGTTTGAAAGAAATTTTAAAATTTAATTCTGTTGAAACTATTTTGGACTATCATCAATCGTACTATTAGTGACATGCGTGGTTATGCGTTGATATGCGTTTTTAGTACTACCTAATGTAAACCCGGCCTGTTTTGTCAGAATACTTTCCGAATACTTCCTAAATTGTGCCCACTGAACAGTAATTCCTTTCTTACAAATCGAATTATCTTTCTTTTCCGGTGGACTTTCTAACCATACAGTCAGAATTTTAACCAAAGTTTATACTCGGATGAAAATTATAAAATTGTTCGAAAAATCCAATTTGTAGTATTCCTTTAGAAAAAAGGTAAGACAATTATTAATGATGAAATTAATTCCTTATAACAATGGGAAAATTAAACAATTATTTTCACTTAGATTATCTTGGAGAGAATTGTTTGGTTATGTCACCTGGCCATCCCGAAAAATTTGCTCTAGTTGAAAATTTAACAGAAAATTTCTAGAATAATACCAAAAGATTTCTCAAAATCCCACCACCGTTTTCTTCGGAATTTGATCATGTCGCTATTTTGTATCATCTAAAGCCTACCAAAGTTCTAATCCCTGTATATCGTCATTCGACTAGTAAACCTAACCTACAAATTGTTACGGGCCGTAGGTTGGATATCAGGCGAACAATTAAAGTTGTATCCAACATACGTATACTTGGATAGCGGGAAAAGAAAAGAGAGTTTGATGAACTACGTCATCAATTGCAGCTGAGTCATTTAGCAGTATAAGATCACTAAACGACCAACAAAGAAAGGCATACTGAAAGAATAACAGTATACATTAAACCATCAACGTTGAGAGTCGAATAATATTTCAGAAAATACATATAAATTCGACCAACTATTTTATATAAGAAAAAATTTTAAAACGTAAAATCTTTAGGCTTCAACGCCAAGTAATGTTGAAAAGCAAGAAAATTCCTAAACGTGATCTAAGTTCCAAAATCAATATCATTTAAAATTATTTACAAAAAAAAAAAAGTCAAAATTTTTAAGGCCAGAAAACATAAAATAATTCTCACTTGAGAATTCGGGAAATTTAGGTTTTTTCTCTTTTATTTTTGATCAGTGTTCAGTATTTCAAAAATTGTTTGGAAAAGTTTAAAATCATATTGAAATAACTTCACCTAACTTCCTTAATGAATTCATAGAAAAAAAGAGAAAGCGATAACACCATAAGTGTATAAATTGATGCCTATATGTAAAAGAAAAGCATCAAATTTTGTAGTGGCGTAGTAAGTGGAAAGTTTTGGCTGTCAGTGTAACCTCCAATGCAACCAGAAAAAAATAATATTTATTAATTTTTTTTTAGCAAGCAAACTAAGGTTTTACCAACTGCAGATCAATCATCATTTAGCAAACATACATCAAACATCATTATCATCATCGAAGTGATCGTGGAGGCCTCAACGTTCATCGATATATGCTAATAATCATTTGGTGAGTTTGATTCGAACATGTCTAAGTAGAAACAATTGTAGAAAAAAAAACCGTATTAATTTATTGTAATTTCTCATTTAGCAGAACTTTGTTTTACAATTTTTTTACCTATTACATTGCTTCTACTTTTTCATTCGTAAATATTGATTTTTTCTGGAGTATGTAAAACATTATTACATGGTTACAAATATGCCTTGTTTGTATCGTCAGTTCAATATTTGTGTTATCTAGGGTATTCAATTAATCGAAGTATCGTTTTAATCGATTAATTGCTAAAAAACAAACAAAAAAATACGTCTTTTTTTTTCTTCTTTCGCCAGTTCATCGGAATAAAATTATAGACTTAATCGATTAATCGAAAGATTTAAAAGAGGAAAAATATAAAAAAAAGGAAATAACAAAAACAAATTCCGTCAACCACACCGCAGGCCATCCGGCTAAACTTTCCGTCTGTAACGTTAAGCTTACATTTATGTCTATAATACATTCTGATCGGGTAACTTATCTAAATATATTTTTTTTATAAGTTTAGGACATTTCAAGCCTACTGTAGATTTTAGTAATTTGAAAAAAAATAAAACTTTCTGATTAACTTCGTTAAAACATCTTTTACGTGAGTTGGCTCAGCTGGCTCCTAAAACGTGTATACTGTTGGGAAAGATATTTAGTTTCCATTGACTATTACGATCTGGTCAAAAATTTATTTGCAGATATTTTTTTTTACTTTCACTTTGGAATAACATTTTACAAAAAAAACTATGAATTGTATGTTTCTTCGGGATATTATGAATATATATTTTTTTCCAACCTTTTTATATATTTTTTTCTCAGTGTTATTAATCGATTAAATGTATAAAGTTATTTGAATTGATTATTACCTTTCATTATTCGCAGACTTATATGAAAATTTTTCGAGTAATCGAATACCGACTGACCGATTGAATACCCTAGTGTTATCATATCAAAACCGTTATCTATATCTGGATAAATTTTAATATATTTTACACTGTTTCCAAATTTCGAAAGACTGAATTATTTAATAGGGTCAGAAAAAAAAACATTTGTTTTTTTCATATATAATAGTAGTTTGTTCTTATATTTATAGTTTAGAATAACTAGAAATTTCTTCGGGAATTCGCTTTTCATATCATTCGTTTTTTTTTAATATAAGCTTGAATTTTCGAAAAGGGTATGGGAGAGTAATTATCATTAAAATAAATACTTAATTTTAACTACTTTGTTAACCTTTATGGGTTGAATTATTACAATAAACTAATCATGAATTGTATTATGAATAACTAAACTCTTCGAGGTCTTTTAATGTGATGATGGGTTAGAGAGGGTCCTGGACCAATTTCTAATCGCCACTAGGATGAAGGTTAAGGGTGGGTATTGAGGCGAAGGGCTTCCATAACATCGGGAATGCCAATATTTTTGTAGTATTTTACTCAAATACTTTTTGCTTGTATTTTTTTTATGACCATTTAGGGCATTTGTTTTATTATTTTGGTCATCTTGGTCCTATTAATGTCGAGTTGTTTTTTTTTAATAAATAGGGAGTCCGTAACAAATCTGTAGAGAAAATCTAGGATTAGGTTTGGAGAGGACCCGAACCCTACCGCCCGACTGAAAGCTAGCATACTATATGGCTCCCGCTGTCCTCCTCCAGATCTATTCAAAAAGAGTGATGTTGGAAAACAGTGCTCACAAAAACCGTCTTTTAAAGATGTAAAAGTGTTTAATCACGTGTTCATTACACTTACCAGCCTGCTTACTCGCTTAATTACTTTTGTTCAAGATGTCTAAAAAGTAATGAGTGGTCATAATCTTTTCACTTACAAAAAATAAAAAGTAATGGGTGGTCATTACTCTCTCGCTTACGAACAGCCAAAAAAATAATGGGTACCCATTACTTTTTGGATATCGCGAACAAAAGTAATTAAGCGAGTAAATAGATTTCGTACACTTTTCTTTTTTTTTCCAATTCTCAAAACTAAAACTGTTAAAAATTACTTTTGTTTGCAAATTATTATTTACGAATAAAAATTTTATTATGTATTCTCTCGAATACTTTAGCAGTTTTTTTAACTACAGTTTAAAAGATCTCAGAATATATTTTGGCAATCGCTTAGTTCATTTTGGTTTAGAGCGTATTTAAAAAAAGATTGCTGCTTCATTAAGTGCAGTAAAAATTTAGGTTCTTTCACACTTTTTTGTGCAGACAAAAAAATTGACGTTCTCGTATGGATCAGAGTTGCTAAGGAATTAATTCCTTAATAACATTTATGGTTGCAGAAAAAATTGCACTTGGTAACTTTCAATAAACAAATACACTGATAAGATTGTGTAGATTACAGTTTGCAGATAAATAAAAAATGTTTAGTTAAACACAATTACACATACATTTATTTTTTTAACAAATTTAGGTTCTTTCACACTTTTTTGTGCAGACAAAAAAATTGACGTTCTCGTATGGATCAGAGTTGCTAAGGAATTAATTCCTTAATAACATTTATGGTTGCAGAAAAAATTGCACTTGGTAACTTTCAATAAACAAATACACTGATAAGATTGTGTAGATTACAGTTTGCAGATAAATAAAAAATGTTTAGTTAAACACAATTACACATACATTTATTTTTTTAACAAATATTTGTTTCAACTTTTGTATACATTAGCTTAAAACATTACACGGATTTGTTTAGTTTTATTTAATCATAATCTAAATCGGAAATTTGTTAACTTAATACTTATCTGTTTCTACTGTTTCTGTCACTTGGTAAAAAAAAATATTTAAGTATAAATAATGACAAACATTTGATTTAAATTAATTAAAAATAAATTGGTTGCTTTTCAGCTAAAGTTTCATTTCTTTCAAATTGTATTTTCATTAGCATAAAAACTATTTTAACTATTTGACATGGAATGTCTGCGGTGTGGTTGACGCCGATATGTATGAAATTCAGTTATGTGATAATGGGACAGAAAAGTAGGCATGTGCATATTTTTAGCGGCCCAATCTTATTTTAAAGGTTAAAATTGTGTTCAAAAGGTCTAGGCTTTTATATTATTTGAGCTTTTTAACGTTTCTTCCAAAGAAATATACAAATTCCGTGGGTTGAGTGCAGTATGAAAATATTCTCGACCTTCGTCTAAATTCCTAATAAGTGTGAAGTACTTGCACTTTTCGGAAATTTGTTGCGCATAACTAAATAATTTTTATCAGCAGTTCCACCGAAAACTCTGTTTTCTGGATAATATTGTTGATGCCGCTTCGAAAATAGTTGGAAAGCTTAGTTCTGATTGGAATGACGTTATTCATTCCATCAAACGGCATTTTTGTTAAGCGAAAATACAAGTGCAAACGAGCAAGAACGGATTGTGCCAAAGTAATTAGACGTGCGCTCTCCTTTGTGATCGAGAGCAAGATTAACTCACCCACATTGTGTGATATATTTTTTAAATTTGAAAGTATATAAATAACATTTTAAAAAACGGGCTTACTCAAAAAACTGTCACAACATTTTGAATCATATTAAATTTTAAAATTACAAATCATAAACCTAAAAAGCAATTCCATAAAGAATTAAGTTTCTGAAGTTCTGCTATGTATAATGTGTGGCCAGGGTACATCTACATTCATTCAGACTACATACAATTCTATGTTTGTGATTAAACATGTATGATCATGTTCAATGTATTGTGGTTTATCCTACAACAAAACCACAATGTAGCATATTGTCCGCATATTGGCACAAATCTACATTTATACTCTTACTGTATGATTACCACGGTTGCCATAAACAATATGCAACCACCCAAAAGTGGCTAATAAAGCAAAACTTGTTGACAACATTCGATGCGACAACATGACTAAAAACACAATCCGAAATTTGGCTCCTGTAGAACAAAGCGGCAGCGCAAGAGACAGCCAAAATCTTGTTGTTGCGCATTAAAACATGGAATTTTCGCCAATTAACTCCTTGCAACTTGTTGAGCGAGATTGTGTACGTTTGTTTTACTTTAAATTCGATTCCAATTTTGTTTATACTTATGTAAATAGAAGATGTTGGTTTTCTTAAAAATGCGTTAATTAAAATTTTAAGCATTAGCAAAAGAATTGTAACAACAAAAAACAAAAAAAAAACAAGTAAAGGTGCGAACAACAAAAACAACAGTGTGTTTTTTGTTACATGTATTTCGTTGGTTTTTTATAGATCGAATAACCGAATATTTAATCACTTAAAAATCAAAAAACAAAAAACGACTACTACAACTATTTATTAATTGATTGCATGAAATGTAATGTAATCAGATATTGTAGTAGTAAAAGTAGCTGCCGCAGCGGCAGACGCCTCTCAGCAGGGCGGATGGTAGATGTTGGATAGTGGAACATGGAAATGGACACATCATGTTTGTTAACACGTCAGTTATGCAGAATATGATTTTTATTCAAATAGAAACATAAACACCAATACATGCACTCATCATGTCATTTATGCAATCGTGTAGAAACAAATGTTGAATTTGTATGCTCATCTATACACTTGCAACACTTTTAAAATGTTGATAGCCAAAATGTAGACAGACATTCACTGTGTATCCCAAATCTATTCGGACTATGACTGTTTTTGGAAGAAAATACATGTGCGTTGTGTAAAGCTTATATTGATGATTCAAGTGGAATTTCATGCCTGAATTAAAACTGAAAATTAATACAAAGTTTATTCAAAATAAGCTTTTAAACACTGGATGGCAACCGTGTTATCATTTTTTTTCAAAGACTTTATCGCCAAATAGTGCTTTTTCATCCCCAAAAATCCCCAAATAGAAAATTTTTTTTTATCCAATACCGGCCAGCGCATTTTTTCAAAAATGTGATTTTGAATGAAATTAATTCCTTTAAAATCTAAGACGGGTAACGTGTTTTAAAACAAACAAGGTTAAACATTAACCACAGATATTTCCATATAAACTTTGGTTATTTTGAAACAAATTATCAGATTTAAGTGATTTGTATTAATTTTTAACTTACAATTTAGCAGATTTTAATTCTTAAAATCATGGTAGCACAAAAAATAAAAAAATTATTGTAGTAAAAATTGCAAGAATTTCGAATAATAAATAAGATCTTATTACTGAATTTAACCAACAGTCAAACTAAAACTTTATATACAATAACAAATGTGTCAGTCAAATTCCCAGGTAGAAGCTACCGGGACATTGTAAAAATAAACATAATTTCCTGATGTCCAGTAAATATTTAAATTAAAAATTCAAATTTTATTTCGGAAAACAAAGATCTCATTTTTCACTAAACCATAAGAACTGCTTTGGATACAATGAAAACAGATCATAAAAAAATTTCGACTCTATGACACCCCCATGTAAAAATGATTGGTTCCGATCCCAAATTTCATAACACTAGATTCAAAATCACTGCGTCTTTTCTATTCTTTTGGTCCTTTTTTGCCGGGGAGAATTTTTTTTTTTTGATTTTTTGGTTGTGGCGAGCACTGTAAAGCCCTGTCTTCACAATATGGACCTACAATCGGATCCGAACATATTCGCGTATTTTATAGTACTCGGTCGATGTGAATGGGTTAATATCGAGGGTTTACTAACGCAACCTCGTATCTCAAAAACTACTTCCTTTTAGAAGAGGCAAGAAAACGTTTTATTATAAACTTGTGGCAAACAATTCATTTTAAGTTAATTAAAATGATTACAAAATGTCACGAGTTTATTATAAATATTTTTTTGGCTCTCATCAGAAGTAGTAGTTTTTGAGAAACGAGGTTGCGTTAGTAAGCCCCCGATTTGTATAACCACAAATTTGTCTAATTGAGTACTCAATACTTCCAAAGTTGTATTTTTATGTATGTAAGCGTAATTTGGTTTGAAAACCATCATAAAAAGTTACCCTGTTTTTGGTATGAAAATATAACCCCGTTTTAAATTAAATGTAAAAAGTATTGAGTTGTATGAAATTAATGATAGTAGTACCGAATTAATAGTAGTAGTATCGAATTTTTACTTAAAAGTATTGACCAGTATCGAATACTCTAACTTTGCACTGTTACCACCAATTCTAAAATAATAACAGGGTTGCAAAACTAAATATCTTTAATTATAATATAATATTATTAACATTTTATTCCCAAAAATCCTCTTAAATTTGGTTGTTATCCCCAACAAATCTCCGGATTCCCAAACGGAAATTTGTATCGCTATTCAAGAAATAAAATCCCCGATTTGGGGATAAATACCCTAAACTGACATCACTGGATGGCAATTTCAAAAAATAAATCGTGCTTATTCTTGCACAAAATCCACTCATTTAATACCGTAAATGACATTGCATATTTAAAACCAATGTTGTTCTTAGTCAGTTACTTTCTGTGGTTACAAATTTACATTTTACAAATTACTGACTTTTTACAGAATATTTACAAATTTTTGTTGCTAATTTCAGAAATCATTTTACAAATTTTTGAAAACCTATGTTGAATGTTACTGAATATATATGAATAATAGCGTTCCAATTTCAATTGTTTTATTTCTGATCGAAGAATCAGTTTGTTCTTGAGGTGTTCGAAGTTCCTTTCGGTCCGCCTATTTGCAAAGAAATTATGTCGAAAAAATTATTCGCTTCGATGCTACAATAAGTCGTCGACAAAACAGATCTGAGGAGAAATTTGCTCCAAGTCATCTGTGGGATATGTGTGACTGAAGATGAACAGCTATGTGGTTTCCATGGGCGTTGTACATTTAGGCAATTTATGACAAGCAAACCAGAAAGGTATGGTTTGAAACTTTGGGTTCTCATATGTGCCAAAACCTGCGATGTCTGGAAAATCCAACCATACCTTGGGAAAGCTGCTGGAGCTGTTCCAGAAAAAAATCAAGGCCAACGAATTGTTTTGAATCTGGTCGAGGGCCTAAAAGGTCATAACGTTACTATGGACAATTTCTTCACGTCTTATGATTTGGGTCAAAAATTACTACAGTCATGACTTTGCTTGCTGCCTTTGCGAAAAACCCATTTGCAAGGCTCACCACAACCGAAATGTTTGTGTTGCCTGTATAGAATATATGTAAAACTACACCTAATTTATTATTTTATATATAAAAACATATGTAAAAACAAATTTTTTATTAAATAAAATAGTTTTTGTTTACGAAATGAACCTGTTTTCATATAGAATACAACAAGATGTAGAAAACCTCGCAAAGGTAGGATTATCAAGTTTTTTCCAAGATAAGAGTACGGTTAAAAAGAATTAGTTGAGTTAGGTTGGTATCGGAACTGAAGATACTCTTCATAACCGGCTCATGTCCAAAAATAAGATAGTAGGGTTCTGAGAAACGGACCAATCCTCTACCGCAAAAATTCGTTTACCCAAATGGTTTTTCACAATTATAATTTTCCTAGTGAAAAAGTGACATTTTAGATTTATTGTGATTTATTCTATTCAAGTTCGATGAAACAATTCATTGAAGTTTATATACAAAATATTTGTAAATAGTGGTCTTTTTAGTGAAAATATACAGTGACTCACATTCAAAGTGAGCCAGGTAAATTTTCAAATAAAACTATTCATAAATAATAAAACAAAAAACAGATTGGCGAAAATATTAAGTACTTTGTTTGTTTAACTTCAAAGCTTAAAAAATATAACAGTTATTTCAGATAAATCTTCTTAGTAATATAAAAATCAACAAAAACTCAAAAAATTACCCAACTAAACATCACACTTAAAGTGAGCCACTTGATTTTGTTCTTGGTAAAATAACGGTTACTGTTTGTTGTTTTTAATATTTTTGCATTGATCTTATTGTTAATGCATTATTTGTGTATAAAACATCAAAGAGTAAGGATGGGAGGACAAACAAGTGTAGAAATTAGAGAGGGAGTAATTGAACTCTACAAAGGAGGTAAATCTCAAAGAGAAATTGCTAAATTTGTCAATAAAAGCCGTGGAACTGTACCGCTTAACAAGAGATGGAAGAATTAAAAATAAAATGAAAAAAGTAATAAAAAAGCATTTTAGGAAAGAAATGAGGCTTTTATTGTAAGAGGAATCAAAAAAATCCTCGGTTAAGCGCTCCGAAACTGACGGAAATGGTCAAAAGTCAGTTGAGTATCTAAGTACAACCTGAAACAGTTAAATGAGTGCTTAGAAAACACGGGTATAATTGAAGAGTAGCAAGAAAGAAGCCGTTTATTAGCAAAATAAACCGTAAAAAACGCCTAGAGTTTGCTCGTGAATACGTTCAAAAGAATATGAGTTTTTGGCAAAAGGTATACACAAATAAAATAGAGTAAATATCCACTAAAAATGTTTGGTTATGTTTTATTTACAGATGAACGTAAATTTAACTTATTTGACTCCGACGGAAGCAAATGATATGGCGACAAAAGAACACACAGCTTCAGGAAAAAAACCTTACCCCAATTGTGAAGCATGGAGGTGGTTCTGTCACGGTTTGGGGGTGCATGGCACACCACGTTTCGGGAATTAGGAAAAAATTTGTTTATGTAGACATTTTAAAGCAAAACGTCACGCCGAGTGTTGAAAAACTTGGGATCGAAGATGACTTCTACTTCTACAATCTCCGGATTTCAATATAATTGAAAATTTATGGGCCCATCTTGACCAAAATATCCGAAAACATGCCATTACTTCACAAAAATGCCGCTTCGATGCTCTTTAATCGAAGTGGAGGGCCATTCCCCCCTCGTACACCAAAAATTTATTGCAATCGATGCCTAGACGTCTGCAGGGCGTTATTTCAGCGAAAGGAGGTCCAACAAAATATTAGTATTAAATATTAACCACATTTACTTTTAGTGCATCACAGTGAAAATGCACATTTGGAAATTTTTTTAATTTTTGTTGTTTTCTTTATATTACTTAAGAAATCTATCGGAAAAAATTGTTATGTTTTTAAGCTTTTTAGTTAAATAAAAAAAATAATTTATATTTTTGGCAATCAGATTTTCTTTTTATTATGTATTAAAAATTTTACTTGAAAATTCTGCATGCTCACTTTGACTGTGAGTCACTGCATGCGCCTACCAATATACACGAAATGCAAGAATATACATTTTTTGTGCAAATTTTTTAAGTTTTTTTAATTTACTAATATTTAGCAAAAAATCCTACTGATTTAAATCTTATTGACTAAAAATTTGCAGACTCGTCAAAATTTTTTGCTGACCCTTTTTTGCGTATACTCCAAAGTAACGTTTTAAGTACATCTTTTCTGTTGCCCTTCTGATGTTTTAAGAGGGAAATTTTGAGACTTCCAGAATTTTTTTTGCAGGCCAAATGTAGACTGGACAATCTCTTAACTGTTCAGGGTACACCTAACAAATATATTGCTATATATCCTTACAATATCTCATAGAATTATTGTAATTGTAAAAGCTTTTACTGGAAGGTGTTTGTTTACACAAATACTCAGTGAGAAGAGAACAAATATACAGGGGGAAATTGATAGTTTGATGAAAGAGAACTTACTGGTTTTTACTGGATAAATATTTGACAGTAAGAATTTGTAAAACACAGCTGTTTGAAAAAATATATTTGAAAAACAAAGAATTTGTAAGACAACATTAATATTTTTTTATAAAAGTAAAAAAATATGTAAATATCAGCTTATTTACGATGGAAAAAGTAAAATGGAAGTTCGGAATGTTCCTGGAGAACTCTTTATATCTAATTTCCGTTTTTTATTCATATTCTCCATATTGGTCAGTTGAATTTTGTTGTTCAGCTGTTTTAACTACGAGTATCTTACTAATTTTAAAAATTTTCCGTTTGCATACTTTTTGTATATTTTTATTTTTGGGAGTAAATTGTGTCTTACTCCCTGTAATTTTGCTACTGAATAATTTTTACTTAGCTTTACTGGGAAAGTACACAAACGGATATTTTTGCCTGCGAACGAATTTGTTTATATAATTTTTGTACAGATTTTGGATAGACGTTGGCAATATTTTTTTTGTAATATTTGTTTTAGCATCGGCCACTGTTCTAAATCACATGAAACATGTGAAATACATTGGTGATGATGACATAGAGTAAAGTGTTTTGAATGAATTTACAGGCAACTGAAAGGATTCCAACTGAGCCTACTACGAATGCAGCTACATGATAGCCAGCATGTACGCAAAATACAAAAATAAATGTTCATCCTTATTTCACCGTCAGTCAACAACAGCAGCATCAACACCATCCTCATCGTCATCATCTCTTAGTGTTCCATCATCACTATTTAAAGGCATTAAAGAACATTGATTTCTCAGCCTCCACAAATCTTGTCGATGATGTTGTTGTTGCTTCTGTTTCTGTGTTTGTGTCGGTCCCTGTTGTTAGCTGTTTATGTTTGTTGTTCTTGTTGCTGTTGTTGTTCATGTTGCTGTTCCGTGTGTTGCATTGTAAACACATTTACACTTTTTACACTTTTACACCTTTATGCAAATGTTTCCCCAGTAAGTGGCCAATGGTCATCATGTCGTCGTCGTCATCATCGTTGTCGTTGTTACTGATTCTTAGTCTGTGTTCAATGTTCTGTGGTGTCAATGCAAACTTACCTGACTTGCATTTGTATGATGCGCAAATATCTATTGAATTCGTTTACAAGCGCACTCATACACAAACAAAAGTTTAAGTACACAATAGCATTTTAGTGCACCAAGAGGCAGTAGCTTATGCTACAGACAAAATACTCCTTTTCATTAAAAAAAAAACTACGACAGTTGTAATTGTTGCATGCTGACTGACAATACTCGTAAGTCTCCAGTCAGTCAGTTGGGGGTTATATCAACAGACTCCTTCTTTATGCTTATTATGCATGTATTCGTGTGCATTTAAGGTACGTTAGGGTGGCAATAAACGATAATTTTAATTAAAACCGAGCAGAATATTGTGACACAGGGTCTAAAACTGACATAGTGGTAATTTGAGCCAAATCGATCTACTCTGAGGTCAAAATTTCGAAATTTTTAGAATTGTCAGATTTAGCTAAAACCTGTCACTATATCAGTTTTAGAGCAAGTAGTTCAATATTCTAACCGGGTATCAGAGAAAAACCAAAAGTTGATATTTTATTACCACCCTAATGTGCGTATGTGCATATTGGACAATATGTTTGTGTGTTTGGCTATTCATAGTAAATCTTCCATTGTATACTATGAATTGTAACTACTAACATACTCTGTCTTTATAGTCTGTCTGTCTATTCGTGTGTCTATCTGTCTGATAATTTTAATTTTGTAGTTAAGAAAAGATTAAGAAATTAAATTCTAAACTCTTAAAATACTAACCACAGGCCATTATTTTAACAGGCTTCGAAACTCCAATGTAATAATATATGTACATTTTGTATTTAAATATTTTAAAACAACGATAATTTGGCAATAATATTTTTTAGTTTGTTGATGTAGCTATAAGGTAACCCTTATCAATAATATAAATATACCCAGCAAACATGGCATACGAAGGCGATTCGCCAATCCCATTGCCCAGAAGAAAAATTTTATTGTGGTAACAATCGTCTTCGTATTGCGGAAGATACCCCAGTTGGTAGAAAACTCACATAGGATAACACATAGGTGGCGCCAGTAATAAAAAAATCCATATGATTTTTTGGAGCTGCCAATCTTCATAGGATACCCGTCAAAATTTAATGACAATTATTTGATTAGTAAACAAGTTACAGCAGTTTTAGTGAAGCTACTTTTGCGATTTTGAAAACAATGGACTTAAAGCAATTTCGTGTGTTGTTGATTTATCATTGCTTTTTAATGGTAAATATGGGTGGCGTGTTTGCTCTCAGTGCACCAAAACAACAACGTGTTGATGATTCTGAGAGTTGTTCGGAGATGTTTCGGCGAGATAAGAAGGACATTTTCGTCGGTATGTAACAATTGACGAAACTTGGATCTGTCACTTCACTCTAGAGTGGAATCGCGAGTCAGCTGAGTGGAGAGCAACTGGCGAACCTCACCCGAAGAAGCCAAGGACACAACGGTTAGCTGTTAAAGTTATGGAATCATTATTTTGGGATGCAGCTGTAAATTTGTACATTGATTACCTTAAAATGATCAGACATCAATAGCGATCGCTAGATGGTCCAACTGGTAAATTTGAAGGTGGAAATCGCAAAAAAAGAAACTCCCCCATATATCGCTGACTACCATGGCCAAATTGTACGAAATAGACGTTCGCTGGAAAGAGATTTGGTTCGAATGAAGGGGCGATTGCCTATTTTGAGGTCAGAGAAATCATTCTATAAAAAAGGTACGGATAACTTAGAAGGTCTTTGTAGTGATTGTGTCGCTCTTGAACGAAACTATGTTGATGAATAAAGTCGAATTTTGCAAAAAAAAAAAATTTGTTTTATTGGTTATCCTACGGACTTTTCTGTCGATGTGTTACTATAGAATTTTTGCGTAAAACCCATGAAGTTTTAGTGAACTCGTCCATTAAATCTTTTCATTAAATTAATGCAGTTTCCATTGAATTTAATGGAAATTTTCATTGCATTTTTAAGGAATTAATAAGTTTTATAAAATAGAAATTTTATAATATATATCCACTTTTTACAGAAAACTTCGTTAGATTATTAAAATTTTTTATTAAAAAACATTCAATTTTTGTGTGACTACAAAGGTTTGTTTTTTTTCGAATTTAATATATATATCTAACATAAAGGGTGATTTTTTAGCAACTTTCTTTTTCACAACACTGTTTTTGTCAGCTCAGCTCTTTTCGTGTAACATGTTACTGTCAAATATGTTGAGTTTGGTATATAATTTAACAATGAATTGGCTTACAAACAAACAACGCTTGCAGATTATTGAATTTTCTTATAAAAATTTATGCTCGGTTAAGAAAGTGCATTGTGCACTTTTTCCATTTTATGGTCAGCTTGGGCGACCTTCTGAGGCGGC
Organism: Eustalomyia histrio; assembly: GCA_949748255.1. NCBI lineage: Eukaryota > Metazoa > Arthropoda > Insecta > Diptera > Anthomyiidae > Eustalomyia > Eustalomyia histrio. Next base: position 93,504,685 of record OX456524.1, on the reverse strand, counting down.
TATTCAGAATATTGTGACTAAATTTCGCACCAAATTTACATTATTGGACATTGAACCACTAACTCGCATACGTAGAGTGCGGACAGGGGAAAATATCTCAGCTGTATCCGCCAGTGTTGTTGATGACCGTGAATTATCGATTCGAAGCCGTTCGCTGGAATTGGTGTGATGATTACAAACTTTTTTTGCCCAAAATGGAAGAGCTGGACTTGGCTGACATGTGGTTTCAACATGACGGTGCCACATGCCACACAGCACCTGAAACAAGTTTATTACACATTTGGGGCCGGTCAATTGGCTGCCTAGATAATGCGACTTAATGCCTTTAGATTATTTTTTGCGGGGCTCTGTTAAGGCTCATGTCTATAGGGACAAGCCAGCAAATTCGTTAGATACCGAATTATAACTACTTGTAAAGAAAAATTCTATCCCTACTTACATCCCATCGATTTCAATGGTAAAAAAGTGATTTACTGACTTTCGTTGTGGCCTTACATCTTCCGTGATGCCAAACGATCTGGACACCCAGTTGACGTCTCTACACCCAAAACAATTGAAAAAATGTACGATATGGTGTTAGCCGATCGGAGATTGAATGTGCGATAGATTGTGAAAGACATATGCATCCCACATGGCTCAGTGGTTTCAATTTTGAACGATCACTTGGGTATGAAAAAGCTTTCTGCAAGATGGCAGCCGCGTTTGCTCACAATCGACCACCAACGGAATCGTGTGACAGCTTGGTTTCCATAGCAAAAATCCATGAAGTAAACTACGAATTGCCCGCTCATTCGCCTTATTCTCCGAATTTAGCCCCCAGTGACTATTTCCTATTTCCAAACCTAAAGAAACGGATCGGTAGAAAGAGATTTAGCTCCAACGATGAAATTATTGATCAAACAAATGCCTATTTTATGGACCTCGAAAAATCCTGCTGTTAAATGTAAAGTACATAAATGATGGAACTTGCTCAAAATTTGACAGTAGTCTATTATCAAGTGGTACTTGATGGGAGCAGTGTTGCATTTCATATAACTACGAGGAAAGTTCGAAAATTCACGGACTTATTGATCCGCCCTCGTATTATATACATAAATTATTTGAAAGACAATTTTATAAGCTTGATCCTGTGTATACATAGTTTTTAAATCTGATCAATATTTTCTTATTCCGTAGACGAATTTCCATTTGAAGTCAATTTTAGCAGCTTTTATCCTAAATATCACGCCCACTAGAAAAGAGGAGCAGGATATTAAAACGAACATTACACTTTTAATCAGTGATCTTCTATAATTAATAAATGGTGTCATTTAGATGTTTTCAGATCAATTTGCAAACAGTTAACAGTTTAAATAATGATACGATTTTTACTTTTTTACAGTTTTATATTTTATTTTTCCGATAGTCTATCACAGTAGCGTTGGGAGATTCCCTTGTTAGGTGCAAAAACATAAAATATATTCATAAAAAACGCAAACAAAACATAAAGGATTAAGGGTTGAGTACCTAAGAGAAGGACAGAAGCTGCCAAACTAAATTTCTCCAGGTAATTTAATCGTACATCGCACATAAGTAGAACACGAGAAGAAGAAATTGTGTCCTTGTATAGGGTCCGCAAAATATATTTTTTTTTTTTTTTGAAAATGCTATAAAAAAAACTACTGAATATTTTCTCAAATTTCTTTTTTTATTTGAAAGTACAATCCTTCCGGTTAATAATGGAAAATAATTTCATTCAAATGGCTGCCTCGGCTGGCCATGCAGTAGCCTACACGATCGGTCCAATTTTCAAGCACATTATTGATTGTGTGCAGCTGTATTTTACCAATGGCTTCACGAAAATCATCCTTTAAAGCGTCAATTGTCTCTGGCTTGTCGGTGTAGCACTTATATTTGACGGCACCCCACAAATAATAGTCCAACGGTGTCAAATCGCAGCTCCGAGGTGGACAAACGACATCAGCTCTGCGGCTGATGATGCGATCTTCAAAAACAGGGCGCAAAACATAGAGTGTAGCTTCGGCTGTGTGGCACGTAGCGCCGTCCTGTTGAAACCAAATGTTGCCAATATCCTCCTCTTCAATTTTTATAAACAAAAATTCGTTCAAAATGGCCCGATAACGATCGCCATTGACTGTAACGGCCACTCCTTGCTCATTTTCTAAGAAAAATTGCCCAATTATGCCTCTGGTCCAAAATCCGCACCAAACAGTGACTCGTTTTGGGTGCATCGGCTTTTCAATGTATGCATGCGGGTTTTCTGTGCCCCAAATGCGACAATTTTGCTTGTTTACATACCCGCCAAGATCAAAATGAGCTTCATCTGAAGAGATGACATTGAAAAGATGACATTCTGCAACATTACCATGATTTTCAAAGTAATGTCGCAATATTTCCCAGCGTTGTTCAAGCGTATACACAACCATATTCGTTCAGCGGAAGGATAAAACTAATTATCTGTCAAATCAGACATGAGCTAAGTGTTACCATTCACGAAATAAGCACTAGTTGAAAAAAAACGGTAGATGGCGGACCCTATATAACTAAACTAACCAAGAAAAGGGGAATAATTATGTATCTTGTTGACGACAGGTGAAATGACAGCAGAATCATTATCCTTTCAGCAATGTAAATTATAAAATATTGGTTGTTTCAGTGTCATATGGAATTTATAACTTATGAGATAAAAAAAGGATTTTTATGGTGTGTGTGTGGTTAAAAGAATACATGATTAACCCCAAGTCACAGAATTGTTTTTCTGGAATGTTTGGAAACATGCCCTAAATAACTTATATGTGCAGTCAGATTTAGTTTAGTTTTGTGATATATCAGAAGTAATCCATTTTACTTTCTAAGGCTCATTTACATACAACACTCTAATAAACTAAGTAATTGCCTACCTTTTTACCCATAAAATTACTAAATGTGTGTAAATTAAAATGTCTCGAAATTTTGTGTACTACTATCAAAACACATTTTCATGAGAATAGTTATAATTAAATTTCGGGCATGTGCCCGCCACGGCTGGCGCGTACAAGGCGCAATCTGGAACACCAATTTTCACAAACTTTTCGCAGCATTTGCGGCCTATCTCGCCGATAACTCTTCGAATGTTGATTTCCAGGTGTTCAATTGTTTGTTCGACGTCCACAAGTGACTTTACATAACCCCAAAGAAAATAATCCAATGGGGTTAAATCACACGATCTTGGTGGCCAATTAATTGGGCCATTTCGTGAAATTATTTTTTCGTCAAAAGTTTCCTTGAGTAAATCAATTGCAGCGCCCGCTGTGTGGCATGTGGCTCCGTCCTGTTGGAACCACATATCAGCAAGATTAATGCCAGCTAATTGAGGTACGAAAAAACTTCGGATCATATTCCTATACCGTTCACAATTGACAGTAACATTCTGACCACCATCGTTTTTGAAGACATATGGGCCAATAAATCCGCCAGCCCATAAAGCGCACCAAACAGTAATTTTTTGTGGATGTAATGGTGTTTCGACAAAAGCTTGTGGATTCTCTTCACTCCAAATGGTCCGAAAACGAATTATTGTTCTTCGAATTAGCCGCTCTGAAGGATGATTATTTACGCCATAAAATGGAAGAAGTGCACAATGAGTTTGATGAATAAAACAATTATTTTGATTAAAAATTTCTACAATTTGCACGCGTTGCTCTGGTGTAAGTCGATCCATAATGAAATGTCAAAGCAAACTAAACAAAAAGCAACTATCAACTGTTAAATGGGTGGTTAAATAAAGCAGTGATGCCAACTCAAAGTTGTATCACTCTATAAAAAACACCCTTTATAAGACATACATTTTAATATAATTTAATTATAATTTACAACCAAAACCATCGAATTTGCTCCACATTTCAATTTATTTATGATTTTTTAGAGGGTTAGCCTTGAAGGAATATTTTAAATGGTGTTATTTTTGCAATTTTGTTGTTTTTTCGCATTATTGAAACTTTTCGGTATCTGCATCTCTACAAAAAGAAAACCATTATTAGAACCTTTACATTTCTTCCTTATATAACATTAAACATACTTAACCTCAGCTTAGAATTTCCAGGTTCAAATCCGATTGAAAAATTACCGAAATTAGGCAAAATTTTTAGACCTCTTTATTTATATTTGCGTCTGTTTAAATTTTTTCAATAACAATTAATTTTTTTAACAAATTTTATTTAAACACAATCTATTTAAGAATAAGGCACAAACGCGTAAAATTAAAATATAAATTTGATCTAAAATATTTTGATTTTACTATAAAATGTGTTTGTGAATAATAAGCTATCTACAACTTCGAATACAAAAATGTGTTAAATAATTTTTCAAACATTTTGTGCTCAATTTAAAGCACAGTTTGTAGTTACAAAGTTACACACAATATCGTTGTAAATGTCAAGGCATATTTTGAAGTGTACGAGAGAAAACTCGCGAGACTTTACAAAAATACAGCTCTGTACGAAATGTGATCTCTAAATTATCTATAGATTCTGTGATAAACAATTTCTATAAGTAGTGCAAATTTTAAACATTTTTCATAAATTATTGTACATTTCAATTTATTAAATGTATCTTTTCATATTTGGAGAAAAATGATGATGTTGGCAAAAAAAATAACTGTTAATAAAAAACAATTACTTGGTAACTAGGGATGGTGTAAAAATAAGTGACAACTTTATTGGAGACGACATATTTAGCTCAAACTCTACGAGATTTCTAAGCCGTTTTAATTTCGCATGTGGTATGCATGTACTACTGCTATGTAGAAACTTTGTAAATGTTTTAACAGTTTAAACATCTTAATCATACATATTAGGAAAACATCCGGTCAAGTGTATAAGCAAACAAAACATTAAATATAAAATAAAATATAAATATCATCACCTGTATAACAAACCAGTCATCACCTTAACAAGGGAACGCACCTTGAATTATGCCAGACAATATGACGATGGTGTTGCATTTTCAAAATCATAATAAAAATAATAATAACAACAATAATATTGAACATAAAAAATAATAATAACAATAACAAACTGGATGTGTTTGTTCTTGTACATTAGTGTAGATTAAAGTTTTTCTTTTTTATTTAAAGATACTAAAGTGCAAAGTCATTAGCATATTAAAGTTTTAGATCATGCATTCAATTGTACAATCGATCGATTGGTCTATCGAGTATTCCTTTATCCACATACTCATTCGGTTCAGAGTCTGAAAAGACTCATTTGCAAGAAATTATTTAAATAAATAGTTTGGATTGTCTATCCAAGAAATCATTGGTCTATCGGAACTCCCTGTGAAAATATAAATAACTTGTTATTTGTTTGTTTTGGGATTAGTATCGATATAACCAATACCGAAATATTTAAAATAAATATGGTTTCACAACAAACTTACAAAATCGATACACACCAGTATTAAGGAAAACGGATTTGAAATACCAGTATATTTTAAATCTACACTTTCGGTTTTGGTTATCAACTTTAAAGGGTTTTAAAAGGTGTTAAACCTTGATTTTAAAATTTTGTTTAATTTTACCTACTTTTTCAGCTAGTTTTCTTCATTTTACCGTTAGCTTATTGAAGGTAATTAGTTTTTTGTAATTGTTGGAGTTTTAATGGTAATGAAACCATTGCCTTTAATCAATGAAACCAAATCCTTAAATCATTGTCATTACTTAAAAAATGATAATGCAAATAAATTCGTTACAATTAATATCAATGCAATGCTTATAAAATTATAAATTCATTAGTCTCTTCAATTACTTAGTTCCATGTATGATCCACTCACTTCATATACATTTATTCTGAACGCCTTTATGTGTGTGTGTGTGTATCAACCCTTCAGGAGATTGAAAGTTAATTGTCTTAAAGCTACTAGTACAATTACTAGAACAAAAGGTACTAGTGCAAACGGGGTTAGAGTTTTTATATAAAAATACTAGTGCTTATGAGTACTAGTACTAGATGTAGTACAAGGGAACCACTTGTGGACTGGTAGAATTTTTGTTTAACAAAACAAAAATTTGCATGTTTGTATTTTGATAGTGCTTCTTAAATTTGATTTCCAATCGATGATTTATACCATCTTTATTATAAAAAATATGTTTAAATGCAAAATACTAATTTTCATTTGCATTTCTTTGATTTTTTAAGTGCTGCCATACATTAAAAACCACGGTGACCGGCTAAATAATAAAAACAATGTGTGGCAAGCATGCATAAAGAAGAAACATTATATTTTTGTGATTTCCCTTTTATTTTAGTTTGCTTTGTTATTGAAGGATGTAGATTCAGAAAAAAAATATAAAAACAATTTCTGGACTAGATTTGACCCATTTTTTAACTAAATAGAGTTAATCCTAATCTTAATCCGGTCTGCAAAAAACAAGCCTATTATTAATGTCTTCTTTTTCGCAGTTACGACGAATGAAATCATTGTTAAAAGGAAATGTTGGGCGATACCTAAATGAAATTTGGGGACACGACATAATTCAAGATTTTAACGTTGATGGTACTCATGGCAAAAAGAGTCTTAACAAATTTGAAAACTTTTATTCTGCTTTGATAGGTAAATTAATTAATAATTAACAATTTTCTGAACCGTTAAAACCCTTAATAAAATTTTATATATCATTATTTAGATGCTATTGCTGTATTTTCTGAAGAGCCTGACACCGCGTTGAGAAAGGCATTTCAACTGCAAAAAAAAGAATATTTAAATCCAATCGTTTGGAAAAGTCAAAGAAAGAAAACAATGTAGAAACTGAGACTGAAAAATCGACTTAAGAAACAAATTTAGTGATACACTCAAAAAATTATGTTAGTAAAATCAACTGAAAATGTCAGTTAAAATAACTACTCTGTAAGTTGTTTTGGGGTCAACTACTTTTTCAGTTAAATCAACTAACAATGTTAGTTATTTTAACTGACAAAAAACAACTGACTTATGTAGTAAAAACTACTTACATTTGTAGTCAAAACAACTAAAATGTAGTAAAAATAAAATAATCAATATATAATTTTTTTTTTTCAAAACATTTTGCAAAAAAAAAATTGAAGACAAAATTTTTTCCAAGTTTTTTTTTTTTTTTTTAAAGTTGTGAAAAATAAAAAAAACGACATTTTTTTTCTTTGGACAAAAACTTTGAAAAATTTTTAGAGATAAAAAAAATAAAATTAACTACTTTAAATAACTGTTACTACATCACAGTACTTTGTTACTGTAGTTCTGTTAGTTGTTCAAAAAAACGACTTAAAATAACTAACAGAAATAGTTGTTTGATATTTTTCATACATAAACAACTGACTTTGTAGTTGAAAACAACTAACTACTGTAAAATATACATATAACTAACAAGTAGTAACTTACATAATTTTCTGAGTGTATTATTTATATTTTGCTTGATTATCATAAGGTCTAGCCAGCCTTTAAAAAATGGACCTTTACCTCACATATTAATATTACTACAAATGCTACTCTTTTACGTTTATAAACTGATATTTTTCTGTTAAATGGATAATTAACTGAAAAATATATGTTGCTTTTTATCATAAGGTCTAGCCAGCCTTGAAAAAATGGGCATTTACCTTACATTTTAATATTACTACAAATGTTACTCTTTTACGTTTATCAAACTGATGATATTTTATGTTAACTTAATAACCTGAAAAAATGTGCAAAATATTTAATTTTTAAGTTATTTCCTTTTGTATTATAAGTATTATAAAAAATAAAACCAAACAAAAAAACTAATTTGATTTAATAGTACTTTTCACTAGAGCAACAAGAGAGTAAATCGACGTATTATGGGAAATTTTTCTATGCAAAAAAAAACTAGTTCTAAAGCACCCAATTGGGTCCAAGTGTACTAGTACACGTCTAGAACAAATAATACTAGTGATTTTCCAATCACAAAAGAACTAGTAACGAACTGGTTCAAAACAACCCAATTGGGTCCATGTGTACTAGTACAAGCCTAGAATCAATTGTACTAGTAATTTTCCAAGCACACTCAATGCTAATTTGAGCATTAAGATGGTATAGAAAAGTTTACAGTTGAGAACTAGTACTGGTGATTTTTGTACTAGTTTAGTACTAGTTAGGTACTGGTACTATCTCCGGCAGGGTTCATATACATTTATTTTGAACGCCTTTATGTGTGTGTGTGTGTGTGTATCAACCCTTCAGGAGATTGAAAGTTAATTGTCTTAAAGCTACTAGTACAATTACTAGAACAAAAGGTACTAGTGCAAACGGGGTTAGAGTTTTTATATAAAAATACTAGTGCTTATGAGTACTAGTACTAGATGTAGTACAAGGGAACCACTTGTGGACTGGTAGAATTTTTGTTTAACAAAACAAAAATTTGCATGTTTGTATTTTGATAGTGCTTCTTAAATTTGATTTCCAATCGATGATTTATACCATCTTTATTATAAAAAATATGTTTAAATGCAAAATACTAATTTTCATTTGCATTTCTTTGATTTTTTAAGTGCTGCCATACATTAAAAACCACGGTGACCGGCTAAATAATAAAAACAATGTGTGGCAAGCATGCATAAAGAAGAAACATTATATTTTTGTGATTTCCCTTTTATTTTAGTTTGCTTTGTTATTGAAGGATGTAGATTCAGAAAAAAAATATAAAAACAATTTCTGGACTAGATTTGACCCATTTTTTAACTAAATAGAGTTAATCCTAATCTTAATCCGGTCTGCAAAAAACAAGCCTATTATTAATGTCTTCTTTTTCGCAGTTACGACGAATGAAATCATTGTTAAAAGGAAATGTTGGGCGATACCTAAATGAAATTTGGGGACACGACATAATTCAAGATTTTAACGTTGATGGTACTCATGGCAAAAAGAGTCTTAACAAATTTGAAAACTTTTATTCTGCTTTGATAGGTAAATTAATTAATAATTAACAATTTTCTGAACCGTTAAAACCCTTAATAAAATTTTATATATCATTATTTAGATGCTATTGCTGTATTTTCTGAAGAGCCTGACACCGCGTTGAGAAAGGCATTTCAACTGCAAAAAAAAGAATATTTAAATCCAATCGTTTGGAAAAGTCAAAGAAAGAAAACAATGTAGAAACTGAGACTGAAAAATCGACTTAAGAAACAAATTTAGTGATACACTCAAAAAATTATGTTAGTAAAATCAACTGAAAATGTCAGTTAAAATAACTACTCTGTAAGTTGTTTTGGGGTCAACTACTTTTTCAGTTAAATCAACTAACAATGTTAGTTATTTTAACTGACAAAAAACAACTGACTTATGTAGTAAAAACTACTTACATTTGTAGTCAAAACAACTAAAATGTAGTAAAAATAAAATAATCAATATATAATTTTTTTTTTCAAAACATTTTGCAAAAAAAAAAATTGAAGACAAAATTTTTTCCAAGTTTTTTTTTTTTTTTTAAAGTTGTGAAAAATAAAAAAAACGACATTTTTTTTCTTTGGACAAAAACTTTGAAAAATTTTTAGAGATAAAAAAAATAAAATTAACTACTTTAAATAACTGTTACTACATCACAGTACTTTGTTACTGTAGTTCTGTTAGTTGTTCAAAAAAACGACTTAAAATAACTAACAGAAATAGTTGTTTGATATTTTTCATACATAAACAACTGACTTTGTAGTTGAAAACAACTAACTACTGTAAAATATACATATAACTAACAAGTAGTAACTTACATAATTTTCTGAGTGTATTATTTATATTTTGCTTGATTATCATAAGGTCTAGCCAGCCTTTAAAAAATGGACCTTTACCTCACATATTAATATTACTACAAATGCTACTCTTTTACGTTTATAAACTGATATTTTTCTGTTAAATGGATAATTAACTGAAAAATATATGTTGCTTTTTATCATAAGGTCTAGCCAGCCTTGAAAAAATGGGCATTTACCTTACATTTTAATATTACTACAAATGTTACTCTTTTACGTTTATCAAACTGATGATATTTTATGTTAACTTAATAACCTGAAAAAATGTGCAAAATATTTAATTTTTAAGTTATTTCCTTTTGTATTATAAGTATTATAAAAAATAAAACCAAACAAAAAAACTAATTTGATTTAATAGTACTTTTCACTAGAGCAACAAGAGAGTAAATCGACGTATTATGGGAAATTTTTCTATGCAAAAAAAAACTAGTTCTAAAGCACCCAATTGGGTCCAAGTGTACTAGTACACGTCTAGAACAAATAATACTAGTGATTTTCCAATCACAAAAGAACTAGTAACGAACTGGTTCAAAACAACCCAATTGGGTCCATGTGTACTAGTACAAGCCTAGAATCAATTGTACTAGTAATTTTCCAAGCACACTCAATGCTAATTTGAGCATTAAGATGGTATAGAAAAGTTTACAGTTGAGAACTAGTACTGGTGATTTTTGTACTAGTTTAGTACTAGTTAGGTACTGGTACTATCTCCGGCAGGGTTCATATACATTTATTCTGAACGCCTTTATGTGTGTGTGTGTGTATCAACCCTTCAGGAGATTGAAAGTTAATTGTCTTAAAGCTACTAGTACAATTACTAGAACAAAAGGTACTAGTGCAAACGGGGTTAGAGTTTTTATATAAAAATACTAGTGCTTATGAGTACTAGTACTAGATGTAGTACAAGGGAACCACTTGTGGACTGGTAGAATTTTTGTTTAACAAAACAAAAATTTGCATGTTTGTATTTTGATAGTGCTTCTTAAATTTGATTTCCAATCGATGATTTATACCATCTTTATTATAAAAAATATGTTTAAATGCAAAATACTAATTTTCATTTGCATTTCTTTGATTTTTTAAGTGCTGCCATACATTAAAAACCACGGTGACCGGCTAAATAATAAAAACAATGTGTGGCAAGCATGCATAAAGAAGAAACATTATATTTTTGTGATTTCCCTTTTATTTTAGTTTGCTTTGTTATTGAAGGATGTAGATTCAGAAAAAAAATATAAAAACAATTTCTGGACTAGATTTGACCCATTTTTTAACTAAATAGAGTTAATCCTAATCTTAATCCGGTCTGCAAAAAACAAGCCTATTATTAATGTCTTCTTTTTCGCAGTTACGACGAATGAAATCATTGTTAAAAGGAAATGTTGGGCGATACCTAAATGAAATTTGGGGACACGACATAATTCAAGATTTTAACGTTGATGGTACTCATGGCAAAAAGAGTCTTAACAAATTTGAAAACTTTTATTCTGCTTTGATAGGTAAATTAATTAATAATTAACAATTTTCTGAACCGTTAAAACCCTTAATAAAATTTTATATATCATTATTTAGATGCTATTGCTGTATTTTCTGAAGAGCCTGACACCGCGTTGAGAAAGGCATTTCAACTGCAAAAAAAAGAATATTTAAATCCAATCGTTTGGAAAAGTCAAAGAAAGAAAACAATGTAGAAACTGAGACTGAAAAATCGACTTAAGAAACAAATTTAGTGATACACTCAAAAAATTATGTTAGTAAAATCAACTGAAAATGTCAGTTAAAATAACTACTCTGTAAGTTGTTTTGGGGTCAACTACTTTTTCAGTTAAATCAACTAACAATGTTAGTTATTTTAACTGACAAAAAACAACTGACTTATGTAGTAAAAACTACTTACATTTGTAGTCAAAACAACTAAAATGTAGTAAAAATAAAATAATCAATATATAATTTTTTTTTTCAAAACATTTTGCAAAAAAAAAAATTGAAGACAAAATTTTTTCCAAGTTTTTTTTTTTTTTTTAAAGTTGTGAAAAATAAAAAAAACGACATTTTTTTTCTTTGGACAAAAACTTTGAAAAATTTTTAGAGATAAAAAAAATAAAATTAACTACTTTAAATAACTGTTACTACATCACAGTACTTTGTTACTGTAGTTCTGTTAGTTGTTCAAAAAAACGACTTAAAATAACTAACAGAAATAGTTGTTTGATATTTTTCATACATAAACAACTGACTTTGTAGTTGAAAACAACTAACTACTGTAAAATATACATATAACTAACAAGTAGTAACTTACATAATTTTCTGAGTGTATTATTTATATTTTGCTTGATTATCATAAGGTCTAGCCAGCCTTTAAAAAATGGACCTTTACCTCACATATTAATATTACTACAAATGCTACTCTTTTACGTTTATAAACTGATATTTTTCTGTTAAATGGATAATTAACTGAAAAATATATGTTGCTTTTTATCATAAGGTCTAGCCAGCCTTGAAAAAATGGGCATTTACCTTACATTTTAATATTACTACAAATGTTACTCTTTTACGTTTATCAAACTGATGATATTTTATGTTAACTTAATAACCTGAAAAAATGTGCAAAATATTTAATTTTTAAGTTATTTCCTTTTGTATTATAAGTATTATAAAAAATAAAACCAAACAAAAAAACTAATTTGATTTAATAGTACTTTTCACTAGAGCAACAAGAGAGTAAATCGACGTATTATGGGAAATTTTTCTATGCAAAAAAAAACTAGTTCTAAAGCACCCAATTGGGTCCAAGTGTACTAGTACACGTCTAGAACAAATAATACTAGTGATTTTCCAATCACAAAAGAACTAGTAACGAACTGGTTCAAAACAACCCAATTGGGTCCATGTGTACTAGTACAAGCCTAGAATGAATTGTACTAGTAATTTTCCAAGCACACTCAATGCTAATTTGAGCATTAAGATGGTATAGAAAAGTTTACAGTTGAGAACTAGTACTGGTGATTTTTGTACTAGTTTAGTACTAGTTAGGTACTGGTACTATCTCCGGCAGGGTTCATATACATTTATTCTGAACGCCTTTATGTGTGTGTGTGTGTGTGTATCAACCCTTCAGGAGATTGAAAGTTAATTGTCTTAAAGCTACTAGTACAATTACTAGAACAAAAGGTACTAGTGCAAACGGGGTTAGAGTTTTTATATAAAAATACTAGTGCTTATGAGTACTAGTACTAGATGTAGTACAAGGGAACCACTTGTGGACTGGTAGAATTTTTGTTTAACAAAACAAAAATTTGCATGTTTGTATTTTGATAGTGCTTCTTAAATTTGATTTCCAATCGATGATTTATACCATCTTTATTATAAAAAATATGTTTAAATGCAAAATACTAATTTTCATTTGCATTTCTTTGATTTTTTAAGTGCTGCCATACATTAAAAACCACGGTGACCGGCTAAATAATAAAAACAATGTGTGGCAAGCATGCATAAAGAAGAAACATTATATTTTTGTGATTTCCCTTTTATTTTAGTTTGCTTTGTTATTGAAGGATGTAGATTCAGAAAAAAAATATAAAAACAATTTCTGGACTAGATTTGACCCATTTTTTAACTAAATAGAGTTAATCCTAATCTTAATCCGGTCTGCAAAAAACAAGCCTATTATTAATGTCTTCTTTTTCGCAGTTACGACGAATGAAATCATTGTTAAAAGGAAATGTTGGGCGATACCTAAATGAAATTTGGGGACACGACATAATTCAAGATTTTAACGTTGATGGTACTCATGGCAAAAAGAGTCTTAACAAATTTGAAAACTTTTATTCTGCTTTGATAGGTAAATTAATTAATAATTAACAATTTTCTGAACCGTTAAAACCCTTAATAAAATTTTATATATCATTATTTAGATGCTATTGCTGTATTTTCTGAAGAGCCTGACACCGCGTTGAGAAAGGCATTTCAACTGCAAAAAAAAGAATATTTAAATCCAATCGTTTGGAAAAGTCAAAGAAAGAAAACAATGTAGAAACTGAGACTGAAAAATCGACTTAAGAAACAAATTTAGTGATACACTCAAAAAATTATGTTAGTAAAATCAACTGAAAATGTCAGTTAAAATAACTACTCTGTAAGTTGTTTTGGGGTCAACTACTTTTTCAGTTAAATCAACTAACAATGTTAGTTATTTTAACTGACAAAAAACAACTGACTTATGTAGTAAAAACTACTTACATTTGTAGTCAAAACAACTAAAATGTAGTAAAAATAAAATAATCAATATATAATTTTTTTTTTCAAAACATTTTGCAAAAAAAAAAATTGAAGACAAAATTTTTTCCAAGTTTTTTTTTTTTTTTAAAAGTTGTGAAAAATAAAAAAAACATTTTTTTTCTTTGGACAAAAACTTTGAAAAATTTTTAGAGATAAAAAAAATAAAATTAACTACTTTAAATAACTGTTACTACATCACAGAACTTTGTTACTGTAGTTCTGTTAGTTGTTCAAAAAAACGACTTAAAATAACTAACAGAAATAGTTGTTTGATATTTTTCATACATAAACAACTGACTTTGTAGTTGAAAACAACTAACTACTGTAAAATATACATATAACTAACAAGTAGTAACTTACATAATTTTCTGAGTGTATTATTTATATTTTGCTTGATTATCATAAGGTCTAGCCAGCCTTTAAAAAATGGACCTTTACCTCACATATTAATATTACTACAAATGCTACTCTTTTACGTTTATAAACTGATATTTTTCTGTTAAATGGATAATTAACTGAAAAATATATGTTGCTTTTTATCATAAGGTCTAGCCAGCCTTGAAAAAATGGGCATTTACCTTACATTTTAATATTACTACAAATGTTACTCTTTTACGTTTATCAAACTGATGATATTTTATGTTAACTTAATAACCTGAAAAAATGTGCAAAATATTTAATTTTTAAGTTATTTCCTTTTGTATTATAAGTATTATAAAAAATAAAACCAAACAAAAAAACTAATTTGATTTAATAGTACTTTTCACTAGAGCAACAAGAGAGTAAATCGACGTATTATGGGAAATTTTTCTATGCAAAAAAAAACTAGTTCTAAAGCACCCAATTGGGTCCAAGTGTACTAGTACACGTCTAGAACAAATAATACTAGTGATTTTCCAATCACAAAAGAACTAGTAACGAACTGGTTCAAAACAACCCAATTGGGTCCATGTGTACTAGTACAAGCCTAGAATCAATTGTACTAGTAATTTTCCAAGCACACTCAATGCTAATTTGAGCATTAAGATGGTATAGAAAAGTTTACAGTTGAGAACTAGTACTGGTGATTTTTGTACTAGTTTAGTACTAGTTAGGTACTGGTACTATCTCCGGCAGGGAAGCTCATTAAGTTATTGTAGTTTGAGTTTAAATAGTTTTATGTATACACAAATAATTTAAATAAAATATAATAAAGGAATTTTTTAAATATTTTTTAAAACAGAACAGAATTTATAGTTCAAAAATTATTTGCTTCAGAAAACACTTTTCGGTAAACAACTTTTTGAAAAAAAAATTAATTTAAATACGAGTATTATGTTATATCTTTGAAACCATTTTTTAAAATTTATTTAATACCAAATTAAAAAAAGGCCAACCAAACAAAGTTCCAAAAAAATGTTTTAAGCTCTTAAAATTGCTTGAAAATAGTAAAATTTACATTTACATTGAAAAAATAAACCGTTAATTTTCATTAAATTTGCAGCTCCTTCATTAGTCATTATAGAAAAAAAATAACTCAGGAAAAATCTAGTAATAGCAGCTCAGTGATTTTTGCATTACCAATAATGGCGTACCCCTGCCCACTGCATTACTTCTAAAGTGAAAATAATGAGCTTCTAATAATGTGCTATAGCTACTTATATTCCATGCCAGCTCCTTGCATACTGCATTACTTTCAAAGTGAAAATAAAGAGTTACTAGTAATGTGTTTTAACTACTTATTTGGCACTTAAAATCTAAAAAAATCTAATAAAAATCAGTTCTTATTATATGAATTGCAACTAGTTATTTTTGCCTTACCTAAAACTAGATATTTTAACCTTACCAATAACTAGTTATTTTACTCCCTACTTGTAAGCTTGGAGGCATCTACATACCTTCAATAACATGCCTGTGTTCAAATTATGAGCTTACAGTCAAACTTCAAGGTTACTGCTCTTTCTAAAACCCATTATTTGGAAAGGTATTTTTCGAACAAAGTCAAACAATACGGTGACATACGAATTTTTACTATTGCAATTTAACGTGCAAAATCAAAAGGATTTTTTTAACAATAGTATTTTTTTAATTAATATAATTTAAGAAATCAAATCAAGTTAAACTAAAAAAATTAGGTCGACTTTCAATGTTTGTTAAAATATCATAAAAATGAGAAAAAAACTCTAACAAATATAGCTTAAAATTCTTATATTATTAAGATCGGAACTTATATTTAATGTAAATTGTTTTATATTTTCAAATTAAAAAAGGTCTGTCTTCTGTTTGGTTGGTCAACTAATAAATATTCAAGAGCTAAAAATTTTAGAATGTTTATATACGAGACAATTTGTTATTAAATTTTTGGATATAACCAAAATGTGCCACAAAAGAATAAATTGTGACAGTGTACCATTCAACATTTGATTGTACCGAAAGAGAAACACCAAAATTTTTTTTCAAATATTAGTTTATGTTACACTTAAAATTCAGAACCATTTGATTTTTTTTTAAATGTCCGTTTGAAATGCTATTAACATAGTCAAATTTCCAGCATTTTTCAAATTATAATAAATAATGTATAATGTATTAAAAAATCTTATTAAATTTGTCAGTATGTAACCACGCCTGCTTCGGCCACTTTTTGAAAAAATTGAAAAATTTGGTTCATATTTATGCGTATCATATATGAGTTCAGTGCATATAATACAGGGTGATTCGGCTGAATGTAATTTATTGTCTGTTACCTTAATTTAAATCAAAAATGTTCTAAACAGGTCACTGTTGACACCACAAGATATTATTAATATGGGTAGACTTTACATTTTAAAGTTCGAATTCATCCCTGTTGAAAATTGTGTTGTTTATTGTTTCAGATAATGCATATATGGTGAGTCAAAAATGTTGCTCCTACACTCACCAAAAAAGTCTGTAATGGCAACTGAAAATTTAGTTGTTATTACGGGAAATTTTGCTAATTTGAGCCCAGCGCTATTTTTTTGCTAATTTTAGCAGCACATGTCTGCTGACGTGTAGTACAATGAAATTAGTAGAAAAATTATTAGCCGCCACCAAATTTTAGTAAACTTTTTGTAAAGTGGAATTCAAAACCGGTTTGCTAAAATCAGCAAAAAAGTTTACTAATTATTATGAGTATTAGTACAAAATTTTAAATTTATTTTTTTTTATCGAGCATCAATTTTTTTTTATTTTTTTTAAAAAATATTTTATACAAAGTAATACAAAATTTTATTTAATACAAAATTAATTTCTGTCTTGAAAAATATTTAAGTCAATATTTTTTTTTTACTTTTAAGGTCAAATTTTAATTGTTTTTAGAGCTGATTTTTGGAACTAAAAAAAAATTTTAGTGCTATTTTAAGTGGATGTCCTATTTTCAGACATGAGTCGGTATATTCACTTCCGATCCCTTTTTTAATCTATGTAACATTTCAAGGCAATTTAAGTTTGTAGGTGTAAGTTTTAATTAGAAATTACATTTCCTACAATATCCACTTTTTTAAAATTAGTAAATTTTTTTTTTGCTAATTTTAGCAAATCGGTTTTCAAAAATTTGTAAAATGATTTTTGAAATTTGCAACAAAAATTTGTAAATATTCTGTAAACACTCTGTAATTTGTAAAATGTAAATAGCAAAAAGATTTGCCAAATAATAATTTTTACTAAAAATTAGTACAAAAATAGTAAAGTGGGATTGAAAACCGTTTACAAATTTTTCTACTTACTTTTTTTGCTGAGTGTATTTATTAGTTGTTTTAGTCTTAATTCAGATTTGGAAAATTTATTGTTCATGTTAAGAAAAAACATCAGCAATTATTAGAACATCTGCATATTAAATCTGAGCGATGGCATACAAAAAAGAACTGACACTTTAAAACACTGTTTAGCGTTATTGTGATCAACAATATTACGATACATATTTATTTAATATTAATTGAATTATAAGCCTAGATTATGTATACTCAGACATCTGAAGATGACGATATAAAAAATAATATTTCCTGGCGCGATGTTTCTGTAAAGTGTTTATAGAACAAAAAAAAAATAATACAAAGATCATTGTATAGCAACGGTTAAGGTAGATAGCTCCATTTCATTTTAAACAAAATATATCATCATCATGTAACAAACTCTTTTCGTAGCATCCCAGCGTGGAAACGATAAAAAAATATGATAATTTGTAATAATACTAACTTACTTTCTGCATTACTTTAAATCATATTATAATACGTTACGAAAAACTAGTTAATTTTTTTTCATTATTTGAAAACATAAAATAATAAATTACCCTTAATGACGTATTTTTATATATTTTTTAAATACAAAGTAATATTCTGTATTTTTATTATTATGATCAAAAATTAATATTCACCATATATGGTGAGGGTATATATCAGTTTGTCATTCCGTTTGGAACATGTCGAATTATAGGTCTAAGACCCCATAAAGTGTACAGGGTGATTCAGTCACGACCCGCCGAATTTCACCAGCGTATTCCTTGGCTCATTTCAAGAAAATATGTCCATTACGACCATCCCCGAAAATGCAAGTGTGCGAAATGGCAGCGGTTTGAAATTTTTCGGATTGGTGGTCGGAGGGTTGTAGGGTAAAATTGCTTACTTCTGAACCAGTTGTCCGATTTTTCTGCTTTTAGGCTTGTTGGAAAGGTCATTGGGAGACCTTTCAGAATCAATAAAAAATTAAAAAAAGTGAAATCGCCGAGATACAGAGTCTTTGAAAAATTATTAGAAAAAAGACATAAGAACGTGCACATAACCTCAATTTGCTCAGCCAGATGGCAGGTAACTTATGCTTTTTTTCCTCTTAAAAGGTTGCCCTAAACGAAGCCCAGAGGTTTTACCGTTCCCAGATGTAAGACCTCTGGGCTTTGTTCTTATGCAATTTTAAGTCGATTTAGCGGTGTCAGTTTGTCTGTTGAAATGGCGATGACGACGCGAAGACGTAAGCGTGGGTGCCGTTTATTATTATTGGACATACTCCCGAGCAGTTTGGTATCGAACATGAGCAAAATCGGGCCAGCCGTTAAAAAGTAATGAGTGAAAATGTGAATGGTCCACTAAATTTTCCAGACATATTGCTGTATTTAGTACAATTTCATAGTAGCGACTGGTACATAATATATTTTCTCATATTTTTTCACCAGTCGATTAGAAGCGAATAATATTTTGTTTTTACCTCAAAAAATTTTTTTCACTACTAAATTTTTTTCGCCTCAAATTTTTTTCTTAGGAAAAAAACTTTAAATTACAAATATGTATTATTACAAATATTTATTTATTTATTTATTTATTTATTTATTTATTTATTTATTTATTTATTTATTTATTTATTTATTTAGTTATTTATTTATTTGTTTCAGTCTATGGATACAAAATTATCCTTGCAGACTAGCAACTTATTACAATAGTAAATAACTTAAAGTAATTTATTTAATAAAACTTTAAATTGAGAGTGAGGTTAACTAATATCTAATTGATTACAATAATTATTAAATAATCTCAGAGCTTTAGTTAGACGTTTATTTAATGCATAACTAGTTCTATGTTAGAACAGAAGTTGAAGTATTCGAATATGAAACATTAAAGAAAGAAAGAGCCAAAAAATCTAAATTTTGAAACACAGTTTTCAAATCAACAATTTAAAGTTTCAAATTTAAAAAAATCAACGATTGGACTTTAAGGTTTAACTAAGCACATATTTAGAACTAAAACCTCCAAAAATTAAATGTATTCCTCTTTTCATTTGGCCAGTGCGGCGATTTAACTTCAGCGGATTTCGAGAAAACAATGATTTTTGTCACTTATTAAGGTTTTATGAATTTTATTGAATTTTATGTATTCTGCAATTTAGTTAATATTAGGTATTCGGTTTAAAGTAAATAAAATTTTTTGTGAGAAAACAAAATAAGTGACGAGTACCGAATATTCGGCCGAAAAGTAACCAAGTTTTCGATAAATCTTCGACAATGACCAACATTTGTTAGATTTTGATGCTTTATTTCAGTAAAAGGCAGTTAAACTATACGGTAAGTTAAAATAACTGAAAATGTCATTTATTTTAAATCATGAATCACTTAAAAACTTGTCTACAAACTTGCCGAATACATTATATTTTAACATCTATATTTTTAAATTAATAAGCAGTAGTTTCTACCTACATAATTTTTTTAGATACGTATGTAGGAAGATGGCATTATGTATTTCGAAATGTCGGTTATCTATGTCTTGTTGACGAACATTTTTTATCTGATAAAATTTGTTCAGCGCCTATAATCGTACCCGGTCGTCTTTTTTTCTTTGATTTATTAAAAATAATTTATCCCCTTAAATTTTTATTATATCCATCGCATGAGCAATGTCAAATAAATCATCCATGTTATCAACGAAATCTTGCTTCTGTTTTTTCTGTTTGACGTTTGCAATTTTTTTTGCAATTTCCGCCATGTTTTATATAAGGAAACATTTTTTCAACAGATTTGTTAAAAGCCCTATTTGGAGTTCGGGCTCTACACCATAAAATCTCTACTTCTTTTATGACTAACTTAGCACATTCAATTTCACCTTACGCACGTTATAGAGAAATAAACGAAAAACTTGCCCAATAGATGGGAGCTTAGCCCCAATTATTTGCATTTCATCATAGTTCAGTAGAAATAACTTATCTTTTGCCCTTAAATTAATTTCTTTCTTTTAATTTTAATATTCCTTAAACAGTATAAAATATTATTTATTCTTTTATTTTCTTTCACAAAACACTTCAAAACTCAAAAAGTTGTAAAACTTTACTTGTCTTTATTAAACTTTTATCTTGACAATGAGTTGTTCTTGTTTACATTGTAAAAACTAGTGTTGGCCTATAAAAAGGGCTAGGAAAATGTACTACCTACATCAATGGGGATAAGAAACAGATACTTTGATATTATTTGCATTTCAATGAAAACAAATAAAACAAGTAAGAGCGGCTAAATTCGGCTATGCCGAATCTTATATACCCTTCACCATGGTATTCTGAAGGAGATGAATACATCGTTGGAATCTACTACCTCATAGCTCTCCACAAACAAGCGGTATCCCCATTTATTTTTTCTTAAATGTCCAAAAATTTTAATCCAAAATAATATGTCATGTAAAATCTCAAATTTATATTTTTCCATATGTTTCAGCGCTTTTCTTGTCAAATTTGGCATTTTCTAGGCAAAAAAAAGTTGGCGACACTACTATTTTTTTTTATTTATATCATTCACAATAGTTGTGAAACGTATTTAACCTACGTACACACTCTTATTAAACAAAGGGATTTTACTGGAAAAATTAGAGGTAGTCCTGGTTTTTTGCTAATATCTCAGCCATTTATTAACCGATCTGTCTGATTTTTAATAGCAAACAGAAATGGATCACATGTAACAGAAATAAAAAAGAATCAAGTCCTCATCATGTCTGGGTTCTTCGGAAAACCCATTTCAACACACAGACGGACAGACGGACAGACGGACAGACGGACAGACGGACAGACGGACAGACGGACATCGTTAAATCAACTTCGCTCTTCATATGGACCCAGAATATATATACTTTATAGGGTCTAAGATCAATATTGTAGAAATTACAAACGGAATGACAAACTTATATATACCCTTCCACCTATGGTGAAGGGTATAATAATTAATAAATATATTTTGTAATATTATTTTTAGAGCATTGAGTTTTTGTAAACTTGCAATGAATTTGAAAAAAATCATAAAACCTTACTAAGTGGCCAAATGAAAAGCGGAATACTTTCAATTTTTGGAGGTTTTAGTCATAAATATGTGCTTAAAGTCCAATCGTTGATTTTTTTTCATTTTTTTTTTAAATATTTGAAACTGGAGATTTGAAAACTGGCTTTAGTTTAAAACGAGGTTGCAAAGCACATGATAAACAAGTAAAAAAGGCTTAAATTCGGCTGTGCCGAATCTTTGAATACCCTCCACCAATGTTCTCTATTGTTTTTGATACAAGCAATGTAAAAAACTTTTGAAGTAAAAATATGGATGTGAAAAAAATTTTTTGAGGTGAAAAATATTTGAGGTGTACAAAAAATTATTAATTTCTAAGCGATTGGTGGAAAAAGTATGAGAAAATATATTATATACCAGTCGCTACTATGAAATTGTACTAAAATACACCAATTTGTATAGAAAATTTACAGGTATCTTCACATTTTCACCCATAACTTTTTAACCGCTGGACCGATTTTGCTCATTTTCAATACCAAACTGCTCTGGGTAAAAATAGGCACCCCCGCTAGCGTCTTTGCGTCGTGATCGCCATTTCAACAGACAGACAGACGGACATCGCTAAATCGACTTAAAATTGCATAAGGATAACGAATATATATACTTTATGGGGTCTTAGACCTATATTTCGACATGTTACAAACGGAATGACAAACTGACCATATATGGTGGAGGGTATAAAAATACGTTTTAATTCAGTACATTGGAGCTAATAAAATACAAAAATGTTTTTGCATTACATTATTTCTACAAATTTCAAAATTTGGGCTCAAACTTCTTGATTAAGCGTTCGTTCTGTGACACATTAGTTGCCGGGGCAATTGTAACAACTTGGTTTTTTATTGCCTTATTAGAAAGATAATTTACTGTTTATTATGATTTTGTAATCTTTTTAATTCAAGATCAATTTAAAATATTAAAAATTTTAGGAAATTTAAAAAAGTCATGTTTTTCAAATATATACCGCTTTTCAAACTTCAGAGCCGTTGAGGCACGTGTTCGTCTTATCCGATTGTCCTAAATTTTTGGGAAATGTTTATTTGTATATGCCATATATGTTCATATATAAATACATATATTATTCCATATATTACCCAGTTTTCTTTTTTTTTATCAGATATGACCATATATAAAGGCAAGCTTTTTTTCAATTTAAACCCTTGTGCTACCGAATTGAGATCCAGTTCGAATTCTAAAGCGAAAATTGGTGTAGACATTAGAATTCCAGTTATTTTCAGTCATTTTTTATCCCGCAAAAATCAACTTTGTTCTTTTAACACTATTATTTTTTTAAGTTTTCTATGTAATATGGCCAAAAAGAGGATGGGTACAACAGATTTCTTTCGATATAAATAGAGACCTAAGCCAAAAAATTGGAGAGTTTAAGAGGATCGAAAAACGCACAAGCGCTAAATAAAACTGGTTTTTGTTAAGTAATATAATTTTTTAATACTTTTTATGTCTTTTTATTAATTCAGTTTTTTATCTCAGTATATTTAATATATTTAATTTACTTTAAATAGTTTTAAGCTACATGAATTATTTTCGGATCCTAGCATATATGGAATAATATATGAACCTCAATATTGGACCTGGGCAAACATTTTACACTAATTTTCAATATTTTTAATTAAAAACAATCCCCAAAATCATTTAATTTTAAATTAAAATATTAGAACTATGGTAAATGACGGAACTTGTTCAAAATTTGCCAGTAGTCTATTATCAGGTGGTACTTGATTGGAGCAGTGTTGCATTTCATATAACTACGAGGGAAGTTCGAAAAGTCACGGACTTATTTATTTTATTTTGGAAAGCCACCCTTTAATATAATGCCTTGTATTATGTTGACAACCTTTAGATTACAACAAAACTTCCATTTGTGAACATTGTATTTGATTTTCTTCAAAATTTCGCCCAATGTTTTATACTTGTGTTTTTGTTTGTTTTGTGCAACAGAACAGCCTTTAAATTTGAAACTGAACCGTCGATGAATAAACGCAAGTCGCCAGCGATATAATCCATTCACATTTTTTTCAATATACCTGAGATATAATGGCAGTAAGTGAACGTACATATAGGCTTCGTCAACGGAAAAAAATTTCTTAAAATCAGCTTCGCGTTTTCGGTATGATGTTGCGCTGACATTTTGCTCTGTGAGTTGTTTACGCTCCAAAAATGATGTCAAAAATTCTTAATTTTTTGTGTAGTCCCATCTTAGCCACAATGTTATCCATTTCTATTTGTTCTAGCGGTTGTGGTGCATTATTTTCAAAATCGGGTGTCCAATCTGCATCATAAACATTGGTCGGATTGGTGCAAACGGTTTCGGCTTGCAGGGACACATTATTCAGACTCGGAGGTTTTGGTGGATCGGTTACAGTAGCGCGTTGTACTGGAAGTGTCGCAGTAAAAGCGGGAATGTATACTTTGGTTTTCAATTTTCTTCTGTTCAATCCATAACCGGAATTTATGCATGCGTAGCATCTGGATTCATCATGTTCAGTTGGGTCTTGCACCCAAATTACTGGCTTCATAAAAGAAAACTGTAAATCTCTTCCATGTATCCACATTATAAAGGTGTTATAGCAACTTTTGCACATTGTGTTCGGCGTAAAATTTGCACCACTTAAATCTGTTTCATCAAAATAATGACAATACACTGTTTTGAATTCCTCAGTAAACAAATTTTTTCGATCCTCTTTGACTATTTTTGGGACTATATAACCACAAACGTAACAAAAATCATCCAATTTTGGGCACTTGTTATTTTCCATTTTAAAATATTCAACGTTCTTCTCGTTTTAAAATGTAATTCACTCTGAACAAAAGGGTTGTTTTTTCCACAACTTTCAAAGACTGAATGAACAAAAAAAAAGACACTAACAAAATACATATGTATGTAACGGATGTAGTAGCGCGTGAGAGCCAAGCAAACCCAACACCAAATGACTTGAGAACAATATTATTATAAGCTTACAAACACAAGCCTTAAGCTTGAAAAAGACTTGAGAATATATTAATAAAGGCTATCGTAACAATTGTAGAAAAAACAAAACGGAACCCTCGTGAAAATATTATGTGTGTATGATTACTATAAGCTTATTCTTGCAATTGTACAATAAGCTTACAAAAATAATATATTATTAATAGTTGAAAAAGAGAAATCATAATTATTTTCTTTAATTTATTTTTTATTTTAATTTTAAAAATAAATAATAACTCATTTTAAATATAAAATATAATAATTCATTTTAAATATAAATATTAATAATTAATTTTAACCATAAATAAAAATAATTAAATTTAATATGCAATTGCACGTTCACTATATAAAACTTACAACTAAATGTACACGCAAAACACGTTTTACAAATTTGAAGAAAAAGTAATGGCACTTGTTGTATGCATTATAAGCGTAGAACAAAGACAACAAGACTTGAATGTATTGAAAAATATTTCTATTTAAATCGTCATATTGCGTTGTTGTTGTATGTTGTTCATAAGCATACTTGAGAAAAAGTTATGTATAATAATGTTTTCTCTAGCATTGTTAAATACTGCTTGTGAATTCACATTTTAAAAATATTATAATAAGCGAAATTAAGAAAAGCTTAAATCACACTATTAATATAAGCTTATTCTCAAGTTGTATTGCAGTTTAATTGCTATATGGTATATTGGGAAGTATATATATATATATGTATGTATGTAAAACAGTGGTGTCCAAACACTAATACTATGATATTTGCGTTTGTAGTAAAGAGCTTTTTTTTCAGGGACGGACAATTCAGTATGTTAGTTTATTTTTCAGCTGGGGTATAGCTCAGCTGTCCAGATTCGCCAAAGGTCTGCTTCCTTTGAGGTGCTTAAAAAATAGTACACTATGGTCGACAATACGACACGGATTCAGAGGAAACCACGTTTTGGTGCTAGTTTTGATCGTATATGTTCGGCACTACTCGAGGGTGATATTTACTGAACTCTAGAAAGAGTTTCGGCTCGGCTAGTTGGATTGATTATCAACCAACGGGGATAAACAGTGGTTCCCGTACTTAAATAATATGACTAGCTAATAACGAGAATAAGCAACGGTTCTCGTAGTAATATAATACGACTAACTACAAACGAGAATAAACAACGGTTCTCGTGTTCAAATAATACGACTAGCTAATAACAAGAATAAGCAACGGTTCTCGTAGTAAAATAATACGACTAACTACACGAGAATAAACAGCGGTTCTCATGTAGGGAGGCAGGAATCGGTAGAGATATCAGGTAATACCCCGTTCCCGAGTTGAAGTATTACCCGATTCGTTCCTCGGTTCTAGCTCCCCTTACAGCCTTTAATTTTCACTCTATATTAAAATAATTTTCCCAACTTAATGAGAATTATAAGCATAATATTGGGTATGGGCAAAAGTAGTAATTATGGGTATGAGGATAAGTAGATTCCTAACGGCACGTTAAAATTATTTTGTTTTAACTTGAATAAAAGTTAAAATTATTTTGTTTTAACTTGAATAAAAGTTAAAATTATTTTGTTTTAACTTGAATAAAAGTTAAAATTATTTTGTTTTAACTTGAATAAAAGTATTATAAAGTGTAATTCCAGTACAAATCAAGGCTTGTAATATGACTGGAATTGCACTTTATTTTTCCCTTGAATTCCAGCAAAATTGTTGTTGTGGTAAAGAGCCATGTGCAAGAACGGCATCGTTTGAAAATGATTTAATAAACTTTGTACTGGTGCCTATTATTTCTCACTTTTTTGCTTTGTTGAATATGTTTCTGCAAAAATTTTGAGTACTTTATATAGACAAGTATACTGGTATGGCTGCCAAATTCATGTACATATTTTTTCCATATTAAAATTCATGCTATTTTGGATTTTACGAAATACTTTGCGAATCCCTTTTATGGAACAACTAAGCGATGTACTATGCTAAAACACAGACGATATGTAAAGTGTGTTTTTTAAAGATTGAGAACTTTAATTTAAAATAAAGCACATGCAGACTTACGAAATGGCATTTAGTATTAAAAAAGAATTTTGGATACATGTCTACCGCAACCAATTCTTTGAAAGCGCATTTGGAAAGACCAATTTTCAATTTTTTGTTCGGCTACAATTGACAGCCAAAAATTTATGATTTCCATGATGATAAATAACCTTTCCCTAAAGATTTTTCCATGGTTGGCATTCAATACCTTTTCATAATAACGGTAGTTGGTTACCACAGCCACTTTAAGCCCGATATTAAAATTATAAAATTGCGATTTGATTGAAGGCATGTGGCTTTTTGTATTACCGGGCTTATTGCGCTACTTTACCGGTTTAATTTTAAAATATCTTAAACTACCGTTATAATAACGCTAAACTACCGAAACACCGATTTATAAAGGTATTTTACGGATATAACACAATTTAACAGGTAATAAAGGGTGTCCCAAGAAGAACGCAATTTTTAAATCTGGCAACATTCGAAGTGTCATTGTTTGACATTTGAACAATTGTTATTGTTTGCTAGTAGAAGGTACGAGGTTAGTAAAAATGGAGCGCTACACGAATGAACAACGCATTCTCATTGTGAAATTGTTTTACCAAAATGGTGAAAGTTTTGCGGCTACAGTTCGCAAATTGCGATCAATTTGGGGTCACAATAATGCTCCAAAAGAATCAACTGTAAAGAGATTAATGGATAAATTTGCCGAAACTGGGTCTGTTAGTGATGTAAAGACAACAACGCGCCATCGACCAGGTCGATCGACCGAAAATGTCGCAGCTGTACGTGATGATGTCGCTCAAACTCCATCCACCTCAATTCGACACCGAGCTCAGCAAATTGGTGTCTCCAAATCCACTTTGCAGCGAATTTTGACGAAAGATTTGCATCTTCATGCATACAAAGTTCAATTGACTCAGGAACTGAAGCCAGCTGACCATGGACAGCGAAGGGAGTTCGTTAATTGGGTATTGGAGAGACAACATGAAAATGCTGATTTTGCCGATAAAATCATCATCAGTGACGAAGCCCATTTTCATCTTGATGGCTTCGTCAATAGGCAGAATTGTCGCATTTGGGGTGAGGAAAATCCTCGAGTGATTCACGAGAAGCAAATGCATCCTCAACGTGTCACTGTGTGGTGTGGTTTTTGGGCTGGAGGAATCATTGGACCTTTTTTTATGAAAATGAGGCAGGTCAAGCGCAAATAGTCAATGGTGTTCGGTATCGTGAAATGATAACCAGTTTTTTCTTGCCTAGAATTGAAGAAATGAATGTGGAGGGCATGTGGTTCCAACAAGACGGCGCCACATGTCATACAGCCAGAGAAAGAATTCAATTGCTGCATCAGTCATTTCCCGGTCGTGCGTTTTGGAGATCAGAATTGGCCGCCTAGATCGTGCGATTTAACACCATTAGATTTTTTTCTTTGGGGTTTTTTGAAGTCGATGGTTTACGCGAATAAGCCGACGACGACTCAAGCCTTAAAAGAGGAAATTGGACGCTGCATTAATGAAATACCGCAGCATTCATGCAAAATGGTCATTGAAAATTTCATAAAAAGATCGCGTGCATGCCAGCAAAGCCGCGGCGGCCATCTGCACGATATATTGTTCCATACATAACCTCATTCTGTCTACTTTACGATATAATAAAGTTTCACGATTTTTTTTTAAATATCTGTGTTTTATTTAAAATTTAAAAATTGCGTTCTTCTTGTGACACCCTTTATTATGAAATAAGCCCCGTGATATTAGAAGACACATGCCACTATTAGAATCGCAGTTTCAAAATTTTCGTATCGTTATAGATCAGAGCGTGGTAGACAACTACCATGGATTTTTCAGATAATCCTGAACAAAAAAAAATTACTTTGTGCTTAAAGTAATGAAGTTTATTTATAAATTGTTAATCTGTTATTTTGTAAATGAATTTTATTAAGAGGATTTTAGATCATATAATCATATTCCTTTTTATAAATTATTTTATTGCAAAGAAACATGAAACTTTTATTAGTAAATTATAGAGAATTCTTTAAGAATTAAAGGACCAAAAGAAAAAGCGTGGATACTGAGGAAGTTGGGTAGCGTCAACCGAAAATAATAAGTATTCCATCCTGCTGGCTCTGTGGAATTTTTCAAATTTTATTCTCTATAATTTACTAATAAAAATTTCATGTTCATGATCTGAAATCCTACTAATACTATTCATTAAAAAAATTACCTTCTAAAACTTGATTTCCATTTGATCAGGCGCGGATGCAGGGGGTGATGAGTGTGATATATCTCCCCCCAAACGATTTAAAAAGAATTAAAAAAGCCTTGCATTCATACGGGCATATATTTTAAAAAATTGTTCTCTACTGCTTTTGATACGAATTATGTAATAAACCTTAGAAGTTAAATTATGGAGGTGAAAAAAAAATTTTGAGGTGAAAAACTTTTTTGGATGTGAAAAAAAATTTTGTGGTTGAAAAAAAATTAGAGGTAAAAAAAATTATTGTGGTGAAAAATATTTTTTTAGGTAAAATATATTTGTGGTAAATATAAAATATTATTCATTTCGAAGCGACTGGTGGAAAAAACAACAGAAAATAGTTTTCTTGTCAGTCGCTACTATGAAATTGTACTAAAACACACCAATGTGTATGGTACCTTTACATATTCACTCATAACCTTTTAACTGCTGAACCGATTTTGCTCATTTTCAATGCAAAACTGCTCGGGAGGATGTCCATTAATCTAGGTAAATGTAAGCACCCCCGCTTGCGTCTTCACGCCATAATCGCCAGTTCAACAGACCGACAGGCGGAAATCGCTAAATCGACTTGTGAATTGGAAAAGGATCACGTATATAAATACTTTATGCGGTCTTAGACCTACACTCACAATATTATTTCGTAAAAAAAACAACTTAAAATACATATGAAATTAGTTGAAAGTACAATCACAAAGAGGACTACTGATTTTCAACCCATTTTGTTGTATATTTTCAATCATTGTTTAATAATCGAAAGTCGTTTAAAATAACCATCAAATTTTTACGGACAAAAAGTTAGAAAGAACTACTTTTGTGGTTTGTTTTTCAAATTAAAAGATTTTTTATTTGTATGTACCCTGTAGAAAATGTCGATAGTGAAACTGTACTGATTCACTATTGACTTTGTCATCATTAATTATGTCCCAGCTAACGCTTTCTGCTGTAGACATTTAACATGTACGTGTTATTGCGAATCTACACAACTATTGACTAGGTGTTGACATTGGAACCAGAGATTCACTAGTACATTTTAGTAATTCTTGTCTACACTTTTGGAATTTTTTACTAGATTTCCACACTAGAGAGGAAATAAAATTGAACAGGTGTATATATTTTGTTAAATTAAATATTTTATTAATAAAATTATTTTTTATAAATTTCATTAATGTAAAAAAAAAATTCGTCCAAATTTGATTTTGGAGTAGACAAATCTTCAAAAGACTTCAAAAAATCATCCACAGGCTCCGTAAAATCTTCATCATTTTGATACAAGATTGATAGTTTTTTACAAGTTTTTTGTAATTCCTTTTGCTCATTATATACATATTTGGTTCAAATTTGTATATTTACCTTTTAAATTCATTTTTCTTTATATTTCTATTAAAAACTAATTTTGCATGCAGCTATGCACATGTATTTTCAACAAAATAAAACAATAAAAAGATCAAGAACAAGCACAGCTTTGCAGCTGTAAAAAAAGAATATAAAAAGTATAGACGCTTTGTGGACATGTCACCAAAAAGTCACCCAAAATAGTGGACAAAAGTGGTGACTCGTAGACACTTGACCCTAGGCTTCCTACAGGGTAATTACAAAACAGAACACAACACATGCAGATATATATATTTTTATTGGCTTTGTGTGTATGTATGGGTACGTTCGTAAATGCAGAAAATTTGTGCATCACTGCGGCAGTTATGCCAATTTTTGTTGCTGATGCGTGATCATCTGTTGCAGATGCTTTGCTACTGCTCAACAACTGCACAGTTTGCTTTTTAGAACGTTTTGCAAAAGATATAATTATGTTCACCGCAATAACATTAACAACTTTTTGTTAACTTATAATAAAAATAGAATTAATAGAAAGATGAAACGACTTTTGATTATTAAAAATCAATTAAAACGAAAAGGAAAACTAATTTTGCACTATTGCATCAGACACTTTAATGATGCCATAGTTGCAAAAATTTGCGCCAGCACTGTCAATTGTTTGCATAAAAAAACGTTTGACGTGAATCAGTGCTACCAAGTGATGCTTTTTTGAACGTTTTACTTTTATTATGCTGCAGTAATGCGCAACTACTGCATTTACGAACGTACCCTATATTTGAGTAATTTCTTGTAATTTTTATTGAAATAATTTTTTATATAATTAAACTATTTTGGTAAAAAAAAAAACAAAAACGAATGTATAGATTTTTATTTTTTGAACCAGAAAATATAAAATTTTTCATTTAACTGAAAATGTCAACTCCTACTGAAAGTCTGTAAATTTTTATAGTTTGTTTTTTGAATGACTGATTCAAATAGTTAAAAAATATATTTCTATGAATTTCAATTGTTTCTTCATTTAAAAACAAACGTAACGTATTACTTTTTAAATAAACTACAGCCGGTAACGGAAAATAAATTGTGAGTGTATATTTCGACATGTTGCAAACGGAATGACAAACTGATATATGTATACCCTCACCGTATATGGTGGAGGGTATAAAACGTAAATATCTAATTGGCATTAAATATACGTTCAATTGGAATAAAAAGTTTCTTTTTAATTCCGTAAGTTTGTATTTTATATTAAAAAGTCTTAAGCTCTAAAAAATACCCTTTATATCAGACTTCCTCATTTGGGGAGTTTAATTTTTTAAGTTTTAAAATAGATTCTTCAGAGTAAAGTGTTTGGAAACGACATATAAATACTCGAAATTTATAAGAAGTGAGATCAATATATTATGATTTTATATTCATTAACGAACCTACCCACCTCTTCCAAAATACCTCCCATTAAAGATCTTATTGTTGTTTTTTGCGCTTAAAATCTATTATGACCTTAGATAACTTTTTTGAGTCCTTCATATTTTTTTTTACTAGCACCCAATATTTTTTCACCAGAATACTATAGTGAAATGATGCCAAATTTGGCCATATGTATGTGGAGAAGAAAACTCAAAAACGAATGGATTGGATTATTTTGCCACAAGTGCAAATTGCTTGCCACACGAGGATTTTTTGGGAAATTTTTATCCTATATTGTACTTCTTTCTTCATTTGTTCTGGCATCAGCAACATAAAAATCTTGTCTTGGCAGCTGAGAAACGTTCTTTTTGCATAACTATCTGTTACTTTTTGAACTTTGGACGTTTTCATGCCTACATTGCCTTTCACTTTTCGTACAAAGAACTCGAGACATTGGGATGAATGGGAGGATTTCCGTCCAGATGTAATCGACGCTTTTCTAGATTTTCAACTTTTCTGAAAAATTTTTCTTTTCGATTTCAAAAAGTTTTAACTATTTCGGCACATAAGAACATATTTGAGTTATCCATTGCGTTTAAGTTAATGAATATAAATTTAAAATTAATGAACAGCTGACATATTATTGGCAGTAACGTGATTTAAAAAAAAAAAATATTGAATGTGCATGAACAAAGTTATTGGCGGAAATGTGTGCCACTAACTGCTATTATTAGTAAAGAATTAAACAGACACAAGGAATTAACACCAGAATTCAGCAGTTTCGTCCCATCCAAAGACTCGTCAGTGGTGAGTTCATGTGTTAATTTATCAAATTATTTTAAATTGTTAAATTTTCTTTAAATTAACTATTTCTACAAAGTGTATGTCTTGATTGGTATTTTAACCGCTAACCGTTCCTTAATGGAAATTCACCCCACATTGCCGCAGTTTTGCCTCATCCGAGTATTCGCCAGCAGTAAGTATTTTGTATCAATTGATCAAAGTTTTTTAGATTGTCTCTGCATGAAAAATTTTCTACAAAGAGTATGTCGTGACCGGTACTTTAACCGACAATTCCCTACAGGCTTTGATATATTTTCTATAGACTGAACCCTAGTTCACAATAGGCAGCCCATTGTATGAGTACTTTTAGAGCCCCTTCCATAACATCAGATAGTGTGTACAAATATGTTATCTCAAAATTGTTAGAATAACAAAAAAAATTTAGAAAAAGTTTCGGCTATAAAACAATCACATATTTTTTGTAGTGCTTCCGTATAAGCAGTATTTTTTGCTGGGTATATGCCACAAGAGCATACACACACTGATATCTTCATAAACTCTCCTGTTGTGAGTGATGTGATATTTGTTCGATTGAGATGTGTTTACAGGCGCAAAATGGCATGACATCTTTTTCAATATCTGTTATTAATCTTGAGAGTTTATCTGATCATACATAAGTTTCGATTTATTTACATACAAACATTGATATCAGTTTATATGCAACACAGTCTCAGATATGTTTTGTGACTCAGAATGACTGATCACATGTAGTTTTTTGTTACTAGCAAAACCAAAATAATACAAAGTAAAATACTTCATGTACATATATATACATTACGATACGGTATGAAAATATTTGTTTTATAACTCTTTTATTTCTTCTTCTTTTTTGTTTGTGTTATTATTGTATTCAGCAAATTCAAAACAAAATCATTTCAATTGTTAACACAATTGTATCATTAATTTCCTTTTGTCGATCACTTTTTTTTAAACATGCATAATTTCAACATTAATCATAAATTTTGACCCATTACAACCTTAAAAGAATCCATCCATGCCATATGCATTCCATGTGATACCAACCAAACCATTTATCTGCTTACGTAAGAACGTGTATGACCGGACGACTGGCAATGAGTTAGTGAAGATAAAATAAATGTAAAATTTTATTTATATCTTCAATTCATACTCATACAGAAAAAAGTGTTGGCATCATTTTTCAAAATCATTCAAACACTTGTTGAATGTTTTCTTAACCAATTGATGTAAATATTTTCTTAAGAAAACATTGATTGAATTTGTAGTTGGTTGATGCATATAGAATTCCCTCACTTATTTTCCATATTACCATGAATATGGAAGGAACAATAATTGCTATATTTTCAGTGATATACCCATTGCTGCCATATAACTTAAAAAAAAAATCGTCAAATTGATTTAAAAAAATCATCAGAATAAAAAACTCAAGTTTTTAAATATTTATGCATTTCTTATTCAAATCCAGAAATCAACAATTTCACATAAAAAACATAAAACAATTCATCCTATAAAAACGTATAACATTTACTTATTACTAACGAATTATATTAATTACTTAAATAATTCAGTTTACGTATAAATACAAGAATTTAGTATTTTTAATACACTCAGAAAAAAAGTTAGTAGAAAAATTTGAAAACGGTTTTCAATTCCATTACTATTTTTGTACTGATTATTACTAAAAAAATTATTATTTAGCAAATATTTTTGCTATTTACATTTTACAAATTACAGAATTTTTACAGAATATCTACTAATTTTCGTTGCTAATTTTAGAAATCATTTTCAAATTTTTGAAAACCGATTTGCTAAAATTAGCAAAAAATTAATTATTTTAAAAAATTCGAAATGTTATTTCTAATAATTGAAACTTATACATACAAACTTAAATTGCCCTAAAATGTTACATAGGATTAAAAAAGGGATCGGAAGTGAAGATACCGACTTATGTCTAAAAAGAGAACATCCACTTAAAATAGCACTAAAAGGGGTTTTTTTATTTCTAAAAATCATCCCTAAAAACAATTAAATTTAACCTTAAAAGTAAAAAAAAAAAAATTGACTAAAATATTTTTTAAAACAGAAATTACCAAATTAAAACAAAATGATAAATTCGTTTATGTTTTAACAATTTTTAAGCCTTTGATTTTTTTTTCATTTTGTATAAAACATCTTTTAAAAAACATAATCAAAATTTTTGATGCTCGATAAAAAAAATAAATCTAAAACTTTGTACTAATATTAATAGTATTTAGTAATTTTTTGTGCTGATTTTAGCAAACAGATTTTAAATTCCACTTTACAAAAATACTACTAAAATTTAGTAGCGGCTACTAATTTTTCTACTAATTGCATTGTACTACACGTCAGCAGACATGTGTTGCTAAGATTAGCAAAAAATACCGCTGGGCTCAAATTAGCAGAATTTCCCATAATAACAGCAAAATTTTCAGTTGCCATTACAGACTTTTTTGGTGAGTGTAGAACGCCCCGGTAGGCTAGTTGGTAGCGTGCTAGCTTATCAGAGCGGGGGTCGTGTGTTCAATTCCCACCAGAGGCTCTGCAACGAGCCGATAGCCTTTGTTGCTAGTGCTCGGTTAGGGTACTAGGATATAATTTGTAATTATATGATTAATATGAATAAAATAGTATTTTTAATAAGACAGGTTTAAGTAAAGTATCACAATATTTTGAATTATTTAGTTTTAGGTAACCTTTGGAATAAGGAATACTCCCCAAAGAATCCTTTTCAAGATAATTTCGATATTTAGACATAATTTATATGATGCAATTGATTGGATGCTTTTTTTTCAATTCCCTTTTCAACGTTATGTCTATTTATACGATGATTTATTTTTACTCTAGAGCCGAATATGAATGAAGCAACAAAAGAAGAATACATATGAGTTCGAAATAGAAATAACAAAAACATGTACGAAAAAACGGAAAACTGTGCTTTTTTGAAAAACAGTTACCGTCTAAATTGGCTCTTACACCCAGAGAAAAAATGACACCATCCGTGTGCAAAGTGACCACATTCGTTGTCGATAGTGTACAGAACACGTTTGTGGTCAAATTGTACACGCCGTTGTCAATTCGACAACGAATTATTGACAACGATATCGTTGTTAAACCGACAACGAAAGTGTACAAATTGACACCCTAACGGTGTCGATTTGACACCGTTTGTGGTTGATTTTAAAATTTACGTTCCTTTCCCATCCGTTCCCAATCTGCCTTTTCTCAAACTATTTAGTATTAAAAACGATTAAAATTCATTGTTTGTTTGTTTTATAAACATATTTTATTTAAATAATGTATGTATTTAATTCAAAGAACGAAAACTTAAATTAACTTAATTCTAAACTAAATTTTTTCATTGTGTATAGGATATAAATGAAACGGAGGAGTTATAAAATCTAAAATTGGTATAAAATAAGTAGTATCATTGTTTAATGAATTAATTTCATATGATTGTAAATGCGAATCAAAATTTTTAATGTAAACTACACAAAACATAAATATTTTCATTTTCAATAATAAATCTTTTAGTTTTAAAAAGTTCAATTGACGGTTTGTTGGTAGCTAAATAATAATTTGCTTTATACAGAGTTACTTTAAACACAAGATTATAAGAAACTTTGCAATTTTGTAAATTTAAATTTGAATTTGAATTATTTTCTTTGTAACAACACTCTTTTGTTAATAAATTTACAGTCTTATAAGAATTTAAACTAAAAATAGGTTCTAAGTTATCTTCATGATTTAGTTATTAAAATTAGATCTTAATTATTAGTGCAAAAATTAATAAGTGATGTTATATTAGGTGACTTATTATCATATGCAGTATGAATTTCGTAAAAAAATGTTTGTATAAATTCCATGGTTGAAGCATGTGTCCAAACAATCAATAAATAAATTAAATTTGAGCAAATTTTATTAAAAAATATATATTAAAGCCTTTTATATCTTTATCGGACAAGCCTTCCACAGTAACAAAGGGCTGTATAGTTAAACCAGCATAGTAGTATTTTTCTATGATTGCATTTATTT
Source organism: Eustalomyia histrio (assembly GCA_949748255.1). Lineage (NCBI taxonomy): Eukaryota > Metazoa > Arthropoda > Insecta > Diptera > Anthomyiidae > Eustalomyia > Eustalomyia histrio. Next base: position 93,467,969 of record OX456524.1, on the reverse strand, counting down.
GGAATTTGTAATCAACAAAGCTTTCCTGTGAATCAGATATTTTTACATTTTTTCTGAGTTTAGCATCTCCGCACTTAAATATAGCTGGTGATGGTAAAACCGCATTAAGCAAAATGGTGTAAATATTGTCTTGTGCATCTGTGAAATATAGAAAATAATAAGATAAATTGCATTTAAACAGTAAATTATGTATATTATTCGATAATTACCTATACTGGTCGTCGACTGAAGACTTGTAAACAGTTGTTTACAATATTCAGTATGGTTTCTTTTGCATAATAGTTTCGAATGCCCTTCAATCAGACAATTTAGGCCATTCTTGAAGAAACTCGACACTCTTCAATTTTTGTAAGTGTTTATGGCGTATGTTGAAATATCTTTTCCATTTTGCACACACTACTCTCCAATTGTCGCATTCTCTGACTAAGGAAGTTTTCAGTGTAACAGAAACTGATTCATCGATTTCAACAAGTTCTTTGTCAGGAGAATACTGGTTGGTAAAGAGTCCAAAAGCTTTCTATTTCAAGTCTTCAAGAATAACATTAATTATGTGATCTCTAAGATCAGACCCCCATATAGTGTTTTGACTAGCATATTCAAGTACTGCCTTCCCTTTTAAAGACTCACTTAACAATGTCTTTAAAGTCCTAAATTTAATTATAATGCTAAGATATGTCACATATAACCTATTTAATTTGTCCTACCTTTGATAAAACTCCGCCGTTTATTGAACAATGTGATTCCGGTGTGTTGGTGGTATTTTCGTTACATCTCCACCATTCCTCCACTTTAGATGGCACTGATATTGTCTCATCATCAATTCCTAACTATATAAATTCACGCAAACATATGCAAACCATTGTGCCATCAGAGTCGTATCACTATATTTTCCTCCTTTTTTCCAGGTAAACAGTTTTTCCCTGAACTCCACACTCAAGCAAGCTTCTAAATGTTGTGATTCCAAAAAAAAACAAAAATATATATTTCTTACTGATCCTTCTACGTCGTTTTCTCAAACATTGATTTACTTACATTTTAAGTATTGAAAAATTGATTGAATTTTTTAGTTGGACATCGTAATGGCATGAAACGCTGACTATTACAATTTCACAATTTACTTCTAATAATTCACCAACAAAATTTACGTCCTCAGAAAATTGAATTTCGTGGCTTTGTTCCATTTTTAATTATATTTGAAAAAAATACTTCTCCACGCACTGACTAAAACCAAAACAATGAAAAATTCTTAAAGTTTCGGCGTTAGCAGAGAATTTGACAACGTTACGTTGTCAATTTGAACACGTTCGTTGTCAATTTGTACACATGCGTTGTCAAATATTAAAAATTTTGCGTTAGCAGAGAATTTGACAACATAACGTTGTCGATTCATACACGTTCGTTGTCAAGTTGTAAACATGCGTTGTTAAATATTAAAAATTTTGGCGTTAGCAGAGAATTTGACAACATAACGTTGTCGATTCATACACGTTCGTTTACAACTTGATACCGGGCGTTGTTGAAAAAATTGACAACGTAGTGGTGTAATATTGACCACCACCGTTGTCGATTTTGCAACGTCATTTTTCCCTGAGTGTAGTTATATATGAAGAACCGTAATTTTTGGAGCAAAAATCGTCAAACCATCACTTGTAATTTTTTGGACAAAAAATCGTCAAAATGACGTAAAATCTGGCAGCTATGGATATACCTATTTATTTAGATAATAAAATGCATATGATGTTCATTATACATTTTAATTGAACGTACTTGTATTACAGCATATTTTAAATATTTGCTATTAGTATTTCTAACAACCGTGCAGAATCTTATCTGGTTGAAAAAACACTGGTAAGAATAATGGAACGACTTAACTGTGCTCTCACACTTTAAAGGCTTTAAACTGATATCGACCCTCAAAACAACAGATCTAATCTTTATTTTATATTATTGTATGTTATCTGAGTTATTTATTGTAGCCAATGCAACAACAAAATGTCAAAAATGAAACAAAAACTTGTATTAAAAAATCAGTTTGAAACTTGGATTTTCACTGTTGTTAGGTATGCATATATTGTCTGTGTGTGTAGTAGGTCCGATTCGAACTAATACCGATACGCATTTTCCAGAGTCTACATGAGTTTCTTTACCATATTTAATTAAAATATCTTTTTACTAGCTTAAAAGCCCGATACTTGGAACTAACCCAGCTTGCAAAGTTTCGAGGGAGCTCCATTTTTCGATCACTCCTCTCAAAAAAGAATGGTTTTCGATATTGAATAAAGCCTACATATCTTAATATATTATGTGTCCGAGAAACATAATTTTTTCTAAAATTTTAATAAATTCGATACTTTGTCAAGTCTAAATTTTTTACTTTGCTATGTCATTTGTGCATCCCAAAAATGCATGTTTAATAATTTCGTATTGCTTGTTTTTGCATTAAAAGAATAATTTACCGTATTAAAATTAACAAAAAAAATGTAAAATACAAATTGGTCGTAATGAAGATTTGAACCATGACCCCCAAAAATTTGTCGACTCCTGACCAGCCAGTTATTTACACCACAATATATTTTAAAGTTGACTCATTTATTTTTGGAAGAATAACAAATTCAAATGACCTCGCAAACAGTTTGCATTTTATTGTTATAAGAAAAACCCATCGTAATAACCTAATTCTTAGCTAAATTTAAAGTGTTTGAAGTAGGTCAACATTAGGAAAGATTTTCAATTAATATTTATACTTTTAAATATTTGAAAAAAAAAAAACCGGTGATATACAATTCCTCTGAATAGAAATTTTGATTAATGATGGTAACAATAAATTACAAAATTCCAAGTTTTTTAGATTTTGTTAAGATTTTTCTTTCTCTACAAATACTAAACGAAATTAAAATTAATTAAAAATTTGCAAAAGATATCATGCTCGTGCTTCCAAATACACATTTCGTTTTATTTTCAAATTCATATTTTTTGGGTGATTTGAATTTAATAAAGGAAGATTCAAATAAAATAACAGTAATTTGAACTGTAAAAAAATAAAGTTTATAAAGCTACTCGTATCAGAGTAGTTTGTCTCAAATGGTAAGGCGATGATCTAGTAAACAATGGGCAGCTGGATCAAAACACAAAGTTTTCAGTGGAATAAATTAAATTAGAAAAATAAACTAACCAAAATTAGAAAAAAGGGAAAAAGGAAAAATAATTTATTTTTGTTTAACATTTTTTATACGTTAAGATTTATGACGAAATATGTACACTATCGAAAATCGCTTCATTTAATTTATATGAAAATACTATCATTCTCGGTATTATATCGAAATCAATTTCGACTTAATTTTATAGAAATAACGAAATAAATATCGGAATATATTAAGAATTCTTTTTTCTGAGAATTTTTCTCTCTAAATTAATTTGTTTAACGTTTTGTAGTAGATATTTCAAGCTACCGATTTCTAGTCTAAAGAGTTTGCATAGATCACTAAAGAGATACTTTCCCCTATTGAAACCCCATTGTGGTCAAGATCCGAAATTCCACAAAAAAACCATATAAGTAAATGGGCCCATTCATGAGGAAACACATAGTTTTAATTTTTTAAAGGTAGACTTTCCCTTTTAACCTCCCATTTTTACCACGTTGCTAGCAAAAATTTCAAAACATACCTTATGAGTCAGGAAACACATATTTTAAATTTCAGGTTTCAGGCTTAGAATATAGTTAGTAGAAAAAATTAGTAAAATCATTAACTGCCCAATTTCACAAGCTTTATATTAAATTTTTATTTCATAAATTTTTCATCAATACAAAGTCAATACGGGCTTTATGGTGTTATGATGAAAGATTTTTCAACGTTTATCAGAACAGTCCAAATATATTACAATTAGTCTTATAATGTGCGTGAAATAATCACTCTTTTTTCGAAAAAGTATTTGTATCTAACAATTTAAAGTACATGTAAGTATAAAGTTGGCAGAGAACTAAAAATAAATTAAAATCTTTTTATTTTTACTCTTTTCGTAACTACAATTTAATACTTTAAATAAAAGTATTTATAATTATTAAAATAATATAACATTTTGTGTTATATCCAGTTTTAAATTTTGAAAAAGTCAACCAAAATATTTGCAGATAAAAAATAATGCATTTCAGCTATAATTAAATGACATTTTTCGTGCGAAAACAGAAAAATTATGATTGTTTTTAAACCAATTACAACTTTTTTCTTTCTGGGTATATAGGGCGATTTTTTTGCTTTTTGGTTTTTCACTGTAAATTTTTCAGTTAGAAAAAGAAGATTCGTGACATGTGGCAATGCCAAATATATTCAGTAACGTTTGCCATTTTACCATGAATAGACTAACAATCGAACAACGGTTGCAAATCAATAAATTTTATTATCAATGTTCGTGTTGTGCGAAATTGTATTCATCGACAGAATTGCCGAATTGGTGGAAAGAGCTGCCAAAGAAAGTTCAAAAGCTGCCAATGCACAATAAAAGATGCACTGTTTGGTGCTTTGTTCCATAGACAAATTTTCGTTTGACTATTTTTGGGGCCATGAAGAACGCTTAACTTTAAGCAATAATGGTATAACAATAAATATGGCTTTTAGTTGTTTCACGAAAAAAATATATAAAATTAATTTTTAAAAAAAATTAATATAAAGTTTGGTTTTTATTTTGTTTTAATATATTTTTAATCGACTAAAAATATACTGTTTAGTATATATCTTTAGTACAATTATTTTTTATGCATCTGAAAATTACGGTTTTTGTGTTAAAAATTCGAAATTTACAGAACCAAATATGTCTATTTTCTTAATTTATACTAAAATTTGTTCCACTTTTAAAGTGCCAAAATTTGAAAGGACGTAAAAAATAATAAATATTTACCATAAATATGGATGAGAAATATTTTTTCGGAAAGATACTACTTTATTATCTTTATTAAAATCGTGTAAGAGAATATTTTTTGGAGCCACGAGAGGGCGCTAAAAAAATTTGAAGCAAAAATAGTTAAATACAAAAAAAGTTTTAGATGTTTCACAGAAAAAAATTTTAAAAATCAAGTTTTCCAAAAAATGACCAAGTTTTTTTTATTTAATTGTTGTAGTATAGTTATAATAAACTAAAAATATAAATTTTGTTGTAAATTTTAATATAAATCTTTTAAATATATTTTTTGTGGCTTTAATTTATACATTTTGTTTGGTCGAAAACCCAAAATTTTAAAAACTTTGATGGAGTAAAAAAAAAAATACAAAAAAAGGATAATATTTTGATGTTTTTCAAAGTTTAGAACCAATATTTTGCCACAAATTATAAAAAATCATGTTTTCAAAAATGTTTATTTTCATGATTTTTTCGTAAATTTGATGCAATTGTGTAGTGTTAAAAATTGAAATGATGTCAAATAAAATAAAGTTCCCTGATAATATTTATTTAAAAAAAAACATATTTTTAGAAAGATTATAAAACGTTGTTTGAAAAAAATTTATATTTGACACTTATTTGCACCACTAGAGGGCGCTAAATTCGTTGAATTTCAAGGAAAACTTGTTAACAAGAAATCGATTTTAATTAGAGGTATCACGAATAGTGTATTCGAGTGTATTCATCACGAATAGTGTATCCAAAATACCGAATATTTGGTATTCGGTTCAAACTGAATACCGAATATTCGGCCGAATAAAACAAGAACCAAATTCCGAATAATAAGTGAATATTCATAACTTTTTTAATAAAAATATTACACTTAGGCAACAAGTAAACGTTTTTCGATTATAACACTTCATTTTCGCTAATAGAGAACCCTTTTTTAATAAGTCAATAATAATCTTAAACAAATTATATATAAAAAAATTTTTTAAATTTTGGACTTGTTCTTTTAAATATAAATCATTGATTTTAGCATATTTTATAAAACATATAATTTGGCGAAATAGTGGAAATATTCGGTATTAGAATGAATAGTAGCAATATTCGGTAATAGGATGAATAGTTGCAATATTTGGTATTAGGATGTATAGTAGCAATATTCGGTAAATAACCAAAACATGACGAATACCGAATAGGGACCGAATATTCGTGAAATCTCTAGTTTTAGTTGTTTCACAAAAAATATCAAAAATTATTTACTTAATAAAAGTATTTTATGTTTGGTTTTTTATTTCTATAGTTAATTTTTATCAAATTTAAAATATAATTTTTAATATAAACCTTCAACAATTTTTTCTATCTTTAAATTTTAATGTTAATTTTAACGTGTAAATAAACAAAAAAAAATACTTTTTATACAACAGTATAAAAATAAATTTCAACAATTACAAAATTGAAGAAATATTTCTATAACATTTTCAAAAAATATTAAACAAACAACTTATTATTTATTATAATTGTAAAGATTGAGAACAACACAGTAGTATTAAAAATAACTTTTGATAATAAAGTCAATTGTCAACTGATTTAATACATTAGTAACAAATTGATGGATAGTACTACCAGTATTAATAGCAAAAATAATTAAACATACCAAAGTTAAAGAATTTAAATCTCCAGTACTTTTTTCCATACGTTCTTTTGAATAATGTTAAAAATAGACACAGAAATATTAAAATACATAAAAAGAGAGAAAAAGTTATAAAAATAGGGATCAAGATTAAAAAAATAAAAACTTTTCGATATAAATGAAGGTCAATAATAATAACCCAGCAAAAATGAAGCTGCCAAAGAAGCAATAAAAGCATCACTACTATGGCAAAGGCATCACTTCTTTTCTAATGGTTTCATCGATGAATTTAACATTAGCGTGTCATAGGATGGAAGTATTTAAATGTAGGTACTTTACTCTAAGGAAGCAATGATAATACAATGATTAGGTATTCTGATGAATGAGTAGAAAAAGTTCATATACTTTGTAGTATTGAAACATTTTTCAAAAACTTTAATGAATTTTTAAAAAAATTTTAAAATATTTTTGGATAATTTAAAAACTATTTGTACAATTTGGAAATATTTTTAGGCAATTTTAAAATATTTTTGAACAATTTTAAATAATTTTTGCACAATTTGAAAAATGTTTGGGCAATTTGAAATAATTTTTACAAAATTTTAAAATTATTTTGATAAATTCTGAATTAAAACTGGAAATGGTGTACTGTTAAAAAAAAAACATAATCCAAAAATGCACAAATCGCGTCGTCATAAATAGTTTAGGCTGAAAAAATTCAAATGACAGACCAGCTAGTTTCAATTAAAGGTTAAAAAAAATCTGTTTTTCTTGATTTTTCAAATTTTTTATAAAAATTGCAAAACTGCATAAATTCTAACCCTCATGAAATTTTAAACTAAAATATATAAAATGATTTAATAAAAAAATTAAAAAAGTTCATCAGAACTATTTTCTCAATTTGAATAAATGCTTAAATTCCAAACAAAATATACGATATACTATAACATATGCTTTAGAAATAATGAAGAGTGATATTTTAAGATATGCATCGGGTTTATATCCAGATCATTGCATTTGATATATGAACACATGAATGCTTTTGGAAGTGCCTTAGAATAACACCAAAAAATCATAAAAGAATGTCAACTGAAGTTTAGGAAGCAATGAAAGAAGTTATAGTCACAGAATGACTACCATTTTTTTTTGCTGGGAAGTGTGTTAGAAAAAGTACCATCGATTTTAAATTTGGTTATATTTCAGTACCAGTATTATATTATTAGTTTCATTGCTGGCAGTACTTGTTTTGTTTAATTATATAATTATACTAATACTATATTTACCGTTATTAAAATTTATTAAGTTAGGGATGCGAACGACATAGTTTTTTAAAAAAAAAGTTTAAAAAAATTGAATCTGATTTGTAAGATGCGTGGTAATTGAAATAATTACTGGTTTGGTCTTTAGGTAACGAATATTTGACAATTTCAGTGTTTTAAGGGTAATAAATACAAATTTATTCAACTTTAGTGTTAAATAATAAATTTCAATGACTGCAAAGTAACAGTATTTTAGAGGTAACGCTATTTAAAATTATTGCAATATTTTTGGGGGTATTGTTTGTAATAAAAAATGATATTCTAATGACTTTTAAGTTACAAAGCCGAATTCAACGAATTTTGTTATACACGTTTGATATATTTGTTTAAATTAATTTGATGAGTTTGAATGCAATTGGTCAACTTTTAAACTTTTTATAGCATTTTTCAAAAAAAGTATATATGACAGGTAAGCGAGTCCTTGCTCGGATAAAAAAAATAAAATAATTGACAGGTACGTTAATAAATTTGTTTTAATAATAATTATCAATTTTAATTTTGTTCTAACCAAATTTGAAGATATTGTGACATTTTTAAACTTCAGGATATATGAGAGGTAGGCGTGTCCTTGCACCAATTTTCCAAAAATTTCGTTTATCTTCTAATTTGCTCAAACTAAAATCGCGTACCAAATTTCAGGAACCTACAATGACTCCTTCTATTTTTGTCCACTCGTTATATGGGGGCAAAGCACCGTGCGGCGCATCATTTAAACTTACTTCTTCAAAAATGATGAAAATCGCAACGTTATAGTCAATGGAAGTATTGGACTTGGTTGATGGAAGTATTGGACTTGGTTGACATATGGTTTCCACAAGATCAGTCCATTGGTTGCAAAGATTTGACCCTACTACACTATTTATTGTGGGGGTAAGTGAAGTCTCTCATGTACAGGGACAAGCCATCCAGAATTCCAGCTCTGGAAGACAAAATTACAGCTTCCATTGGTAAGATACCAGCCGAAATGCTGGAAAAAGTATGCCAAAATCGGATGGACGACTACCGCGGTAGCCGCGGGCAACATTTACATGAAATAATCTTTAAAATATAAATGACAGGCATTCATTTATCGCCCCAAAAATTATTTAACTAATTTTTAAAATTTTCTGTTTTTTTCCAATTGTCAAAACCCAAACAGTTAAAAAATCATCCTTTAGAATTAAAGAACTTCGATTTTAAAAATAACAATTTTTCTCTCTTTTACTCTAATATATTTGTTTTAAACTAACAGCTCTAAAAAACTTTGAAAAAAAGATTAAAAAATCAATATCATATACACTCTAAAAAATATTTATAAATGTACTACAATAAAATGGTTAAAGTTTTATGTAATATTACGAAAATTCGGTAAATATAAACAGAAAACTTTCATATACAATAATACATACAAGAAGTATTTTTAGACATAATGTTTTTAAAATTAAACACTTTGTGCCTAAAATTTTTTTCTTTTGTTAAAATAAAATTTTACGCACAAATTTTGTAAATATACTAACTAAGAATGGTAATAATTTTTCAAAATTTTGTATATCGTCGCTGCTCCGACGTGATGGGTTATGTGACATTTTTTTTATTATTGCACCATTTGAAACCTTTAGTGGTCTTACGTCTGCCCACCAAACCGTTAAAAGATATCTTGATCGGTTCAGAGGTTACCAAAACAGCTATGTGTAAACAGCAATAAAATGTTCCAACAAAAAAGGTTATGTGTAAAACACCAGACAACTATTTTGGATCATAATGGAATTTATAGAACGATTAATATAGTTACACAGAGAAAACAGATTCATCGTGATAACCGAATTTTTTGCCAACCGAATTATTTGGTTGTGACAATCTCATGATTCCATTGGTGAATGAAAAAATAATGTTCTAACCGAAATTCTGTTGTAATAACCAAAATTCTATTGTAATAACCGAATTTATGTTCCCACTAACAGAAATGTCGATGGATGCAACCGAACCATGCAGTTGGCAAAAAATTCGGTGGTCACAATGAATCTGTTTTCTGTGTGTAGTCATAATGAGTACTTAGTGCCCATTTACTTACTTTTATAATTAATTCCTGGAATTTTATTAAAATTATAAAGCTAAATTCTATGAACCAAAACGGCTATGTGTAAAAAATATTCCAAATTAAGAAATATTTTTATTGGAAATGCTATAAACAAAATGGGTTATGTGTAGTTTTTTGTGTAATTCCTTTACAGCTTCCTAAGGGCAAAATAATCTGAATTTTTTTTATGGCACATATAAAGTAATTGAGATAAGGTTCCTGTAAAACGAGTGGATTCAAAAAATTTCACGTAATTAAGAAATAAAATAGTTTTTTTGCTCTCCTGAAAACTTGTAAGAAAACACATAACCCATCACGTCGGAGCAGCGACGATATATAATATTTGTGAATATTGTGAAGATGCCCATCATCACAGCAAATACCCATTCGAAATTTCATTTAATTTTTACGCACTTTCAATGTGAAATTACCAATTATGTGTGCACCAACTTACGAATTATGTGTGTACTTTTTTTCGTTTACGCACACAGAGTAAATTTACCCAATTTATAGTAGGAGTACAGTTGCCTACTATTAGTTGGGTCAATTTCAACAGAAATTTATTAGAGTGTACGACACTTAAAATTTTTGAGACTTTTAGTCAATCAATGCAAATCGTAAAAAGGACTCTGCGTTTCCGACCCCGATTTGACTTATTTTTCACATAAGTTTGACTGACCAGATTTCTAATTAAGATTATTAATACTAAAGCTTGGAAGTTCATATAAATGCGGCAACAAACAACATAATTTGCTTTAACCCACTCTGGTATATGAGCCAATATTCCCGTTTCTAATTTCTTGCAATTTCATACCAGAGAAAGTATTTTTGCGAGGAGTTCTTATTCTTATCGAATCTAAATGAAAGTTGAGGGCGCGCTATATCGGAACAATCGTGTCGGAGGTTTTGTGACTTTAAAAGTGGTGATTTTGAGCTCGAAGGAAATGAAGGGCCGAGACAACTATGTGGACAACTGCTAAACTCTTCAGGAGATGTCAGAATCATTAGGAGTGGGTGATTCCACAGTCAGCAAACGCCTAATAGCAATCGGATTGATTCAAAAGCAAGGAAACTGGGTGTCATGCGAGTTGAAGCCGCACGACGATGAAAGACTATTTTTCACTTGTGAGCACCTCCTCGAACGCAAAAAAAAGGAAGCGTTTGAGCCACACACTTAAGCAAACACGGCCAGAATACGAAAAAACCACGCCGTTGTGGGCGTTGTGGTGTAATGGTTAGCGCGTTGGACTGTTACACAGAATGTTGCGGGTTCGATTCCTTGCAACACATTACGAGTAATAAGTAGAAAGAACTTCCTGAGTGTTGCTTGTCTTAAAAAAAAGTGATTTTTCAGCATGACAAGGCTCGAGCGGTCGTATTCTCCAGACATCGCTCATTCTGCCTGTCCCATCATATATACACTTCATATGAACAAGGCCAAAAAGGGTCGATGATTAGATTGCCTCAAAATTCAAGCCGTTCTTCCGAGCTGGTATCCGAAAGATGGGGAAAAGTTGAAAATATTTCATTTTTTCAAATTGCCATTGATAAAAAAAATTAAGTGCTGGCAGAAGAGCACTGATTGCCAATGGTATTACAAATTAAGTGCTTGCATAGCACTTATTTAGAACGCTCCGCCAACGTTAGCAAAAAGTGCTTTGCCAGTTTTTGATTTACAAAATTTACAATCATAAAAATAATAAAAGCACTGGCAAAGCGTTGGTTGTGGACGCTTTCGTAACGTTGAAAAAAAAGTGCTTTGCCAGTGCTTGATTTACAAAATTTACAGCCGTGAAAATAATAAAAGCCCTGGCAAAAGCCTGGTTTAGATCGCTTTCCCAATGTTAGCAGGAAGCGCTTTGCCATACTAGGTTAACAAAATTTACAACCGTTTTTAAAATAAAAACACATATGCTAAAGCTTTGGTTTACAACACTTTCCCAATAAAACAAAAAGTGCATTTCTAATACCAGATTAACAAAATTTACAACCATTTATGAAATGAAATGTACTCGTATATAAAGATTTACTGATTTTGTAAAGTTGTTAACAGAGGATTTCACAGTTCTTGTTTTTCACATATATTTTCTAGAACACATATATTTCCCAAAACAGAAATAATTTCCCAGAACTGAAAAAAATAACATTTATTACTTATTATTTATACATTTTAATTTTATTAGAAATTGCAGAATAATTAATATGTTTTGTTACACAGACAAAATTTACTAAAATTATGTTTGTATTATTAAACACTTTCACGCCCTCGTTTGTAAATACAAACTTTTTTTTTTTGTTCTTCAAGTTTTTTTTTTCTGGTCTAAAAATTACAGAAAAAAGTGTTAGATATTTTTATTAGTTCCAAACTTGGGGCAAAATTCTAAAATTGGAGCTGGCAAAGCACTTGTTATTATTCAAAAAGCACTTTATTAATGGTTTCGCCAGTGCTCTGCCAAGCCCTCTCCGTATAATTTTCGAAGAAAATATGAGTGCGATAATTTCAAAAATGGTGGTTTTATTTAATATTGAAAATAATTATATTTTGAAAAGAATGATCGAAATAAATTGGAATAAAATGCCATGCCTTGAAATTTGCAGACTGAGTAGATATATGTAAATTAATTAAAAGCAATAAAAAAGCCATATTTTAGTTAAATTTGTTTTCTTTTCTTTTCTTTTATTTTTTTTTTATTTTTTTATTTTTTTAATATTTCATGGTGTTTCTTAATATTAATATTTGTTATAAATATTTTAATATTTTGGCAATAACTATTTACAAAACAAAGTTTTTTATTTTAATAATTTAACTTAAAGTTAAATTGATTTTATTTTACAAAATCTATTTTATATTTATTTATACTTAATTGTTAATAATAATAAAAGGAAATTTAAACAAGAAATAAACAATAACAACACTTTTTCTTAATATAATGGAATGTATAGTCTCGTAAATTACAGGGATAAAATTGTTTATCTAAATTAATTTACAATAAGAATACTTACAATTTTATAGTCTACTAAATATATGTTTTGAATTACATAACATATAAATATATTTACACATACATACGTACATAAACCTCTGAGAAATTGAAAGATGGACATTTGTAACTATACATACAGGATTTAAAAGTATAGTGAAATAAAATTGAAACATAAATATGTGCAGATATTTCAACATGAATATCGGCTGTTCCACAATAGATCGCCCAAAAATTTAACCTTGCAAAAATGCTGGAATTCTATTTTTTAAAATCAGTAAAAATAATAAAACATTAGGACCAAAAAATATATATTTTTCCAAGATTTATAATTTTTTAAATGGAGAGTGGCCAAATTTTAGGAAAATGCATTTTAATTGAAATTGCTTAACGAATATTAAAGACAATACAAGTATTAAATTTTAAACTCTTTTTAATTTTTTTTAAAGGAACATCGCGAATAAAACTGTGGGTTTTTCGAATATCGAGAAATTTATAACGGCACTCTTTAAGTGGCTCCATAGAGTTTCAGTGTTCAAAATATAAATTAAATCAGAAGACCCAAATTCAAAAAATTCCGTTTTTTGAGCGATCTATCATGGACTAGTGCACATGTATAATCCAATTGCAATGTAATGAATCTTATTTGCATTATGCTAAATGAAACCAGCAACAATTTTCAGACGATAAAGTATTCATTTGATAAAGATATTTATATCATTTTTATATGAACTTTTGATTTCGAAACCTATTATTTTACACTTCCCTAATTATTATGAATGTAAATGTACATAAATATTTTAAAATTTAGTTTAAGCAAATCACTTCATTTTTAAAACATTATAACGTCGTAGATAATATTGGGTTTATTCCGGGGAAATAAAACACGATGCTTTTAGTTAAAAAAATTTATTACGACTAAAATTACAAAACTTAGAAAAAGATTATTGTCTAATTCAAAAACGAATAAGCAAAAAAGGTATATGAAAACATATGGGTGCCTTCATACAATGTGTGTTGCAAAACAGGGTTGGCTTATTAAAATCTAATAAAATAGATTTATGTGAACAGTTACTAAACAGAAAACGTTAAATTTGGTTGCCCATCTAAAAATCGAAATATATATGAGCATACATGATCATACATGGGCCTGTATATGATCATACATGGACATACATGGTCATATACGTCCATACATTGTTCAATATATGACCATACATGATCTCATATATGATCATATATCTTCGGATCCGAAATTTGAGGGTATATGGACGTATATGATCATATACGAGCATACATGAATAATATATGAGCATGTATGATAATATATGCACATATATCACCATATACCCTCAAATTTCGGATCCGAAGATATATGGTCATATATGAGATCATGTATGGACGTATATGACCATGTATGCCCATGTATGATCATATACAAGCCCATGTATGATCATGTATGTTCATATATATTTCGATTTTTACATGGGTGGTATTAATTCTTTAGTAAAAAATATAAAATTTTTGCAAGAATATTGTCAAGCCAGAGCTTGATTTTTTTTATTTGCAAAGTATAGAAAAATTTAGATTGCATACAATTTCTGAACTTGAAAATATAAAAACTTTAATCTATATTTGTTAGAGCTTTTTAAAAGCTTACTTTGTTTAAGTTTGCTTGTTTTTTGTTTGTGTCTATAAAAATTATGATTAAGGTGCCTTCTCATTCGCACTATAGCTATAGCATTGTTAATGAAAATTAAAATTTGGAAAACGTTTGTGGTCAAAGTTTCGGAATTTTTGAATAAAAAATATGTTGTTATAACTTAACACATCTTTTCAAATAAAATGAAGGATTTTCGAGATATTATGATAAATTTTAGCTGTATTTAAATTTTTGTTGAATTTAGCTAGTACTTCAATTTTTATTAAATGTTCAGGATAACTCGAAAATTGTTTGAGCGAATTCAAATTTTTTTTTCAAATTCGTGTTCCACATACTAAATGTTATTAGAAAAGATGTGTGCAAGACATAATTTTACCTTTGTTTTTGTTTTGTAGGGAAATCTGACCTCTAGTAACCTGTGATACCAACTTAGCGCTTTTGTATTTGCGATTTAATTAGCCTTTCCGTAGGACGTTAATTCTAATACAATTTTAACTAATTTAAATGTTTTTAACAAATAATATTAAATTTTCAAATATTTGTTTTTTAATCGAACTTACAAAATAATTGAAAATTATTCTTTTTTGTTCAAAATTTTCATTGATAAAATCAACAACTCCTTAAAATCTTGAACATTTTTAAAGCAATGAGAATGTGAAATCAAATTCTATTCTCCGAAAATTGTGCTTTTTAGCCGTTCGCATAAGTTATTCGGGGGCTTTTTCAAATTTTTTTTTCAAATTCGTGTTCCACATACTAAATGTTATTAGAAAAGATGTGTGCAAGACATAATTTTACCTTTGTTTTTGTTTTGTAGGGAAATCTGACCTCTAGTAACCTGTGATACCAACTTAGCGCTTTTGTATTTGCGATTTAATTAGCCTTTCCGTAGGACGTTAATTCTAATACAATTTTAACTAATTTAAATGTTTTTAACAAATAATATTAAATTTTCAAATATTTGTTTTTTAATCGAACTTACAAAATAATTGAAAATTATTCTTTTTTGTTCAAAATTTTCATTGATAAAATCAACAACTCCTTAAAATCTTGAACATTTTTAAAGCAATGAGAATGTGAAATCAAATTCTATTCTCCGAAAATTGTGCTTTTTAGCCGTTCGCATAAGTTATTCGGGGGCTTTTTCATTTTTAAAAAACTTACCGGTTTTAGTTTTTACCATAGCTCTACCTTTACCAACGAGCACATAATTCATTTGTAAGCTTTTGTTGTTCATAATATTTTATCTAACTCAAAAAAACCAAGAATTTACAGGACTTGGCAGCATTTTTATAAATTCTTACTTTTTAAGCAGCTATATCTGTAACTACTTAGCAAGTCTATATCTACTTTAATTTGTATGGAATATTTATATAAAATCCGTAAAAACCTTATATCCAAAAAAACCGAAAACCAGGATTTTGGTGTCGGTTAACCAATTTTAAAAGAAAATATGTATTTTTCAGGTTTTCCGTAAATTTTCAACTCTTTTAACCAGCGTCGCCAGAGGGAAGAACACATTCCTAAAGCCTAAATGATTTTTAAAGTTAATATAAATCGACGAATACTTTATCTCTTGAAAATTGTTAATGTGTAAAATGCTTCATTTACATCTGGATTCAAATCGAGATTGCAGAAAAAATCTCGTGGAAAATCCCAAATTTCCCATGCAAATAAAATCCTGCAAATTCACGAGATTTGTAAGAAATCTCGTGAAAATCTCGCAAGTGTCTTTTCTTTTGCAGAACACAACACTGAGTTTCGCTTATTTTGTAGACTTTTCGCATAGCAATGCTGGTCAACAGCTGACAAAAATAAATATCAAAAAAATATCACAATAATAAAATAATTATTAAAAACACAATAAAAATAAATTTACACTAAATTAAAATGTGTAACTTATTAAAAGAACAATTACGTGGTTCTAATTTTTACTCCCGGTGGCGAAAACAACAAAGAAAGCTTTAAAAATTATCAGTCGTAATTCCACAAATATATTGAAAATTCTTTATACTAGCTTGTAGTTCTAACAATTAAATAAATTTTTTACAATAAATAATCAAAATTGTATCCCGCCAAAGAGTAAAGCGGACTTTAGAAACATTTTTAATATGAGTTTATTTTTTGTGTTGGTTTGTTTACAAAGATATGTGGTTGTCAAATCGAAATCTCGCTTAGTGTATATGTAAACGGTCAAGATTTCTTTGCGAGATTCTCGTTACGGTATTTAAAGCCAAATGTAAACGCAGCATTAACAAAATTAAAATCTGGTTTAAAATCTTATATTCATTTCATCCAGAGTGTTATCGAACTATATAATTTATTTAGCTCTTTGCACAGAAAAAATTGTTGGTTGGAAATAAAAAATTGAATGTACAATGCCGGAAATTTAAACCAATAGATACCTATCAGTGCTTAGATATCTACTAGTTTTTGTTCGTCTACGCGGTAGGTATTTAAGAAATTACAGGAATTTAATTAAAATGTAATTGAATTATTTACGTCATTTTTCAACAAAGTTTTGAGTAAAGAATGTAATCAAAATGTTTATACAAATGTATAAAACCTTTAAATTGATTTAATTAACATTTTAGTTGAAGTAAAGAATGCTTTTCAAATGCCCGAATATTTGCAACGAACTTACTTCGTTCAAAAAAATTAAAACTTTTCTTAAAAAACGGCTCAGATTATTTCGAAATATCTAGAATTTGGATTTCTAACATGCCTGAATACTAAAAAATCAACTAGTATTAAAAATATTTAGGCTGTGCGCGTGTAGGCTAAATTGAAGCTAAGCTAAACTAATTCTTCTGTCATACTTACATCTCTAAAAATTTTAGGCTTAAGTGCGCGAAGTTTCATCTGCACATTACATTTAGATCACCATCCAGAATTTTGGAAATGTTTAGCAAATATTTTTTTATTGAAATTTATAGAAACGCATATATTAAATAAATTCAAGCACAACAAATTTATTCAAATTAATCATGGACCAAGTAAGGTCAATGGCAAACAATACGGGTGGAATTATTAAAATACAGTGGACGTCCAATAGTACGTGCATTCATTTCCACGAATTTCCCAGAGTACGAAAAACAATTTTTTTGCATTGGCAGTTCTGTAGTACAAACCAAATTTTTTTTGCTATTCGATATTACGAATAACTGTTTTTTTTTTGTAAGAATATGCTTGTTTCTAAGTGTTACTTTAAAGTTGTGTACTAAATTTTTTTGAGGTAAGAAATTTAATGGTGATAACAAATGTCTTGTATCGCGTGTTTTATATTTGATACATACAAAATTTTAAAGTAAAAGAAGTCAAAAAGAAGCAAATTTTAAGATAAAAATTATATAAGACAGTGAAGGTGGAAATTCTCTACAGAATAATAGCGAGTGGTTTTTATGCCGAAGAAAAATTTCATATTCCAGTAAAACGCAGTTAAAATGAAGGGGTCTGGAATTTCATAAAAAGTTTTTTAGGGCGAATTTTTTGAAAGTGATGGCTTGATTTGACTTGATTGTTTTTTTTTTTAATATTTATTAATTTGTTTTCTTTTTTTTTTGTTTTAAATATAAAACTAAACTAAACTATTTGCAAGTGTTTTATTTTATATAAAAGGGGGAAAAACTGTAGTCCAATAATACGAAATTTCCAACATTATGAAAAAGCCTGATATTATATAATTCGAACTATTGAACGTCCACAATAAGTTGTAATATTTTAACTCCTGAACTTTTAAAATTATAATTTAAATAAACAAAAGTTGTAAAATAAATTAACGATATATTTGGGCAATTCACAGCCAGTATTGTATTTTGTTTATTGTATAGAAATACACTATACAAATATTTTGTTGTGAAAAGTCTGTTGTATTTTCATGTTTTGAAAACGTCAAATTGTAAAGAAGAAAAATAAAAGTATTTATAAATTTAGAGTAACAAAAAGAAAATAAAAAATATAAAGGTGAAGGTGAAGGTGAAAAAACTGGTATTCACTTAAGAGTGATATTTTATGATACACTATACCACATTTAATAAACAGAGCAAATGAAGTTGTAAAGTTGTATTAGATTTTTATGTTTAAATTACCAACAACAATTTTACACTTTTGTAAAGTAATACAAGATACAACAGATACAACGATACAATACCTGTTGTGAATTAAACAATTGTTTTTCTTTGGAAAAACATATTGCGTAAACTATGGGGAAAACTTTTTGACTACATTTGACTTTTAAGATAAATATCAATTTATAAAATATCAATAGCTTTTTTTCTCAATTTAACATCTATAACTATAACTACTTGAAAACAAAACTACTATCCCTACTTTCGTATATGGTCTTCGCCGGAACGCGAAATAGAGCAATTATATTTTTGCCCTGGTTTCAGTGTATCGATAAAGTAGGATTTTATTTTCTTTATTTGATACTGTCGAAAAATTATAAAATTTTCTAAATAAACGAGGGCTGCCTACAAAATAAATTTCATAAGGCTTTATTTTAAAATATTGCATACTGTGGTAGAATGGATAATTTAGATGTTAAATTATTCTACAAACTGTTAAATTATTCTACAAACTGTATTTCAAATTGGATGATTAATAATTACTTATCAATTAATACAATGAAGACAAATGCAATGTTATTTTCGACCTCACATAATTATGTTCAGGATATATGTTTATCTATTAATGGAACTAATATTGAGTTTGTACACCAATTATGTGTCTTATGTGTAGTTATTGACTGCAATTTGATATTTGAATATCATATTAGATATCTTACGTCAAGGGTATTTTTTATTTTAAGGTGATTATTTAGTACAAATCTTATTATTCCTGTTTATGTCGAGGAAAGAATTGTTCACAGTACTAAATTAGGTCTGTTCGACGTACGTTACCGCGGGCACCCGCGGGAACCCAATCTTACCAGAAAGCGTTTCTTGTAACAAAAATTGGGTAAATGAGAGTGTTCATGAGAGAGTAATTGTGTTTCTCTTTTTACCAGAACTTACCCGTACTTTTTGTTTGGGTAAAATGGTAAATTTGTCAAATCATCAGCTGCTGCTAATAAATTAACTGTTTTGCATTTTTGAAAAAAAATTAAAGTTAAATAAAAGTTTACTTTAAACAACTTTTCCTTCTTAATTATGAAAAATACATTTGAAAATGTAAATAGATATTTGCCATTTCAAATATATTTATTGATTAAGCTGTTTTTTAATATGAATAAATTTTACGTTTATTTTTGGGTATGAAATGTGGTTTTGTGCGTTCGCAGTATTTTGGGCATTTTTATGGTTTTGTGAGAGAATTTTTTGCTTACTCTAATTTTACCAGACTTTACCCAAAATTACTTCGTACAGACCTATTGTTTGGAGGTATTTTCTGGTACTTGTATATATATATATATATATATATATATATATATATATATATATATATATATATATGTATATATATGTGCACGGCGCATGTTGCGGGGACGGTTTTTCTTTGCACAAGTTACTATGAAGACATTTTGTTACTTTGAAGACTGTCCTTAAACTTTTCTTTGTTCTACTGTTTACACTGAAGACATTTTACTGGATACAGCGCATATTATAGGGACTTTTTTGGCAACTGGTTCAGCAATTTTACCCTACTACCCCCGCCCACCAATCCGAATGTTCAAACCGCTACCATTTCGCACACTTGCATTTTCGTAATGGATATATTTTCATGAAATGAGCCAAGGAATACGCTGGTGAAATCCGGCGTGTCGTGACTGAATCACCCTGTATATTCAGCACGAATTCTTGAACATGTTATTGGTTTTCTTGGAACATCGTTTCGTGATTTTATTAAAATACGTCTTCTATTATATTTATATTGAGTTTTTAGTATAAATTGTCGTTTGTTTATATCAAATTTTTTTTAGATTTACTAGATCTACTAGATCTCATAGTCTAATTTCACCGTTCAATACTTCTTAGGTAAGTCGGTCTTTTCATAGGCGTGGGGTTTTATTATTTAATGCGCTGTCAGCATCTTTAAGGCAATTCAATTATAGTGATCATGTTTATAAAAAGAAAACTTTTAAATAACTTTCGATAATAACAACAATTTTCTACAACATCTTACAACATAGAGTGGATAACTAAAATAATTCTTTTTCTCGTTTCAATTTGGGATAGCAAAATATAATTTTATCCCATCCTCATAATAAATAGTTATCAGGGTTTTAATTTCTAAATTTTAAGGTAACCTTAACTGAGTGGAATATTGTAATTCATTAATTGGCCTCAAGGCTGTTGAAAATAAAAACATTATTTATAAAAAGGGATCTTGTTGTTTAGGGTAAAAAAAAATATAAAAAAAATTGGAGACACTAAAATTATTTTGTATGTCCTTTACTAAACTAAATACAAACTGACAAAAGGTTTTAAAATTTTTTTAAAAAAATATTTAAAAAATGTTCAAGTTTCATAAAAGTTTGGAAACCCGAATTAAGTTTAGATTTTATTTAGCCAGTTCTTACCAACCCTTAATTTAAAATTTCTTTTGTTTAATTATTCATGAATTGTTTATTTGACAATGCAATTTTTTAATAATTCCACCTGCTATTGTTACGTCATGATAAGGACTGATTTTTAGAAGATGAACAAAACAATAACAGAACTGTCGTTTTTCCAATCTATGAAAGTAGATATGAAGAACTTAAATTTTCCGTACATGTATTGAATCATTTGGCGTTATTTAAATTTTTTAAAAACATCATGAATTAATACATTTTTTTCCTAAATTTAAATTTTAAACAACATTGTTTTTGATATTAATATAAATTTTGAAAGAATTCATTGTGTTTTTATAATATTTTGTATAATGCGAAGAAATGCCGAAAAAAGTAATTTTGTTTTGAAAGTTTCTAAATATTTTTATTCTGATATTTGTCATAAAAGTAGAAATGGCGACAAAACACTTTGCGAGTGTCACTCGAAAATAATTTTGTTTGAAAAATATGTATTTAAAAAATAAATTAAGGTTTCAATTTAGCCTTTTCGTACGCATTTTAAAGGTTTAAACGAGACTAAATTATAGTTTCACCGTAAGTAGAATTATAATCAGCTTTATCTTCACGAGGTAAAAAATTCTTCGGACAAGTCGTCAAACATTTGTAAAAGATGTTTTTACCGATGTGGTGTCCGACGTGATTGCATCTCCTAAATTTAAATTCTCCTTAGACAAAGACCTAATTAAAAAAAGCAAATTATTCACCTTTTCAATTTAATTTACTATTTAAAGTCTGAAGGATATATTTTACGCGACAAAAACTACTTACTTTGCTTAAGGTTTTCATTCTGTTTCTTTACCTTAATTAATAATAATGTCTTTTACTAAAATTAAAATTTTCAAATGCTTTTTAAGCATTTACTTCTTTACGTATCTAAATATGTACATTATAAATTTGTGTCATTTCTTTATAATTAAAATCTAATAGAATATAAAAAAATTTCATATAAAGAATTTTACTAATTTGTTTTTTTCTTTTGAGATTTGCAAATTTCCATTTCATAGAAAATTATTTTGTTGCACTTTCCTGTGGAATTTACATCTAGTTTTCAGGATAAATTAAAATAAATACATATAAATATTGAGCAAGATGTTGCATACTTTTTGTGTTATTGCAATGATAAATTTATTATTTTGTGCGATTATTTAATTCTTTTTTTAGCATTCTTAAGAATTGGACGATTTTGCAATTTTGACTAGGTTTAGGACGTTTGTTTTTTTCTCCTTAAAATATTTTAAATATTTTGTTAAAAAAAAAAGGAATAATTTAATTGTTCTAATTGGGTCTGCAGGCATCAAGTCACACTTCACTTTGCATGCAATGCACACTGGAGTCTTGTGATAATTCATCCAGTGAAGATTCTAAAAAAAGAGAGAAAAGAAAATTTAAATATAATATTTGTTTATATAAAAAAAAAAAACTTAATAATCATGTAATATTTTTAAAATTTTTAAAAATAAACTCTTGAATATGTACTTAAAAAATGTCAACATCAAAACGCCTTTAGCAATTTATGTAGTAAAACAAATTGCTACTAGTAGTGATTCGAATTCTAGCAACAATTTTAAAAAATTAGTTTTAGAAGTGTTTTCGAGGGAAAATGTTAAATATCGGTTCATAGAGTTTAATAGTTAATGAAAATAAAACATCGATATTTTTCAACTTTTTATATTGTATCATCATCTAAAAATTAAATCGATGTTAAACTAAACTGTTTCAGAATTAGTATTTTGAAACAAAACTTACCATGTGGCGGATATAATCCCGATTTATTGCCATTCAATTGCATGGGATTTTGAGCATTATTCTGAAATGAATATGTCAGCTGCAGGTTAATATGGCGGGCAAATGAGTTACCTTCAGGTTCACGCACTAAAATCAAAAATATGTTGGAAAAAATATTTCTATAAGTATCACTATTTGGTTCCAATAAAAAACGTTATTAATAACAACAAATTTAAACTACAAAAGCAAAATAAGTAAAGGAAATAAAGTTATTGCTACAAACCTCAAAAACATTTTAAATTTATTAGCAGTCATACCAGAATCCAGAACTCTAGCGAAAAAAATACCAAATGTATGATCTGTATAGATTTCTAATACGTACAACATTTTTTTTAATTAGAAAATGCGCTATTCTGAAACTTAGCTTTATAATGGTTTTATCCATAAATGGTATTAGTATTACCAAGTCACACCTAGTTTAATAGATATTATTCGAAATGGGAACCGAACTATAAAGTGTCTAATATTGTTTTAGATGCTCCCCAACGGATGCATTATCCCAAAATCCAATTTCGGGACTATGCTCAAAAATCATATTGGATGATTAAATAACTTAGCCCGGCCACACACAAATACTTTAGTGGTTAAGCTGACATACCCTAGACTTAATAATCGTAACGTGTTGTCGGCTGGCAGTAGACAATACCTTTATTTGGCAATGTCGTTCGAAAATATTTTACTCTTGGGATTATGACCAAAAGTATATTCCAACTTCTAGCTTAGAGGTTATGCCCGAAAACTTTTGAGACATATTGAAATGAAAAAATTACAAAATTTTTGGCATCATACTCGCATTTTACGAGAAGACGCATAAAACCGATAAACCTTAGATTTGAATTCTAAACGTTGAGGGACTGCGATGTTAGTGCCTTAAATAAACTATGTGCCATTGTAGTCATCAATGAACAAGTACACTTAAAATAGTTTGTATGTTAAAATAACAGAAAATGCCAGAAATGATATTTTATTTCAAACCCGGTCTACTTACTTTTCATTTAAGTAAAATGATTTTTGTTTAAATAACTGACATCCGTAAGAAACAAATGATTAATCAGTTAAAATGAATATTAAAGTTTTACCTACCAATTCCTTAAAAATAAATGATTTAATGATTTATTTGAAATTGTTTCGGTTTTTGTATTTTTTGTCTACAAAATGTATGTATGACACTTTTTGTGTGAATGTGTTTGTGTATTTATGTGTGTTTATGAAATTCTTGTAATTTGAATTAAAATAATTTTGTAATTTAAAAAAAAACAAATTGGAATTTTTTGATTATTTTTAATGAAACAGTCAGTAAACTAAATTTAAATTTGTTATAACTGTTACGGACACAAATCAGCCACAGATTTCCGTTGCGTGGGTAATTTTTTATTAAATTTCAAACAAATGAAACTGGAAATATAGGTAAATTATAGTAAATCATTTCAAACAAATGTAAGAAAAAATTAATATAGATATTCCTTTGAAAAATATATGCATGTTCCTTAATTTTTAAATGGAACGGAAAACTTTTCTATTAAACTACATAATATTCTGAGTATATATTTATATATGGATGTATTTTGGCACAGTATTAGGATTTACCTGTACTATATAAAATGAAGTCTTTGTTTAACAAATTTATTTTAAACATATGTTTCCAATAACTGTTCCGATATGTAACATATTATAGACATTTCAAGATTTAATATGTGAACAGAAACGATACATCGCCTTTAAATATGTGTTTGGCACCAAAGTACTTTTGGGTTTCAAATTGTACGACAAAAAGTGCTATGGTACCAATTTTGTTATTCCAGAACAAGTTAGATTCTATGCACAAAGAAATGAGATCACAATAGAGTTTCCGTTAATAAAAAAAGGGGAAAATTTGTTAATACTAGCAAATAATTGAAAGAAATACTAAAATATGTTACTTGTCTGTTCCTAATTGTACTATAAATACCTATATAACTTTATCATCCCTGCTTATATACTACACTCTAAAAAATGTTTGTAAATGTTCTACAATAAAATGGGTAAAGTTTTATGTAATATTACGAAAATTCGGTATATATAAACAAAAAATGCCTAAAAATGTTTTGTACACACTTTCATATACAATAATACACACAAAAAGTATTTTTAGACATAATGTGTTTAAAGTTAAACGCATTGTGCCTAAAATTAGTATTCTTTTGTTAAATTAAAATTGTACGCACAAATTTTGAAAATATACTAACTTAGAATGGTAATAAATATATTGGTAATAAATATATTGAAATTGGAAAATATTAAAAAAATAAAAAAGCTAAAAATAAAAATTAATTTTTAAAAAGTTTATAAATATAATATTTGTGAATATTGTGAATTTAAATTTAAGATGGCCATCATCACAGCAAATACCCATTCGAAATATATTATAAATTATATTAATAATTCACTATTATTAAAACATACATACTGGTACATAAAATAAATTTATTCTTTCAAAAAAAAAATATATTTTTCAGCAGTTTAATTTAAATTGGTAAATATACGCATTATTTGGTATATACGCATTTCATGCGTATATTTACACTTCAAATAGATTAAAAATTACCCATTTTGTGTGCACCAACTTACGCATAATATATGTACTTTTGTTCGTTTACGCACACAGATTAAATTTACCCAACTTATAGTAGGAGTACAGTTTCATACTATAAGTTGGGTAAATTTCAACAGAAATTAATTAGAGTGTACTACAGCAAAAACTACAACTACTACAAAACTACTTACTTTTATTCTTACCAGCATGTATGTGTTTTTTCTGACGTGCCCGTGAGTTTTGAAACCAAACTTGCGTCACTCGTTTACTCAGACCCGTCACTGAAGCAATCCGTTCTAAATCTTGACCATCCGGATTACTGTCAATTTGAAAGTTGGCTTGTAACACTTGTAATTGCTCTTCAGTAAATGTGGTACGAACACGTTTCGTTTTACTCTTGTGATAACCATCACCATCACAGCCATCTACAAAAATTAAGATATAAAAAAAGTACTACGCATATAATAACATACTGTGGGGCAATATAATAGTCGAAAAAAATTTTGCAGAAATGTTTATCTAAAAAAAAAATTAATAAATCAATATTATTAAAAATTTGAGGTAATATTAATACAACAATATTGAATATTTTCTTGAAATAAATTAATTTTATTAATGGGGTTATTCCGTAACTATGAAAAATTGTCACATCAAAATATGCAACTCTACCATATTTAGGATAGGGAGAGTCACAAAATGTAAAATTTTTCTAAAGGTATATACAAAAGTTTACCTAATTATAATTTTCATACTAAATATATTAGAGTTACTTATTTGAGCGTGACAAATTTTCGCGTAGTTAGAGAATAACCCCTTTAATTTCGATGTGACAACTTTTTATATTTTATAGTTATGCAATAACCCCATTACCAAAGCGCACATATTTTTCCTGGTGCAAAATAATATTAATAAAAGGTTTAAACTAACTTCATTTGAGATTGCCTCCTAAGCTTCAATTAGAGCGGGTGTAAGGTGCTCAATCTTGCCATATTTTGCGTGCAATACTGGCCAGAAGTGCAGGCTGTCCTTTGTAATTGAGGGATAATATATGACTCTAACCTCATGCGATTATGGTTAATGTTGTGAGCAGCTGCATTACCTTGCTGAGAAATCATATTAATCACTGTTTCTTAAAAAAGAGTTTCAGGTTTTTCTGGAGAAAAGCAGTATACTCTTCGAATTCATTTAGGTACTCGGGAAAGGTAACTCTAACATACTATAGACACTGAATGCTCCCCAAACTGTCATTTTATTGTTACTATTTTTTTTTATAAACCCCATTTTTTACCATCGGATAGAATTATCTGTAATGAATACTTTTAAAAGTATGTTGACTAGAGATAGCAAAATTTTACCTTCCTTGTACTAGTCCATTCTCATATTATTTTTAGCAAATATAAAAAGTGCTTTTTTGTGCGTTTGGCGAATAACTAAAGAATGCCGTAACACCCCATTTACAGTCCAGCGGGACACATTTAGACCACATTCGTGAGCGTGATAATTATGCACCAGCCAAAGAACAAAATATTTGTTGTAATGGTTTTTTAAAACACAAATACAATTTTTTGATTTCTAATGCTCTTTCAGATGACATAAACAGATTTCCCCACGTTTTTGTGTAAACTTAAGAAATCGTAAAAAGGCAATGCGGCTATAATACTGCGCCACAGTGCATATTAAACACTAACAAGGAAACTCTGTTAAGGGGTACTTCCAGATTTCGATGAAATTTGGATATAATATAGAAACAAAATTTAAACATAGCGGTCCAATAACATATTAAGGTGATAGAAATTGGTTGTTTTAAACTTTTTTGCTTCAAACCCTTTTATTGATTTAAGTACTACTTAAAAAGGTCATCAACAAAAATATGCCATATGATATCGCAAAATTTGTATATCGTTTCTTCGGAACGAACATGAATAAAAATGCAAGAAACTAAAAATTGGTTAATTTTTGACCCAATATTTTAAATATTAAACATAAGATTGGTCAGTTAAAAAGGTACTAAAAATTTTATTTTAGTAACCTTTAGGAGAAACCCAATCAACGGGACTTCCTTATATGTATGAATGGATTAAGTCTAAACATCAGTTAAATAGTTATTTAACATTAGTAGCCAGCCAGAAATATATTTATATTTAATAGTACTTTACAATTAATCTGCATAATAACATGTTTTGGATTAGATTTGATATGTCTATATAGGTGGACAATGTAAGAACAATAATCAAGTCATTGATGTTAATGTCTCACTCGCAGAATAGTTGCAAATATATCCCAGTAAAATATTTTATTTCATATTTCAGGAAGCGACCTGATTCTGATTTCATATTTAACTAACATATAGCGGGTGATGGGTGTAATGGTTAGCGCTTTGGACAGTTACACAGAAGGTTACAGGTTCAATTCCCAGCGACGTTAATATAAATTTAGATAAATAATATGTACGAGTTTTCTATCCTATCAAATCATTAACCTTTTGACTCCAAACCTTTCGGTTTTTGAAACATGACGTCATTAAAATTGGCAAAAACGTCCATAAAAAGTCGCCCATAACTTCTAAACTATACAACCTAAAATTTTCCTATTGGTACCATTACCTTCAGAATGGCGTCCTTATTTTTTTTTTTTTTTTGTATAAAAAGGTAAAAGTTCATTTTTTTAAGTTTAATGTTCAAAGACCCATATCTCAAAATCCAATTTTTTTAAAATTGGATTTCAATTAAATTTTTGAATTATTTAAAAAGAAATGTTATTAATGTTTGTATATAATCCTTGAAACTGCAAAAAAATTATATGACAGAATACTGTAAACGATAATCAATAAGTCCGTATTAAATGTTGTACATAAACGCCTTCTAAAGCAAATTGTTGGGATATATGTTAGAGTTCAAGTCCACTGTATGTATTTTATGGCATATGTTGGCAGTCGATAAATACGTCATAGAATTCAAGACATTGCTGAACATCAAACAATATTTCTTTGAAGTATATATTGTGGAACTCGTGAATTCGACCTTTTTTTGGAACATCTGAATGTATATGGGGACATATGTTACTACATTGTTAGATCTATCAAAATACTGCTCTGTTTTATTTGATATTTGAAAATTTTAATAAGGCTCCTACAGGAGAACAATAAATTCTCATTGAGATTGTTATCTAACCTGACAAATATTTTTAGAAGTTCTAAAAACGTCGTACAAGAATGAAATCCGGATAGGGACCAGACAAAAACAAATTATTTTACACAATTTGGAATTTTAGTAGACTTAATTAGTTTAATGTAATTAGAGTTTTTCCCAAAAAATAAATATATTTGAAATAATTTGAACTTCCCTATTCTAATAACAAATTTCCTTGATTTCAGAGCAAATTACCAACTTGTCTAAAAAATAAACAGAGTTATACAGGGACCATTGTTTATTCCACACAAATTTGATATTAATAACTATTGTTAAGCACTAAGCTCTGACTATATTTTGATAAATTTGCAGGTCTTAAAAGATACAGAATTATATTAAACTTTCATACATTTAAATACTATATACTACCTACGATACCTACAACAGATTCATTTCGAATATATTTACGTAGTAGTTACATAGTACCTATGATACAATGGGTAGTTTTTATGTTTTATTTTTGGTTATGGTTTTTGCTTGGTTTATAACAGAAGCACGTTTGTTGTCAACTTGTTGGCTAAATGGCTGACTGACAGAGGAACTTCAGTAACTTAAGAATTGTCTGAAAGTAACGAACAAACGAAATGTCGGCAGACTAACTGACTGACAAGGAAACACCGTTGATGGATACCCTTCAATTGCATTAAAATTAAAATGTGTAAAGAGGCTAAAAATTTATACCGTTTTTGGTTTTTTTAAGTTTGTTTCAAGGAAACGATATAGAAATTTTGTATCAATTGAAATGTATTCTTTACCCTTTTCAAAGGGTACTAAAGGGTGTTTTTTTCAGAGGTTGAGAACTTTAATTCAATATAAAACACAAACTTACGAAAGTAAAAAAAATTGTAATTAATTATTTAAATACTAAAGTCTCATCATTAATATTTATTCTCTTGTATATAACAATTTATCTGTAAATGGCGTAATTTTTTCTACTGCCCTACGAATAAACCGCCAAATGGAAGTCATTAAAGTCAATGAAAGCATTTTTTTTTTGTTCAAAGTTATCTGAAAATCATTTGCAAAAGGTTATTTTATCATGATAGAAAAAAATAAATTTTTGGCTGTCACTTTTAGCCGAATAATAAATTGAAAATTGGTCCTTACAAATGTCCTTTAAAAAAGGTTGTTAGGGTACACATGTTTTTTAATACTAAATGCCAAAAAATTAGCAATCAAATAAAAATTTAAAATAATTCAAGTCTTTATGTGTTTTATTTTAAAAAAAAATTTCTCAACCACCAAAAAAAAACTTTTAAAATAAGTAATAAAACGTTTCAAAACAAAAACATTTAGAATAATAAAATCCAATTTTACTCCCTATATATTTGATGTTTCTTAAATTTTTTTTTTACTTTTGTCTCCTATTTCTTAAGTCCAATTTATTTGTTTTGGAAATCTGTAGTAACCCCCCAACAGAGTTCCCTTGTGAGTGACTTACTGTATGGTTGTTCGGTTGGTTGGTTGCTTGGATGGATGGCGTCAACTTTTATTATTGTTCTATATACATATGTACATATGTATGTATATTTAACATTGTTTGGTTTCGCTTTAGTTATGAATGACATGGTTTTTGTCAGATTCCGACATTTATTTGTACGTGGCTAAATGTTAGAATAAAATCTTTGATCGAAATAAGCGCATGTCATTCACACATAATTCGTCATTCGACAAGGTAAACTAAGGTAAGTAAATCAGCTCCTGTATTTAGCGTAGCAAATCCGAAGGAACCAACATTTGGCTCCAATAGACAATTAAAAAATACAAATGTATAGTTTTCTTATAACTTACCATCACTTGATGTAGTGCCACCTTCTACTGTTTCCAAATAATGTGCTTTACATAGTACCCGATCTTCCATGAGTGCAAATTGTTCGCCGGTTGATAACTGTCGCCCACATTGATCGCACGCAAAGCAGGCTAAATGAAAAACTAAATCACGGGCACGACGTACCCAATCGGAGGCGGAAATACCACGACAGCATTTTGAACATTTTGCACCAAAGCTTCTGTGAAAAAAAAAATAAAAAATAGATAGCAAAAAAATATGACATGAATTGAAAATCTATTTAAAATGTTGGTAAATAGAACATTGTTTTTTTTTTTGTTGGTCTCAAAATGTCTCAATTCATATTCTATTCAATTGTATATTGAGACATCGACACTTGTGAGACACCGGAAGTGTACTTTTTTTATTCATTCATTCTGTCTGTCGTTCTTTCTTTGTGTAACTGTGTCTGTGTGTGTGTGTGTTTTATATTGTCTTTAAGTACGTGTGACAAATAAATACCCGGTTTAAAAGGCTGGTTGGTGTCTTTTATACGAACATCCAAAGTTTTTCTAATGAGTTGCAGTTTTGTATTATTGGTATGAGTTTGTATTTCTTTTGTAGTTGTTGTTAGTATTTATGAAAGTTTTGAAACTCTTTTTCAACAACAACAACAACAAGAACAGATACTGAATAATTTAAACTTAAAATTCTTAACTTGAAAAGCAAATATTTTTACAGCA
The DNA here is from genome assembly GCA_949748255.1 of Eustalomyia histrio. Taxonomy (NCBI): domain Eukaryota; kingdom Metazoa; phylum Arthropoda; class Insecta; order Diptera; family Anthomyiidae; genus Eustalomyia; species Eustalomyia histrio. The sequence goes on along the minus strand of OX456524.1, from coordinate 93,436,833 downwards.
TCTTATAAACATTTATGTTTTTGTTTTTCTTATAATTTATGTTCTTTTCATAAATGTTAAGAAAACATTGTAGATACACTTTGGATACTACCAACTTCTACTTTATCTACTGCTTCTACGTATGACGGTTGTTGTAATGTTTACATTTGGTTTTATGGCATTGAACACGTACATTCATAAATATGTACGTTTGACTCTCTGCCCGTCTGTCCATTTATCTGTATAAAATAAACATACACATTGGGGACATGATGCATACATCCGATGTTGAAAAGTCATGCCTCAATTCAATTCAAAACAACGAATCAATGAAAAGGCATCTTTTGAGATCAAAATTAAATGACAAAATAAAAGTAATGAAGTTTGTGTATCAAGTGTAGCAATAATTTGCAGTTTTAATAGCAACGAACATTTTTGTTTAACTCTTTAATGGGCGACTTACAGTTATGAAAGGTTTTTATTAATGATATCAGATGAAGAATAGTCGGAGCTTCGAAGAAACTAATACCCTAATAATTATTATTATTTATTTTTTTTTTGTGAATTGAACTTATATTTTGAGATTGAGGAAATTTAATGAATTTCAGTTTTTTTTTTTTTTTGAAAAAATTCATATTAGTTTTTCTAGATTTCTTCGCAAAATTTAGAAAAATTTATTTACTGAATAAATTCTTCTTTTATTTATTCAGATGTGTACATAATTCTCTGAAGGAACCCTAGGGTCGATTGATCCAAGGTGATAAATCTGTGATAGATTAATGAGGGACATATACAATATAATTCAGTGTCTGCAAAAGTGGTAATTGCTGTAAAATTACCAGTGCTCCAACTATTGAAATGGTGGCAGAACATTGACTGGCGCCTGTTACAAAGCTGACATAATACTGAACTGTTTTAAACAGAACCGACTTTGTGACTGCAGAAATGATGAGATAACACTAATCTAATGGTATCCCTAAAAATCCAAAAATTTGTTATTAAAAATTTTGATCGACGTCTCTTTTCTCTTAACATTTTAAAAATTGTATTACAAGTTCCATTAAATGAAAAAATATGAAAAATATTTTTCGTTTGACTCCATTATGGACATTGTTCCGTTTAATCGTCTATATAATTGAAAATGGATATCTGTTTGGAAATTTCTCAAGTTAAGTTTAATTCAAAAAGCCTACTAAGTGCTGACTATAATACTGACGCTTAGAATTTCTTTGATTAAATTATATTAATCCATTTTCAAAATAAAATTTTTTTATGAGTGTGATTAATTCATAATTACTTTTAAAGAATAATTTTTTTTTATGATTTACATAATGCGCAAATTATAAATCAAATACATAATTTTTCTTAAAGTAAATTCCTAGCCTAGCTCTACTCCTTTTAAACGAAATTGGAATTAAGACTGTCTGTGCGAAAAATGTAAAAAATTGTATATAAATCAAATAAACCCCTGAATTATTTTTAATATGTCGCATGTGCGCTTTTGATACGATTCTAACCAATACGTTAATGTTTGTAATTATAGAGATTAGCAAATCCATATAGGCCCGTACAATTTTAGGGATGTTTTTTTTAATATTAGATTTTTTAAATATTCAAATAGCACGTAAACCCGTAAAACTATAACGATTTTTTTAAATTGTTGGATTTTTTAAATATTCAAGCAACAATTTTTAAAGAGACATCTAAATTTTTTATATTTCATCAAAAAGTGTTAGCGGAAGGTTAAACTAACATTTTCTGACGACAATCCCCAACGATATTCGAGTCAAATTTTATTTTTTTTTTTTAAAGTATATTGAAACACTAATTCCATATTCTCCACTTCAGCCACTTATACGTCTTACACAACAGCAGCTTGCAAGCAGCTTGCTTTCTGCAGGGTAGGCGAAAAGTCACATCTGCGTGTAAAAATTCTAAGTCACTGGCTGGACTTTATAGAATCTTTTAGCAACACGTTCTTAATATGGCACACGCGAAAGAAATATTGACAGATTACATGTCATGTTCACTTGCAACAGTCAAGTGATATGTCACGAAACTATTTATTCCCTACAAGTTCTGTGACATAACACATTGCGATTGATATGTTAGATATGTTACCAGTTTTTTTTATTAATTACTTGTCCTCAGTCTTGTGGTAGATTTGGGCCAATGCAGTGATATGGTACCCTAAGCAAGGCTTAAAAGGAATAAATTGCCACCTCGTATGACAAGCCCATGTTGAAGTTACCGGTTACTTTCATATAAGAGAACCAACTCGAGGACCGGTTTCTGCCACAAAGTTCCTTTCACGTGACCAACTCTGTGACTGGTGCTTAAAACGAATTCTCGGTTAAAGAGAATTGTTTCTGACAGTCTTTGAAACAAAATAAATTTCCATTTTTCCTTTAAATTTTCCAGTTAAATAAGAGATATTTACAATTAACGCGAAGAATGGTAATGACCAGAATATGCATTCCATTCGGCAAATGTCTTATAACTTTTTCTGTCTGTTCTCCATGTTTGCAAAAATTATGAAAATTTGAATAGATCAGCAACATACTTTACTAATTTTCAAACTAGTTAATAATTTTCTTATATTGTTTCCATGCTGAACACAAATTTATTAAAATTTTTAAATCGTTCAAAGGGGGCTTTGAGATGTAGCTACTTGACTTTTATTTAAAATCATTTTTTTCTACACCAGAAATGGATGCATCATTTGGTGATCTCATTTGTGCAACTACGTGTATATTGATTTTTTTTTTTAATTTTGTCTAGCTGGAAAGACAATTTCTAAGATTTTGGAATATCTATCGATTAATGAGGAAAAGTAATAGAAAAATTAGTTTAACAGATTCACTCTAGGTATGATGCATTCTATAGTTAATGATATTGATTAATTTTAAAATAAAAGATTCATTATCTTACAGACAAGAAGTTTTATTAAAGCCAGCAAAATATTTTAGAACCGTTGTTTAAATTTCAAGTAAAAACTTTTCACGGCAAAAACAACTTCCTGTGAATTACTGTTTAATTGAATGAGATATGAAATAAATAAGCCGAATAATTTATTCAAAACTGGCACAGAGATTCAATAGATATCACATTGGATTATATTGCAAACTCTATGGATAACAATGTGATATTTTATACGAATTTTAATCGCAAAGAAAACTGATGTAAAAGGGTTAAATATTATATTTATTTTTATTTCAGGTTGTTTATTTTAGTACTTTTTACTCTAACATCAAACAATCGAAAATTTTCTCTTTTTCAATTTATATCAACAAATACAAACTTTATCATTGTCACCATCATCGTCATCATCATCAACAGCACCATCATCGTAGGTAAATATTTTGTCAATTGAATTGAATATTAGATTTTTGAATCGATGATATTTTTTGTTTGCGTTAAAGATTAAAAAAACAGAAAATGTTGAAATCTATAAATGTTTTGAAAGTTGACGAAACAAAATAAAATAAAACATTAACAAAGTTTGTTGTTACATTACAATTATATTTTAAAAATGTTAAGTATGTGTACAGAGTTGGGCCAAAATCATTATCATTACATTTTCATCACCATTTATTTACTTAATGCTAATGTGCTAACAAAAAAAAAAAATTCCCACCTCTTAAACGCCGATTTGGATGAAACTCACATATTGAGGGATTACTAACGAAACCTCGTATCTCAAGAACTATTTGCTACTTTTCAGGAGAGAGAAAAATCGTTTTATAATAACTTTTTTTTCGAATTTTATATAAATATTCCATAAAAATTTAAGTTAATATAGATTTGCTAAGTAGTTATAAATATAGCTGCTTAAAAATTAAGAATTTATAAAAATGCTGCCAAGTCTTGGAAATACTTGGCTTTCGAAATTTTTGTATTTTTAATTTAATAAAATATTTAAAACAATAAAAGCTAAGAAATGAATTGTGTGTTTGTTAGTAAAGGTGAAGCAGGGCACAAAATGTAAATGCTCTATTTCGCGTTTCGGCGAAGTACATTTTCGAAAACAGCTTTCGTAATTAGGCGGCCCCAAATGTTCAAATTGTATTTGTTTACAAAACAAATAAAGAAAAGTCCGATAAGAAGTGATAGTTATTTTTCTTATAAGTATTTATATATATAAAATTAAAAAGAAACAAACCCATTTGTAATATTTTTTCATTATTTTTTTTTTTTTTTCAATTTCTAAATTTATGATGAATTTTAAATTAAAAAAAAAATGCTAAAAAAATGACAAGTTTATTTAACGTTTTTTTCACTCCTGAAAAGTAGAAGTTTTTGAGAAACAAGGTTGTGGTAATAAACCCTCGATATAGAATACAAATTTAAGATTTGTCATTTTTGGGAGAGCATATTTTTGTTGAACATATTTTTTTCGAAATTTGAAAAAGAATCAACACAAAAATTATGTCCTCGTCAAAAGCGAAAGTTTGATATGCATATTGGCTTTGTTTTTGCACATTCTTGGTTAATTTCGTTAAAACCCTATGATCTGTATCGGAAAAGAAAAAATACGTATTGGAAGAAATTTAAATTTGTATGTAAATTTGACAGCAAATTATTATTTGTGAAATTATTGGATGTGAAAACAATATTTGTAGTGAAAAACTAATTTCAAGAAATATTACAGCGGACAGATAGACGGACATGGCTAGATTGGCTTAGAATTACATATGGGCCGTATAACACTACCTAGTTTCTAGTAGTTTTGCTAGATTTTTTGTAGGAGTAAGTTGTCATCCTTGCAAGTAACTTCAAGCAGTTAATGTCAAATTAAAGTGGAAAATTTTGGATTGAAAGTGACATTTCTCTTTTTTTTATCGATAAATAAATTTAAAAATTTAAAGCTTCTAATAGTTTTCAAATATGCTCTTGCTCTTTACACACATTCAAATTTCTCATTAGCATATACGCTCTTCTCCAAAAAAGCCGTAAAAAATGTAGTGTCATTCGGACTTATGTATTATTAATGTAAATATAAGCTTTTTACAGTCTTATACCTATATTTCTATTAGCCAGCAAAAATATGGTATCAACTAAAGGGTGCCCCAAGAAGAACGCAATTTTTAAATCTGGCAACATTCGAAGTGTCATTGTTTGACATTTGAACAATTGTTATTGTTTGCTAGTAGAAGGTACGAGGTTAGTAAAAATGGAGCGCAACACGAATGAACAACGCATTCTCATTGTGAAATTGTTTTACCAAAATGGTGAAAGTTTTGCGGCTACAGTTCGCAAATTGCGATCAATTTAGGGTCATAATAATGCTCCAAAAGAGTCAACTGTAAAGAGATTAATGGATAAATTTGCCGAAACTGGGTCTGTTAGTGATGTAAAGACAACAACGCGCCATCGACCAGGTCGATCGACCGAAAATGTCGCAGCTGTACGTGATGATGTCGCTCAAACTCCATCCACCTCAATACGACACCGAGCTCAGCAAATTGGTGTCTCCAAATCCACTTTGCAGCGAATTTTGACGAAAGATTTGCATCTTCATGCATACAAAGTTCAATTGACTCAGGAACTGAAGCCAGCTGACCATGGACACCGAAGGGAGTTCGTTAATTCGGTATTGGAGAGACAACATGAAAATGCTGATTTTGCCGATAAAATCATCTTCAGTGACGAGGCCCATTTTCATCTTGATGGCTTCGTCAATAGGCAGAATTGTCGCATTTGGGGTGAGGAAAATCCTCGAGTGATTCACGAGAAGCAAATGCATCCTCAACGTGTCACTGTGTGGTGTGGTTTTTGGGCTGGAGGAATCATTGGACCTTTTTTTATGAAAATGAGGCAGGTCAAGCGCAAACAGTCAATGGTGTTCGGTATCGTGAAATGATAACCAGTTTTTTCTTGCCTAGAATTGAAGAAATGAATGTGGAGGGCATGTGGTTTCAACAAGACGGCGCCACATGTCATACAGCCAGAGAAACAATTCAATTGCTGCATCAGCCATTTCCCGGTCGTGTTATTTCGCGTTTTGGAGATCAGAATTGGCCGCCTAGATCGTGCGATTTAACACCATTAGATTTTTTTCTTTGGGGTTTTTTGAAGTCGATGGTTTACGCGAATAAGCCGACGACGACTCAAGCCTTAAAAGAGGAAATTGGACGCTGCATTAATGAAATACCACAGCATTCATGCAAAACGGTCATTGAAAATTTCATTAAAAGATCGCGTGCATGCCAGCAAAGCCGCGGCGGCCATCTGCACGATATATTGTTCCATACATAACCTCATTCTGTCTACTTTACGATATAATAAAGTTTCACGATTATTTTTTAAATATCTGTGTTTTATTTAAAATTTAAAAATTGCGTTCTTCTTGGGACACCCTTTACTATGTCCACAAAGTAATGGGTACTCATTTTTTTTTTGGCTGTTCGTAAGCGGGAGGGTAATGACCACCCATTACTTTGTGTGTTTTTAAGTGAGCAGATAATGACCCCTCATTACTTTTGGGACATCGCGAACAAAAGTAATTAAGCGAGTAAATAGGCTGGAAAGTAGTTGAAATACTGTTTTTACTGGGGAGTTACAAACGGAATGTCAAACTGATGTATGCTTGCAGTCTCATATACCGCACCCTAAATATAAAAGTGTCATAACTCAAAATTTTAACTAGAAAAATCCCGTTATGTCGGTTTTTATGTTAATTGCTGAAGAACAACTGATTTTGTTTTGCCACTATAACTATAAAAAGTGATACATTTTATAGTGTATTATTTTGCATTGTGATTCCTTATTTGAAAAAAGTAACTTCAATTCATTGTTGTAAAATAATAATTTATTTCCAAACAAAATGGACTTTTTTCATAATGGAACAACATTTTTTTAAATATTTCAATTATTTTTACATAAAACATTATTTTGCATCTTCTGAAAATCTGAGAATTTTAAATTGCGACTCTTTTGTATTTAGAGTGCGATATATGGAGGATATAAAAATCAAAACTTTTTCACAACCCGGTATCTTCACTTGATCAAATGATCTCAAGTGAGATTAAAATGATCTCAAGTTTGCACACTTAATATTAAAGTTATTGCAATATCATGATATCTTTGACATTCAATCATCTCTTATCAAGATGTCTGCCATCAAATGTAACTTTTAGTTTTCATTTTAATTTAACAATAAAAGCAACGTTAATTTTAGTGCATGGAAATGGGGAATGTTTAACTATTTTGTTTTTAAGTGTACTCCATTATATGTATACAGTGCAATTAAAATACTGATGAAAACAAAATAATGATCTTTATAAAATTAATAATTACTCCCAACTCTGGTTTATAATTTTTTTTAATAGAGTGTGGGAAAATATTTTTATATGACACCTGAATACATATGCTGGTCGCTGATGTCGTCGATGAGTTTTTTAATTAATTAGAAATGAAAATATTATTCAGCTTTTTTAGTAGATGATATCTATTAGTGTCAGAGATATAGAGGTTTAAAATTAAATATAATATTCTTGTATTTAAATTTATATTGGGGGGAAACAGTCCTTGTTTTTTAAGGATGCACTTCTTGATTGTTTGTATTATATCAGGCACAAATCCAAGAGGAGTTTTTCCTTTCTTCAAGGGCAATTAAAGTCAATTGCCAATATATTTAGGTGTGAAAATTACTTAATTTACAAGTTTTCTCAAGGTTAATTTTTATTTTGTTTTTCGTGTTAAACTTAAATAAGGAAATCAACTTACTTGCTATAATCAGCCTTACAGTAAACTTGTCTTTCTCGTATAAAACAAGATTGTTGACGATCTAAGGGGCACATACACATGCAACATCTAAGACAGTTGGCATGCCATGAACAGCCTCCAACCTCCAGATAGAATCTATCTGAGATTGGTTCCCCACACGCTGCGCAAGAACGCAGCTCAGTCTGTAAATAACAAAACAAAGAACATGTTAGAAATTAAGTCAATTTAAAACAAAAAGTAAAATTGAATTCATCTACATAAATTACTTAGTATAACATACTGCATACCAATTTACACACATATCATCATAGTATACATTTAGATATTAATAGATAATATATATTTTGACTTTTTAAAGTATTGTTAATACCAATCTACATATTAAATTTAAATGTTTATTATTTGTATCAAACATTTTCGCTTAGTCTTTTCCAAACTTTTTATTTATCCAAAATTATTAAGTCGCAATTTTTACATAAATTAATTTAGGTTTCGAAAATAAAATAAACTTAAACATAAATCACTTTAAAAGATTTTTAAATATTTTTTATTTACATTATAAAAATATTTAAATAAACCCTTGTGAATAAAACTGAATTTAAAATGATTTTTTTTTAATTCAAATTTTACATAAAAATCTATAAATCTTTTTTAGTTCACAAATTGTTGCGGCTTCTGTTTGATAATGCCAACATTTTTGTGAATTTACTTTTGAATTATTCACAAAACAAATCCAAAATATTTTATGCAAAAGTAAAAAATATAAAAAAGAAGATTTACAAGAGTCGGTAGGAAACAAGTTGGTATATGTAATGTTAAAACATAAATTTTAAATATCAAAATAAAATCATATTTAGGAAATAAAAACAGAATTATCGACTAGATTAACATTTAGTTAAGATATTCAAAAAATAAGTGGGTAATTAAAGATTTAAATGTAAATATCTACTTCCATCTGTTTATTTGAGCCCGCCACATAGTGATATTTTTCACAAGAAATTTTCCAATATTTTGTTCATAAAGTTGAAGCAGTGAATTTTTTATTTGCCGATTATCATAAAGACTTCCTAATTGTAAATATTTGAGGAGTTTGGAAATAATGCTTGCACAATTACCAGTTTTTGGATAAGTACGATGATACAATATTTTTTTAATAAGATCCCCAAATTCCAGACATTGGACCTTGATACGCACTGTACCTTGCATTACAGCGAACCTGATGTGAAAAATAAGAAGCTTAAAACATATGTTATTGACAACGGTCGTACCGTTATTTGCTTTTAATCTGTTGAAATTACACGCAAAAGAAAAAGGGGTTGGGAAAATAATTTTGCAAGAAATAAAGACCAACAAGGAACACATGATAAAAAATTAATGACAATATCTATTCAAAGCAATCCTGGGTTATCTGACCTTGATCTTGCTAAAAAAACTAAAAGAAGTAAAAGTTCGATACGTCGAATCCGTTTTAATACAGGACTTAAGTCATACCAAGTTATTCGGGCATGTTCTGGAATTAGTGCGAATTCAAATCCGCGTGAAAATTGAAATGAATGGCACCTATTTCACTGTATTTCAAAGTTTTATTTTATTCGATCTTAACAGTTATAATTCACTTAAATTTTTAACGAAACTAAAAGAAATTTAGAAAAAACCAAAGTAGAAAAAGAAAGCCAATTTTAAACAATTCAAAGGTAAAAAATTTTATATTGAGCAAGCGTTCTGCAGTTGTGGTTTAAAGAGTAGACCGTTCATTTACTCTTTAATAACAGCTAAAATATTCATTGAAGAATGTTTAAAAAACGGTTGCTGCCTTTCATTAGAACTCACACTTCCCAAATAATATTTTGGCCAGATTTAGCAACATGTCACTACACAAATACCACCATGAAATGGTACAATTGTTAGAAATAAAGAAGAGTGCCGGTGTTATTCAAAACGAAGATACAATGCGAAAAAAATTTAATAAATATGCTGAGAATGTTCAAATAAAAGATGTAGAGCGGTTGAAGGAAGGCACAAAGAAAAATGCTAGAAAATTTATTCGAAATTTAGAAATTCATCTTTAATTTTTTATTATTTTTATAAAAGAATAGATGATCATATATTTTTAATTTTATCAGGCTCGAGATCATAATAATTCCATTCCAAATGTTAATGTTTACATTTCTAAGAACGAAGTGGGAATCTGGCATCCTAATATATTTTATTTCACATCATATTTTTATTATATTCGATTATAAATTACACATGCCCTATGTTTTTGTATGCAAAATTTTGTATATTACCGATCTCTAGCGCTAATCCTTACAATTTTTTCCATTTCCTAGCAAAAACATGGTAATGACATATCATTACTTTATACATTACTTTGTAATGAGTACTCCTTACATTCAGCATTATTTTTAAAGTAAAAATAATGTATTACCTATAATATTTTACTTATTTTATTATTTTGAATTAAATAATAATAAAGTACCTGTAATGGCTTACCTTTTCTATTATTTTAATATAAATAACAATGAGTCATTGTTAATTGTTTGAATAATTTTATTTATTAATTTGTATTTTATTAATTTATGTTTAATAAAACAAATTATCATGTAAGTGGACATGAAAAAGCCTGCAATTTAGTTTAGAGTAGTGCCGAATTAATTTATTTTAACTTACTTGTGTTATGACACATCTTAGTATATTTTGGTATGCAGATCACGAATATGACAAAAAAATTAAAACATCTTGGGGAAAAATCGAGTTTTAACTGTAGTTCCGAAATATAAAATTTTTGAAAATTGTAGAGATTGAAAATTTTGGAAACTAAATTTTGCATCAGGAAAAGAAAACTATTAAAATCAAATCAAATAAAAATTACTTGAATTTCACTGCGAATAAAAATTGTTTAAACTGAGCAAAAACTTCCTCTTTTTGACCTTTGACGACCCATGGGATAAATATGTCCAAAATTGTATCAGTAAAAAATGGAGTGAACCAATTCCAAATATCTCGATGTTTCCAAAAATTAAAGAAATGGGCCATGTCCTACCAAAATATTGATCACCTGTGTTGTCCAATGGGATTCGAGAAAATGTGTTCCAAAAATTATGCAAAAACATATACAGCGGTCAAAAAAAGTATTCGACAAACTGCTTGTTTTTCATAATCATGAAAAATATGTTAAAAAAAATTCTACAAAATGAAAAATATAAAAATGCAGATTATTAGCTTAAAGTATTATCTCTTTATTTATGAAACAAAAAATACAACAAAAACAATATTCTGGAAAAAAAATACAAAAACATGTAATATTTCAACGCAAAAAAAGTATTCGACAACGTTGCTCTGGTTGTGATTAACGGGAAAAGCACCGTTTCTTTGAAATTTATATTGATGTCTTTCATTATTACTAATATTTTTTAATGTCTTAATTTCATTTATTGAATTAATTGTTAACATGGGTCGAAAGGGTGCAGAGATTTCTTTAGATGTTAAAGAAATAATAATTACACATTTTAAAAAGGGAATAACTGAACAAGAAATAGCAGAAATTGTTGGAAGACCTAGAACAACTATTCACTACATCATAAATAAATACAAAAAAACTAAAAGTATTGAAAATGTACAAAGAAGTGGGCGTCCAAAAAAACTTAATGAAGTAAACGAAAGGTGGATCTTGCGTGAAATAAAAAAAAATTCTAAGATCAACGCTACAGTTTTAACAAAACAGCTAGAACATGATCTTAATATCAATGTTACACCTCAGACCGTGCGTAATGTTATACACAGTAACGATTATCACGCAAGATCAGCTAGGAAAAAGCCGCATATCTCAAAAAAGAACAGAAAAGCTCGAGTTGACTTCGCAAAAGCGCATGTGAATAAGCCTATGGAGTTTTGGATGAAGACTATTTTTGCTGATGAGTCTAAATTCAACCTATTTGGATGTGATGGTAAGGTTCTGGTGTATAGAAAGCCTAATTCCGAGTTGGAGGAGCGAAATATGGTGCCTACTGTAAAGCACGGTGGTGGCGGTGTTATGGTCTGGGGATGTATGGGGGCTTCAGGCGTGGGTAATTTAGTTTTCATTGATGGAATAATGGACCATCAGTACTACATAAACCTACTCAAGGAAAATCTTAAGCCAAGTGTCGAAATTTTGGGTGTTTCAAGTGATTTTCATTATTATCAGGATAATGATCCAAAACATATGGCCCTAAATACAAGGTTGTGGATGTTGTATAACTGTCCAAACGTGATTAAACCACCTGCACAGTCCCCAGACTTAAACCCCATCGAACACCTATGGGCCTGCTTAGAGCAAAATATTAGGAAAAGAAATTTCAGGAACAAAAACCAGCTTAAAGCAATCCTTCTAGAAGAGTGGCATAAAATTGACCAAAATTACATTTTAGATCTTGTTAAATCAATGCCAAAGCGTTTAAAAGCCGTTATAAAACAAAAAGGAAGAGCAACTAAATATTAATTATTTATTTTTAATCAATATTTTCCCGTTAATTACAACCAGAGCAACGTTGTCGAATACTTTTTTTGCGTTGAAATATTACATGTTTTTGTTTTTGTATTTTTTTCCAGAATATTGTTTTTTGTTGTATTTTTTGTTTCATAAATAAAGAGATAATACTTTAAGCTAATAATCTGCATTTTTATATTTTTCATTTTGTAGAATTTTTTTTAACATATTTTTCATGATTATGAAAAACAAGCAGTTTGTCGAATACTTTTTTTGACCGCTGTATAGTATATATTTTTTTAATTTATGGGGATCCTATTGGCTCTTGTGGGAAAACAACAACTATTTATTCAAAAATGAGCCAAATACGACAAAAACGAAAAATGGGACATTTATCAACCATTGGCCGTCAAAGGGTTAATTTATATACTTCCTTTTGGAAGAAAAGCGACTTAGGAATTGGGATTCATAACACTGCATCGCATTACCTTGTCGCTTACTCAACGTTAATTTAGAATTGGTAACCAAGAGTTAAAAAATAATGCGTTACTCAACTTCTTACAGAAAAATAAATAATAATTGGTTATTAGTAACCAATTATTAATATGCATTTGCGTAACCCATTATTATTTATTTTTTCGTAAGCTTGCACGTAAGCAGAACACCTTAAATTTTGGGACTTTCCATATAAAAAAAAAGGTTGAATTATAATATAAAGGGTAATACGTAAAAACCTTGGAGTTTAGATTACTTGACTTATTATTTGGTAAGGTGTGTTTTTGCTTGGTTAATAAAAAATTAGTGTTTTCTATTCGTTAGTAACATTAAATTATGATCTGGAGCCTGATAAAATTAAAAATGTATAATTAAAACAGATAGATCGAATAATATACAAAATTTACAGAATAGATGATCTTTAATTTGTGATATTAAATTTTATGAATTCATAAAAAAGTTATGAGTAGTTTAGTGTGTCCCAAGTTTAAATGAACCGTACTTTATTCATATCAAACATTCAAACAGTATTTTGTTTTCAATTTAAAATTTTTGGTGGCGAATTTTTAAATTTCTTCTGTATTGTGATTGATATGTTTTTAGCCAATGAAAATGTTGAATCCGTGCATAAAATGAACAATCCGTATGCTTAAAAATAAAGTCAACTTTGAATTTAAAATTTGGTTTCATAGTTGGGATCATTGTTAAGTTTGTCATACGTCATATGAGACTTTCGGTACCAACTGTCTATTTTAAAGAAAAGTATATCGCATCAATGTCAAACTTAAAAAAAATTTAAACAAAAATATATTTAAAAATTTAAAAATTTAAATTTTTCAATTTTTCCAAAAAGTGTGAATTAAGTATGCGTGGTTAAATATTGACAAATTATATACATTTTTTTTGTATATTATTTTTAATGATTTAAAAGAGTTTGGAAAATGACAGAAATATTTCGATATTTATGGGGAAGTCAAAAAATATTTTTTTATTAATTTAAAACTGGTTGTGAAAATCGACCAACATTTTTTTTTAGTTTTATTTATTTATAATAAAATAATAAGGTTTTCTGGCGATTCAGATAGTTTTGGCGTGATACTCGTGAAATTGTCTAACCTCAAATATTGAACACAAATTGAAACATTTTTTGTGAAACTCAATATCCTCTAACCTCAAGTATTCAATACAAATTTAAACATTTGTTGAACAAAGAGCGGGATTTTGCAGCAAAAAGCGGTATAGTTAAAATTTGTTTTTGAATATCTGCATGTTTGTCCATCGAAATATAGGAGAATTTTGAAATTTTCAAACATTTTTGCTATTTGTCATTTTGTTATTGCTATTTTTGTTATAATATAAAACAAACGAAAATTTTATAAAAAAATTAGAATTTTTGGTCGAAAGGGAGCTTACTTTACATTTATAAATCATGTAATACGTAATCAATAATCGGTAACTTATTACTTTATGCTTGCAAAAGGTAACGAGTTATCATTAACATTACCAAAGTTTTGCTGGGTATGTTATAGAAAACAAAAACTTAAATATTGTATTAGAAATGGCATACGTTAATATCTTTTACTTTTTTAGGCACAACGGTACATTTAAGGTTCTTAATTGTGGAACAAAATATACTTTAGTATCAACTGCATTATCTCCGAAAAAAATATTTTCAATTAAACGGCCTTTAAAAGAAATTATATCACAACTGTGGTCATAAATAAATGAAAAGGGGAACATTTGTTAATAGCACGAAATGAGTCAACGAAGTACCACAGTACTTTTCAGGTTCGAAAAGTACCATAAAAAACTAAATCATCCTTATTCTCCACAGTGTTTTCGTTACAAATATGTGAAAAATAGAAGTGAAGTTATGGAGATGAAAAAAATTTAAAAACAATTTTTGTGATGAAACAAATTTTTGAGGTGAAAAAAAAAAAAATGAGGAGAAAAATATTTAAGATAAATATAAAATATTATTCACCTCTAAGTGACTGGTGCAAAAATATGAGAAAATATTTCATTTATCAGTGAGAACTAGTTCTGATTTTTTTTAGAATATTTTATTTGTTTCAAATAGCCCATGAAAAAATCTATTGACATAGTCGAAATTCTGGTATTTTCTAAATTCCATTAAATTATAAAATATAAATAATATACATAAAATATGCGCTAAATTGAACAATATTTAACCACGCCTACTTCTCCCACTTTTTTAAATTTTGAAGAAGTGATTCACTGTTTATTCCCTTCAATAAATACCGAAAGTTTGATTTGGAAATCCTCATATGTAAGTGTTATGTTTCGAAAACGAACTCTTAAAGTTTACTGGAATTTTACATATACAAATCTAATATCAAATTTAATAAAAAACAAAAACAAAAAATAATCGTAAAAGGTGTCAAACATTTTACGATGTGAATGAATATAATACATACTCCTTTGTTTAATTGCACACTCGTTTAGATGCATACAAATCGGTATAAATAATGTATCCCAGTAAAAAAATTTTCATGATTTATATTGACATAGCGGACATATGTATAAATTTGAAACACCACCCAAACATGTTAAAATTAAAGTTTTTGAAACACCGTCATCGAAATAACTGAAATTCTCTTAAAATACCGTTTCTGAAATTAATTAAATATTGTTACTCTTTATCTTTTGAGGACGATGTCCATTCAAAAGATTTAATATAATAGATAACAGACTTTGCGACGTGAAATGTTTTTAAACTAATTCAATTATTTAAAATGTTAAGTGCCATCTTAATGGCAACTCTTAATAAGACTACGATTTGGTTTGGGAATGCGTTAATATTTTATCATCTAGTAGCAAATAAAATTAACATGTCCAAGCATTTAGTTTGAGAACCTGCTTTTCCAAATACAGAGGTAAATTATTTTTGAATTGTTAGACTTTCTTTATGCACTTGTTATTGATATATATTCCCGAAAATAAAAACTAGTAAAAATGCTTTGGAAATCAGTTGTTTGGTATTTATTGAAATTAATAGAAATATAGGTCTAAGGTAAGTTTTACAAAACAAAATTAAAATCTTGTTAGTGTAAAAACTAAAAATTATCCTCCCTAAAAGCAAGGGCTATTTCCGCTACTGATATAATAAATAATATTTCGGTCATATTCCCAATAGAAACGATTCGATTTGCACGGGATCATGATCGAAAGTATTAAGGACATATTCCCATATCCGGATATTGGTATGATGTCCGTTGGGGTAATGTCTAGACATCTCAAAAAGCGATTAAAATCGCTTTGGACGAAATGAGAAAATTAGGAGCAAGGGAGCCCATTTTTTGCATATAAGGATACCTCTAAATACAAATTGGTGTGTTTTAGAAGAAGCGACAGACCTTAGACCTATATATCGACATATTACAAACGGAATAAAAAACTGATATAAACCCTCACTATATATATTGGAGGGTATCATCAAGCCAAATTTCTGGGGCTCTAGTATTAGCATTAAAGGCTCAAGTTTCGCAAATTCGAAAGGACTATGAAACTTTAAGGATGTACAGAGTTAGCTAATGAATGGCTAAATGGTTTTAATAATAATTAAACTATTAATTGAAAAACTTGAGCCTCAAATGCTCAACTTGATCAGCAGTTTTCTGTTGCTTGCTGGGATGTAGGAGATATTTCGTTATGTGTGGGTTTGTAAAAATCCCAGGTACTTAACAAAATATTTATTGCATTATTATTTGTATTTTTTCGTTTATCTTTTAATAAGATGAACCATTTATATTTAACATTAGCTAATAAAATATTTATTGAATTTAACAAAACATTTTTGCAGTAATTTAAAGAAAAAGAGTTTTTGAATAAATGCAAATGATATTTATTTTGTTTCACTCAGGTAGAAATGAGACATTCAAATTCTATGAAAAAAGGACAACTCAACCAATGCCGGATGACAAATTCAGATAAATTATTTCTAAGCGGTATTATACTATATCGACTTCGAAATTTAATGCCGAACACACATTACCAAATACTATGTAAAGTAATGTATGGTCATAGGGGCCGATGCATTGTATGGCGTCATTACTTTAGAGGTGATAAAGTAATTGGATGGGAAAAATTATGAGTCTAAAAAAACGATTTCCATGAAAAAATGTTTTAAAAAATTAGAAATATTTGAAAAGTTATTAAATATAACATGGCCATGATGGATAGAACCCTACCTTTCATTGTTAGTGAGTAGAGCACTTGTCTGCCAATCCGATGACTGGCTGCGAATTTTGGCATAATAAAAAAATTACAATTACACCGTTTTTAAAATTTGTAATTTTAAAAATCCATTATTAGAGCGCCAAATTTTTGGCTTTGCAACGTTAGAATTTTTGTTTCTTCCAGGGCTTTTTTGAACACCCGGTGCTTTTGTCAAAAGACGTTCTGGGATTGGAAAAAACTTGTACCACTTATCAATTTGCTTTACCAACGTTTTTCCGTTTGTATTTTTCTAACTAGTCGGTGTCGTTCCAAAAAATGGATTTAGCAGACGAAAAACCACAAGAATTTTATATTTTAACATGGTTTAAAATTGTTCAGTGTACTATATATACTATTTATTAAATTCATATAAAATTTACCGTCGCATTTATTTTATATTTTCACAATAAATTAAAAAAAGAAAATCATTTTATTTAATAATGACAAATAAAAAATACAAATGCATGCAATTTTTTGAATATTGCCTTTCAGTATGTAAATATCATTAACATTTACAGCAACAAACTTTTATTTACAACATATTTTTTATTGCATAATAAGTTGTTTCGATTTCATGTGAAAAACTGTTATACATACATACTCCATAAAAAAATGATTTTTCACAATAATGACTTCGTGGAAATTGTTTATAACTTATTGTATTTGAACGAAAATTTATATAAACTCTGGGCTTGTTAGAATTTTGTGTTTCTTATTTAATCAAAAAGAATATATTTTTGCAATAGGTTGCGGTTTGAAGTCTTTAAAATTCGAGAGATTTTTTTTCACTGGAATAACAATTTACTACGCTTAAATAATAATTATTAGTAATTTAGATTTATTGATTGGCGGCTTACTGTAATTTACTTTTTTTAAATGAAATTAAGACCTCAAAATGTTTAATATTCGAATAATTGTTAGTTACTCTAATAGACATTGATTTTGCACCAAAAAATTAAAAATAGAAATCTGTGTAAATTGAATATTAAATATATGAAAACATATTTTGTGTTTACTTTAACTTCAATGCTATCAGAAAAGCAACCTAATATTCAATATTGATTACCAACGGTAATCAACATTGTTTAAATAATTCTGACTCCAAAACACAAAGAGTTAAATTTTAACTAATAGTTAAATTTAATATGGTAAGCAACAACAAATGTGTCAGTTAAAGTTCCAGTTTGCAGCTAACTAAACATTGCGTTAATAGGCTTATTAGCATAATTTGTATCTAATATAAGAATTTTCGGATAGATGTTACTGTATACAAAATCAAGTTCGAATTTGAACAACGCATGATTAATCTCTCAGTAGCATCAGTGGTAGAACTGTAGTATACACAAATATTGTATACAACATTAAAGTCTAGACATTTTTTTTTACTTTTAATTTTTCTTACAATATTTGTTATATTTCACAGAGCTCCTGACAATGTATATTTTTTTTTTTTTTTTTGCAAAAAATAACATAATTATTTTTGGCCTCACAAAAAATCTTACGAACTACAAAAAAAAAGTACTGATTTTCGCAAAATTGCAAAAACATTTATCATTTTAATTCTTATAGAGTTTAATGATTTTACAATTAAAAATTTAATTATCGAAATAACAAAAAAGAAAATTTACAAAATTTAAATTAGTTTGTATCATTTAAATTGCAATTTTTTATTGTTATAAATACAACTTTTAAATTATTTTATGCAAAGAAAAAAATTTGTCATATGCTTTGTCGAATATAACAAATATTTTGCTAATATTGTTAGTGCGGCAAGGAGTTAAATCTCATTAACATCTGCATTTAAATCACAATATTTGTACTAACAAATGTAGTAACTTTTACAACACTCCGTTTCGTTTGATTTGTAGACTTTTTGCATGAAAAAGTGGCAACGCCAGTCAACAGCTGACTAAAAAAAATCCTAAAAATATCACATAATAATGAAATAAAATAATTATTAAGAATATAATAAAAAATATATTTAAACTCAATAAATATGTATTACTAATCAAATTTTTACTTCTGGTGGAGGAAAACAATGAAGAAGGCTTTGCAAATTACTTATTTTTCTTCCATAAATATATTAAAAATTCTTGACTCTAGCTTGTAGTTGCAACAGAAAAATAAATTTACCAACATAGCTAGCGTTAGATATTTTCATAAAAATAAAAATATTTTTGATTTGGTTTGTTTACAAAAAACTGTGGTTGTCAAATTGAAATATCGCTAAGAGCAAATGTAAACGCGGCATTAACAAAGATATTCACTATAAACTGATAGCACCCATGAAAGAGAGGTTGAGAATAACTAATATTAAATTTTAATTTATTTTTAAAAATAAATTACCGCATTTTTTTTACCGCATAAAAATTTGATGTATAAATTCTAATTTTAAAAGAAGAGTTTTTGGTGCAATAAATGCTTTAGAAAAACTAATTTTTTATATAGTGTTTCTTAAATCTTTCTGAAAATTATTACATGGGATGTCTTTGTCAGAATTCAAGTATAAAGTTCATTTGCTTAAAACATATCAAGTTAGAATGCGATTTATTTGTTTACACAAATTAGTTGTAAATTCGCATTTTTAAATTGTTTTATATTTATGGTATGAACATTTGAATCAAAAAAAAATCATTTCCGTGGAATTTAATATCATATGACTAAAAAAACACATTTTTAAAAGTCACATAAATCAAGTGTTAAAATTATGGTAGTTTTTTAATAGTATTGTACACAATTCTACTGTTTAAAAGCTTTAAATAGTTTAAAGAAATATTTTATTACTATAGTAATACAACCAATGGCATTCTCACGGTATTTATTTAGCTATGTTTATTGGATGTCAGTGTATTAATTAAAGGGTTGTCCAAAAAGAATGATCAAATTTAAAAGTTGACTTGTATCTTATTTGAAATATCAGATTTTAGGACATTTGTTTTATTTTCTTATTTACCAAAATATGTTTCAAGCCAACTATTGTACTCACAACATTTAAAGAATTTTATGTTTGGTTCGATTTTCTAATTCTGAATAAACTCATTTGGAACCAATCTCTGTGAATTCAATTATATGAATTTAATCACTGTGATAGATATCAGATGATTTCATTCGATTTGTTTCATTGTTCAATACTTGAAAAAATTGTAAAAAGAATACTTATTCCACAGAAGTTAATAAAAATGAATATGTATTTGTTGCTTCAAAGTAAATTTTCCAAAAAAAAGAAAAGTAGTTACTTTCTATTTTTACTTTTATCCAATCAAAAAAAGCTCAAAAAACAGTAAAATATTTTACGGCTTTATTTAATAATAAGAAAATTGTCCGTAAAATTACAAAAAATTGCCATTAGTAATGAAATGAATTTAATTTGTTCCAACTTTTCTTGCACTTTTGACAATCAAACAAAGGTACAAGAGAAATTTTTATGCTCGTTTGGACTGGAAAGTTAATCAAGTAAAATATGGATAAACTGATTAATTTTAGATGTACTCTGCAGTATGAATAGGCCAAAAAGTTACAAGTTACACCAAAATTTTGACTTAAAATTTTATAAAAAATTACTTAAAAATAACGTATGTTTAAAAAGTCTAGGAAAGCTCTAATTTTAAATAAAAGGCTATAAATGCTTAATTTTTTAGAAATAACAGGTTAATATTTACTTTACCTATATCCTATATCTGACCAAAGATGGAACACAACGCCCATATATGGGCAAGAGCTTCAATTTTTTTTTTTTTTTTTAAGGTTTATTTTATTATAAAAAGATTTATTTAAAAATAATAATGAAACATTAGAAATTAAGTAACCAATTAAACCTCCAAGAAAACATACACACAATGTTAATAATTTTAAAATTAAAGGCAAAACTAATACTATAGGTCTAGAAAATATTAATCAATTTAATAAACTTCCACCAAAAATTCTTATAATTAATAAGGGTATTAAGGGTACAAAGGGTATTAAGGGGCGTTCAGCTCTATTGCTTTATTGGAGCATCGTCGGAATGTGGGTTGTGTACCAACTATATATTGTTCGGTACTCATTTCAGAGAAGGGTTTATGTTTCGAATACTCGCTTATCTGGTAGAGCACAATCGTTTGTATTCGACTGTCCAGTGGGTAGCACAACGCATTCAGGGAAAATTCGTTTATCACTCATATGTAAAATATGCTTCCCTTAGAACCCCTACTAATGCTTTGCATTTGTAGGGGATCACCTGATTGTTGGTCTATAGAAAATAAGTAATTATTAAATAATAAATAAAAAGATAAAAAAATTATTCCTTATCGAGCTAAAGATCCTTTATTTATAAAAAACTTAATTATAAATATTTATTTATTGGGATAAATAAATATTTATAATTAAATTTTTTATAAATAAAGGATCTTTAGCTCGATAAGAAATATTACATGAATAGAGAAGATCGAAGAAAACTAAAATAATTGATAAAAAAAATTATTTATATTAAAAACAAATAGTTATTTTTAGTAATATTGGATTAGGTCAACTTAAATTTTATCATTTACATTTTAAAACAACGGATTGTGATAAATCATAAATCATAAAACTATCAACTAATCTTTGGAAATTCATATTAATGAACAACTTTATAAAGTTTTGTCCAATATTAACTTCATAACATAATCTGGTTGGGAATTTTTCTCGGACCTGGCCTAATTTCATTATCAAAATTGTGTTAGTACTTTACTAAACTAAAAAATGCATCCGATTTGCCCTATCTCTCTGTTTTCGAGATATTTTTCTATGACATTATAAAGAATTTATGTAAAAAATTTCATCATATTTATGAAAACTTAATAAATATAAGTAAGAATTGATGACAAACAATTTATTTATATTTAACTTTAAAGTTCCGTCATTGGATAACCCTTTATCGTATACCATCATCATATAACTATAGTAAATAATTTTTTATTGAAGATTTCAATCGCATTTTAAAAGATCTTTTTATCTTTGTAACTCTTCATGACAAATCATAAAACTTTAACTTTTGCCACTCATTTCTCTTTTCTTCTTCATATGATATCGTAAACCTTTTTGACAGTTGTCGCGTCAGTGTTTTTTTTTTTTTTTTTTGTTTTTAAGATTTCAATTTTTGTTTGGCCCAGTCATTATTGATGGGATCTCTCAATTTGCACAACAGTCAAAGATTATAAACAAAACACTATTTCAACTCGTAGTCTTAAAAAATCATCGATCCATCGATCAATTGATCTGAGGGTTAATTCTCGTTCTGTGAAAAGGTGAAATGAAAAGTTTTTTCACGTTTTCATAGCACTTTTGATTCGCGTTCTGTGAAAAAATGAAAAGAAATATCAAAACGTTTTCATATGAAAAAAAAAGTGGAACGAAACAAGATTTTTTCACGATTGCACAGCACTGGCGATTCTTGTTTTGTGTAACAGTGCAAACAACTGTCAAAATATTTTCATATGAAAAAATTGTTTACACAGACTATTTATAAGTGAAATAAACATGGAGAAGATTGTAAGAGGAAAGCGTGCCAGCGAAAGCCAAAAGGAGTTTTTTATTAATTATTAAGAAAAGCATGTGGACATTGCAAACGAAAAGTAAGTAGCTTAATAACCATAATCACACTTTTATTAATCCCATATTTACAGATTTGTAACTGCAGATGGTGCCAAATTTATAGACGAAAAGTGTAACGAATTAGCGGCGAGTCTTAACAGTTTTAGTGGGACCCAAAAGGACAGTGAAAAATGGCAAAAGTATGGCATATTTATTTATAGTTTATTTATATTCTTTATGAATTTTTTTTTCTTTAAGTAGTATTAGACTTCATACGCGCACCAAATATATTTCACTTAAAGTAAGCCGATATAAATCCATGAAGTGCTTGTCGGTTGTCATCTCGAATGGATTGTGGTCAGCACGAAGTATGCGTCTCTCTCAAAAAATTCCTATAAATTATTAAATTATTTACTGCAATGAAATGCTTGTAACATCATTGTCTTACCTTTGTTCATCCGGAATTCTTTGAATAATATATAATAATACAATTAATCCAGATATTTTTATATAATTATTTAAAATAAATTTTACGAACTTAATTCACTTTTGTTTACGTTTTTCTCTGTTTTGACATTTGCTTTAAATTTTGGATAACACAGTTACAAAATTTTCATGGGTACAGTGCGAATGAAACATTTTTTACATAATACATACGAGAATCGCAATTTATGTATTTGTGAAAAGTTCGAGTGAAAAGTGCTTATGAAAACGAAAATGAAAAGTTTTTTTTCACTTCACATTATCACAGAACGAGAATTGACCCTCTGGTGTGTAACTAAAAATGACAGTCAGACACCATGCATGGATAAAAGATGATGTTTGTTTTTCATAGTGAATTTGTACTTTTATAGAATTTATAAGATTATAAACGAATGTAGTGTTTTTTTTTTTTTTTTTTTTTTTTTGTTGAAAACAGTAGCATTAAAAAAAAGAAACGTCATTGTAAAATATTTTTAAATTCTAAATCAAAATTTTATGTTATACCAAATACATGTCTACTAATACTGAATTTACACTATGTTCGAATTGTCGTTTAAGGAGGATTTTGTCAAGAATCTAGTTCAGAACTGGATTCAATACCACATTTCGCATACAGTGAAATCTAGTTTCATAACCAGATTATCAGAAAATTCAGTTTCGTAATTATGTTTACAGGGCATTCAGCATTATTTTTGCCTTCAGCAAAGAAAATCTTTGCAAACAACATTGGCACAATGCCGGGAAGATCTACCATGAACAAAGTGAAAAATCTTGCTTCCAAGTAATCACTTATTAAAAAAGAAACTTTTATAAGCTATATTTACATTGTTTCTTTCATCGAAGTAATACATTTGGCACTCCGCCATTAAATTAATGGCTATCTAAAAACATATTAAATTTAAGATTTTTTTTATTTTGCTTTGTTTACAAAATGTTGTGGTTGTCAATTTGAAATCCAGTTTAGCGGTTGAACTTCGTAGTGTAAACAGAGGTTATTTGAAACTTGATTTAACTCGATTTTAAACAAGATTTCCGTAAAGTGTAAATTTAATATAATTCATATATATACAATGAATTGCCAGGCTACAACTTTTGACATTAAAGAATTATTTGAAATACTGTTTTCATTAAAAATCATATAGTTATGGCCCTTAGAATTAATTGAAATATTTAAATTGCTACATACAGAAAGTGTATCATAAAATGTTTGTTATTAAAATTTTAATCAAATTAATGAAATTTTTCTCCACAATGAAAAAAAACTCTCCTAGAGCTTTATAATTTTAACCCATTACTGAATTTGAAAACAATTTCCTCGTCATCTTTAAATTTCTAAAATTGTCATATGCATTAATTTTATAATTGCCCAGCCAGAAATAACCAACTGTACTAAATAAAAATAGTACTGGCAAACCACTTTAAGGAATCCAAGAAGAACTTATATCGCATTAGCATAGGTTCTAATTTAGGTTCGACCATCATTGACGATTTGCTAGTTCTGTTGAGATCGTATTCTTTGCCGGGGTTATTTTACCAAAAACAAAATAAATAATAATACAATACAGTTCAATAAAAATTTCAGCAATTTAAAATTTGAATGTATTTAATGTAGCTAAACTGTTGGTGCATCTTAAATAACTGCAACCGTTTTTTATATAAATTATGCTATTCACTGTTTTCTCGATGTAGAAGATACAACGCCATAAGAAAACCTATGTATAAAAAATGCGACCAAAAATAAAGAGTACGGGTTGAGAACCTAAACACAGAAGAAAAATTTAAGTCAAGTAAAAACATATAGTTAAAAAGAAGCATCTTTAAAATCAAACTATATCTCTTTTCTTTTTAGTTCAAATATATTTTCACTTATTTTTAAAATGCGAAAACATAATCTAAATTTTTAACACATTTATTTAAATACGAGCAATTTTATTTTAATGATAATTACATTTAGTTTACAAAGATTTATACATAATTTAAAAAATGTTAGTAACAGAATACAATGTTAATTTTAATATGATATAATAATTAATTAAACTATAATTTGCTTCTCTGCACACAGGAATTCAATATTTTTATTTATTAATAATACTTAAAATCCATCATTGGAATAGTTAGTTGATTTTTATTATGAACAAAAAGTTAACCAAAACACTTGTTATGTATATCATCCAAGATACTGGCTTTTCTAACCAATATTAAAAAAAAAATATTACCTTCTACATAAATTTCAATACCAACACTCAACAATTTATTGAAGATTTTGTCATTTAAATAAAAAATTTTCAGTAAAAATCGAATATTAGTTATGTTTTATTAACAACTATAACTCTATCTAAAATATTAATTTTTCCAATCATTTTTAATATAGTACCAAAGTTTTTTTTTTCAACATTAGTGCAATCAATGATTAATTTTGTCGACTTCAGAAATTATAACAAAATGTTAGAATTAGCAAACGAAATTTAAGTTGTTGTCTAGTTATGAATATAATACATTTATATTCATAACTAGACAACAGCTAAATGTAAGTGTGTGGTGCATTGGATAGAGACACTGCCTGATACTCTTTAGGTTCTGAGATCAAATTGTATAAAAACAAAAACATAATTCTTTTTCTAATTTTTCCTTAATAATTTTTTTTTATTGATTAAAATTAGATGACAATTTATTTTCCGTTGTAGCTGCAATGTTTTTTTATAAACAAAAAGATTCAAATTTCAAACCTGAAAATTATTCAAGTTTAAAATTTGAATAAAGAGATTTAAAAAGCGTTTAGTCTAGAGAAAAATTAATGTCTCGACAAACGGAAAGTTCTGGCGACTCTTGCTCAGTTCACGGCATACAAATTTAAATATAGAATATCTTTTTATAGAATATTATAAACAATAATTAAAACATCAATTAATTACTATAATAAAAAATCGGAAGTTTTTAATAGCCTTCGGTAACTACAACAGACTTAAAAATTAATAAAAATGGTTGTACCTAAAACTACAAAAATCGGTTGGCAAAATATTTGGTTTCAACTGCGAGTCTCTTTTCTGTGTGTGTGTAAGATATTTGCAATATCAAACACTCAAGTTTGCAAAGAGAATCATTGACTATCCTGACTTCTCTTTATTTTAATGCATTATTTTTTTAAAAATATTTATAATTTTCATTAAAATTAGATATTGAACCTATATCGCAGCTAGTTAGTAGGTTTCTTGATTATTGTATATGCCCTATGATAACTTTTGCAGGCGCCGCTGTTTGTTGTTATTTAGGGCGGGTTTGGTTTTAATAGCGGCAGCTGCCCCGCACTTATTTAGGGCCGTCTATAATGAAATAATATACCTATTTATGATCACATGTCTTATTTAACACTAAACTACAATAATTTTACCAAACAACTCTTCTTGAAGATTTTTTGGCATCTTGTCAATTTTATTGATTCTATTAAATCACAAGATTTCTATCTATTCCCCTCAATGCAGTGCGATACGAAAAGGTATAATTTTTCATACCATACTTTACTTTTGTATGGCACCTATTTGTGTGTGTAGTGTGCAGATGGGTAAATGTGGTTTGTTGGATTGGCCAAAACATCAATAATATTTGTTGTTGGAACAACTTTATAATGAAAAATTCCAAAAACAATAAAAATGTTGTGCAAGGAGCAACATTAAATTTATGAGTATTGGCATTTATATTGTGTATGATTGTTTGCAGGCACATATCAATATAAGGTTTTGTATTCTATTTTAATTAATTTCTTTAAATTAATGGTAAATAAGATAATTTGATATATTTTTATATGTACTTCAAAATATTTACAGAACTGGTAGAAATTTATAATAATAGAAAATTCTTTTCGAGACATCGGATGTCACAGTCTTTTTAAATGTAAATGACAAGGTTGGCTACTGAAACGAATAACGATATTGGTATAGATTTTTTCTTTTTCTCGATATAGGTAACGACATTTTATTCGAACACACAGAAAACAGATGCATCGTGACAAATAAATTTCTTGCCAACTGAATATTTTGGTTGCAGCAACCGAATTATTTTGTTGTCGCAACTAAATGTCTTCCTGATACAATTGAAATATCTGGTTTCAATCGAAATTCTGTTGCATTAACCGAATTTTGGTCGCAACAAACAAATATATCGGTGGCTCCAACCAACTCATTCGGTTGTTGTATTTTCGCTGTGTATTGGTATCAGAATATCTGATATCGAAACATCAAAACCGATACTATTAGAAAGTTTAGTTTTCACAATAAAAGCACAAGATTGCCAACTAAAATTTAAAATTGATAAAGTTAAATTCACTGCCAATTTTAGATATTATTAATATTTTTTGTAAAAACGAAAAAAAAAATGATTTTCTTAAAAACCGATTCAATACCAAGTACGATACCAGTATTAAAAGAAAATGTTTTGGAATACCGGTAGTTTTGAAATCAAGCGTTTCGATATCAGTTAAAGGTATCGGTTTCTAACATTGCTAAATAATTTAAAATATCATAATAATAGACATATTCAATGTTAACTATTAACGCATATAAGTTAAAGCGAAAACAAACATAATGTCCAATTAAGTATATTCCGAGCTTAAACATATTTAAAATAATTACTAACATACGTGCTGACAATAATGATAAATAAATGTTTATATATAAATACCGTCGCTAAATATAAAAAAAAAACTAAAAAATTAAAAACAATAAATAATAATTTCAACAAAATATCAATAACAACTAAATAAATAAAATAATAAATAGTCGGTAAAAGATCAAATAATTTTTAACAGAACAAAAGAAAGAAATTAACATTTTTACTTTACAAATTTTTTGTTCTAAGAAAAAAAGTTCTTAGTAGCAAAAATATGAAAAATTGCCGACAAATTAAATTCAATAAAATATTTTGCTTATGTTAATAAAAAAAACTGTAAAAATAATGTACTATTTTATTTGAAATCCAACAACAAAACTGTAAAAAACAACTGTTTAAATAAAAATGTGATCTCTGATAATAATATATATTTTAAGAATATATTTTACTACTGGTTTATGTATTAAGAAAATTGTTTAATATCCTATTTATGCCCGAAATTTCAAGCAATACATACCTACCAGTGCCCTACCCAGAAAATGCATACATATTAGTATTAAAATGATCGACTATAAAACTTCACTATTAATTCAAAGTTTTAGGATTTACTATTAAATATTCAAATATAATGCGTGCGATATTCTCATGCGTTTTCTTTTTCATTATTTGCAAGCATAAAGTAATAAGTAACTGATTATTGATTACGTAATATATGATGTATACATGTAGAGTAATAATTGAAATATTTTTAAAAATCTATTTTTAGATACATTACTTTGTGTTTTTTTGTAAGCAAAAGGGCAATGAATGTTTGTTTTGACAACACTAGCGAAAAAACGAAGCGCAACAATTTATTTAAGTTTAAAGCAATCGATAGCTCAGTGGGTAGAGTTCTTGGCTGGCAACCAGAGTTCCCTGGTTCGATTCCCATCATGACCACATTATTTTTAATGACGTTTAAAATATTTGTAATAATTTTTTTTAATAAGAATTCCTCTTTTTAAAAATCTATTTTTAGACACATTACTTTTTCCATTCTCGTAACCATTTACATTATCACCTCTAAAGTAATGGGTATATACAGGGTGTCCACCGGGAAGGTATGCTACTTTGATTTGCCGTCATTTTGGTAAACATTAGTCTTGACGGTTTATATTTGGTAGTCGTGAAGTAGACACATGGCAAATTTACTATGAAAAAATAAACCAACGTGTTTTAATCGTTAAAAGAGCTCGCCCATGACAACCCCGATTTTCATGAAAAAATCATAATGAAATCATAAAATCATGTGCCTGACATTTTCATTTGAATGGATATGTGAATAAACAGAAAAGTCGGTTCTGGGCAATGGAAAACCCTCAAATTATTCATCAGTCACCTTTGCATCCATTAAAAGTGACAGTCTGGTGTGCAATTTGGTCAGTAGCAATCATTGGACCTTACTTTTTTGAAAATGAAAACGGTGTAACGGTATATATATAACTGTGAATGGGGAGCGATATCGTGATATGATTGAAAACTTTTTAACGCCACAACTATATGCTTTGGGCTTGATTAACATGTGGTATCAGCAAGACGGTGCCACATCGCATACAGCCAGGATTACAATGTAATTAATGCGATACCTCTTTCCACAACAAGTTATTTCAAGAAAAGTTGATGTTGATTGGCCTTCACGGTCGCCTGATTTGACTGCTCCGGACTTCTTTTTGCGGTGATATCTGAAAAGCAAGGTTTATGCAAACAAACCAGAAATGCTTGAGCAACTCAAACAAAATATTCTTGATGAAAATAATGAAATACCGCTTGAAATGTGTGAGAATGTAATGAAAAATGTGCTCAAAAGGGATCGCATTTGTGATGCTAACAGAGGCGGACATTTATCTGATATTGTATTCCATACATAATTGCCGACATTAAATAAAACATTAATCAATATAAAATACATTCTCTTTCATTTAATCAAAAATTATAAGCAAACAAAGTAGTATAGCTTCCCGGCGGACACCCTGTACATTACTTTGAGACTCATGGCATGTAAAATTCATCAGTGAAGTAAGGTGGAAAGTAATCCATGAGCCCCTATGGCTACACATAACTTTACACATTATTTGATAATGTGTGGTTTTGCTGGGTAGTTTTGAATAACGACCATTATATTGCAATTGAATTGATTTAGCATTTTTTAAGAAAAACTTCGATAAATAGTTTTCATTACTGTAAAATATTATCTTCTCAAGTAGGTGTAATCTGACAATGTAAACAATCAGGATTACATAAAAAAAAAAAAATAAAATCATAGTCAATAAAAATATAACATTTCGCACACAGATCGTGGATTATATCGCCAATGTGACATTAAGCCCAATTTTCAGTACATATACATATATCATTCTATATATTATAAAAATTTATAACAAATATTATATTAATAGATTTAAGTGTTTTTGTATGTTATTGTAAATTATAATTTTTTTGTTATGTTTTTATTCGAAGCATTTTTGTTTACTGGTATATATGTGTACACAAAAAAAAATTACAAAATTCTGTTTGTAATATAAAACATATTTCATAGAATATTTTTGTAAATACCCAGGTGAAAATGTTCATATATGGTCATATATGGGTTCATATATTATTCAATATATGCTCGGATCCGAAATTTGAGGGTATATGGCCGTATATGATCATATATGGACATATATGAGTGTTCATATATGGTCATATATAAGTACTTTTTCTATTTCCCGGTATATTAAAAAAGCTTTTTTTATTTTTAAACAAAAATATTGCTTTTTTTATTAAAATTAAATGAAGTAACATTAAATTAACATTTAATTCAAGGGAAAAAGGGATATTTACATGCAATAAATTAAAGGTAAAAAAAACGCACATAAATTTCGGGTAAAGACTACCAATATTATTTTTAGATTATAGTATCTTAATTTTATATAACAATTCAAACTTTCTTGTTATTATTAAAAAAAACAGTATTACAAATAGAATTTATAAATAAATAATAAAAAAATAAACAACAAAGTATGAATTGTTACATTAAATGAAGAGTTGTTGTACTATAATCTAAAAATAATATTAATATTATTAATAATAATACCGATTGGTATTTTTTTCCAAAAATATCCGTTTTTTCGTACATTACTGTATATTTAAAACAGTATGCAGATATAAAAAGGAACATTAGCAGATTTTGAAATTTGTATTATTGATCTCAATCCTTTTTCTTGGTTACGTATGTATTATCCGCCAGAGGCGAAGGATAAAAAAGACTGAAAAGTATTAATAGTCTTAAGACGCAACTACATTTGGCTTAAGTGACTTAAGCTTTCTTTTGGTATGAAACAAAATTTTAGAAATACAAATTTTTCATTTTAAAAAATTTTGTATATAACGGAAATACAATACCTAGTATAAGTCACTTAATCTAATTACGTTTCTGCCTTTATGTTCACTTAAGAATTCAAACTGTACCACTGTACAATAATTCGGTAGAACAAAGGTTTAAATTTCCCTCATATATCGCAAAATCTGATAAAAATTTAAATACATTACCCCATATATGGAATAATATATGTACTCATATATGAACATATATGGCGTATATAAACCAATATACATATGGACCAACATATGTGTATATACCACAGGAAATTTTTATTTGACAAAAATTTTTAAATTTTTTTTAAACTTTCAAATTGTTTATAACACTATGGAACAAAATGGGGGTTATAATATTGGGCGTCGAAGATTCCTAGATCAGATGAATGTACTAGCTACGTATAGTAAAACCCCCAAAGGATTTGGGGCTGTGTGGGTACAGTCAAGTTTTATGCCCATATAAATATAAGATTCAAAAACCAGTATAAATGTTCTTCTGAGCTTAATTCTGAGTTCAAATGTCTGCAATGAACTTTCATGTGAATTTTTTTTTTGTAGAACATTTTAACACTCTATTGGCCCGTTTATATTTTTCGGGAAGAAACATCTACCGCGTTTCATTCAAATTTTAAATTCAAAGAAAGTGTACAGAAGTGAAAATTAAAAAAAAATGACAGCTTGCACTACCGGTATAAACAGATTTTGTAATGTTTGTGGTAAGTTTGCATTAAATAAGGAGAAAAAAGGACATTTTACTGCCGATTTTTTGAAAGCTTACGAGGCCAACAAGTCATCATTAATGAAAATTGGGTACCATTATATTGTTTGCAAACATTGTTACAATCGTCTCATAGAATGGATGAATAATAACAGATGCATGATTTTCGCGGTTCCAATGATTTGGACTAACGCTGGAGAACATAATACAATAAACTGTTACGCATGTATCTACAAAGGGTCCATAAAGATGAAAAAAAAACGAAAATCATATGAATACAGTGACGTTTTTAGTGCCCTAAGTCCATTGCCACATTCGGAAGATTATAAATTGTCTTTTTAATTGTTATTTACTGAAGATGCTACACAATGGAGTAGCGAAATATTGAAAAAAATATATAATATTTTTATTTAAAATACCCACCTTAAGCTCGAAGAATTGTAAATACATATGTAAATAAATGAAAAGATAAAAATAAACAAATGCAAGAAAATACAAGAAAATTTTCACATATACACATGTTGTCTTTTGTAATTATGCAAATCAAAAGACTTACAAATTTGAAAAACACACAACAAAAATC
Organism: Eustalomyia histrio; assembly: GCA_949748255.1. NCBI lineage: Eukaryota > Metazoa > Arthropoda > Insecta > Diptera > Anthomyiidae > Eustalomyia > Eustalomyia histrio. The sequence continues at coordinate 93,404,592 of OX456524.1, read as the reverse complement.
ATTTTTTTTAACGTTTTGTCAGTAAATATTGAAGATTATTTTAAACGACTTTCGATTGATCTTACTACTTTTGTCAAACAATTATTGAAAATAAATATAATGAAAAATCATTTGTGCTATTTTTAATTGTACTTTCGATTAATTTAATATGTACTTTAGATTGTTTTTAACGGAAAAATATTGGTAGTGCAACTGTCTTAGACAACGAAAAACGGCAGTTTTCAATGTTCAACATACAGTTAAGACAAAAAAATCTAAAATTGTAAATCAATTATAAATGGATATTTTATTTAATTGCATATTTTTCGATTTTTTATACATATTTTATGTACATATATAAAACTCCATTTTTGGTTCATTCATCATCTAGATCCATAATTTAATTAAAATAATGTTGACCCAAAAAATCCTCAAACAGACGATTTTATGAATTTTAAACATTATTTTCTCGCAATGAATCCAATGAATCAAAAATTAAAATTAGATTCATCTATAAGAATCACTTATTAAAGTTTCGGCATCAAACAAAAAACCTTTTTTGTTCCCCTGTATAATCAGAATAATATTTTAACAAAAATTTATAAATTTATTTAAAAAAAAAATATATATATATATATTAACAAAATTGTTTGTTTACGTATTTGTTCGCATAAATTTCTTTACAATCATATTCATAATATAATATTTAACATAAAATAAAATATAAAATATATAAAAAAAAAATTTGTTTGTTGTTTCATTGGCGGCAAATTTTGTGTGTTATTCAAATGCACAACTGCTGTAGAAAAATTAATGTCAACTTAAGATTATTTATAAATTTTATATTATTGACCAAAAACAAAAGATGAAAACTAGTTTGTTGAACCGAGATTATAAAAATAAAAATGTTTTAAACAAGAAAAAAGTAATAATATTAATAATACGATAAACAGTAGTAAAATGAAAACGTTGTATCTACGTTTGTATATTTTAAAATGTTTAAGACTGGTTTGAGGGCGCTACAACAATTTTATAGTCAAATTTATACACTGAGAGAATGATCTACATAATATTAATGAACATTTGCATAATATCTATAAGTTTTGTTGGATCTTGTATATTGAAAGACTTTCTTAAAATTTTCAATATAATTTATCAAATTTTGGTTGTTTACAAATTCATTGAAAGTCTGTACCCTTAATTGCAAGCTCATCAATTAAATTTAATATATCAAATTTATTTGGGTATTTGTTTTTCAGTTTCATATTATTATAATTTTAATCTCAATATTATTCACATACTGGGATAATATTGAGATTTAAGTTTTTGAAAATTTATTTTTTGTTGTTTACAATTAAATAAACAAAATTTAAAAATGTGTAAGCTTCTTATTCCAAAATGAAAAATAATCAATACGAACGTAGTTTTTATAAAAATGTGCTAAAAATTGAAAATTTTACAATGAATTCAATTAATAATTTTAATTCGACTGGTAATTTTGTAAAAACATTGAAAGTATATAATAATCAATAAAATAAAAAAAAAAATCGGCCTATGAAAAATTTCATTTGTTTATTAAATTAATCACACACTCAATGAGGAAGTTTCAGTAAAAACTATTTTAAAAGAAATTGAGGCTTTTCATTAAATTTAAAAAATGTTTCATTCACCTTGTAAAGAAAACTTTATTAGTTTATTACAAAAAAAAAATCATTAATACTCGTCCAATAAATGTTCTCTGTGTACTACTTCTATGTGTTTTTTATGGATACAAAGATACAAAGTTTAAAGATTATATCAAATACAATGTTGAAAATGTAAGAAAATTTTTTATTACAATGATGAGTATGCGCCACTTTGAAATTTAATATCGTAAGATAGGTGTTGCCACCTGTTTTATGATGTTGTCTTTTTTATTGAAAATTCACCTTTTCTCAGAGAATGAAACACGTTATGTTAGGAGACTAACACATTTGGTGGTTGGCAGATCTATCTTTTTCTATACTTGATTTTTATATTATAATCTTTGTGGGAAAATATTTAGAACAGTTAACTTAAAAATGTAAATCACAACAACACTTATTATTTTTATTGTTGCTGTCGTTGTTGTTTTAAGTCAACAACCAAAATATGTAAATTTTGTTTCTTATTTTCGACAGAAGAAAGTCATAAAAACGTAAAATCTTATTTTTTTTTTCAAATAAAATATTGTTAACAAAACCCTGTTTATCAACAACTTGAAAATGTATAAATTTTACTTAAAAAAATCCATAAACTTTTAGCCAAACAGCATCCCAATGTTATTTGTAATCCCGCACGACTACAAAAACAAAACAAAAAACGTAGAAGAAGAGATATAATAAAATGTTGTCAACACGAACGGCTTATGTGGTCAATAAAATGTACAATCTTACCTTCTGTTTATGTTTAATAATAACAATAAAGAACAGAAAACATTTTCAGAATATTCAACCATTTATCAAATATTAATATCTGAGCAACAAAAATAAAAACATTAATAAAATACAAAATTTACTATTTGCTTGTACAGTTAGTTATGTGCTTATATTACTAAGGTTTTCCTTAAATCCCAAATTGAAGATTTCAACGTTCCACTTTTGTTTTATTTTGTTTCAAATATACGAATTTAAAAAAAAAAAACAAATATTGTGAAAAACGTTAAAGCATCCCGAATTTTGAAAAATTTCTGAATTTTGAAAGTACTTTTATATTTTTAATTATATGTTGAATGGTGTTCACTACACTTAAGAAAAGACGTCAGTAGAAAAATAGTCAAACGTGCTTCAAATCGATTTGACTAATTTCTAACTAATTTCTAACAAAACTTCATTTTAAACAATACTAAACATGCTCAGAGTGCTCTTACTAATTTTCAGCGTTAATTTTCAAAACCATTTATTACTAAAAATACATGTTTGTTGACGTTGGCTAGAGAACAACGGTAACCAAATATCTTTGCGAGTTATTGAAAATATTGAAAACGTAGATTCCATTATAAATACATATGCATTTATTTTATGTACTCTATATCTACTTTATGTCTCTACTATTACCCGTAAGATGTTGCTGCCAGTGTAAGAAGTTATGGAGCTATTTCGCCCCTCGCGATTTGTGAAAATTACCCATATCTTGAAAATTAAAAGAGATAAATCAAAAAGAATGAAAATTTTGACTATTCCTTACTTAACTTTACCCCAGTGAAAAGGCCATCTCTATACGAAAATTGACCGTGGTGAAGCATTGGACCCACATTAATTGAAAACTAGTAAATATATTAAGGTCGGGCATGCTAACTATATAATACTCCACACGAAGTGTAATTTGGTTCTAATTGCGGGAAGCGGTTCAAATTCCGTAATAAAGTAAATAATTAGTAACTCATTATTATATGCTTTAAAGTAATATATAAATTTGATATTATTTTCTAACAAAAAGATAGCGGTAACAAAAAGATAGCTTAATTTCTTATAAATTTTTAAGAAAAATAAATTTCGAATATCAAAATGAAAGTGAGTCGCGTCCTATTTTGGGGAACTTAAATGCAAAATGTACTAAACAAGATTGCCAATCTAAACGTCAATCTTTGTTAGAGCAAATTTAGACTTTGTTGCATGCAATTATTCCGTGCATTTCTTATTTGATGGTGAATGGGGTAGAGAAGCAAGCGGGTTAACAAAAAAGGCACGGTTTTCGTTTTTCGTGCATGTTTCTGTTATCTCTCTTTCACACTCATATGTATTCTTCTTTTGTTGCTTCATACACATTCAGTTTTCGTGCAATTAAAGTCACCGTTTAAATAGACATAATTTTGGAAGCAACTTTGAAAAGGGAATTGCAAGCCAATCAATTGCATTGTATAAATTGGCTCTTATTATTGTACAAAAATTCAAATAATATCGTAATTTTATAAACAACATATCTTGCATATGTGTGTGTGTGTGTGTCTGTGTTAAAAGGCCAACCTATTTGTATTGTCAATTTTATAAAACAAATTATTTAATGTTAACTTGTACATGTAAAACATGAACAGAACAAAATGGCTTTTCAATTAAATTTCACATACATAGTTATGTTAATGTTATTTTCTATTCTGCTTTTTTTTATAAATATTTCATTTCATTTTATTGTCTATCTTAAATACACATAAACTACACAAACACATTTAGACATATTTACCAAAGGTAAACTATAAAAATTTTTCATGTTTTCTTGTTCACATTTATTTCTCTTTTAGTGTTTTTTTTTTAGTTCGTCCATAAACATTGAAAAGTTACGGTGTTATGAACATCATGTGAAAAATGTCAAAATTATTTATGACATTTTACACATATTGTACATTGTATATAAATGTACATACATATGAATGAATGGATCTCATGTACACGTATTTGTATTCATAAAATTGGTATTTATGTTTATCTGCCAAATACCACAAACCACTAGTAGTGTCACTATCACTACTAATAAAAAGGAACCAAAAATGAAAATACCCCTAAATGTTGTAATACATGTTGTTACTCGTACAAATGATTTGAAATGGGTACTTTTAATACAATAATCATAATAATTGTATTCCATCCAACTAATACTTTATATAACCAAAGTACTTGAAAACAACATATGTATGATCATGTCAGTATAATATTTATCAAAAAAAAAAAAAAAACGAACGGCGTTACAATTGTCAAAACCAGTGAGGAATTATTAAAATATTTATATTGTAGAACTATCGTAGACAAAAAAAAATAAATCCGAATATGTATATTTTTTGAAAGGTACAGAACTACATAAACAAAATGTCTATGTGAACATATAAAATATGTTTCACATATGCATATAAATGTATGAATGCATTCATAAAAACATCATAATGCAATACAATATTGCAACCATCATAAACATACAGTTAAAGTGAACATTTACGTAAAAATTGACTTGGAATAATGTTTGTTAACAGCAGGACGAGGAGGACGACATATTTCGACATACACTTTATATTTGAAATTGTAGCAAATATTATTCAAACTTTGTCCCGCTAAATATCCCAATATATTTGTCATTCCACAGGGAGTGCTTAGAGTTTAGTATTAAGTTAACCACATTTTTGGTCTAACTAAATGTCTATACGCATACAGGTTTAGTTTAGTATAGCTGTCAAATAAAAATAAAAAAGTTATGCATGTATGTGTAGATAAAAATGAAAACAAAATACATTTATAGATACAGCCTTGACACCCTCATACGGTTGTTAATTCAACGTGTGGATGTTTTTTTTTAATATTTTTTCCTCCCGTTTTTGTATGTGCTGGTTATATACATATTAAATTTGACAGTTACGAGATTGCGCGCTGTCACTTTCGTTTAACTTTTGTTAAATATCTTTACTAGATACAAAATGAATACAGTATAATATTTCCTTTTTTTTTTTTTTTGTCAGCAAATGAAAAGGGTGATTTTTGTCTGTACATTGGCTTTTCATATGAGATTTGTTAAAAATACGACCGTTATTTGATGTTTGTTAACTTTAATGTGACATGTACGTTTATGTTTGAATGTACACTTTAGATTAGACATATATACTTTTGAATTTCTATTTTGTATAACAAACAATTCAAGGTTGAATTTTAAAGACAAATGTATGTAAATGTCCGGATTGTTAAATTTTAGTTACAAGAATATAATTTGAAAATTTTGAATAAATCATTTTAAAAATCACAAATTGTTAATTTTAACTGGCTTAGTTTTAGATGGACTAAACACAAAGTAATTTTATTCGGTTATGAGAGAAAATTGAAACACAAATCATTTTGTGGAATATATTCTCAGTAAAATCAGATACTCCTAAACCAGAGTGTTATATGATTCGTGCTCATTGGCCGATTTGCAGTCAATAATACCCGACTGTATTTTACCGGAGTCTTTTTGATATCTGAGGGTCAATTCTCGTTCTGTGAAACGGTGAAATGAAAAGTTTTTTCACGTTTTCATAGTACTTTTGATTCGCTTTCTGTGAAAAAATGTAAAGAAATATCAAAACGTTTTCATATAAAAAAAAAGTGGAACGAAACAAGATTTTTCACGATTGCACAGCACTGGCGATTCTTGTTTTGTGTAACAGTGCAAACAACTGTCAAAATATTTTAATATGAAAAAATTGTTTACACAGACTAGTTATAAGTGAAATAAACATGGAGAAGATTGTTAGAGGAAAGCGTGCCAGCGAAAGCCAAAAGGAGTATTTCATTAATTATTAAGAAATGCATGTGGACATTGCAAACGATAAGTAAGTAGCTTTATAACCATAATCACACTTTTATTAATCCCATATTTACAGATTTGTAACTGCAGATGGTGCCAAATTTAGAGACGAAAAGTGTAACGAATTAGCGGCGAGCCTTAACAGTTTTAGTGGGACCCAAAAGGACAGTGAAAAATGGCAAAAGTATAGCAAATATATTTATAGTTTATTTATATTCTTTATGAAATTTTTTTTTTCTTTAAGTAATATTAGACTTCATACGCGCACCAAATATAGTTCACTTAAAGTAAGTCGATATAAATCCATGAAGTGCTTGTCGGTTTTCATCTCGAATGGATTGTGGTCAGCACGAAGTATGCGTCTCAGCACTCTCAAAAAATTCCTATAAATTATTAAATTATTTACTGCAATGAAATGCTTGTAACATCATTGTCTTACCTTTGTTCATCCGGAATTCTTTGAGTAATATCCAATAATAAAATTAATCCAGATATTTTTATATAATTATTTAAAATAAATTTTACGAACTTAATTCACTTTTGTTAACGTTTTTCTCTGTTTTGACATTTGCTTTAAATTTTGGATAACACAGTTACAAAATTTTCATGGGTACAGTGCGAATGAAACATTTTTTCATAATACATGCGCATAATACGAATCGCAATTTATGTATTTGTGAAAAGTTCGAGTAAAAAGTGCTTATGAAAACGAAAATTAAAAGTTTTTTTTCACTTCACATTATCACAGAACGAGAATTGACCCTCTGGGCTCCTCAACAAGTAGGCAGAGGCCGCCCTTACTGCGTTACAGGAGGATATGACATGGTGGATATGAATTTTAAACATTTTAACAAAAAACAACAGAATATAAGACAAAACCGGCGGAGACTCTTCCATGAGAGAACGTTTAGTGGCCTAGATAAATTAGTTAATTCATTCTTCTTTTCGAATATCTTGTGGATATGATGCGTTTAAAAGAAAACTCGGAGTCAAGAAGAAGCCTCACTGATGAGCAAACGAGCTGCAATCGCGCAGAACGCCCTGTTGGAAGTTCTTCAAGTAGGCCAAGGATTCGATGACTGCTTACAAATTGCAACTGAAACTGCAAACGAGAGAGGTTAGTGTAGCTAAATGCGAGTCCTGAAAACATTTCGGTATGGACCTAAAAACGTCTCAGAGGCATCGAGACCTCTGCGAGTACTCTGAGCTGTCTTAAGGATCCCAACGTGGTGTGGTAAACGTTCAAGTTTGAAGTTTCTTAGACTCTATCATCGTTGCTATTAAAAACACTGAAAAGGATGATTGAATATAAATTGCAGAAAACATTGACCCCAAGCGGCTGTATGGACGACAACATGCATACAGTAAGCAAAGGTGAACGGAGAGTGCTCGGCATGAGATTGTAGATACTATCGAGGTGGACTCTATTATTACGACATTTTCGCTTTCGGAGGTGGATTCAGTGTTTATTACACTAATTGGGAGTCTGCTAACCTACAGGCACATAAAGAATGAAGGGGAAGTGTCCTTTTACCTCTAAGAATATTATGATGGAGATGGCTGTTTGAACTTTTTTCAAAATTCTCGGGCGGAAATCCAAACTTCTGATGGAATCCAACGGGATTCGCTGGGACTGGCCCTCATAATCTGTCGATGGATATATACCACGGTAGTTCGATCTTTTTTTTTTGTATGGGGTCATTGTTTGGTGACCGGCTCTGGAAAAGGTGATCTCTTTTAAACGATTGCGTAGGGTACAGAGAATGACTTCTGTGAATATCACGGGAACTATGTACTACATCATCGTATGCATTGAATATTATACTGCATATTATAAGCTATGAGGCGGACTCATGGGCGGGTGGCGCACTGGTAAGGTGGCATTGCATCGACCCTTATATGAAGGCATCAATGTTTGACAACCGAGCTTGGCTTTGCGATCTATTCCCAAGAGCTCGGCTTGGAGCTGGAAATTTTCAGATCACTGCTGCAACATGTTTTATGCTGAGGTGATGCCGATAGAGGAGGTTGTCGCTTGGCTTGGGAGCAATGTTCTTACACGGCAAGCCTTAAAACAACGGTCAGGTCTGCTCATAACTTCCGTTTATCATTAAATGATAAACGGAAGTTACAGGAGGTATATTTCGAATGTGATATGAGTATTAAGGGGCACACAGAGGGTTTACGGGTCGGGGGGAAGAATCGAACATTTTCTGTGTTCATTTCCTGCTCTGACGTACTTTCGTCATTTCAGTGATCTTTCAGATGCTGACATTTTTAAAATGTGCACAAAAATGCAGAAATGTTATTAATTCCCAAATATTTTAAAATCAAATTTAATTTTTTTTTTAACATTTTATTGTGATGGGTCTTTGCTGAATCAGAATTTTAAGTCAGAATTTTCCCATTTTATAAAATTTTTGTGATATTCTAACCCATGTGAGCCGCCAATTTTGTGACTTTCTTGGCCAAAAATTTTAAAAAGTACCTTATTGGGGAATTAAACCATACTCCAAGGAACACATATTTAAAATTTTACATTTCGTGCCATTGGCGCTTAGGTAAGACATTAAGGGGCATTTTAAGCCTTGGTTTATCAAGTTCATGGCGAAAATTCCAAAAACCACCTCTTCAGTGAAATAAGCCCATCCTCCAGGGAACACATTTTAAATTTCCGGTTTCTTGCGTACATACTAAATTTCAACTTCTAAGATTTTGCGGTATAGGCTGGGCGACGATAAGTCAGTGAGAAAATTTTGTTTGAAAATTTCTTACTTCAAAAAATTCAAATCGAATTTCATTAACTTTAAAAGAATGAATCAAAGAATTTATAATTTTAAGTTTTATTTACAATGAAGTATTAATACAGCAAAAAAAAATTTTTTTATAAAAATAATACTTTACATACATTTTTGTTATTACATTTTCCAGTTTGTTTTTGTCATCGATTTTTAACAATAAAATTTTTGTGTCATCGTACTTGTAGGTCATTTATTTTTCTACTTTATCTATTGAAATCTGTTCTTTATTATTATGATATCTTTTTTATACCCTTCACCATAGGTGGAAGGGTATATATAAGTTTGTCATTCCGTTTGTAATTTCTACAATATTGATCTTAGACCCTATAAAGTATATATATTCTGGGTCCATATGAAGAGCGAAGTTGATTTAACGATGTCCGTCTGTCCGTCTGTCCGTCTGTCCGTCTGTCCGTCTGTCCGTCTGTCCGTCTGTGTGTTGAAATGGGTTTTCCGAAGAACCCAGACATGATGAGGACTTGATTCTTTTTTATTTCTGTTACATGTGATCCATTTCTGTTTGCTATTAAAAATCAGACAGATCGGTTAATAAATGGCTGAGATATTAGCAAAAAACCAGGACTACCTCTAATTTTTCCAGTAAAATCCCTTTGTTTAATAAGAGTGTGAATACAAATACGTAGGTTAAATACGTTTCACAACTATTGTGAATGATATAAATAAAAAATAAATAGTAGTGTCGCCAACTTTTTTTGCCTAGAAAATGCCAAATTTGACAAGAAAAGCGCTGAAACATATGGAAAAATATAAATTTGAGATTTTACATGACATATTATTTTGGATTAAAATTTTTGGACATTTAAGAAAAAATAAATGGGGATACCGCTTGTTTGTGGAGAGCTATGAGGTAGTAGATTCCAACGATGTATTCATCTCCTTCAGAATACCATGGTGAAGGGTATATAAGATTCGGCATAGCCGAATTTAGCCGCTCTTACTTGTTTTAATTTTAATCTGTTAATAAATCATTTTAAAGTTTATAAAAAAAACTATTCCTTTGTCATTTTACCGAAACTATTTGTTTCATAGAATATTTTCTATTGTGTATTTTTATTGAATTTTATATGTTAAGAATATTGGAATTTGAATTTAATCCTATTGTTTGGTTTTGATTACCACAATACCTATCAATGCAGTTTGTAATGAAAATGTTAATCAAGGAACTCAAGTTAGTAGCTAATTTAATGTCAATTTTATTTCAAGATAAACAAACATTTTATTTTATATTTATTTTGTTTTTATTGTAAACAAGATATAAAATTGTATCTTAAAAAGATAGATTTACCTTAATACAATACATACATGTATTAGATGATCTAAATAATATTATTTTATAGCCTTAGTATAAATGTAGACAAAAATACAAGATATTTCTAAATATTGCTTAAAGTTTTAAATAAATTAATCAAATTTAAAAATATATTTAACGAAAACTTTTATTACAAGAACTTTAACACTTCGCAGTATTTATTTTCAAAAGCCGGTTTCGCTAAAAATTTCATGTATATTCTATTGTTATATATAGTTTATATGCAAAATATTGTTAAAAGTACCAGTAAAATTAAATTAAATATGATACAATAAAAATGTTGAAAAATATAATAAAAAATTTCGTATTTTAGGCAATATAATTTGATCAATTTCTTTTTTTTTTAATCAGGGATCCCAATTTAAATATTTTAATAAAAATATATTTGTAGTAGTTTAATCCGAATTGCGTAATTATTTGGCATTATGCAGAGTCTATTGTATACATAAGATTTTATTTTAGTCTAATGCGACAGCCCTTAATGCCAGAGGGCCATTTCTGTTTGCTTATGAAGCTTTGAAGTGGTAAAAAATTACATTTCACTCATTTGCAAATTCAGCTAAGCATATCACCTTTTTTATCACATAACAGCTTCATACTTATTAGTAGAAGGCAAGCCCGGGTTCGCCGGAGTCCCCAGGTGATAATGGATTAGAAATAGGGGGCTTTTAAAAGCTTCATTCGATACGAACGCTTATACTACCAATAAATAAAGGGTGTCCCAAGAAGAACGCAATTTTTAAATCTGGCAACATTCGAAGTGTCATTGTTTGACATTTGAACAATTGTTATTGTTTGCTAGTAGAAGGTACGAGGTTAGTAAAAATGGAGCGCTACACGAATGAACAACGCATTCTCATTGTGAAATTGTTTTACCAAAATGGTGAAAGTTTTGCGGCTACAGTTCGCAAATTGCGATCAATTTGGGGTCACAATAATGCTCCAAAAGATATTAATGGATAAATTTGCCGAAACTGGGTCTGTTAGTGATATAAAGACAACAACGCGCCATCGACCAGGTCGATCGACCGAAAATGTCGCAGCTGTACGTGATGATGTCGCTCAAACTCCATCCACCTCAATTCGACACCGAGCTCAGCAAATTGGTGTCTCCAAATCCACTTTGCAGCGAATTTTGACGAAAGATTTGCTTTTTCATGCATACAAAGTTCAATTGACTCAGGAACTGAAGCCAGCTGACCATGGACAGCGAAGGGAGTTCGTTAATTGGGTATTGGAGAGACAACATGAAAATGCTGATTTTGCCGATAAAATCATCTTCAGTGACGAGGCCAATTTTCATCTTGATAGCTTCATTAATAGGCAGAATTGTCGCATTTGGGATGAGGAAAATCCTCGAGTGATTCACGAGAAGCAAATGCATCCTCAACGTGTCACTGTGTGGTGTGGTTTTTGGGCTGGAGGAATCATTGGACCTTTTTTTATGAAAATGAGGCAGGTCAAGCGCAAACAGTCAATGGTGTTCGGTATCGTGAAATGATAACCAGTTTTTTCTTACCTAGAATTGAAGAAATGAATGTGGAGGGCATGTGGTTCCAACAAGACGGTGCCACATGTCATACAGCCAGAGAAACAATTCAATTGCTGCATCAGTCATTTCCCGGTCGTGTTATTTCGTGTTTTGGAGATCAGAATTGGCCGCCTAGATAGTGCGATTTAACACCATTAGATTTTTTTCCTTGGGGTTTTTTGAAGTCGATGGTTTACGCGAATAAGCCGACGACGACTCATGCCTTAAAAGAGGAAATTGGACGCTGCATTAATGAAATACCGCAGCATTCATGCAAAACGGTCATTGAAAATTTCATTAAAAGATCGCGTGCATGCCAGCAAAACCGCGGCGGCCATCTGCACGATATATTGTTCCATACATAACCTCATTCTGCCTACTTTACGATATAATAAAGTTTCACGATTTTTTTTAAATATCTGTGTTTTATTTAAAATTTAAAAATTGCCTTCTTCTTGGGACACCCTTTATATGCGAAAAATACTTATAAATATTAAGTATTCTAATTTTTTAGTACACACACAAAAATTACAAAATTCTGTTTGTAATATTAAACATCTTGCATAAAATATTTTTGTAAATACAAATAAAACCTTTTTTAAAAAGGCAATGGAATTTGTAAATACAAAAAAACTTTGTTTTTTATTACCAAATACCCGGTTTTTTAAACTATTTTTTTAGCTTCAATGTATTCGTAATTGTATTAGAATTTTGTCAATTTTGTATGTACACACAAAATTTTACGAGAAATTAAATTTTTGCAATTCCTTTCTTTTAGACTCAAAAATTACTTAGAGAAAAGACTTTTAGATTTTCCATAGGTCATTTATATTTTTTTTTTGTCCAGTGATTTTCTTTGAATGTTTTGGGTGTTGTCACGTAATTTTGTTGCATTAACCGAATTTTTGTAATGGAAACCAATATCTAGTTGTACTAACCGATTTTATAAATATAACAGACAAATTTTTTCTCTGTGTGCTACTTTTGCTATTCAAAAGGGGCTCAATTAACTGTTTCGTCAATGCTATTTAAACGTGTTTGGTTTGGAAAACCACTGTAACACTAAAAATCTTACATTCTTCCAACGCTGGTATGGAAGCAGTGCTTTGCTAACGCTTTGCTAACGCTTTGCCGCCTATATTTTTTTGCCTGGGCTTAGAAATAAGATTTAGTTTTCTGTCTACAAGAAAAAATTTGTAAATTATATTATTTATAAAAAAATTGAAGAAATTTTAAATCAATCACAAATTTATCTGATCTTGTATTTATCGTATTAATTTAAAATAATCAAAACAAAATTATTTATTTTCTTTAACCTTCCAATCATTTAAATTATTGCAATTTTGTATTCTTATATTCCTGGATAATGCCACTGGTCACTAGGCAAAAGTTCTTGTGTATTGGCCGTATCTGGAAATATTTATTTTATGAACATTATCGATGACAGTTTAGTTGAATATAAAATAAATTCGTTAATATAAAGCACTTGTCGAAAGCTATCACATGATATAACTACATGTTAGCTCTTTGAGAGAAACATAAATGCATGCGATCTTATTTAATACGTTTATGCCACATTAAAAAATTCAACAATAATCGACGACTGTCTGACATTCTGTTGTTGTAGCTCAAACAAGGCCACAAAGCCACAACCAACAAAAATCGCTACAAAACTGTCAAACACTATAAATTGGAGTATAAAGTGTTAAATATTTATATGATTTCTTGGAAATTCTGTTTTTTTTTATATGAATTTTATCTGCAAATATTTTTTGTTGTTTTAGAAAAGTTACAATTTTTATAACATTGCAGTTGTTGTTTTGTAAAAGTATTTTTATTTTATAATATTCGTACTATCATAATATTTGCATTTGGTTATTTGTGTAGATAGGTTTTCTCATAAAATTATAGTCAAAGTAGTGAGTGCTATAATGATGATGTTCTTATTAATATTTTTTCTTTACACTCAAAGAGTTTTACCAATAAGGTAAATTTTCTTTTGAATCCTGTCTTTAAGTATGTTTAAATTAACAATAAAAACAATTTTAATTTTTATTAAAAGAGAAAAAAAATGTAGGGGATATTAATTAATATTTTCAAAATCGTTCTTTTTTTATTAAAAATTAAAATTATTTTTATTGGCTTGAAGCTCAGAATTTTTATGAAATTATTTTGAACATTTTTATTATTATATCTTAAAATATAAATCCAAAAAAAAAAAAACTTAATTTTAAGTTTTTATAAATTACAAAATTGTAAAGTTATAACCTACCAATAGAACTAACTGAAAAATAATATTTAATTAACTGAAATTGCAGTTAAAACACTCAGTTTAGGGCAACTTATAGATAAAATAATATAATAAAAAAATCTCAATACAACAAAAAAGTGATATTCTTAATAGAGGCATATCTGCAAAACTGATTTGCGATAAATATAAAGTGCACAAATCAATAATAACAATAATTAAAAAAATTAAGCTGTATTGAAGAGATCGAAAATGTTGACATTACTCCAGCGTTTCCTAAAATTAAATGTCAGAATGGTATTGATTCTTTTAACATTTGTCTTCAATGGGCCGAGGAAAATAGAATAGCCTCAAAAGACATTATGTTTCTCCAAAATCTTCGTGAATATGCGGTGCAAAAAAATATTTCATGCAATAAAACACAGTCAAAAATTTCTGACTTTTTTAATTAGTATTTTTATCATTAAGTTTACAAATTCAATTTGTACATCCGTTGTACATTCGAATTAGTATTTTTATTTATTATTTGTGTTATTTATGTTATTTTTAATAAAATCAATAAATTTTTTTTAAAAATAAATGATTTAAATGTGTGATAAAATTTATTTTTTTGATTTAAACCGTAAAAAATTGAGACTCGGTTGTCGCAACAACCTCAGTTTTCGCAACTGCGAAAATTTCTATTAATTGTGTTAAGCGAGTTTGCACTGTATATAACAAATTATTATCTTAAACGATTTTAAAACTCAACACATGTACATTTTAAAAAGCAATCAAAATTATTTGAAATAATACCGAAACGCAGTTATAAAAAAATGCAATACATTTGCAAACAACTACAAATTCTAAGTTGTTGTAATAAAATAAAGTAGTTTTCCTTAAAGTTAAACTAAGAAAACAACTGCAATTGCAGTCAAAACCAACTACCGCTAACTACACAAATAACTGAAATATTTTCTGAGTATACTAGAAACATTAACTGCCTGCCTTGCCTGCCTGCCTGTCCATCTTTGTCAGTCATTCGGCGTTAGTTGAGTTAATTCCGCTTTAGCATTCATGGAGTTTGGTTTTTGGATTGTTGCTGTTATGTTGTACGTGGATAAATAGATGTTGGTTGTATGCAGTTAACCACAACTTTAAAAATTAATATTGCAAATAAATTTTGTAAAAACATGTTGCATGAATTGACATTAAGTGTTAATGAAGTTTCTTTTTCCTCTAAATTTCATTTACATTAAGTTGCTTTTTATTCTCTCTCTCTCTCTCGCTCTTTTTTTCTTTTTTTTAAGGTTCTTAAGTTGGTTTGGCTTTTCATTGAATTAACCACTTGTTCTTGTTTTTATAAAACTTGGTTGGCTGGCTGGCTGGCTGGTTCGTTTAACATACACAATTTAATTACAGTGAAACATCGATTGTAAGAACTACACGGATTAATATAATTTATAGATGGTCTTGGTTCGGTTCAAGATAATGAAAATTTTTCTAAATGAACAGTAAGTTTTTAAATTGTTTGTAATCATGGAGAATACACAGAAAAAGTAATGGTAAATACATATCTCTTATTTAACTCACAAGCTAAACGAAAAAAGCTATATGAGAATTATACCCGTTGATTTATTAATTTTTTAACCGTGGCCGCAGCTAAGCAAATTGCGCTAAATGGAAACCCTAATATGCAACTTAGAGAAAACTTTTGATAAAATTAAAGTTTAAGTAAAAAAATGGTACTGTTTTTAATTTTTTACATTTCTTCTATTATGCACATCTGAGTAAAAAAATTTTAAATCTGGATGCAAAATAAAGATTTTTCTTATTTGTAAAAAATATATTGCATTGGAATTTTCGTTTTGAGGGCCATTTCCGAATGAAGTTGCTTCGCAGTTATTTTTCACTTCATGTTTTTATTTTGAGCGATTCCTACTCTTGTTATGAAAAAAAAAAAATGTTATGATGATTTCATGTCAATTTTATTTCATTCCACCCGTTCCGTGAGTTTTAAAGCAACATTTTATTAAAAAACTTCAATTAGTTCCTTTTTTTTATTAAAATAATTTTAATCAATAATCTGATTCTTTGCGAAGTACTGAACAATCAGAATCGGTCGCCTGGAATATAATAATTAGTTTCAAAATAATTAATATTAACACAAAATGCACCAGGTTATTTCAAAATTAAAAAAAATATATTTTCAGTCGCGAATAACTTATGGACTTTAGTTAAGAGATAATCCGCATTATTAAACATGCTTCTTGTATGAATTTAATAGCAGATTACAAAAATGTTGCTTTTTAATATCGATTCATAAATATAAAATTAGCAAACTTTAAAAAGTTGTCGCCTAACCGAGATGTCATACTTTGGGGCCGATTGTCTTAGATCCCGATGGGTTGCCTCGTCAAAACTTGAGCTCAAAAAGGTATGTCGGTAGAATCTTCCAAAAATGACAATTACAACAATTAAAGGTATATGCAGTTAAAAGGGAGACAAATTAATATTAGTTTTTTAACTGTAAAAAATTACTGATAAATTTTTACTACAAACATTTTAAATCAACTGACAAAAACTACTGTTTTTTAGTTAATTTTTTCGGTATTTCAATTAAAAAAATGTTATACTTTCCATTACAAAGTGTTAATAACTTCATCTTAGTTAAAATATAAAGTACAAATTTTAAACGGTACTTCAGTAATTACATTTTTACGCACGGAGATAAATTACAAGCTTGTAAACAATAATTTTTGAAAACTCAACAAAATGTTTTTTATTTAAAAAAAAACTAACAAAAATTTACTGTATTCTGGAAAAATATTGTTTTGGAAGTTTTTATAATATAAATAAGTCAATTTCCTAATATGCACATTCTTAGGATTTTTATTAAGGTTTTGCCTTCTTCAGGAGGTTCTAGCTTGTCTTTCACTTAGGGTTCTGAAGAGATTTTTTGCTAGATCGAAAAAACATGTACCAGCCTAGCTAAAAATGGTTTAATGGAAATTCATCCTATAAGTTAATGTGTTGCTTTCATTTAAAAGGGTATAGAGGAGATATGAAAGGTGGTGAACGATAAATAATAAATCTTAGAAGAGTTGGAGCCCGCCATCTAAAAAGAACTTCACTAAAACTTGGAATTTCTTCTATATTTTTTTGTATTTTGACAAAATTTTAAACCGAACACATTCGATCCAAACAGCTACAGGCCAATCAGTCTGCTAGGAAACCTGGGTAAATACTATGCAGATGACACAGCCACAATAATTGCAAGTAAAGTCACCAAAGCTTTTCTTAAGGAAATGAAAAGGGGAAAACAAGTTGCTATAAATATTTGAACAAGTGGAAAGTAAAAATTGAACCTGCTGAGACTTAAGCTATCGTCTTCCGTTCAACAAATCCCCAAAACGATTACCGAATCGAAATTTGAAGTTAAGCAATGGCGAAATTCCCATTGTTAACGGTGTCAAATACCTCGGTGTTCTGATAGATAATTAAGGAAACCGCCAAGAAAGGTTCATATGTCCTAAAAGCCCTCTGGCCATTAATTGACTGTCGTTCATCTCTTAATTTAAAAAATAAAAATCTTATTTTCAAAACTGTAATAAGGCCAACATTAGCTTTTCCTTGCCCTATATGGTTCAAAGCCGCCAGAACGCATATCAGGAAATGCAAAAACTCAAAAATAAATGCCTTAAAATAATACATAACCTGCAATACTACATAACCTAACAGATCTTCTACATAGTAGAAGAGAATACGAGAAAATTCAAGAATTAATTTACAGAGGCTTTACCAAAACTATTTTAACACTTAGCTAAAACTTGTTAAGAATTCTCATGTAGATAATTCTCATAGCCAACATTAACTGAAATCAACAAACTGAAAACTATTTGTATACAATTGTTTACATAGTAAACTATTTTTATACATTCTGCTTTTCTAATGATGTTTGGAAGTCTTTTAAAAATTTGGAGAAATGTTTTTCCTATTTTTTCTTTAAAATAATCAAATTAACACTATATTAAACATTACAAATAAATTATTGATCTCAGTTGTAATATTTAGAATAATATCTCCAACTCTGTAAATATATATATATATATATATATATATAATGTAACGAAAATAAGATGCTATTAAAAATTTAAATTGAAACCGAACAATTTGAGTTTTTTTTTCCTTAAAAATATTGCAATACAGTTTACATAAGAAATTCTATGAAAGAATTTGCACAATTTTTGAAATTATTTTTGGAAACTTTTAACTTGCTAAACAAAATTTTCCCAGTAGAATGAGAACACCGTTTACAACAAACTAATATTTTTGGTGGTCCCTCGAAGTTCATTATTACAGGGTTTTACTGTATTTTTTTATTAGTCTGTATATATTATTATATTATTTAAATATATAATAAATTCAAAACTTGTTAAATTTAATATTTTACCATTTGCATTTTTGCACGGCACGAATTCAAACATTAACTTAATCTAATAAAAAGGTAAAGTTCTTAATATTCTTCAGAAAGAAAACACACATTTTATCCTTTAAAACAGAATAAGTAAATATCAAATTTCCATAAATAATTTTAATATTCGTAAAAGAAAAGCAAAAAATAAAATTTATTGCGATTTAAAGGGAATTCGTGAAAAAAAAAATAATTAATTCTTTAAAATTTTGAATAAGAGCCAATTTCATTTACACTGTAATTTCTCACATCACTGAAATGACAGAGAAAAATTTTGAAAGTTTCCAACTAAAATTCGTTTACTGCATCTAAAATCGGTTGGAACAACTTAATATTAGTGATTAATATAACTGAGTTTTAGTTGTAATACCCAAAATTTATTTATTTATTTATTCATTCATCTACAGAATCATATTATTAAAGATAATTGATTTCACAATATATGTACGAGGGCAAGTCAATAACATAGAAAAACACATTTGTTTGGGTTGATTATCTTTTATTTTTTAACATAACATAGTCTTCTTTTAGCGCAATACACTTCATCTTCGGATGGTTCTCAAAATAGGATTCAGTTGCAGAGATATCCTTCACATTCGACTCGAATCTTTTGCCGACGAGCCATTTCTTAAAATATGGAAACAAATAAAAGTCTCTGGGAGCCAAATCTGGCTCCCATTTCATATCGAATCTGAACAAGTGTGCACCCGACCATTGTCGTGATGGAAGGTCACTTTTTTAGGCTTCATATTTTTCATTTATTGTTTTTCCCTTTCCCAAGTATTCAATGTAGATAATTTCACGCCTATCCCTAAAAACCGTGGCCACAACTATTACCAGAATATTTCACTGTCTGCTTTTTAAGCAGCGGATTCCCCTAATAAAATCCATTGCTTTTTACTTTTGTTTCATTTCTGGTTTATAGTTGTGAGTTCATATTTTATAAACAGTTATGTACCGGCGAAGTAATACATCTGGATCGCGAGAAGTTTTAAACCACCTACTGCATCATTCATACAATTGCTTTCATTTTCGATTGTGGGTAAATGCGGCACCCCTCCTGCCGAAAGCCAATTTTTTGTGCAAAATTGAAATCACTTAATCATGTAAGATGCCTGTGGCCTCAACTAGTTCACGCAGTTTAACTCGTCGATCACTTAAAACTATTATTACCCAGCAAAAAAGAAAGTAGCAAAAGAAAAGAAAAAGAAGCAGTGATTATGATTCCAGTGTTGTGAAAATTTGGATCGCAAACAATGATTTTTACATAGGAGAGTTATAGGGTGGAAGTTTTCTTTTATGATCCTTTTTCATTGCATCTAAAGCAGTTCTTATGGTTTAGTGAAAAATTAAATCTTTTGATGTTCCCAAATGAATTTTGATTTTCGGGCGTTAGCGTCATTTTCACAATCTCTCGTTAGCTTCTACATGGAAATTTAACTGTTGTTGTTTATGTTTGACTGTTGGTAAATTATAACGGGACATTCAGAAATCGGGCCTTATTTGTAAAGTTACTTTATTCGAAATTCTTGCAATTTTTACTATAACAATTTTCTTACTTTTTGTACTGATAACTACGATTTTAAGGATAAAATCGGGTAAATTGTAACTTAGAAATTAAAACAAATTACTCAAACATTATAACTTGTTTCAAAATAACTTAAGTTTAGCACTTAACCATAGTTATGAATGTCAAATTTGTATGGAAATATCTGTGGTTAATATTTAAATTTGGTTGTTTTTATAATAATTTACCCGTTATAGATTTGAAAAGAGTTAATTTCATTTAAAATCACACTTTTTGAAGTTGTAAAAATTAACTTCTTTATAAGAGGAAAATTGGAACTTAATGATACTTTGGAATGAATGAAAAATTGTTTCCTTAAGAATCACATCCATTTATTTTTGCATGGAAATTATTAATTATTTGCCTCAACTGGACGTTCATCATTTGTGGTTTTACGGGTACATTTAAATTCATTTATCCAATTGTAAATAGTCTTAAATACTGGTACAGATGTGCTATGGACTTCCTTTACCTTTTCTTTCATTTGCTTTGGTGTTTAGCCTTTTAAGGAGAAGTATTTGATGACAACACGAAATTATTTTTTTCCATTTTTTAAACTACCAAGGGCTGGGTCAAACAATCTATTGTTAAAAAAAACATGACGTATTTTTCTACAAACTTGCCAGCGTCTTTTGCAACTTAACATTTATTTATTTATTTAATATGATATTGGACTTATATAAATATAAGCCTAATATATAAAAATGACTAGCACTGGCTGCCAGGGCCATCAGCTAAGTTTTTACATTTATAAAAAACCTATTTGTTTTAGATTCTAAGTACACCTTATATGATTTTCTAAAGACTTATTGACTTGGTTAAAAATTTTAAAGTCTTTATATTTAATGGCGTTACGATGTATACTTTTCACGGAACTTTTTTAAGAGTTTTTCCGCATCCACCATACAGGCTGGCAAAGGAGTTCTCCTGAGGCGGACTGTGGCGTTCTCACATAGGATAATGTGGCGTAAAGTTAAATGTGTTTCAATTTTTTCGAAGGACTTATTTCATAGAGAGTTTCATCTCTTAACAATAAGTGTTACCAGAAAACAATCAATTTAACTTTTTGCGGGAGTTAGCGATACTGCTCGATTTCCCCATAAAATTTTCAAAAACGACACTTTAACTTAAATTAGGGTTTATATCATTTTGCGATTGCTAAATTGTTATCAAAATATTAACATCATTGCAGCGACGATGATGTATAAAAAATTTGTATAAAAGTCATTCGAGTTGCAATATTCCAAAAAAAAATCATCTATAAGTCTGCAATACATTGAATTCGAGTGTCTAGCAATTTAACAATTCTTATAGATTCTCATCCCAATAAAAACCAACCAAACAATTGATCAATGTTAAATATTAGTAGAAATCTGCATTGAAACACTTTTATAGTTATTCTCTTATAATAAATGGCAATACAGGCGGTTTAAAGATCTTTACACATAATTCAATACAAAAAAAAAAAAAAAACAAATTGCCAACAAATAAACCGACAAAAAGCTATACATTACACATTGGTTTTCAATAAAAAAAAAAAAAAACAAAATAATAAACCCCTCTTCATATAAACCGCTATAAGTATGTATGAGATGTCAATTTTCGTTACGCATTGTTAGGCACGGGTGTGAGTAAGTATTTGATAGAGATCCCGTGATTTGTACGCGCACCCATATCCCATTTATACCTCTACAATATACATACAATGTGTACTACAAAGGAATGAGTAATAACATCAAAAAAGAAAAAAAATATTCGAAAAAGTCAGGGTCTTACACATATTTATATTTTCAAATTTGTATTTGCAAGTATTTGCAACATTTTAATCAAAGAGTACATATTTTAGAGAGATTTTGCTTCTCATTGTTCTCTCGATATATAATTACGAACTATCCGCAATAGAAGAAAACCTATTCATAAAAAATAAAGAGTTCGGATTGAGTACCTAAGAGAAGCAAAGAAAGAGTTTTCTTCAATAAGGTTCCCTTTTTGTGGTTATAAAACACATTTCTGTGTATATGCGTATCAGTTTTGCACGGTGTGAATTTTAGCATTGTTTTAGAATTTTTTTAAATAGCATCACTCCAAAGGCAAAAACACAACAAAAAGGTAATTTTATCTATAAAGTGCTTACACTCGTAATAATACTACACTCTCTAAACTTGTGTAATGTCAAATATTTTAAAGTACCCTTAAAATACAAAATCACAAATATTTAACACATTGTCGTCTCACCATAAATGTATATTTGGATGACTCTTTGTTTGTATATGTTTAATTTGGTGGTGTGTCCTGTCTTTTGCTTCATTTGTTTGCTATCTAAGAGGATCCTTTAAGGCTATTTTGTGGATTTAAGATGCTTGGAGTGAACAATGCCCACTTCAAATCTTTTGTTTTCAATAATTCTTTTGATTTTAAACACTGACTCACTGACTGTGGTCGTACAAGAAATATATTTGAAAGAAAAGATTTTATTAACAGATTTGTGTTGTATTTGTTAATTTCATTTTCATTAGATGATACTTTATTACATATTCCCAATATTCCAATATTTTTATTGTTCTTCTTCTTTTATACAAACAAATTGTTGTATTCACAATTACCTGCTAAAAATCATGCTGACTTTCGAAATATGTTAAAAAATATGTATGATTTTACACTTTTGTTTTATTCCTGTGTGAATGCAGCATACAAATAAATTATGTTCTATGTCAAGGCGCATGCGCAACTAACTGACCATAAAAATAAACTAAAGGTGTGATTTTTATCAGCCTCTAATTCCTCTTGAGATTTTTACCAACTACTACTACAGCATATATATTTTTTTGTTTGAGTTTTTTCGTATTAGCCCTGATGTTTGAGCATCAATTGTCACAAGTCAAGATGTTGTTTACACTTTGTTGTTTTTATTTTTTCTTTGAAACTAATACACAAACACAAAAGATTAAAAATCAAAGATTATCATCTTGCCGAGATTTGTAAGTCAATTATGAATCCCCTTCTTGTTGTCCTTTGTTTGTAGGAAAATCGGTTTATTCAATAAATGTGGGCCTGAGAGTTAATCATCAAACAATAAGAACTAACTGGACATCTGTGGTAAATGTATTCATTCGTATGCTGAGTGTGTTTGCGTGTGTAAAGTTAGCATGAATATGTCCGGTTTAAAGGTGTTTTCTTTCACATATGGTCAATTATTTGGCACGAGTAAATGTTTAAGATGTTTTCTTGAGTCCTAAAACAACAACAATTAAGTATTATAGTACAGAGGAAACATATTCATTAGGACAAGCTAATGTTTAGCCAACTGAATGGTTTGCAACCGAATTTTTTGGTTGGCGCAATAAAATGTATTCCTAGTTCAGTTAAAATACAATGTCTAGCGACCCAGACAGTGGGCAAACATGAATAAGTGGATTCATAACGTATACTGTGTAAACTCTCTCATTTATGTATGAAGCCTGACATAGAACACGTAAACTTACTAACTCTACACACTTTATATGACATACGATTTCTTTTACGAACTTCCACAATCTGAATTCATTCTCTAACAGCTTATATTCCTAAACAATCCCTACTAAAAACACAAAAACTATAAACTAGAAATAAAAAACGAATTACCTCGAAGTATATAAAAACTACATAAAAAAAAATTGCTCCTTAGAATAAAATGTCAAAAAAAAATTATTAAAAAAGAAATTTTGGTCCATCTCTTTATCGCCGAAATTCCCAAAAATTTTCCCAAGAAAAAGTCATGGATATTGAGACTTAACTCAAAGAGAATTTTTCAAACAAAGCTCAAAATTTCAAATAGTTCTGTTGTACGCGTTTCAAAAACTTTTAAAAATTTTTATATGTATGGCCCCATAATTTTAAAAAACTGGTTGCAAAATTTTAAATCTTTTTTGAGAGTTAAAAGATAAAAATTATGTTTTTTTTTTTTTGCATTTTAAAGATTCTGAACCCAATTTGTTTTTGTATTAAAATTTTACAAAAAAAAAAAAACAAAATTTAATTATTATCAAATTTTAATTCGGCAAAATTTTATTTTTTTATTATGATACAATAACAATAATACTTTCATAGAAATTATTTCCATTATTCGTGTTGCAAACGTAGGATATTAAACAAAATTACGTCATAATATTTACGAAGTCTTTCTTCATTTTCATAGATTTTCGTACAATGTAGCACTTCATAAATATGATGAAGGTGTTTCATAAAAATGCAAATTAGTTACATGTTTCTTCATAATTAGGAAACAGTTCTTAAATATGTTCAAGGTTTTTTGATAAAATATTTAACAAGTTTTATAAAAACAATTTTCTTATATTTATTTTGAAGTTATATTAATATGTATGGAGAAGTCTCATTATGAAGATTTTTTATTTTATTTTTTTTAATTATTTAAGTATATAAAATGCAAATTTAATCAAAATTAAAAATAACAGTGTTTTGCGACTTAAATAAATGGAAGTTTTTTTTCTAAATTTTTTTATAAATTTTTTTTACTAAATACATAATTATAAAAATATTTGTTATAACTTTTTACGAAACACTTCATCATTTTTATGAAACTTTGATGATTATGGTAAAGAACGATATATAAAATAGTTGATTGAATAGGATGAAAATTTTACCCTAAGTGAATGGACCAAACTATTACATTTTTCGATCAAAAAGATCCAAAAAAAAAAAATTTGCCCAATTGGTGCGTAAAAACAAAAATGTCCAAATTTAACGGAGATTTTAATCTTAGAATGAGATCATAAAGTTGTAAAAGTTTTTAACAAAAATAAATATCGATTACTGTCCCATATTTAAGAGGCTTAAATTATGCTTTAGCGACTTTTTTATTATACTCTCCACAATATATTTGTGACAGATTTAACAAACAAATATTAAAAATGAGAGCACCCCAGCAAAAACAGACCTTACCAAATAATGAGTCTAGTAATCTAAACTCCAAGGTTTTCACGTATTACCCTTTATATTATATCGTAATTATAACTTTTTTTATATAGGATGTCCCAAAAGGTAACGTGTTATGCTTACGTACAAGCTTACGAAAAACTAAACAATAATGGGTTACGCGTATGCATATTAATAATTGTTTACTTATAAACAATTATTATTTAATTTTCCGTAAGAAATTGAGTAACACATTATTTTTAGCCCCTGGTAACCAATTATAATTAAAATTTTTGTAAGCGACAAGGTAATGCGATGTGTTGTAAATCCCAATTTCTAATCTGCTTTTCTTTTTTGGAATTAAATAAATTAACCCGTTGACAGCAAATGGTTAATAATTGACCCATTTTTAGTTTTTGCCATATTTGGCCCACTTTTAACCAAGTTTTTTAAATGTAGTTTGTATTGACAGAGGATAGTTGGTGATTTCACCACAAATTCGTAAAAAAAAATATATTTTTGCATAATTTTTGGAACACATTTTCTCGAATCCTATTGGATTAAAATTTTACTAGGACATGTTCCATTCGTTTAATTTTGGAAACATCGAGATATTTCGACTTCGTTCACTCCATTTCTTACAGAATACTGATACAGCTTGAGACATATTTATCGCATGGGTCGTCAAAGTTCAAAAAGAGGAAGTTTTTGATCCGTTTTAAAAATTTTTTGTTCGCATTGAAATTCAAGTAATTTTTATTTGATTTGACTTTTATAGAGGTTTTCCCCCTGATTCTAAATTTGGTCTTTTTACAATTTCGAAAAATTTTATATAAAGGATATTTCGGAACTACAGTTAAAACTCGATTTTTGCCCCAAGTTATTACAAAATTTTTTGTCATATTCGTGATCTGAATACCAAAATTATTTATATAATATGTGTCATAACACAAACAAGTTAAAATAAATTAATTCGGCACTAGTACTAAACTAATTTGTAGGCTTTTTCCTATTCACTTACATGTTAATTTGTTTTATTAAACTCTTTTAATTCATAAATTAATAAAATACACATTAATAAATAAAGTTAATAAAACTATTAACAATGACACATTATTATTTATATTAAACTAATAAAAAATGTAAGCCATTGCAGGTAACGCATTATTATTTAATTAAAAATAATAAAATAACTAACATATTATAGGTAATACTTTATTTTTATTTTGAAAATAATTTTGAATATAAGGAGTAATCATTATAAAGTAATGTATACAGTAATAATATGTCATTACCATATTTTTGTTGGGACATTGTTAAGGTAATAAAAATTTTGTCGTAAAAAATATTTTAGGATGTGAAAAATATTTTTCTGATGAAAGAAAAATTTGAAGTGAATATAAAATTTATTCATTTATATTCGTCCGGTGAAAAATATGACAAAAATCGTATTCATCGGACGCTTCCCAACAAGATATTAAGATTTTATAAAAAAAAAAGTAACGTCTGCGGACGTTAGTAAAAAGTGTTCTACCAGTACTTGATTTACAAAATTTGCAATCGTAAACAAAATAAAAGCACTGACTAAGGCTTGGTTTTTAACGTTTCCCCGACGTTTGCAAAACGTGATATGCGGTTGTAACAAAATTTACAACGGTTTATGAAATAAAAAATAATGCACTGCCACAGCAATTGATTGAAACATTTTACCAATGCAAACAAGATTAACAAAATTTATGAAATGACATTCAAAACTGACAAACAAAAATTTAAAAAATATAGAAGTATTTAGAATGCACCTTATATGAAGGTTCAAAACATTGGAATAATCTAAAATGAAGTGCTTTTAAAGGGCATTTAATACAATAATTGTATGTCTTCCGAAAACTTTCGTTTCTCAGGTTTTTTTTTTTTTGTCTTTGAAAAGGAAGAGGTTGGCAAAGCATTTATTTCATCATTGGAAAAGCACTTTATTGATTGTTTTGCCTGTGCTATGTGACAACCTTTTTAAATTATATTTTGGGAGCAGACAAAGCACTCATGTTATTATCATATGAACAATTAACTCAACAGTGCGTTATAATCGTAAAATTTTTTATAATAGCTAAATTTAAATTTTTTTAATGTATTTCTTGAGGCGAAAAAGGGTAACCGCTAATTCTTTTATCAACTATAGCAAATAAAAGGATCCAAAATATGAAGAAAAAGTCAAAAATGTATTTTATCTGCAAAGAAGTTGTCGGAGTAAAAGGGTAAAAATTACAACTTCCAATATTTACAACACAAATAACTGGTATTTCTAATTGTTGACATTTTCAGATCGATAGTTTCATACATAAATTATATAACAAAAGTCAGACTTTGGCTCGGAATTTGTACAAAGAAAATATATCAAAATAAACATTTAAATATTTTGAAACCATTAACATTTAATCAATAATGGTTATTAAAATTTTAATAAATTTATGTGAAAATCACTCAAGAAACCGTAAGTTAACCGATCAAAATTGATATGACGCCATAATTTTTATTACCGCCTTCAATAAAAAACAAAACAAATTAAACACAACAAAATTAATAATTTTTTAAATATAAAATATTAATATTTTCATAACGATGAGGCGTAACTCAAGCAGTATTTAACCTTAAAACTACATACATTAATTTTATGTATTTTTCTTTTTGTATTTATATAAAAATTTAAATATTTTTGTATGGAATAAAGCAACACATAAACTACCAGATTTTTCATATTTTGAAATACATAAATATTTTAGTTGTTTTTGTATTTTTAATAAAGAGTGCGCTCATAAATTATTATAGATTTTCCCTAGTTTTATACATTTTGTTTCTATTCTTCGCTTAATGAAATAAAAATTTAAAAAAAAACTAATGAATATTCAACAAAATATTTATGCATAATATTTCAATATTCAGACATACTTATGTACATATATAACTATATATAATTTCGTATAGTTTAAGACGGATGACGTTTTTAGGTTGTTGGCATTTTGTTCATATTCAATTTTAGTTTTAAAGGGTGTCCCAAGAAGAACGCAATTTTTAAATCTGGCAACATTCGAAGTGTCATTGTTTGACATTTGAACAATTGTTATTGTTTGCTAGTGGAAGGTACGAGGTTAGTAAAAATGGAGCGCTACACGAATGAACAACGCATTCTCATTGTGAAATTGTTTTACCAAAATGGTGAAAGTTTTGCGGCTACAGTTCGCAAATTGCGATCAATTTGGGGTCACAATAATGCTCCAAAAGAGTCAACTGTAAAGAGATTAATGGATAAATTTGCCGAAACTGGGTCTGTTAGTGATGTAAAGACAACAACGCGCCATCGACCAGGTCGATCGACCGAAAATGTCGCAGCTGTACGTGATGATGTCGCTCAAACTCCATCCACCTCAATTCGACATCGAGCTCTGCAAATTGGTGTCTCCAAATCCACTTTGCAGCGAATTTTGACGAAAGATTTGCATCTTCATGCATACAAAGTTTAATTGACTCAGGAACTGAAGCCAGCTGACCATGGACAGCGAAGGGAGTTCGTTAATTGGGTATTGGAGAGACAACATGAAATTGCTGATTTTGCCGATAAAATCATCTTCAGTGACGAGGCCCATTTTCATCTTGATGGCTTCGTCAATAGGCAGAATTGTCGAATTTGGGGTGAGGAAAATCCTCGAGTGATTCACGAGAAGCAAATGCATCCTCAACGTGTCACTGTGTGGTGTGGTTTTTGGGCTGGAGGAATCATTGGACCTTTTTTTTATGAAAATGAGGCAGGTCAAGCGCAAACAGTCAATGGTGTTCGGTATCGTGAAATGATAACCAGTTTTTTCTTACCTAGAATTGAAGAAATGAATGTGGAGGGCATGTGGTTCCAACAAGACGGCGCCACATGTCATACAGCCAGAGAAACAATTCAATTGCTGCATCAGTCATTTCCCGGTCGTGTTATTTCGCGTTTTGGAGATCAGAATTGGCCGCCTAGATCGTGCGATTTAACATCATTAGATTTTTTTCTTTGGGGTTTTTTGAAGTCGATGGTTTACGCGAATAAGCCGACGACGACTCAAGCCTTAAAAGAGGAAATTGGACGCTGCATTAATGAAATACCGCAGCATTCATGCAAAACGGTCATTGAAAATTTCATTAAAAGATCGCGTGCATGCCAGCAAAGCCGCGGCGGCCATCTGCACGAAATATTGTTCCATACATAACCTCATTCTGTCTACTTTACGATATAATAAAGTTTCACGATTTTTTTTTAAATATCTGTGTTTTATTTAAAATTTAAAAATTGTGTTCTTCTTGGGACACCCTTTATTTTTATTTAAGTTTTATTGATTTTTTTACTTTTTATTTAAAATATTTTAAAATTTATTTCTAAAACAAATTGGAGTCTTATGTTTAACTAATATTGTAGTCTGTTGGGATGACATTTAAATTGCCGTTGTTACCCAGCTGGGCTATTGAAAGTTTTAAGCGAATAACAACAATGAAGTATTATATTTTTTATTGCCTACTACTCCTTCTTTCTCGCATTTGTGTAATTATATTAATTTATAAGTGAAATGTTTACAACTCAAAGATATACGTAAAATTAAACTTAGTTCCCGCATCCAACAAATAGCGACAATGGGAATATTGTGATAAATTTCTGTAGTGTGATCTTTGAAAAAAAATTTTATTATTTTATATATGTATCTTTTATCAATACATATATAATATACAAATTGAGCTCCACGGTAGGCTAGTTGGTAACATAGATATCTAGCTTATCAGTGCTGGTGTCGTGGGTTCGATTTATATCAGGGACGCTGGTCTGTTTTCACTACAAAGAGCCGATAGCCTTCGTTGCTAGTGCTCGGGTAGGGTATAAGGATAAACCTTGTAATTATATGATTAATATAAATAAAACAAATAAACTTTGGTAACGTCATAGTACCTGTTAGGAAAACACCTTAAACATGTTTTGCCTATTTGGCAGCGTCTAGCTCTTCCATAACTTGGAGTTCTGATGAGATCTTTTGCCGGATCGAAACACATATATATATATATTCTTGCTAAAAATAACTAATATGCTTTATTTTTGGTAAATATGTATACGGAGGATGAAAATCTATAAATAAACAAAAAAAAAAAAAAACAAGTAAGAGCGGCTAAATTCGGCTATGCCGAATCTTATATACCCTTCACCATGGTTGGGAAAAAACTGAAGTTTATACATGGACATATATGGAATGGACAGATTTATATACGGACGCCTTTAAGAGGAAATTAACCATTTAGTTTGGAGATAAAACTTGGACTCGGGAAGATTTATGGTTCCAGAAAATAGGTATTTTAAAAAAATTTATGTTTTGGGCATAACTTTTTTGTATCTGAACCGATATTTCCGAGTTTTTCAGCAAATATGTTATGCTAAAGATTTTCCATCTTTTGCTATATAAGACGTATCCATAGGTCATAATACAGTTCTAGATTAGTGTTTGTTGTTTGTGTATAAAAGGTGAAGAGGTGAAAGAAAAGAATTTCAACAAATCGTTAAAAGAAATCACTAGAACTGCATGTGTTTTATTTCTACAAAATAGTTTGATTTAGCTGGCAAATTTGCATTTGGGATTTTATTTCGCTTTTTTATTGAAAATATTTGTAATTTCTCTAGCTTAATTTTAAAAATTTGAAGGAAAATAGTTTATAATTTTTTTTATAAATTATTATAAGTTATGACCTAAAATAGTTGCACTCAAAGGTAAATTATATATAAAATTTTCTTAATATGTGAGAAATAAAATGGTTTAAAAATCTTTTTATAAATTCTATTAAATCGGAGCAAAAAATAGAAATAAAACCGTTTGTATTTTGTTTGTATCAGAGGGTTTTTATAAAAATTTTGATGTTTTTAGCCTATTTATGGATTATTTAATTATTAATATAAAATTTTATTTAAATTAATTATTAAATGTAAAAAAAACAAAAAATAAACCAAAAAAAATCTTAAGAAAATAAAAAAAAATGTACAAAAAAAAGTGAATTGACCGCGATTCGAACCCGCGACCCTTCCACCTGTGGTGAAAGGTATAAAAACGTTTGTATTTTGTTTGTATCAGAGGGTTTTTATAAAAATGTTGATGTTTTTAGCCTATTTATGATTTATTTAATTATTAATATAAAATTTTATATAAATTAATTATTAAATGTTAAAAAAAACCAAAAATAAGCAAAAAAAAAGTCTTAAGAAAATAATAAAAAAAATTTACAAAAAAAAGTGAATTGACCTGACGAGATTCGAACCTCGAACCCGCGGCCTTAGAGAAAAAAATTATTTGTGACATAGCGTCTAGACAACTGAGCTATTGAAGCTCACACAAAATCATCGTCAATAGAGGTACATATATAAAAGTCTTCGTTCATTAGAGATTTGTTTAGTTTTTATTTAAATGACAAATCTTTGTATGTGTGTTGTTTGTGTATAAAAGGTGGAGATGAAAGAAAAGAATTTTAACACATGGATGTGTTGTTATGCTCAAAATTCTACATACATATTAAACAAAGGGATTTTACTGGAAAAATTAGAGGTAGTCCTGGTTTTTTGCTAATATCTCAGCCATTTATTAACCGATCTGTCTGATTTTTAATAGCAAACAGAAATGGATCACATGTAACAGAAATAAAAAATAATCAAGTCCTCATCATGTCTGGGTTCTTCGGAAAACCCATTTCAACACACAGACGGACAGACGGACATCGTTAAATCAACTTAGCTCTTCATAAGGACCCAGAATATATATACTTTATAGGGTCTAAGATCAATATTGTAGAAATTATAAACGGAATGACAAACTTATATATACCCTTCCACCTGTGGTGAAGGGTATAACAAGTTAAAGCATTAAATTCGGCTTTACCGAATTTTTTTTAGCCTTCTCTAGGGATGAGAATTAGAATTTCAATTGGGTAACAATCATTAAAAATAATGCATTTCGATCTAAGAATACCCTTAAATATATTCTTTGTACATTTTCCGAAAACTTCATTTAAAAATTCACAAAATCTTGAATTATATTTCAAACCCATTTGAGGAGATACTTTTTAAAAAAGG
This sequence comes from Eustalomyia histrio, assembly GCA_949748255.1. Taxonomy (NCBI): domain Eukaryota; kingdom Metazoa; phylum Arthropoda; class Insecta; order Diptera; family Anthomyiidae; genus Eustalomyia; species Eustalomyia histrio. Next base: position 93,372,370 of record OX456524.1, on the reverse strand, counting down.
TACTTTTTATAAAAGGTACTTTTTATTTTTTTTAATGTACTTTTTATAGAAAGTATCTTTTACAAAAGATACTTTTTATAAAAGGTACTTGTTATAAAAGGTTCTTTTTATAAAAGGTACTTTTATCAAAGATACTTTCTATAAAAAGTACTTTTATAAAAGGCTCTTTCTATAAAAAGTGTCTAACTTTTACACAAATGTACTATAGTAACAACTTTATCTTCTACGAAAAATATACTTTTTCCAAAACAGCATTTACAAGAAATTGTAATAAAAAGGTTGGCATACGTAAAAAATTAGAATAGAAAAAGAGGAACATTTGTGAATGTTGAACGAATTTTTGTTCACAAAAATTGAAGTGGCGCTACGTGCCACACAGCCGAAGCTACACTCGATGTTTCGCGCCCTGTTTTTGAAGATCGCATTATCAGCCGCAGAGCTGATGTCGTTTGGCCACCTCGGAGCTGCGATTTGACACCGTTGGACTATTATTTGTGGGGTGCCGTCAAAGATAAGTGTTGCGCCGACAAGCGAGAGACACAATCGATAATGTGCTTAAAAATTGGACCGATCGTGTAGGCTACTGCATGGCCAGCCGAGGCAGCCATTTGAATGAAATTATTTTCCATTATTAACCGGAAGGATTGTACTTTCAAATAAAAAAAGAACTTTGAGAAAATATTCAGTAATTTTTTTTATAGCATTTAAAAAAAAAAGTTATTTGGCGGACCCTATATATAACTTTTAAGGCTCTTATAGTAAAAGGCTCTAAAACTACAAAAGTACTAACAACCTTTGGTGTAAAAAAAAATTTTGAGGTGAAAAGCAATTTTTTTTTGGTGAAATATTTATTTGTGGTCAATAAAATTTTTAGTGATGAAAACAATTTTGAGGTGAACAGAAAATATTATTTACCTCTAAGAGTCTGGAGAAAAAATATAAGCAAATATATTATTTACCAGTCGATACTAACTATGAAATACACCAAATTGTATGGAAATTTCAGAGGTATCTTCACATTTTCACCATTTTAAATTGTTGTATGGCACCCAAAAAAAATTCCTATTTTTATAGGCATGTAGTTTATCCAAATGAATCATAATCATCAATCAATTAGGATTTGAAAATTTTGCTAGTTATGCCCTTTTGCATTTTAGCTTACGAATTACTTTATGGGACTTACATACATATTTCCACATGTTACAAACGGAATGAGAATGGGTGGGATCGGAGTTGCTTGTTCTCGGAAATTAGTTTTGTTTTTATCCTGCACGAAGTTGGCTGCAGATTGATATTTGAGATTTTGTTTCATTCTTTGCTTCGCTGTGAAATTGTGTTTTAAAAACAATAAACAGTAACAAATTTTACAAAAGTGTTTTATTTCTATTTTTTTTAATTTCTTCTTTACACAATTCTGATAAATCTTAAACAAAATCAAAATTATTATTTTCCCGAAATAAACACTTTAACACACCATTTGATATTGTTCTCCTTTTCGCTGTCATCAGAATCCAAACCCATAGGTACTCTTTGACATTCATTTTTTCCACAATTAAATTTTTTACTTGAAGTTACCAAAAACAATTTTTTTCACAAATAAAATGAAATGTCAAAAAAGTAAGAATTTTAAACCAAAAGGAAAACAAAAGTTGCTGTGTGAAGATAAAGGCAACTTTTAAAAGAGAATTGACAAGAATCGCCGCGACAAAAGTTGCTCTGTGTGAAACGGTACAGTACATTTTTCTAACGAGACTAGTTTTCTGAACACCATCTACTTGTGCATTTGTATCGTATTTAGATTAGTTAGTTGTGAAAATAGCTTTTTCAAAGCAAGTAGAAACTTGGCCATATCATTAAACTTGTATCAATAGAATTCCTGGCTATTAAGCATAAGATATCAACCAACAACTTGTTAACGCATCTGCATCGATCAAAAAATAAATACTCTTCAAAAATTTAACTAAAATAAGCGATGAGGTTTTTGTTCAAAATAACACTTAGCTATAAAAGTAACAATAACAACAACAAAGAAAATTCGAAAAACAAAAAATCTTATTGACAGGCGGGTCTTGCAGATCAAAGCTTTGAAAATCGCAGCTGGAGATTGGCATACAACAGCGCATTGATCCCACACGTGAAAATACGGTTTATTATTATTGTGTTTTGTTGGTTGTATCGCGGGCGGAAGGCAGGATGTGGAGAGGATGTTTGGTTATTCAACAATCTGTTAAATTTGATGATATGCATACCATGATGATATTGATGTGATTTTTAAAATCATCATCCAAAAAGTAAAATAAAATAAAGTAACATAAGTTACTTTATAAGTTGTTCATGTTGTCGGTTATTTACCGATTCGTGTAAATTCAATTCAATTCGCCTTAGCAGTGATGCAGCAAAAAAAAAGAAACATCGATGTATTTTTTACACCCTGCCTCTTAAACAAATTATATCTACAATATGTACTACATGTATATTGTAATTCATTCATATCTATATTCATATTTATGTACATTAAGCTGACACTTATATTTATATTTATAAAATTTCAGAAGCAAACCTATATGAAAGTAGAAACAATTTAGGAAACACTATGCAAAAACGTTTCTATTAATTTGGATGATTCTTGATTAGAAAAAAACTGAAAAAATTTCCCAGCTTCTAGCTACAAAATTTACAACAGAGACAAGGTGATATACGACTCTGTTAACCAATTTTATTAAACCATTACGTCAGTAAATGATGAAAACTGGAAAACATGTGCTTTAAATATGCAGTCAAAAATGTATAATATGCACTAAAATATGTATTTAAAGGAAAGTATGAACTAAAAACGAAAAAGTATGCATATAGATCCAAAAATATGGAACAAAAATCGAAAAAAAAGTTTACTTAAATTTTCCAGATTTTTATAAATCGTATATATTACTCGAGTTCGCTTGTTTTAATTGAAATTCAATATAATTGTCTAATTTTACATGGCAACAGCATTCTTCTTCTTTTATTAGGTGCGATATCATGGATTAAAAATTCATCTTTCATTTAATTTAAATGAAATATGCAAAAATAAATAGAAATTATACAAAATAATTTTAAATGCAAAAAACAAAAATATGCAAAAATATGCAGTAAGTAATCGATATACATTTTTTGTTTTAAACAGAAAAATGATCAACGAACCGATTACACTTTGAATATTGTCGTCCATTTGTTATTAACACGTATTCATTCCTTTGCAAATTTCTATGATTTTTCCTAAACAGCATTATAATCTTTCTATCCAACCCCGTTAACTTTGATTTCTAATAATTTGAATTATTTTTAAATATTTAATAATTTATTTTCTTGAATTTATTTAATATTTATATTTTTGACAATTTTGTAAAGCAAAATGTTAGTTATTAATTCTAATGGCGGCCATACAATTCGTTCTATTTTGCCAGTTTAAAGCGTAAGGGTAATGGCGTACGGGTATGTGGCCAAAAACCGTCCTTCTTGTCGCAACTTGATTTTAACTGTCCGCTTCACTCTACTTCTTTGTTTTTTTACTTCAACTAAAGTAAATAACACCTAATGTGTGGATATGGTCGTTGTTCGTGTTTAACCGTACAGTTTTACTCGTGCGGTTAAAACTGCTAAAAAAGAACGATGTGAATGGCTAGTACCTTATGAAAAAAAATGTTGTTTGTAACTAACATGTAGTCTAGACTACCGATAAATATGTTGACATAAATTGCAGCAAATGTCAAAATTAGAAAATCGCTTGTGTGGACCACTTGATTTCGTACATTGCTGTTGCCTGCAAATAAGTTGCAATAATTCTCCAGCAGTATGCGTTAGCAATTATTGCTAAGATAAATCGTCAAACTAGCTGTCACTTTCCTTTGATAATTATAAAAAATACGCCACAAATAAAAGCAATTCGAGAAAAACAACAACAAATTATTAAATTTAAAAAAATTTTAAAAATTTTAACAAATTATAAGGAAAAAATAGAAAAAAAAGTAACAATTTTTTCACTTTACAAGTAATCATAAAAGAACCTTCTTCCTTGACGTGTTCTCCACCTTTAACATAATCTCGGCAATTATCAATTTTGCGTCGTTATTCTGCCGACGCATTTTACTGATTGCTAAGATTTTTTTCAATAATATAAAAAGTTAATAATAATAAAAATTAATGGAATTTCCTTACAATAGATTTTATATATTTTACATCAAATGAATAACAAAATTTTTAACATTAATAATTGTTAAATATTTCAAAAAATTTTACATTTTTTTTATAAAATTGTATGAAAATTTTCATAAGTTTAATGAAAAGTTTTATTTGCTGAATTCGAATGAAACTGCTTGAATATTTTGAAACAATTCCTCAACTTATTTCATAACACTTTTCGATCCCATGGAAATTCATTGGCGAAATTTTAGTACAAAGACGTATTGGTAAATATAAAGTTCAAATGTTGATGCTTCTAAACATACTGTACAACAAATTTTTCTTGCCCCAAAAAATGTCTCAGATGTCCATAACTAAAAAAAAATAAAAACCGATTTTTCAAAACCTGTGTATGGGAATTCTCGAGCAATAACTTTAATTTTTTTGGGTTATTTGTATTTCCAAGACTTCAAACTATTATAAGATTTTTATTACATTGTTACGTGCTATAAAAATTAGGTTTTGAAATTAGATGTTGCTTTAAAGCAACGGCAGTGCCAAATGGGTTAATACCATCTAGATAATTTGCTCAGTAAGTTATTATTAAGGCAAGGAATTACATGCACTTAAAAACGAAAATATTTGTCTAAAAAATGCAGCTAAAACGAAGTGCATGCTTTTAAAAAAAGTTATTTTTTGCCAAACAAACACACTTTAAAAATTAAAACTAATAACAAATATGAACTAGGCTGTTATTTTTTAAATAGGAACACAATTCAACATGTTTCTTCAGTAACAAAGACATATTAGAATGCATATTTTTCGAAATAAAGAAATATTTTATAGTTTTTTCTTTTTAAGTTTTCATATACCTTAGATTTTGTTTGAATCAAAATATGAAAAAATTATCCATTTCTTTTAAAATTTTCTTGACAAACTAGCAAATATGCTATGTACATAGACACAAAAAATATACATTAAAGGCACAAAATATGCACTAAAAAGCACCAATTATGCATTTTATATGTTAAAATATGCAACAGCAAATCGATGCTATTTTGTTCTAAATCTTGTGATTCGGATAAACATTTAATCCTTATAGGTTTTCGACTGTCGAGAAAAAGTAATCCTTTTGCCCTAGTAATTAAAAATATACTGTAACGTATGAGTGATATGGGAGGATGTCAATTTAGTACTTTGGAACTTTTTTGTGTACTTTTTGTAACAAAATCTAAATTTAAAAAAAAAAATACTTTATTTTTTACAACCAGTGTTAAATTTTTTAAAGTAAAAATGCTGAAAATTTTTCACAATTATTAAATATAGATATCAATTTAAATATCAGAAATCAGAATCTGCATTTTTTTTTTAATGCAACAAATAAATTATAATATATAGACTTATGCTCTAGGATCTTTTAAATCAAAATAATATTCATAATCTTCATAAATTAAGTCTGGTTGAAAATATCGGCAAAATTATAAGGTTTTAAAAACTATTATTCAAAAGGATTGGATTTGATATGAATTAATTTGAAGGTATTTTTTAAAATACGTGGGTTAGGCTTAGTTCCATTTTAAAATTTAAATTTTCCATCCTTATTCATATGATAAATTACAAATTTTTCTTTGTTGAAGATTTCCTCCATACATGATCTCATATATGACCATATACCTTCGGATCCGAAATTTGAGGGTATATGGTGATATATGTGCATATATTATCATACATGCTCATATATTATTCATGTATGCTCGTATATGATCATATACGTCCATATATGGTCATATATTGAACAATGTATGGACGTATATGACCATGTATGCCCATGTATGATCATATACAGGCCCATGTATGATCATGTATACTCATATATATTTCGATTTTTACATGGGAATACAAATTAATGAAACTTTTCTTATCAGACTGAACGGTTATTTTCTAACCTAATTCATAATTTTTCTAAAAATATTTGTGTAATGAAACTATTCCATTTAATGCAAGAGATGTCTTTCGGTCTATAAAATTGAAATGAAATTTTTCAGTAAATGAATGAAACTTATCTTCTTTTAGCATTAAGAAAAATAATAATTTTTTTTAACTAATTGTTTAATGAAACATTTTCAACAAACTTTAGAAAAAACATTTTCAATATTTTAAGAAAATTTGAATTAGTTTAGTGTAAAGTTTTATTGGCTAAAATTCAACCAACATGCAATTTGTAATTTATTTATTAGAAATTGTCTACAAGTGCAGTAAGATATAATATCTTTTAGATTTAGCACTGGACTTATAATGGCACATTAGAATTAATTAACAAGATATAAAATTACCATTTAATAATAATCAGTGAATTACATATAAAAAATTTCAATTAGTAATATTAAAAAGCATAAAAATATATAAACATTGATTGAATAAAAAAAATTAAATAAATGAGTTAGAATTTAAGTATTTGTACAATTAGAAATATTGATTTTCAAAATAATTAAAAATTGCTTTTGTGAACAAAATTGATTTGCTTGTGTTTTGGATGTTATAAGGAAGTTGGTTCCAGAGACGCATGGCAAAAATAAAAAATTGACGTTCAGAAGTAAGATAACGATGCCGGATATGAATCAAAACTTTACCTCTATTAGACCTCGCAAAGATAATGAATTTTTAAAACAATTCGCCAATACCTAATAGATGCATTATTTGATTTGTGAGCTATTAAAGACTTAGAATAAAAACAAATCAGAAAACAATCGATGTTTACTAAGTAGTGACTGCTTTTATGAGACTACTGGAATGTTTTTTTTTTTTGCACATTTGATTAATAAGATTTTTCATTACGGTTGTGTTGCAAAGCACGTTTTTGGTGGAACCGCATTTTTATATGGAAAGTTTGTGAATAAACATTTTCTTTTTGAAAATTATTTCAGAATCTTAAAGCATGATAGGTTCATTAAAAATACAAATTTGCTTACACATTTTTCATAAAATTTTTTTAAAATGTTACATTGGATGAATTTCAACGAAACTTTATTAATTTAAGGCAGAAATTCGTTAATATCATGAAGATATTTTTTAATGTATTATTGTCATTATTCATGCATTTTGTATGAGTAATATTTTAAGTGCATATCACTCATACGTTACAATTTTAATTGTTTTATGTTAATAACTTAAGCAGAATGAAAGATAAACTGGTTTCCAATCAACATTACAAAACGAAAACAATTTACAATATCAAAACAGATCAAATCAATTAGTCTTTACATAATCATATAAGAGGCGATTAGAATTTAAACAAAGTACATAGAAAAAATATCATAAAATTTAAAGTTATATCGGGTGTTTTTTATAGAGTGATACAACTTTGAGTTGACATCACTGCTTTATTTGACCACCCATTTAACAGCTGATAGTTGCTTTTTGTTAGTTTGCTTTAAAATTTTATTATGGATCGACTTACACCATGGCAACGCGTGCAAATTGTGGAAATTTTTAATCAAAGTAATTGTTCTATTCATCAAACCTATCGTGCACTTCTTATATTTTATGGCGTAATTAATCGTCCTTCAGAGCGGCTAATTTGAAGAACAATAATTTGTTTTCGGACCATTTGGAGTGAGGAGAATCCACAAGCTTTTGTCGAAACACCATTACATCCACAGAAAATTACTGTTTGGTGCGCTTTATGGGCTGGCGGAGTCATTGGCCCATATGTCTTCAAAAACGATGATGGTTAGAATGTTACTGTCAATGGTGAACGGTATAGGAACATGATTCGAAGTTTTTTCGTACCTCAATTAGCTGGCATTAATCTTGCTGATATGTGGTTCCAACAGAACGGAGCCACATGCCACACAGCGGGCGCTACAATTGATTTACTCAAGGAAACTTTTGACGAAAAAATAATTTCACGAAATGGCCCAATTAATTGGCCACCAAGATCGTGTGATTTAACCCCATTGGATTATTTTCTTTGGGGTTATGTAAAGTCACTTGTGTACGTCGATAAACCACAAAAAATTGAACACCTGGACATCAACATTCGAAGAGTTATCGGCGAGAAAATTGGTGTTCCAAATTGCGCCTTGTACGCGCCAGCCGTTTCATTGATATCAAAAATATATTACTATATATTATGATTTAAACTTGTATCACTCTATAAAAATCACCCGATATAAATACTTGTTAAAATTTTAGTTCGATTTCTAACAATTTTTTGTTTGAAATATTTGTAAAATTTTTTTAAATTTATTTATAAAATCTATTGTAGGTGCCTTTTATAAAAACTTTTTATTTGTATTTTCTGTGTAGGTTTTTGAAAAATGTGTAAAGTTGGAAAAGACGACCCAACTTTTGCTATTTTGAGAAATTAACAAAATAAATTTCGTGCTATCATCAAACACTTTAACTTGAAAGGAGAAACTCCTAGGAAAATAAAAGATACCTGGCAATTGCATTTAAATGTGGCCGTACAGCCACAAATGATACATATGCTTAAGCACTTTGGAAATCATCCACAAAATCCACGATATAGTTTTGAGTGACCTGGTTCAGTGATTTGTTTTGTGTACAAAAAATTAGGTATGAAAGAGATATCGGCAAGATGGGTGCCGCGTTTGCTCACAATCGAAAATAATCGCAATCGCGTGACTGATTCAGTTGGTGGTTTCCAGCTTTTCCGTCTCGGTCCTGCTGATAATTTTTTGCCGATAAATAACTTTTGATGAATCAGGGTTTCACCACTGAGTCAAAGCAATATATTTTACCATGTGAATCAGTCCCGAATAAAGCAGACATTTCAATCTGCTAGTAAGATTATGACAAAGATTTTTTGGGCTATGCATTGACTTCTTGGAAAAAACTATAAATAGAGAATATTACTCATTTGCCAAAAATAAGTTATCTTTCATCAAGATAATGCTCATGTGCACACTTGTTGAGATTCGATATCAAAAATACACTAGTTGAGGTTCAGGAATAGAAAATTGTTTGTTTTACAACAGAAACTGGATTAAAAAACATAAAAAACACAGTTTATCCATTTTTAAAATAATTTTGTAATACAAATGTACCTTATTAAAATAAGTATCACCATTGTATGTTCACATACCGTACGATGTGTATTTAATAATACAAATATATTTATATATAAATATATCTTTTTTTTTTTTGTTATTTTAAGATACAAATTTATTATTTACAACAGAATTTATATAGATTTCATGTCTTACAATGATTGAATTCCTGTCTGCATTAAACAATACAAAATTGTTTTATATTTTCTCTCATCATCTTTATGTGTTTATTATATATTTTTTCTGTTTCTTGAATACATTTCGTGTGTTTAATCGATTTTTTTTTTTGTGCAATGATAATGTAAAGATATTTGCGCTTAAATATACCGCCATCCCGCTGAGTATTTTTGATAACTTTTAAATGCTTCAATTTGTTGTTAATTTCCTTCAACACATTCTTTTCCCTTGGGACTTTTTAATACAAACTATATTGTATTGTAGTATCATATTGTATAGATACAGTCCATACTAATATTGTCGACATGACCCAACAAAAAAAAAAAAGTGTATAAAAGGAAGAACTGATATGTTTATGATAAATACCACCCACACTAATATTTTACGCATTTTTAAATGATTTTTATTTTTGGTCATGTTTTGTCCATTTATAAAAGTCATTTTATTCAGATTTAATGTTTAATTTATTGGATTTATTTTAAGCTTAAAATTCATTAGCGTTGATAATCGGAGTTAAGGTGTTGTTGATAATAATAATTCCTTAATATGGCAACTAAATTACATTTATTACATAATACAGAGTAATACAAGAGATACTTTACTAATATGATAATACACTGCAAAAAATTAATTCATTGATAAATTCGATAGTCATAACTTCGGTTGCATCAACCGCACAATTCAATTTGCGGTAAATTCGGTTACCAACACGAATCTGTATTCTGTATTAATCATTTAGCAAAATTTTTTATAGTGTATATCCTTTTGTATTCCCAAATATACGAGGCTTCCCATACCAACTGACCCGTTACAGGAAAAGTAATTAGTATCGAGATCATACTAACAGCTTTTTTGTCCTCTATGTTATGAATAAAACAAATTTAATAAAATGTGTGTAAATAGGCTTGGTTAAATATTGATCAATTTAGCGCTAATTTTTGGTATATAATTTACAATAATTTTATGAAAAAATGTTAGAAATTTGACTATACAAAGGAGTTTTGTACAGGCAATTAGGAATGAGTCGGTCCTTTAGACTGAACTATATACAGGCACTCGGTTTAAATACAAAGTGATTTGCAAGGCGTAAAAATTTACTACCTCGGGTAAAAAATCAATTTTAAAGATTATAATTTTTACAAAAGTTAATCGATTTCCATAAAGCCGCACTGATTATAACAGAAATTTTGATCTTGCAGAATAATAACCATAGTCAAATCAAACTGCGTCACAGGGTATCAAACTTTTGCAAATATTGAACAGTTTCAACAATATTTAGAAAAACAAGTAAAAATAATTGTATTCACGCTGTTTTTACTCATACCCGATATAAACTGTAAAGTCAATCTAGTAAAAGTCGGATTAACTGCTGTCATCGAGCACTAAGCAAGTCGATTAAGACATATTTTAATACGTTAAATTAAATTAATTATGTGCAACTATTTGGTATGTTTTGTTATAGTTACGGTTGGCAACACTAAATTCGGCTGTGCCGAATCTTTGAATACCCTCCACCAATATCCTAAAAAGATTTTCTCTTCTGTTTTTGATACAAGTAATATAAAAAAACTTTTAAAGTAAAATTATGCAGGAGAAAAAAATTTTTGAGGTGAAAAATTTTTTTAGATGTGAAGAGAACTTTTTTGTTGGAAAAAAAATTTTGAGGTAAAAAAAATTTTTAAGGTGAACAAATTTTTTGTGGTGAAAAAAAATTTTAGTGGTTAAAAAATGTTTGAGGTGAATACAAAATATTTACTGCTAAGCGACTGGTGAAAAAATATGAGAAAATATGTTATGTATCAGTCGCTACTATGAAATTGTACTTAATTTGTATGGGCAATTTAGAGGCACCTTTACATTTCCACTAGTTTTTTTAAACATGGACTGCACAAAAAACACATTTTAAAGCATATTTTTTGTCAAATACTCAATTTTGTTCCGGCTAATGGGAACTAGCTCTGCAGCTGAATATGCCTAATGGAGAGAATGCACTTTCTGATGCGCCACGTATTGATAAATAGTTGCAACGAATGTTCTTTCTTTAAAAAATTGAAGTGTGTTTGTCTAATAGAGAGAATACAGCAAAGAAATTAGAAAGTTTTGTAAAAGAAAATTTATAAGGAAATAAAAATAAATTTAAAACACAAAAAAAAATGTGTCTCCCTGGCTGGGATTCCCGTTGACATGGGGCCACATATAATTATATCAAATTATATCTTTTACCATATCAAAAATACTCTAGATATTACAATACCTTAAATTTGTTTGCACATATTGTATCATATATAATTATATCTTATACATTTTATAAAAAAAAAAAAATTTATATTTGAAAATATATTAAACCATATATAATTATATCTCATACCATATTAAAAAATATTTTTTATAATGGCCCATATATTATTATATCTCAAATATTAGATGGCATATAAATCACAAATAGTTCTGTATAAGCCATATATAAGTATGTTGTATATAAGTATATTGTTCTGTATAAGTCATATATAAATATATACAGTCCCGTGTAACCCATATATAATTATATATGTATAGTGTTACATATATACAATTTTATTTATTTATATTAATCATATAATTACAAATTATATATTAATACCCTAACCGAGCACTAGCAACAAAGGCCATCGGCTCGTTGTAGCGAAAACATACCGGAGCCTCTATTTTTTATTGCTAATTATTAACAGAACTACACAAAAACACTATTACATATATTTCAAATTACAATTAAACGGCAAAATTTAAACATAATTCAGTCTTAAATGAATGTAAAAGAAAAGAAAATTTTAGGTGATTAACAAATTTGGGCATTAGTGTGAATTGTCTCCTTAGCTACTAAACCGATTTATTAACGTTGTATGCAATCGCTATGTACTATATTCCCAAAATAACGATTTTTGGTCCCAATGATGATATTTTAAATGAAAAAAATTATATAAAAATAATTTGTAATACACAGAAAAAAGTCACATAGAATATATTTTCTTATCATCTACGACCCTCATCAACATTCTTCTCATCTTATAGTGGTTAAGTCTAACTCACAATTTTAAAATAAAAAAGCTGATAAAGCTAACCGCACGTTGGTTTATTTAATTAAGATAAAGTTTACTTATGAAACTTTTAAAAAAAGTTTAATATTTCAAGGTACACTCAGTTCCACTTTCCCCTTCATTTTTTATAGTAAATTTATCACAAGACCCTGTAAAATTTACCATTAAATACTAATTAAATGATATTCTAGGTTAGATCATTTCGGACAACACCAACATTTGACTCCCTGAATATTAGGTGTTGTATAAACTATGGTGTTTAGTTAACGTAAATTAAGCAAGAGCAAAACTGATTAACAACTGTTATGTTTCTCATCAAATTTCATCAAAATCGGCATACAAAGATTGAAAGCATTTTCTTTTCGGAGTTATTTTTATGCATATAGTGTAAACTATATTTAAACCAAACACAAAACTAATAGTTTTCGGACTTTTTAGTTTTTATTTGCCAAAACGCATGTTTAATAAAAACAAAAACAAGTTTTGCGTTTATGTAATCATAATGTTAGGAAAAGCCGACTCATTGTAAATGGAATACAAAGTTTTGATAAAGCAAGAGGTGGTATGATTACTGATAAAGAGCCTTAACGACTAAATCTTCGCGAGGTGCAACTCTTTACAAAAAGGTAGAAGAATGAAAGCACTTGTCCAACGCCCTATACACACAGAGTCTGAGTGATACTACTGAGAATTTCAGACTGCACGCAGAAAACAGATTCGCATTGACAGTCGAATTTGTTGTCATTCGAATAGTTCGGTTGGAGAAACTTAATTTTCGCTTTGTGACTTCCAAATTTTAGATGAGGCAACAGAAATTATATGGTAACAATCAAATTATTATTGTGTTAAGTTTTTTTCTGTTGGCAAAACCGAAAAATTCGGTTGCCATAACCGAACCATTCAATTGATAATACATTTGTTTGTCAGCATGAATTTGTTTTTCTGTGTATAAACTGTTCAATAGTACTAATGATGTCTCAAATAGATTTCTGTTGCGCAACCGAAAAATTTGGTTACCATAACCGAAACATTTGATTGACAATAAATTTGTTTGTCACACAAACCAGTTTTCTTTGTATAAATACTCTTGAAGGCTAATTGACAAAAGTGTTAGACACTTTATTCAGGATGGGTTCACTACTCGATTCTAAAAATATTCTGTAGATTTAACACGTACACGTGTCAGTTGATGAAAAATTTATGCATCAAGTATAATGATTCCGACGGTAAGTTCAATGTTAATTAATTACTTTTTTATGCCGCCGGTTAAAATACTATCCCGAACTTACCTTCATTTTAAGTGCCTCCACAATTTTGGCGGTTTTTAATCCAATTAAAAAAGAGAAAATTCCAAATTTCTAATGCTTTGTGAATTTCCACAAAAAAGTGCTGGAAATCCACAATTTTTTAACACTTTTTTTATTTTCTTAATATAATTCCTGTGTTTTTTTTTATAACTTAAGTTTCACAAATAATTATGTTTTATTGATAATTTTCATTTTATTTTCTTTATAATTAAAACCTATTAAAATATTTATTAATTCACTTTATCTGTTGCAATTTATACACAATTATTTTTAATTAAATAATTTTCTTTGCAATAATATGCATGTTTTCCAGACATTTAAAAATATATTTTTTATAAGAATATTTTATTTATACAATTTGTACGTATTTATACGTATGTTATGGAACGCGGACACAATTACGTCGATATATTCCAATTTGAAAGAGTTTAAACAGTTAACAAAACGAACAAAAAAACACGTCAAGCCGAGAATTGAATTAGTGCCACGCCACACAAAATCCATCAACGTACTCAACGTCGTAACAACGCAAGACCACTCGTTGAACTGACTAAATGGCTGCTGATAGAGCAGAGCACAGCAGTTAGTCCCACACACCAGGCCTGCATTCGATTCAACTCAATAACAGATGATGGCAACAACAATAAAAAACAATAAACTACGTTAGTGTGTGGTTGACCAACAACCAACCAACAAGCAGCCAACATACAATCAACGATCAAAAACTTAGTAACTCACACAGATACTGGAATAACCAACACACGTGCATAGAAAAGCACACACAGATACCAACTGCAATACTATCAAAGCAATGAAAAATTAAATAAATATGTGTGTATGTAGTGAAGACAAATGAGAATGAAATCCAAAGAAAAAGGGAATAAGCACACAGACTGACAGACATCTGTTTCATTGATTCATCCACCACCACCGTTATTTATAAAGTAGTTAAAAATCTATACGTAACGTAACTCAATACGTTTTGTATCTATTAGATACTTTACAACTTTAAGGGTAATTTAATGATTGGTTTATTATATACAGCACCAATCTGGCGCCGCCTTAAACAATCATTGTGCACAAACAAGTTTTACCAGTGAGGGACCATTTTGAGTGGAATGTATCTCTTTGTTCTCTATTGAGTACGCAGTCGCGTGTCACACTACTTTGTAACTCCAAAAAAAAAAAAACAATCTGGACAAAAACAACTCATAACAAATAATACTGAAACAAAAAACATGGAGTCTCATAATGTTGTACAATATTAAGTTGTATCATGATCGGATTGCAAAACACTTGTGGCTCTTTGTTTATATTCATCTACACTGGCATCATCACAGTAGTCAAGTAGAAGCACGCGAGCAACGTGCCGGTCACAACACATGTACAAACGTAAATAAGACACTGCGGATATATTACTGCTACTACTACTTTTGCACTTATAAGCGTTTTATGTTGTATTTTCTTTGTTGAAACTTTTTGGATACGCCCCTTATGAGCGCCATATCATAATCAGACGACAAACCCCCCCCCCTCCCCCTACAAAAACCAACATATTCGTAGTTATTTAGTAGTACAAAAATTCATGTCAGTGTTACCACTAGTAAAATAAAAAATTGTACGGGTTTAGGTCAAAAATTAACCAAAACCATAACAAAAATTTAAAATTCATATATGTTATGCACACAATTTCCTTATTTTAATAAATGTTAGGCTAAATTACGATGTTTTACTTTAAAATACAAGCAGTAAATATCAAGTTCACTTAATAATCATAACAAAACGAAATTTGAATTTTTGGCTGCTTCAAGAGAAAAAACATTACACTATACATTATTTTTACCAATATTACCCTACACAAAGCAATAAAATGTACAAATTTTTCTTCTATTTTGGAGCGATAGAAAATTTGACCAATATGACCAACACATTACAAATTATTGTAAAATTTTGATTTTTTGACAATAAGAATAAATTAATTTTTGATTTTTTTCCAATATATTGCACTACCTTACAAAAAACACTTTTTTCTATGAGTGATGACAAATTAAAAATAAAAAGATTGAAAACTGGAAAATTAATGGCGAATGTTAAAAAGAAAGCACAAATTAACTAAACAAGGCTATTTCATTAATTTATTTGTTAAAAAGCTCTGGAAATAAAATATTAGCAATATTAGAAAAATTCCTGTTAAAAGTGCAATTACACAAAAAATTTCATTATTCAAAAATTATCTGCCAAGGGCCGTATTAAATAAAAATTAACAAAGTTTGGGAAACCATTGTTAAACAAAATTGCTTAAAGTTGTATCCAAAAACGATTATTAGCTTAACATACCTTTGGTAAACGTTTGGTAACTTTAAATATTTTAAAGTAGAAGGCAACGTACTTTAAACGTATGTTAGTGACATTTTTTGTTTTGTTTTCGTGTTTGTGAATTAAAATTTTGTGAAAACTTTTAATAAAAATTATAAATAGCGAAATGGATACTTTAAATTTCATAAGAAGAATTGGTAAAATTAATTGTGATTGTTGAAAAATTAGTGTTAATTGCGTAATGTTTTTATAAGTAATACTATTATGCAAATCAGAAATTATTATCGGCCTAGGATGGCTTCTCCGAGGATGGCTTCTCTCTTCCTTGGGACCAATTTAAAAAAATATCGTTTTATAGAAAAGAAAAAATAATAGAACTCTTAAAACACATCACAAAACAATTTTATTGTAAGAACTGTTTAAGTGATGTACTTACAATCAAAACAAAACAATACAGCTCGTTATTCGAATACTTAAAACATTTCTAACATAAAAAATCTGGTTTATGTGTTTATTTTATTGAATAAGTAAATCGAAAAAGATTTCGTAAAAAACATATTATTTTATGTTAAAATAATAAGAACGTTTTTATAGATTTGATTAACCGGCTGAATTAATATTCAATTTAATGCATCGCTAACAATAAAGTGACAACTGAATATGATGGCATTGCCAGAACAAAACTATAAAATTCATTAAAACTTTTATTTGTCAAAGTGGGGTTTTTGCATACGAATTTTTAACAAATGTTTGCTAGCCTTAATGTGTTTGTTAACTAATGTGAAAGTTAAAGCTAAAGTAATTTACCAAATGTGTAAACAGTCCCGTTTTTGAATAATTATTTAAAACTTGGCAACACTGATTCATGCCTATTATGGGTATATTTATTGAAGTAAACATTTTAAGTCTCTCAATGTTGCCAGATAAAAAGTTTTTTGTTTCAAAAATGTGCAGTTGTGTTATGGATTTAATTGGCATAAGAATGTAATTAGCATTAGCTGGGATTAGTGTAAAAAAAAATACATAATGAAATATTTTGAATTGGAAGAATTAATAATAATGGAAATCAAACCCAAATAAGATAACATTTTTGATCGTCCAAAACAATTCGATTAATTTTATTTTATTAAGACGACCAGTAGTTTTATACAAGACTGGATAAGGTACTGAAAAACCAAAAATCTTGGTTGGTTTGGGCCACTTGGCAACGATATTTTTATTCCATGTAATAAAAATAGGATAGGGAAAGTTCCCGAAGAATAAATCAAGGTGGAAAGTTTTATCAATAACGGATACGTTACGGCGGCGCAGGACCGCAATATCTATTGCCTTAAAGACCCCATGGTGGAAAGTAACTCAAACTCCAGTGATTGTTATAAGTGACAACAATAAAAGCAATATACCGTATATTCACTGAATCTACAATGAAAATAATCCACAAAAATACAAATTATTTCAAAATAACAAAAACTTGCGTACCGAAAATTGATTTATTAACGAAAGAGGCTTTCGAAACTTATACAGATAATTCTCCATCGGATTAATTCGCTAGAACAAACATTGGTTTCACAACTACAACTCCAAAAAGGTGCAAGATTGATGGATTAACACGTTTTATTTAAAAATATTGGACTATATAACACAAGGTATCTGGATTAAATTACCAAAATTACCAACGGGAAGTCGACAGGGAATATGAGCTCCAAAAACTTCAACCTTATTTTAGTTTTCCCCACAACTCTCGAAAAATGATGACACGGTACTCTATTATTTACCGTCTATTTAGTTATCGACACTAAAACTTTCTTTAGAACTGT
This sequence comes from Eustalomyia histrio, assembly GCA_949748255.1. Taxonomy (NCBI): domain Eukaryota; kingdom Metazoa; phylum Arthropoda; class Insecta; order Diptera; family Anthomyiidae; genus Eustalomyia; species Eustalomyia histrio. Next base: position 93,354,449 of record OX456524.1, on the reverse strand, counting down.
TAATGGATGCGTTGCAAACTTTTATTATATATGTAGCTTGATATTGTGAAAACTGCAAATTCAATGAAATCTTTACCGAAATGCTTTTCCTGCCATTTGAAGACATTGAAGACATGTTGTGGCAAGAAACTCACAGAGCGGTATTATTTCGCCACTCCTGTGTGCGACCAAAAATAGTATCCTAAAGATTTTAGCCAAGTTCCCAATATGTCTGATATACACACAATGTTGCGATACTCTAAGGGGCGAAAAATCCTAGACGTCTTAGTAGAAGGGTTCCAGAAGTATTTTAATAATCATTGAACTGAACACGTCATGTTTATATAAATATAACATCATAGAACTGAAATATCCCGATCTGAGAAACGTATTTGGAAGGTATCTCTTTGATCGACGATCCATGATTTCGCGAATAGTTTATAGATTTGGTTGGACTTTACAGCAGCAACCTTTCTGTAAGAAAATACGTGCACCTGCTGGATAAAAGTACTGTCTTTCATAAAACTTTGACAATCACGGAATGATCTAACTTTACAATGATTAAAATATAAGAAACTTCACGACAATTTATACGAACTATCTAAAATCAGCCAATTTCTCTTCCAGTGTTACATTGCATCGGGTACATCTATTTCGAAAAGGACGCTTTCCAAATTTTTATAGGTTAGGTTGAAGAAGAGGAATCGAAAGTGAAGATACTCTTCACAACCGACTAATGAATAATATACCAACTAGGGGCAAATGAGACCCTATTAGACCCTATAAACGTTTATTTTTACTAGTGCGTCCCCCGTTGAAGTTTGAAATTCGAATTTTTTCGCCAGTCACAGCATACCGTTCTTGTTTTTACCGGTCGCAAAACACGTGCTGATATTTTAACATGTCCTTTTTCCCACGGGGTATTGTTCCAATCCGACCATAAATGACGAATACGGGGACGGATCTATAAGTCCGTGACTTTTCGAACTTCCCTCGTAGGTTTATATAATGCAACCATTAAGTACCACCTGTCAATAGACTACTGTCAAATTTTGAGCAAGTTCCGTCAATTACTTTGCGTTTATCAGCTGCTCAAAATATACAACCTCGTGGATTTTTTTAAAAATGGAATAAGTGAATTTCGAATTTTTTGCGAAAAAAACTGTCAATCAAACCAAGGAAAAGCTTTATAAATACTTTGGGGACTCTGCACTGACTTTCGTTGTGGTCGCACAAGTACAAATGGCGCTAAACGTTCTGAACGGCCAATTGAGACCAATACACCCGAAAATGTCGAAGAGTAAAAGTGCGTGAAGTGCGTTAAAGTACCATAGGCATTTCATATGGCAGTGTGAAATTTAAAGTTGTTAATAATTATATTTTAATTATTTGTATTATTTTGTACTTACCTTTTGTTATCCATTGCTTTTTTACTTTATTTTGTTTTTAAAAATATCAAACATATATTCACTCGACAAAAAAATAGCAAGTGACTGATTTTGACATTTGCATTCGCACTGTTCGAAATAGAGAAACCAAATTTTGTATGAAAACAGTTACGTTTTCATTTGACTTGTCGTTCGAGTCATCGTTCGCAAGGAAGTAGAGTTAGTGAAACGCAAAAAAGTTTTCTTTCGCATAAAAATCGAACGAACGAGTTCTTTCGAAATAGAGGAACAGGCTATTATTGTCGTAAAATTCATTGTGAAAAAGATTTTATATAAAGATTTAATATTTTTTAATCATTTTCAATAAAAACAACAATAATTCTTTTTTTTAATATGTTTATTAATTAATTTCTCGTAATATAACGACTTTCTTGTGGAAAATATTAATAAAATAATAAAATACTATTCTTAGATTCTATAAACATTTTCTAAAAGAAAAATTCTGAGACTCTAAGGCCTATTCAAAAAAAAAAGTCCATTGAATTAAAGAAGTTTTCTTGAAAAAGTCTTTAATATGAAATTTTTTCTTTAGAAAATCATTTCTTAAATAAATATTCTTAAACTTAAAGAACTTTTTATATGTAGTTTCGAATTTTAATATAAAGGTTGTCCCAAGAAGAACGCAATTTTTAAATTTTAAATAAAACACAGATATTTAAAAATATCGTGAAACTTTATTATATCGTAAAGTAGACAGAATGAGGTTATGTATGGAACAATATATCGTGCAGATGGCCGCCGCGGCTTTGCTGGCATGCACGCGATCTTTTAATGAAATTTTCAATGACCGTTTTGCATGAATGCTGCGGTATTTCATTAATGCAGCGTCCAATTTCCTCTTTTAAGGCTTGAGTCGTCGTCGGCTTATTCGCGTAAACCATCGACTTCAAAAAACCCCAAAGAAAAAAATCTAATGGTGTTAAATCGCACGATCTAGGCGGCCAATTCTGATCTCCAAAACGCGAAATAACACGACCGGGAAATGACTGATGCAGCAATTGAATTGTTTCTCTGGCTGTATGACATGTGGCGCCGTCTTGTTGGAACCACATGCCCTCCACATTCATTTCTTCAATTCTAGGCAAGAAAAAACTGGTTATCATTTCACGATACCGAACACCATTGACTGTTTGCGCTTGACCTGCCTCAATTTCATAAAAAAAAGGTCCAATGATTCCTCCAGCCCAAAAACCACACCACACAGTGACACGTTGAGGATGCATTTGCTTCTCGTGAATCACTCGAGGATTTTCCTCACCCCAAATGCGACAATTCTGCCTATTGACGAAGCCATCAAGATGAAAATGGTCCTCGTCACTGAAGATGATTTTATCGGCAAAATCAGCATTTTTATGTTGTCTCTCCAATACCCTGAGTCAATTGAACTTTGTATGCATGAAGATGCAAATCTTTCGTCAAAATTCGCTGCAAAGTGGATTTGGAGACACCAATTTGCTGAGCTCGGTGTCGAATTGAGGTGGATGGAGTTTGAGCGACATCATTACGTACAGCTGCGAAATTTTCGGTCGATCGACCTGGTCGATGGCGCGTTGTTGTCTTTACATCACTAACAGACCCAGTTTCGGCAAATTTATCCATTAATCTCTTTACAGTTGACTCTTTTGGAGCATTATTGTGACCCCAAATTGATCGCAATTTGCGAACTGTAGCCGCAAAACTTTCACCATTTTGGTAAAACAATTTCACAATGAGAATGCGTTGTTCATTCGTGTAGCGCTCCATTTTTACTAACCTCGTACCTTCTACTAGCAAACAATAACAATTGTTCAAATGTCAAACAATGACACTTCGAATGTTGCCAGATTTAAAAATTGCGTTCTGCTAGGGACACCCTTTATATAATAATATAATATGGTCCATATTTTTGCTAAAATTATGGCTATTTAAATAACATAATATGATAACTATATTATATGATGCTCTTCGAATATGTTTGCCCCAACCATGTTTTTTCTCTGCGTGTAGTCATTAGATGCTATATAAAACATAAAAGCTCTTTCAAGTGTGAAATGTTGTATTCATGAATTTATGTACTTGTGTGTTTGTATTCCATTAAATTTCTTTAAAGATAAACATTCTTTAGCTTTTCCGTTACGTTGCATTTCTGTCAAGCACTATTAAGGGATTAACAACACAAATTATGGATCAATGTTTGCATAAGTTGCCTTTGAGAGATTTTTATACCCTTCACCATAGGTGGAAGGGTATATATAAGTTTGTCATTCCGTTTGTAATTTCTACAATATTGATCTTAGACCCTATAAAGTATATATATTCTGGGTCCATATGAAGAGCGAAGTTGATTTAACGATGTCCGTCTGTCCGTCTGTCCGTCTGTCCGTCTGTGTGTTGAAATGGGTTTTCCGAAGAACCCAGACATGATGAGGACTTGATTCTTTTTTATTTCTGTTACATGTGATCCATTTCTGTTTGCTATTAAAAATCAGACAGATCGGTTAATAAATGGCTGAGATATTAGCAAAAAACCAGGACTACCTCTAATTTTTCCAGTAAAATCCCTTTGTTTAATAAGAGTGTGAAGATAAATACGTAGGTTAAATACGTTTCACAACTATTGTGAATGATATAAATAAAAAATAAATAGTAGTGTCGCCAACTTTTTTTTGCCTAGAAAATGCCAAATTTGACAAGAAAAGCGCTGAAACATATGGAAAAATATAAATTTGAGATTTTACATGACATATTATTTTGGATTAAAATTTTTGGACATTTAAGAAAAAATAAATGGGGATACCGCTTGTTTGTGGAGAGCTATGAGGTAGTGGATTCCAACGATGTATTCATCTCCTTCAGAATACCATGGTGAAGGGTATATAAGATTCGGCATAGCCGAATTTAGCCGCTCTTACTTGTTTGATTTCGTTTTATAATGTTTTGAATGAATAGAGAAGACAAAAAATGGGATAATAAATTGCATTTATGGCAAAAAATAATATTGAAAAAAGTAAAAGTATAAAAGGTAAGAAGTAATAATTAAAAAATATATATAAAAAATTAGGTTTTAGGAGATAAAAAAGTAAATTGAAGGAGAAAAAGTCTAAAAATGGGCAATTTTTATCACGACCTAAATGGCAATATGAGTAAAAATGGCAAAAACAAAGCTCAATGGTCTTCTCTTATGATAGCCACTAGAATATACGGGTTCATACTTACGGTTATATAAATCTAACCTCACATTTTTATTGACCATTTTTTTTTTTTTAATTTATTTATTTTTTGCAAATTTTATTCTTTAAAAACAATTCTAAAAATAAAAAAAAAAAAAATTCGAGATCCGGGTTAGTCCCCCAAAAATTATCCTTTAACATTTTTCGGCATGAAATAGATTTTAGTACACTGAACCAAAGGTTAAAGTTAACAGTTACAGTTACAGTTTTCATACAAATTTGGTTACTCTTTGATGAAACGAATTGTTAAAATAAAATATTTTTTTTGGTATATTTAAATATTATGTGAGATGTTCTTTTTCCAAATGAATAGAAAAATTATAATTTTTTAATAATGTGAAATGCACAGACAAATTTACTACACACCAGAGGGTCAATTCTCGTTCTGTGAAAAGGTGAAATGAAAAGTTTTTTCACGTTTTCATAGCACTTTTGATTCGCGTTCTGTGAAAAAATGAAAAGAAATATCAAAACGTTTTCATATGAAAAAAAAGTGGAACGAAACAAGATTTTCTCACGATTGCACAGCACTGGCGATTCTTGTTTTGTGTAACAGTGCAAACAACTGCCAAAATATTTTCATATGAAAAAATTGTTTACACAGACTATTTATAAGTGAAATAAACATGGAGAAGATTGTAAGAGGAAAGCGTGCCAGCGAAAGCCAAAAGGAGTTTTTTATTAATTATTAAGAAAAGCATGTGGACATTGCAAACGATAAGAAAGTAGCTTAATAACCATAATCACACTTTTATTAATCCCATATTTACAGATTTGTAACTGCAGAGCCTTTACAGTTTTAGTTGGACCCAAAAGGACAGTGAAAAATGGCAAAAGTATGGCATATTTATTTATAGTTTATTTATATTCTTTATGAATTTTTTTTCTTTAAGTAATATTAGACTTCATACGCGCACCAAATATAGTTCACTTAAAGTAAGCCGATATAAATCCATGAAGTGCTTGTCGGTTGTCATCTCGAATGGATTGTGGTCAGCACGAAGTATGCGTCTCTCTCAAAAAATTCCTATAAATTATTAAATTATTTACTGCAATGAAATGCTTGTAACATCATTGTCTTACCTTTGTTCATCCGGAATTCTTTGAATAATATCTAATAATACAATTAATCCAGATATTTTTATATAATTATTTAAAATAAATTTTACGAACTTAATTCACTTTTGTTTACGTTTTTCTCTGTTTTGACATTTGCTTTAAATTTTGGATAACACAGTTACAAAATTTTCATGGGTACAGTGCGAATGAAACATTTTTTTCATAATACATACGAGAATCGCAATTTATGTATTTGTGAAAAGTTCGAGTGAAAAGTGCTTATGAAAACGGAAATGAAAAGTTTTTTTTCACTTCATATTATCACAGAACGAGAATTGACCCTCAGCTCTTATTTAACTCACAACTAAAATAGAAAAAGCTGTATGAGAAATAATCCACGTTAATTTATTGCGTTAAGATGAAATTTTCTTACTAATTCTGTATAATATTTATTATTTGTTTTTTTGTATTTCTGTTTCCCTATGTTGTAAATGCAAATGTAAATGTCAAACTGAGTTGTTTACATATGCCTTTTACCCATTTCTTATAAGCTCCAACAATTTTATATTTAGGAATATACGGGGTGTCCGTCGGGAAGGTATACTACTTTGTTTTGCCGCCATTTTGGTCTTGACAGCTCATATTTGGCAGTCGTGAAGTAGACACGTGGCAAATTTATTATGGAAATATAATCGATAAACCAACGTGTTTTAATCGCCCATGACAACCCCGATTTTCAGGGAAAAATGGATATGTGGAATGGAAACCCCTCAAATTATTCATCAGTCACCTTTGCATCCATTAAAAGTGACAGTCTGGTGTGCAATTTGGTCAGGAGGAAAACGGCGTAACGGTAACTGTGAATGGGGAGCGATATTGTTATATGATTGAAAACTTTTTAACGCCACAACTGCATGCTTTGGGCTTGAATAACATGTGATATCAACAAGACGGTGCCACATCGCATACATCCAGGATTACAATGGAATTGCTGCTATACCTCTTTCCACAACAAGTTATTTCAAGAAATGGTGATGTTGATTGGCCTCCACCGTCGCCTAATTTGACGGCTCCGAACTTCTTTTTGTGGGGATATCTGAAAAGCAAGGCTTATGCAAACAAACCAGAAACGCTTGAGCAACTCAAGCAAAATATTCGTGATGAAAGTAATGAAATAACCGCGTGAAATGTGTGAGAATGTAATGAAAAATGTGCTTAAAAGGGCTCGCATTTGTGAGGCTAACAGAGGCGGACATTTATCTGATATTGTATTCCATACATAATTGCCGACATTAAGCAAAACATTTATCAATATAAGATCCATTCTCTTTCATTTTATCAAAAATTATAAACAATCAAAGTAGTATACCTTCCCGGCGGAAGGTATACTACTTTGTTTGATATTAAACTAACCATAATTTTACCATATTATGGTGAATACAGTTATATTATGATTCGAAACTATTAAAAAGTTCTTTAAATTTAAGAAAAAACTATAAACTTTTTCTAATAATAATGCTTTGCTTCTAAGAACATTTTTAAGATTTTTTTAGATAGTCCTTAATCTCAGAATTTTTTTTGCAAAAAAAATCTTTAGACTCAAGAATATTTCTACTAGAAAAAGTAATTAAAATATATGTATTTTTCATGCTGAAAAGTCCTCAGAATCTAAGAATTTTTTATTCAAAGAAACGCCGTAGTATCTAAGTTTTTTAAGAATATATAAATATAATTTTTTTTTATTTTTTTGAAAGCGTAGCAACACTCAGGAAATTCTTCCTACTAATTAATGTGTTGATTTCTATGGAAAGGGTATAGAGAAAATATGAATGGTGGTGAAAGATGAAGAGCTTTAAAAATGGCAACACCGTAATTGAGTGAGATGACAATTCTTAGAACAGTTTTGCCCGCCATTTGATGAAGAGTTAACGGAATTGTTGATTTTGTGATTTCAAGGTAATTTTGTAATTTTTCATTTATTATTCATCCCAAACCCAAGTCTGGAAACCCTTTAAAGAGTAGTACAGTACTTAATGATATATGCATTTTTATCTAAGAAACAGTTTGCAGAATCTGCGAATTGTATTTTAAGGAAAAGTTCATAACATGTTTTATTTGATTTATAATTATACATTGATTGTCGTCAGTGTTTTATAGTTCCATAATTATCATTTTTTTTTCATAGTCCGAATTTTTGTTACCACAGTATGGTTACAGAGAGTGGCAATCATGAAATAATAAAATATTTACTAAAATAATGATAATAGTGACCATATTGCTTGTTATAACCTATTTATAAAGCAATAACTTGATTTTGACAACCTTACCCGAACGCAGCAAGCATAATATAAAAGCAGTGATCATTTTGCAACCATGTTTTTTTTTTTTAAATTGTGTTTTCTCAGTTATAGTAACATTTAATTATAATCTTGAACCTGAAAAATTCTAAATGTAAAACAAGAACCATTTAAAACCACATCAAATAATTAACTGTCAAAATACAAATTTACTAAACAATATGTGTAATTGAGGGATACACTCAAAATAATATATCTGTATCAACAGTAACAAAATGTATTTCTGTTTATTGGCGTAATATAAGATTTATTAATTTTAACGCAATTTTCGTTAAATTTAACAAAAAAAATTAGTATAACTACAGTTTATTTTGTGACTATACTGAGGTGTACATTTTTTTGAAATTATACGGTTTCGGGACCCACCCCAGACATCATCCGTATCCACTGAAGGCATGTATGGAAATTCACCATGAGCAAACATTGTGTTTCGCGTAGTTTTCGGGATATAAGCCATTTTATAAAATGGAGCTTAAAAAAAAAATCCGAAGGTCCAATACTTGGTAGTAATAAATTGAATGGATCCAATAATTAATGACAAAAATAATTAGTTTAAAAAATATATGTTTTGATAATAGAACTTATATAGGAAAAAATGCAAAACTTATGTACTTCTTATAAAGGGTGATTTTTTTGCTAATTGCTTTTTCAGTGTTTGCCATTTTACCATGATCAAATTTCTCACCAGTTTCACTTTATAAGACATTAATCCACCAACCCGTATGCAAAGAGAGCGTACCGAGGAGAATATTGTTGGTGTATCGGCCAAAATTAATAAAGATTGCGATATGTCACTTCGTCGCCGTTGTCAACACTTTTTTTGCCCAAAATGGAAGAACTGAACTTGGTTTACATGTGTTTTTAACAAGACGGTACGCGATACCATGAACCTATTAAGAGGCAAGTTTGGTGAGCAATTAATCTCCCGTTTTTGGACCCGATTAGACTATTTTTGTGGGGATACGTGTAGTTTCTCGTGTACAGGGACAGGCCAGTCAAAAATCCAACCCAGGAAAACAATATGACAGCTGCCATTAGTGAGATACCGACCGAAAGGCTGGAAAAAGTATGCCAAAATTGAAGTTTACAGATGGACCACCAACGGCATAGCCGCGGACAACATTTACATGAAATAATCTTTAAAAAGTAAATGACAGGCAATCATTTATCGTCCCAAAAAAATATTTCATTCACTTTGCAAATTTTCTGTGTTTTTTCAATTTTCAAAACCCAAACGTTTTAAAATCACCCTTTATGAATATTCGACATTTTATCAAGTAGAAATTACTAGCTCAAATTTTGCATTTTTGTCTTAATTTTCCTTTTTTCTAATCTAATTGGATTTGACCAAATCTAGGTAGATTTGACGAAACATATATAACCAGATCTAATTTCTATATGAAATTAAAAACACATTTATTTTTATAAACACATTTTATTTTTGGATATGTTACTAGATCTGCCATAAGATATGCCACCAGTTATGATGCTGTAAGGCCAGATCTGCTCATATCTGGCCATAACAATTACTAAATTTTTCAGATCCTTTAGATATGAACTGATCTGGTACCAGATAATATCAAATCTGGCCATAAAGTGTATCACATATTTCATATATTATAATATATGATCATATCTGGCACAGTATCTAATAAATGGATAAGGAATCTATTATAATTAGTTGTATGGAAGCGTTGATGTACCATTTAAAATATTTTATTGTCATTGAATTGTAATGAAATTTTTTTCCAATTAGCAATAACATCAAGTAGTGCCAATTAAATTTCAAGGCTAATGAAAAAATCGGGGTTGAGGTAACCCAGTGTTCGAAAAATTCAATACACTTACGACTTTTTACTAATACACTTACAATTTTCGCAATGGCACCTTCAATGGCAGCAAATTTTCCATGCAATTAAAATTTGGCATTTTCATGCCACTAAATGCCAAAACGATGAACAATGTGACCTTCTTAAAAATGTAATGGAAATTGAAATTAAAATTTGAACTTATTAAATGTATTGATTTAATTCTTGAAATGCGCATACAAAATATTATTAAAATAATACTAATAATAATAATTATTAAAATAATACTAATAATAATAAATGTTAACAGTTTGCAAAAGAATCTGCCTATAGATGAACTCGGTAACTCTATTTAACAGAAAAAAGCAAATGGCAAGAGATTCGTCTATTTCGGAGAATTTTTCATTGATAATACGTATACAACACTTGCATGCCACTATTTGCATTTTAAATTTTCAAAAATCGGGAATGGACGAAATAACGTAGTTTTTGAAACTTCAGATAAATTTGTTGCGCTATCTACCGGGTCATAGTAGAGATATGAAAATAGTATATTTAAACAATAAATTGTGTAAACTTTAACAAATTAGATCTTAGAAATTAGTTTTAAGTTATTTGGAAAATAAGTAGTTAAAGCACTGAGGCTTTTTTAGTATTGTTATTTTAATGAAAATAACTTAAATATTTCTTTAAATCAGTGTTTCCAAAAAGAAAAATCTTAAAAATTAGTCAGTTCAATTTGAAACACACGATCGACAAATTTATTATTTTTAGTGTAATTTGTTAGTTGTATGGTTACCACTAGAGAAGACAAAAATAGCAGAAAAAATATTTTTTATTAGAAAAAGCACTTTGAGGTAAAACAAATGTGAAAAAGCAATTTAAAGCTCATAAATCTTAAGAAAAATTTACTTAAAAGCTAATAACTGGAAAATCCAAAAAAAAAAAACTGAAAAACCGGCAAAAAAAAAAAAAAAACAAAACAAGCAAATTTGTCTTCTGTGGTGATCACACATTCATCTATTTAACATGGAATTTAGTAGAATTCTCGCTGTCAAATTTTAAATAAAATCTGGTTATATTGCAGCGGAGATTAACATGGATTTTCCACGACACGTTTGTCACGAGACGAATAAGTGACTACATTTAGTTATTATTTTGTTGTATTTTGTTATTGTATCTGGAAACACTACCTTAGTACATACTTTTTAGTTGACAATGCACAAAAAGTTACTTGCAGATCTGAAGAAGGTAAACACAAAAACACTCAAAATGGATCCATTTTCTAATAATTACACAAGATTGAAAATAATTTAACATCAGATAAGTTGAGCTGCAACATTAGCTCCATAATTTATTGAAACACTGGAAATACCTGTCGATACCACCTTCGTGTCAAAACACATAAATCTTAAAACAAAAAAATGTTTCTGAATAAAATAAAAACATGACTTGCACACATGTATATTAGAGCGGCATTTTTTGTATGATAAAAAGTACTTTTTTTTCTGATTTGAATTTTTTGTGCGGGCACTTGTCTTAAAACTTATGGCACTAGGCCTATAACCTATAAATCGCAAAACTTAATACTTTTAACATTAGCCGATTTTTGAAATTTCTATAACAAAAACATATCTTGTGATACATAATATTTAAAAAAATAACGAATATTTTGAAATCTTGGACTTTTGCAATTAATTGCGTTTTTTTTCTTTTATTCTAGAAATTATTTATCACATCTGGCCGTTATAACATCGCAAATTAAACTTTATTCACAAAATTTGTTATGTCATCTGAAAGTCATAGCTGTTGCTTTCAAAATTCAGGTTCCAGCTTTCCAAAATCGATTTCCTTCTCAGAAATGGTATTTCGCTAAAATGCAAAAACTTGTGTTTTCATTTACATTTTACATCACATTTTGACTTTCTTACAGAGAATTCATTAGAATCTCAGAGGGCAAAAAATATAAATATATAAAAAAAAATCATAAAGCAAAATTTAAACGCAAATTAATAGCGAAAATGCCATAACAAATGAATTTCAATGGAAATTTATCCGAGTATGAATAAGACATTAGAAAAAAAAGAGAATTTAGAATGCAACAGGTAGGACTTTCAGATGGCACACCAAATTTTGTGAATATAGCTTAATATGCGATAATATTTCAAATAATGCGAATAATCAATAATACACTCTGATCCTAAAAATTTGTTGGCCTGTGTTATCCAAACAACAATTTATGAAAATCGAAAAAGGATAAAAATGCCAGCCTAATGTGCATATGTGAAGATGGCTTAATAAAAATATTACATAGATATTTATGGCAGATAGACGAACCCAAAAGATCAAATATAAAATAATAATAAGAACCACAAGAAAAAAACAACATGAACCTTCTATCGAATTTGGTGTTTGCCTAAAATACACACATGTACTAACATACCATTCCTTTTTATCTGGGAACTCATCCCGCAGTGGCACACTTGGCAAAATTAGAACTAGAAAAATAACAAAATTAAAGATTTCTGAAAAAATTTACCGTCAGGTCTAATGAAACTTGGATATATTGCAGAGATAATCTGAGCGTTCTCATATTTTGGGGTTCAAAATGAACACATTTGAAAAAATTATAGAAATTGTAAAGGGTGGTTAAATTTTAAGGGCCAATGTTAATTTTGAATAAAACATAAATTATTCAGGAAATTATTGTCATTTCTTTTTATTATGATAATACGGTATGGTTCAAATATGTATGGAACTAAATATCGGCCAAATGGCCGCCGCGACCTCGGCGGCACACCTCCATTCAATGGTCCAAATTTTCGATGACGCTGAGGCATAATTGAGGTTCTATGCCGTTAATGTGCCGAATTATCTCATCCTTTAGCCCTTGAATTGTTGCTGGCTTATCGACGTACACCGTTTCTTTCAAATATCCCAAACAAAGAAGTCCAACGGTGTCAAATTGATATCGCCACCACGTGAGATAACACGACCATTGAATTTGTCGCGCAAAAGAGCCATTGTTTCGTTAGCTGTGAGGCAAGTGGCATCGTCCTGTTGAAAGCACATATCGTGCACATCCATATCTTCCAATTCGGGCCAGAAAAAGTTCGGTATCACCTCACGATAGCGAACACCATTCACAGTAACTGCCTGAACGTCCTCATTTTGTATAAAATACGGCCCGATAATGCCGCCAGCCCATAAACCGCACCAAACAGTCACTCTTTGTGGGTTCTTTGGTGTTTCGACAATCACTCTTGGATTATCATTCGCCCAAAAGCGGCAATTCTGCTTACTGACGAATCCACTGAGATGAAAATGTGCCTCATCACTGAAAATGATTTTCTTCGAAAATTGATCATCCACTGTTGCCATTTTTTGCCACCATTCTGACCATTGACGACGTTTGGAATGGGCAAGAGGCTTTAGTTCTTAAGTCAATGCAAGTCTTTATGCATAATGTTCATCAACGACGAGCGGGAGAGGTGCAATTATTGGGCACGACGACGAGTTGAGGTGGACGGCTCTTCAGCCACACTATCGCGAACAGCAGCAATATTTTCTGCAGTACGAGCTGTGCGAGCATGCACTGGTGTTTTCACATCTTCTACAGACCCAAATTTTTGCACGATTTTTCCGATTGTACGCACGATTTGGACGATTAAATTGACCGAAAAAATTAAGTGCACGATATGCATTTTGATTTGAACGCCCATTTTCATAATAAGCCTGAATAACTTAAACGCGTTGCTCGATTGTGTATCTTTCCATGGTTCAAATTGAGTTAGCCTGAAATTGAGAAATGTCAAATAAAATGCAGAAAAAACTTGACGATTAGGTGTGGTTCACATTCAACATCGGCCCTTAAAATTTAACCACCCTTTATATCAAACGAAAGGAATTGTTGAAGCATTTTATAAGTTCATAGCCCTGTTTTGCTATTTTACTTCGGTGGGGTTAAGTGCTATGGGAACACCGAAGGAGGACGTTGTGTTATGTATGAGAGTTAAAAACTCATACATATTATTTTTCTAAATTAATGTTGTCGTCGCTGGGGATCGAACGTGCAACCTTCTGTGTAACAATCCACCGCGCTAAACATTACACCACAACACAACACCCACAAATGGTAAAATTTTGCGTATTGCCTCAGAAAATAAGTTGTGATAAAAAACATCTCTAGTTCAAGCACTAGATATTGTTATAAAAAATGTTTTGAAAAAACCAAAAAAAAAAAAAATTAATCTCACATATTATCATCTATTTCATCACCATAAATTCCAAGTGACGAATGCAAATTTTCAAACCCATACAGTGTATCACAAAAATAAGTATGTAGCGATGTTTTTATATTGGAAGGTTAAAAAAGAGAAAACTTAATGAAAAACCACAAATGAATGAAAAATATTTCTTAGACATTCCGATTAATTTTCAAAATATCATCGAATCATGTCATAAAGTATGTATGCAAAAACACAAAAATTTAATAAAAGCTATTCTATGAACTTATTTTGTACTCAAACAGCATTTAATATTTTGTTGTGTAGTCCTTAGCTTTTTTGAAGGCTTTTACAGAATTACAGAAAGTTTAAGATATTCGCATAAATGTTCTATGGGATGTAGATCCGGCGATTAGGATGAAGTTTTTAATTGTTTTGATGTCCTCTCAGGATGCTTTAAATTAACCTGAACAAACATTTTGTTAATTAATGCAGTAGACTTAACTTGATATTTTACAAAAAAGCTGCTGTTTGTGTTCACATTGATAAATGTAGCGGTTATTTTATATAAAAATTATTTACTATTTGATTATTTGTGCAAATAGCACAGGGTGTCCGCCGGGAAGATATACTACTTTGTTTTGCCGCCATTTTGGTAAACATTAATCTTGACAGTTCATATTTGGCAGTCGTGAAGTAGACAAGTGGCAAAATTATTATCGAAAAATATTCGATAAACCAACGTGTTTTAATCGTTAAAACATTTTATCAAAATCAATCATCGATTACTGTGACGATGAGAAAGTTACGTAAAATTTTTGGGAGAAACAACGTGCCAACAAAACGCACTATTTATCGTGTAGTGAATGATTTCGAAAAAAGAGGGTCTGTAGGTGATAGGCCCAAGCATGGACCACAACGTACTGCAAGATCGGCTGAAAACATTACTGAGGACTTATTTTTGTGGGGATATCTGAAAAGCAAGGTTTATTCAAACAAACCAGAAACGCTTGAGCAACTCAAACAAAATATTCGTGATAAAATTAATGAAATACCGCGTGAAATGTGTGAGAATGTAATGAAAAATGTGCTCAAAGGTGCTCGCATTTGTGAGGCTAACAGAGGCTAACATAATTGCCGACATTAAATAAAACATTTATCAATATGAGATCCTTTCTCTCTCATTTAATCAAAAATTATAAAAAACAAAGTAGTATACTTTCCCGGCAGACAACCTGTACAAAGAATGAAAATTTGAAATAAAAAATTACAATTGAGATTCCTAAATTCAAATGTGCACTTGAAACGAATTATTACAATATCGAGGGTTTTCCAAAGAAACCTTGTATCTCAAAAACTACTACTTTTCTGGAGAGGCAAAAAACATTTTATTATAAACTGTATTTTTTTTTTAATTTAAAATTCATAACTTAAAAAAAAACGAAAATGTCACAAGTTTATCATAAAACTTTTTTTTTTGTCTGCTGTAAAATAGTTAGTACACCCTCGATATATCAAAACAAGTACAACATTTTATTTGGCATATTTTATTGCATTTGCTGATACAGAGTGAAGCTATTATAATATTGAATTTTATGTAGTTTTCATTTGGGTCTTTTTTGATAGTTTAAAATATATTTTTTATACTGGATCTGTTTGTTCACATTTCTAATAAACAATAGTAAACTTAATGGCTGGATTAGCCAGACATAAACGCAAACGTATCTCTGAATAGCAAATTAAATAAAAACAGGTTAACGTTGTGTATTCTTGTTTGTATATCTTCAATGCATAAGAAAGGCACACAAACTACAACACGACATCTTCTATTCTTATTTAACTCATTGAATTTGCTATACTGATATACGTTGCCATTTACGTCTGGCTGATCCAGCCTTTAGAAAGAGCAAAAGAATTTCCAAGTGGAATGAAAGAAAATGATTTTAAAAGTAGTAAATAGAAAAAACTAAATTTAAAACTTAGCACATTTTTCGTCAAAAATTGTAAAAATAGTACAAACTAACATGTAAACAAACAGCCATATTATATATATATTTAAAATTTTCAAATAAAAAGTACCTAAAGAAAAAGTCAAAATCATAACATATAGTTGGGGTATTACAATGGGGTAGTACAATGTGTAAGACTGTTTTTCATCATCACAATAAATGTATACAATATCTAACAATGCAACAATTGCAATTTAAATTGGGGAATCTTATTACAAGGTATAACGTAAAATTTATTATTTCATTCGAATAGGATTCTTAGTAGTCTTCGTCTGGTGGTTCTGTGGCATAGGTTAGTTCATTTAAATAAAACCATTTCTAAAAAAGAGTACATGACATTAAATTTACTAATTTATTTTTTAATTAAACGATTAATCGTTTTAACGCTAATTTTACTAAATAATCATCTTTCGGTTGATTGGTATGGTCGAATGATTGGAAACACTTATATACCCTCAGAATCTACACTCACCAAAAGAAGTCTGTAATGTCAACTGAAAATTTTGCTGTTATTACGGGAAATTCTGCTAATTTGAGCCCAGCGGTATTTTTTGCTAATCTTAGCAACACATGTCTGCTGACGTGTAGTACAATGAAATTAGTAGAAAAATTAGTAGCCGCTACTAAATTTTAGTAGACTTTTTGTAAAGTGGAATTTAAAATCTGTTTGCTAAAATCAGCAAACAAAATTTCTAAATATTATTAATATTAGTAAAAAGCTTTGAATTTATTTTTTTTTATCGAGCATCAAAAATTTTGATTTTATTTTTTAAATAACGAATTAATCATTTTGTTTTAATTTGGTAATTTCAGTTTTGAAAAATATTTTAGTCAGTTTTTTTTTACTTTTAAGGTTTAATTTTAATTGTTTTTAGGGCGGATTTTTAGAACTAAAAAACCTTTTTTGTGCTATTTTAAGTGGATGTCCTCTTTTTAGACATGAGTCGATATCTTCACTTCCGATACCTTTTTAAATATATGTAACATTTTAAGGAAATTTAAGTTTGTAGGTGTAAGTTTTAATTAGAAATAACATTTCCTTCAATATCCACGTTTTTAAAATTAGTAAAATTTTTTGCTAATTTTAGCAAATCGGTTTTCAAAAATTTGTAAAATGATTTCTGAAATTAGCAACAAAAATTTGTAAATATTCTGTAAAAATTCTGTAATTTGTAAAATGTAAATAGCAAAAAGATTTGCTAAATAATAATTTTTTACTAAAAATCAGTACAAAAATAGTAGAGTGGGATTGAAAACCATTTACAAATTTTTCTACTCACTTTTTTTTCTGAGTGTAAGGAATTTTGCTAAATAAATCTTTAACTTTTATGTATTGAAAAATCTTTATATGGGGATTTAGTACGATTACAATAATTTTTTTTTTAAATTAGCTTATATTTTGTCAGATATAAGATATAGATAGATTTAGTTTATATGATAAGATATGGTAAATATTACATCATATAAAGTTATATATAACACTAACTATAATTACATATGGCTTACACGGGACCATATTTACTTATATATAACTAATACAGAACCATATATACTTATATTGGCTTATTTAGAACCATATATAATTATATATGCCATCTTATATTTGAGATATAATAATACATGGTCCATTATCAAAAATATATTTAAATATGGTATGAGATATAATTATATATGATATGATATGCTATAAGATTTGAACAATTTTAGAGTACTTTTGATATGATATAAGAAATAATTAGATATAATTATATGTGTTTCTATGTCAACAGTTTCAAATCCAAACCAGGGAGAAAAAAACTTTTTGTGTTTTATTAAATTTTTTTCTTAATAATATTTTCTACAAAATCTAATCTATTTGAAGTTTCAAAGATGTTCTTGTTCTATAATTTTAAATTAATTAAAAATTGCGAAAAATAAAATATAATTACGTATTAGGATCAATAGATGTCGTTATATCTGACAAAATATAAGCTAATTTAGAAAAATTAATGTAATATATAATTACATATCGCACTTGATCAACCAACAAGAGGGTAATAACTCAAAATGTTCAGTAGAGGTGAAAAACTGTTTGTGGTTTCATTTTAAGATAATTTAAAAATCCAAATACATCATAGTAAGCAAATTCCATTTGAAAATATATTTAGATTGTTTTTCTTTTTAATTTTTGCACATATTGCAAAAAAAATAAATTTTTTCACTTAGTACCATTTTTCTAAAAATTCTAAAAATTTCTAAATTATTCTGAGTTGTGACGCTTTAGTTGAAATTTAATTTTTTTAAATTATTACAGAAAAACATAAAGAAAATAATTAATTACAAACTTACTTAAGATTTTCCCAATAGCTGGTGCATTTGAATTTGTTTTTTTGAACAGTTACTTTTGAAAAATCTTTATCCTTATAGGAATCTTTATAAAGAAAGAATTGAGATTTTCGTATTCTACACGCAAAACTTTGATGTTATGCCAGTTAAGTTTTTCATTGGCATCATTTTTAACAAAATTTTGGCCCCATTGCTCTTGTAAGCTCTTAAGATCATAAAATCTATCATGCTTTGCATCATGAACTTTATATGGTATGCCAGTTTTTTTTACCGGTGGTTATTAATGTGATCAAAAAAAAAAAAATTCAACATTTTTATCAAAAAAAGAGTCACATTTCGAGTTAAAATCATACAGTTAAACAAATTTTATCAATAAAACAGTATCAACACAAAATACAACAAAATTTGAATGAAACAGTTTGATTTGTTTTTCATGAATAAAGGCTCAAACAAAATAATACCTTTTTTATGAAAATATACGATTCATTTCTATTTAAATTTTTGTTTTAACTCAATATAATACCTTTTTGTTTATATAAAGGTAATCACTACATTATCAAAAAAATGGTCTCAAATGAGCTTTTCGAGATGAAAGAGTAATCGTAATACTAGAGTATTCAACAACCGAAACTTTCTTTATTTTTAAAAACCAATCGGTTTTTTTATTTTTAAAAACCAATCGGTTTCGAATATTTTGTAAATTCGAAGAAAACCGAAAACCGGTCTTTTTTATTCGGTTAACCGGTTTTTTTAATTACATCACCAACTGGGTTACTTGGTCCCTTTTATTTTTTCCGAACACTTTTATAATCGTTTGTTTGGTTATGAAGATTTAGATGTAAGTCTGATAGATTCCGATGAAGACTTTACTTTGGATATTCCAAATTCAAATAGTTTAATTTCTGATCTAAATAACACAATAAACAGTATTCAAAATCCTTAAAAAGAGACTGTACAAAATCATTCATCATTATATGATGATTTCATATATCTTGATAAATGCGACAAAAGAACTGAAAAGTTGGAAAATTTATATAATTGTCTTTTGACTATTTGTCCAACATCTACTATTAGTAAAATAGTATTTTCCACTTCTAGCTTTATCAAAAGCAAACAAAAAAAAATCGTTTTAAAACGAAACATTTAAATTGCATATTATTTCTAAAATATTATTTTAGAACTGAAAAATAGATTTTCTTTTTATATATTTAAAATGTAATATTAAAAAAACTTATTTAATGCCAAACGTTTTAAACGTTCAAATAACTAACGTACCTAATTTTACCAATTTACAAACTTAATGATCTCTATCCATTTTATAATATTAATTTTTAAGATATTATATTAAAAAATATTGGTTTTAAGTTAATTTTTTGTTGAAATGAAATACAATAAAAAAATTAAATTTAAATGAATATATATGTACATATATATACTTTTTTTTCAAAGAATGTATTTTTTTATTTTTATTACAAATTACAAATTATATCTTAATAGCATACGTTGAAATTTTTACAGTAGATAAATATTGATGATTTTAATTGATTTCTTGTAAAAAGTGAAATTTTAAATATTTTAAGTTATTACCCTCTTGTTGATCAAGTGCGATATGGTAATGCATGCCGACATGTGTATTTATATATGATAATATATTATTATATAAAGCCACATATGATTATAACTAAACTTTTTTACTCGGGGTTATATATATTATAGAGTTACCAGCGGAAGAAGTTAAAAAGAACTTTAGAATGTTATTCGTCAACAATTTCCACAAAGATTTTACTTTTTCATATTTGGCAGTTTAAATTTATATTATATTTGATATTTACAGTCATTTATTTAATTCTTACAAATCTTTTTTAAATATTTCTTTGCGAGTAAATTTCGTCTTACTCTCTGTTACTGAGTCATTTTTACTGGACTTTGCTGGAAAAGCAACCAAACAGACCTATTAGCTAGCAATATTTTACAATTATTTCGTTAGGCTATTTTAAGGTTATCAGTCGTTTCGTGAAGTTATTTTAACGTTAACGGTATTTTAAAATATTTTGTTTCTGGTACTTTAAGTTTAACGATAGTTCTTTAAGTTTAACGATAGTTCTTTTTGAAAGCGGTTTAAATCGGTTTTGGTTGTTAAAACGAATTCGATTTTAATTTATTTTGCAATCATAGAACCTGGCCATGCCGGATTTTCGATAAATTTGTGCAAAATTCTTTCTTTAGCCTCTTTCTCTATTGCGCATAATTTTAACAAATTGAAAGCAAAACATTTTAAGCTTTTTTGACATAACGGTACTACCGTTGTAATACAAATAATAAATTAATTTTACATATAAAAATCTTCAGCCTAAGCAATTTTTCGTTTTAAAATACATTCTGAATCTAAAAAGTTTTTCTTTAGAACAAATTTTAAAACAGTAAAAAAATATTAAAATCAGTACACGGTTTTCGATTAGAACACGTGTTCAAAAATCGTTATATGTGTGTTAGTACGAACGATCATCCCAGGTTTGGCTACCTAACTAGAATTATTTGTTAAAATTTTATAGAAGTTTTGATATTTTAAAAATTCATGAATTACTTATTTTGATACTCTGATGAATATTTAACAAATATGATAACTTATTTAACTCTACAGTTGTTTTTTATTTTATTTTTTCTATATAACCATGCAACCACATTTTATCTAAAGACCTAGAGCAATCGACATACATACACACATTTTTCATAGACAAGTAAAATGTCCCAGGTTATAAGAATGATAAGGGTCAACCTGTTCGCATTTCATTAGAAAACAATTTGGTTGGGTTTAAAAATTACCTTCTCAAATGCCTACACCTACAAATGAACATGTTTCTTATAGTTCTAATAGTATGATAAGTAATAGATGTTAACATGAATAACAATAGATACAACTAACCGAAAATATGATCGACCTACTAACCAAGCAACCCAACCATTCATTCGAACTCATGTTATGAACTGACAACAGTATACTACTAGAACGCTTACAATAGATAAAAGAATAAAAGCGACTAACTTCTGTTGCCCATACCTGATGTTCATTCGTGAATTATTGTTGGTGGCAACAAGTGCCTGTTTTCGCTTTTTCATCTCACAAGAAAGGTGTTTCGAAATCCAAATCAATTCGTTTTGTCTCAATACACATATGACAATGATCGAAACATGCGCCTAAAGACGAATAAAAAAAAAAAAAAACAAAAAAGGTATCAATGCTCTCATCTTAACTATAAGAAAAGCGGCCAAATCAAATAATTTAGAGTTCTAAACATGATTTTATTTTTCCCCTTTCACATATTCCAGTACAAGTATTATTTTGTTGTTGACATTTAAAAACGATCACATGTAAATGAAATGAATTTTATGCCTGCTGTTAAGATTTGAATAAGTGATAAGCATTCATAATTTTTATTTATTGATTCATTGGACAATAAAAAATTCCAATATTATTTAAATATTTATAAATATAAATTTGTTTGTACAATGGAAATAATACATGTAAATATATATGTAATCAATTACTACTTTGCATTAAAAAACCAAGTCTACGAAAACTTTTTTAAAAAAGCATATTTGTTCCTTAAAGCTGTTTTATGAAAATTAAAAAGCTCGTTAACATTACGCAGGGTATTCAGCCAACCAAAAAAAAAATTGTACACTTGTATTAACAAATTTTGAACCACATTATTTCTGTAACTTATTAAGCTAGCACAGCCAAACAAAAATTAAATAATAACTTATTTATTTGACTAATTTTTGCATTATCTTTCAGACTCGTAAAGTTACCGGTTAGGGAATTGTTAATATAACCTCAAAAAAAAAACTTGTACACTGCAAAATTTCAAATTAAAAACCAAACGAAGACTACCAATGAAATGAAATGCTTATAACCAGCGAAACCGCAAATATGCTCAAAAAAAGTATTTTATACGCATAAAATATGCACTAAAAACATAAAAATATGCCCTTAAAATTGAAAAAATATGCTCTAGAAATAAAAAAATTTTATAAATTTTTTTTAACAAAAATAAATATTTTTTGTTAAAAATAAGATAAACATAACAACTTAAACGAATAAACAAAGGAATGTAAAGCAATAGGAATTTAAGTTTTTAAAAGGTATTACGAAAAACTGTAAATTTTTCCATATTTCAGTCAATTCTAGATTTAGTAAAATGAAAAAATTAAATAATGAATAGTATAGTAGGATTTTAGATCATATAATCATATTCTTTTTTTTAGAAATTATTTTATTGTAAAGAAACATGAAAATTTTATTAGTAAATTATAGAGAATAAATATTGAGAAATTCCACAGAGCCAGCAGGATAGAATACTTAGTATTTTAGGTTGACGCTACCCAACCTTATCAATATCCACGCTCTCCTTTCTCCCCTTTGGTAATTGCTTGTTTATGATTGTCTAATAAAATGTTCATGTTTCTTTACAATAAAATAATTTATAAAAAAAAAAGAATATGATAATATGATTTAAAATCCTACTATACTATACTATTCATTTCCAAAATAGCAGATCAACAATTCATAAAACTCCAAAATTAAATTTTTTTTTATTTGGTAAGAATTTTACCAGTGTATTTCTTAGCTCATTTCATGAAAATATGTCCATTACGACCATCCCCGAAAATGTAAGTGTGCGTAATGGCAGCGATTTGAAAATTTTTGGATTGGTGGTCAGAGGGTAGTAGGGTAATATTGCTAACTTCTGAACCAGTGGTCGGATTTTTTTGTTTTTGGGCTTCTTAGATAGGAGACCTTTCAGAATCAATAAAGAAAAAATTAAAAAGTGAAATCGCCGAGATACAGAGCTTTTGAAAAAAAAAATGGAAAAAAACGTAAAAACGTGCACATAACCTCAATTCGCACAGCCAGATGGCAGGTAACTTATGTTTTTTTTTTCTTTTAAAAGATAGCCCTACCTCTTACCTTTCCAAAGCCCAGAGGTCTTACCGTTCCAAAGTTATAACGATTTGACTGAAATGCAAACATTTTGCTTTTGTTTTGTAAGCGAAACAGTACACATTGATTTGTTTTTGTAAATTAACATTAAAAAAAATGTTTGCATTTCAGTTAAATGGTTAAAACTTTCGAACGGCATTTTGGAAAGGTACGGGGTAGGGCTATCTTTTAAGAGAAAAAAGCATAAGTCACCTGCCATCTGGCTGAACAAATTGAGGTTATGTGCACTTTCTTATGTCATTTTTCCATTTTTTTTTTTTTCAAAAGCTCTGTATCTCAGCGATTTCACTTTTTTTTAATTTTTCTTTATTGATTCTGGAAGGTCTACCAAAGACCTTTCCATCCACTGGTTTAGAAGTTAGCAATATTACCCTACTACCTTTCGACCACCAATCCAAATATTTTCAAACCGCTGCCATTTCGCACACTTACATTTTCGGGGATGGTTGTAATGGACATATTTTCATGAAATGAGCCAAAGAATACGCTGGTGAAATTCGGCGGGTCGTGACTGAATCACCCTGTATATTTACAAAGTTTGAGATATTATTCTAAATATTACAACAACTAAGATGAGTAATTTATTTTTAATGTTTAATATTTTAAAGGAAAAGTAGGGAAAACCTTTCTCTGATTCTTGAAAGAATTTCAAACATCATTAGAAAAGCATAATGTATTATAATAGTTTACTATGTAAACAATTGTATCCTCTTCTTTTTGATTAAAACAATAAGTAGAATAAAAGAACAGGAAAATGTTTAAAAAATTACACCATACCAGCTTTTAAGTTTTTGGACGGTTTTTTTTTATAAAAAATTACGATTTTCAATAAAGGTTGTTCTTGCAATAAACTACAAAATTTTGATTTAAATTTTCAAATAAAAAAACGTCTGTTACACCTAAGCATATTTTTATACATTGAAAAAGTTCTTTCAACATCAACTGATGTAATGGGAGCGAATTTAAAAGCTAGTACTTCTTTGGCCAAAACTGATTTTATTGAATATCTGTTTGCTACAATCTGTTTAAGTTTGTTCTAATTATCTTTTTTGGTATGGCATTCTGGTACTTTTGATTGTTTTGGGAGGGGCAGGGGGAGCACTAACAAATATTAGTTTATCGTATATTAAAATGAAAAAAAAAACTATGTATAAAAGAAGTCAAAATATGCCCTAAAAGACACAAATATGCTCTAAAAATGTAGAAATATGCCCCAAAAATATGTAAGATTGGGTTCCCGCGGTAACGTACCTCGATCACACCTAATATGAGTTACAGATCTAATAAAATTTTGTTGTTAAATTTAAAATATATTTAGTTAAATGCAGCACCCAGTTTCTAATTTTAGCCCCCAGCGAAGAAAATGTTTGCAAACAATATTGAAATGGTACCGGGAAAACGTACCATGAACAAATAGAAAATCTTGCTTCCAAATAGTTATCCGTTATTAAAAACACTTATCAGCTATTTTTACATTGTTTTTAGAAACATGTGGAAATACGGAAAAGAATTTTGGGGAACTGCCAGTCAATGCAACATACAAATTAGTATATAACGATTACAACCAAAACTTTGAACAATTATCAATGCAACATGGTGTGTTTTAAATGAAGATATTCCACCGGAACTTGAACGTAAAAACAGTAAAAATCACTCCAACAGGGAACTTCAACAATTACCATCGAGAGAAACATTAGAAGCTAAAAGACTACAGCGGTTTACACAGACTGAATTATGCTACCGCAAGGTGCAATCAAAACGGGACATAAAAACACAATACATATTCAATTTTAGAATATTTTTTTTTTTAAAATACAAATTTGCTGACAAAAAATTTAAATTTAGCAGAAAGAAAAATCGCACCGGAATTTAAGTGTGTTTGTTTACAAATAGGTAAAATTATTTTTGTTTTCAGTTTTAACAAATACTTTTGTATACGAGTGTATGGTTTTGAACTCACATGATAATTAAAGCGATATTAAAGTAAAATTATCTTTTAAAATAGGCATAAAAGTCCAAAATTAATTAAATACTAGCCCAGCAATAGAAAGTGCCACAGGCTAAAACCTTTCAGTTTTCAACTGAAATTGGGTTACTTCGATAAACCTCCGTTGATGCAACTGAATTTAGTTTCCATAATTTCGTTGAATTTTCCTGTGCTAACTGAATCAATTGGTTGTTGCAAACAAACTGCACTTGTTAATTCGGTTGGCGCTTAATTTTTCTGTGTGTAGGTCGTAAAATTTTGGAACTCAACGACAAAGTGGGTAATTTTCCATAAAAATTTATCATTATCGTTAAGCCATGTTAATAAGCATAATTCTCTGTTCTGGAGGACGGAAAATTCAAGCAGAATTCATGACCATTACACCATCTCAAAGTCACCGTGCGGTGTGCTGTTACATTGGAAAAGGTGATTGGACTTTATTTTTTGGAAAGAGCCGACGGTAAGGCTAACTGAATTTTTCTTATCGGAAGTTGACATGTGGTTCTAACAGAATGGGTACACTTGTCAAACTGCACGCGACACAATAGGTATAGTGGAGGATGCCCTTCCCAGCGCTTGTAATCACGCCTTTCAGGGATTTTGCTTGGGCAGCTTGATCTCTCAATTTGACTGTCCCGGACATCTTTCTCTGGGCATATTTGAAGTCGTTGGTATACGTGAACAAACCCCGTACCTTCACTCAAAAAAAGTCATAACCTAAAATGTAATCAAAAATTTCCTTCAAAATAGTTTAAAAATTGTCCTCAATTTAAGTAAAATTTTATTAAAACTTAGAAAAATTTTCTTTAAAAGAATAAAATTTCCTAAGTTTAAGGAAAAACGAGATAGTTTATATACTCAGAAATAGTTCATATTTTTTCAGTTGTAAAATTTTTCTATAATTTAGAAATTTTAACCAAATTTAAAGTAAAATTTGTTTCTTATTTTCAAGGAAAATTTTATTAAATATTTTATTTTATTTAAATTTTTCCTCTAAATAAGTTAATTTTTCTAAATTCTAGTTCATTTTTTTTTATTGTTGGAGGAGTAAAGGAATTGCATTTGGGGCAAAATTGACAACTTGACACTAAAAATGCTACGCACAGTTATGCAAAATGTAATCAAAGAAGCATCAACGCCGACGGCGGTTATTTTTCGGACATAATTTTCCGCAATTAATTGAAGCACTTCTATAAGTGCGAATAATAAGTTTTTACAAAAGTTATAGCGAAAATATGATTATGGTTCTTTCCCCTGAACATGTATCAGAGTAGCTAAATATAATAAATTTGCTTTATTTGTTGTTAATATACGGATGTTCATTAATCGAAGTGAAAATAAGCTACCCCGCCTGCATTTCCCCGTCTGGTCTCCATTTCAATGGGCAGACGGATATTCTGACGAAAACGCCAACCGTGCTCAGGGTATAATGGATGGGAATCTTATTGGCCGTTACACAATAATAAAACCTTGAATAAAATACATTTTCATTTCGTTAATAACATCTAATTGTGATCCTAAGTTTCGTCACCTAAAAAAGATTAAATTTAGAGTTTCAAATAATCAATCAACTAATTATTCTAAACAACTATGAAGAAATATGTTTAATATTTGAGAAAAAATCTAAATTTCAGATATTTAAATATAATATTGTAATTTATGCTATTATAAAATACATCTATATCAGTGATGCAAAATGTGGCACAATTGGGTCATTTTTGGCACTTTGGAATGTTTGATGGCCCTGTGGTACTTTCTAATTTATTTTGGGCCTTTCAGCTCAAAATTCACTTATTTTAAACCTTTAAGTACATTTTTCAATATAATTGACACTACTTTTATACTCTTTACTTTTATTTGGAAATCTGCCTTGTTTCGAATAAAAATTCTTTTAAGTATATAAAGTAAATACAAAAAAAAGAAACAAAGTAGACAGTCAAAAATCGGTAATGGTAAAAAAATCTTGATAAATAATATTTTGTATTGACAAATAAATTTCCTATTGCTTTTGAGTAATTACAAATATTATTAATGATATTTGTGAAACATAAAGTGTGTAAATATTACACACAAAAATGTACAAGTTTTTAAACAGGTAAGTTTAAATATATACTTATATATGTATATAAAAGTAATTATACTTTTATTTTTTTAGAGACAATTCATGTTCCGATCGATGTGATCCAACGCTATGTTTAAAAAGAAAATCCAATATAAAATTAAAAACAGATCGAATTAAATTTTACCCATACCAAAAAAATTTTGTCCCTATCAAAGTTAATTTGGCCCAAAACAAAAAAACTCAAAATGCATCACTGCTACATATACATAATAAAAATAAGGATATTCACTTACCAAACATCCTCGTTAATGTGATCATCGCACGGTGATTATATACAACTTATGTGAATCTCCAAAAATTTGGTTAAATTTAAGTAACTTATTGATTAAAACATAAAGTAGATTATTTCACCATTTAAAATAATTACAATAAAACATGATTAAATTTAGAGTAAACGTTAATCGAGTTAAAAGAACTTGAAATTACAACCGAAAAAATTTGAAAATAGTAAAATTAAAGTATAATTATGTGAGATAAAACTAGAGTAAATCTGGTTTAATGTTAACGTAATTCCGAATAACGCACAGTAATCCACCGATTTACGAAGGCTCGCTGTACGGAATTTTAAAAATTACAATCATCATTAATAAAGTATAGAATTCGTTAAACAAATGAAAAATTTGATATTACGAACAATTTTCATTTAATTTGGGGACTCCCCGAAAAAATTTTTTATTGTTTTAATGAAGTATTTTACATGCATATTAAATCACAAACCGTAATAGGGGTATTTGTTATAAATATTTCTAAAAAAAAGGTTTTCGTATAACGAACATTTTGGGTACGCATCTATGTATTTTTAATACAAACTTATACTAATATGGATAAAAATATTTTCAATCCCTGGAAGGCATATATTTATTTGCAGTAGAATGTCATACTAATGTTGGGCTCGCTATACGAATATTCGATATACGTACACTTTCACAGAACATATCCTATTCCTAAATCGGGGGATTACCGAGATAATGTTAAAATATATTCGAAAATATGTTCAAATATTATTGAGAAACGATTATATTAACTTCCATAAAAGGTTAAAAATTTCTTCGGATTTCGGCAAAATTTAATTTTTATGATTTCAAAGCCAACATAAAAAGCATAATAAAATATGAAACAAATGTGAAATGATATTTTTTTTTTCATAAATGACTCAATATTATACTAGCGGGCAAAGCCCGCTCTGCCCACGCAGAGAAAACGGATTCATTATGACAACCGAATTTATTGCTAACTAAATAATTTAGTTGCAGCAACCGAATTATTCGGTTGTCGCAACCAAATGTTTTCCTGGTCCGATTGAAATATATGGTTTCAACCGAAATTCTGTTGTATAAACCGAATTTTGGGAGCCACAAACATATATGTCGGTGGCTCCAACCAATCCATTCGTTTAGCAAGGAATTCGGTTGTCACAATGAATCTGTTGTCTCTGTGCAGTCTAAAGCCTCAAATGAAAATGGATCAAAAAGTTCCTTATTAGAGAATTGTCACACTCAAGGGAACACACATTTTAAAGTTTTGATTTAATATGTTTTAAATTTCATATTTCTCACCAAAAATCCAGTCTTGTCAGTAGTTTGCCCATACTCCAAGAAACATTTATGTCAAATTTCAGGTTTCTAGCCCCTTTTTGCCACTCTCCACACAAAAATATAATATTATTGAAACGTGTGTAATAACTTAAAATTAAAACGTCTAATGTAACATTAGATATTTTTCAATATTATCTTATGTAGCTAATGATTCATGTCTGTTTTGTATTTTAGAAGAAGATTTGGGAGAAAAATTTAACCTGCTAAGAATTGCTCCTTTGGTAAAAATAATATCATCTTAAGGTGAAACTTAAGTTCTCGCGATTCCTTGTTAAATTGCATACAAGTGCATAAAAAACATCAGAATCCTTATCGTTAATAAACATCACCGCTGACGTTGAGCATTCTTTCAATATCACCTTCGCCACACAAGATGAGACTTTCAAGATATAAATCTTTTAAACAAAAACATTTTATTTCTTATATATGATTTCGTTATTTTCCTAAATTAATTTTCAACTAACTTCTGGAAAAGCTCTCATATTCTGAGGAATTTTCCATTGCAAGGACCTTTTACTGGAAAACTTCTCCGATTCTGAGTTCTATTTCGTATACACCAGGTTTCAAAATTTGAGAACTATGTATTTTCGTAAGATTTATAGAAGAATTATACACAAGAGAAGCTATTTGCTGTTTTTTTGCTCTATCTATAGCAGTTCTTTCTCGCATGAAAATGTAGCTTGATAGAAAAATTTTAAGTTTTTCCCTAAAAGATTATTGTAGAAGAACAACATTTAATTTGTGCATTTATTTGAAGAAAACTGTTCTTAGATACGAAAAAAAAACCCAGTTTTGTGAGAACTTTTTCTATTAGAAAAATCCTTATTCTATTTTCATAAAAAGCATTTTTTTCATTTGAAATAGTACTTCGAATTGAGGAATTATCCATAAAAATGTACTCGGATATAGTTTTACAAAAAAGAAAGAGAGACGTGAACATAAAGGAAAAATCAATCCTCAACAAAATTTCTCTCTTCATCTACATTTTATGTGTTCACTGCCTATAAAAAGACAAAAATAAAAATACAAGGCTTTCTATTTTCATTTAACTCATTGTGGCCTGCAAGCTTACCTCAAATAACCAAAGTTTAGTGTTTAATGAACGTCAAATCAGTATCTGTATATAAAGTTAAAGTTTAACTCATAATGATCGAAAACTGTTTTTGAACATATAACTACAATAATAAAGGGTGGTTAAATTTTAAGGACCGATGTTGAATGTGAACCACACCTAAACCTCAAGTTTTTTTCTGCATTTCATTTGACATTTCTCAATTTCAGACTAACTCAATTTGAACCATGGAAAGAAACACAATCGAGCAACGCGTTAAAGTTGTTCAGGCTCATTATGAAAATAGGCATTCAAATCAAAATGCACTTTGATTTTTTTGGTCAGCATAATCGACCAAATGTGTCCACAATCGGGATAATTGTGCACATATTTCTGTAGATCGGGTCTGTAGGAAATGAGAAAACACCTGTGCATGCTCGCCAAGTTCGTTCTGCGGAAAACATTGCTGTTGTTCGCGATAGTGTGGCAGAATAGCCGTCAACCTCGACTCGCCGTCGGTGTTCGCTATCGCAAGATCAGAACAGAGTTCTTGAAGCCAGAAATTGAGGATATGGATGTGCACAATATGTGGCTAACGAAACAATGGCTCTTTTGCGCGACAAATTCAATGGCCGTGTTATCTCATGTGGTGGCGATGTCAATTGGCCGCCAAGATCATGTGATTTGACACCGTTGGACTTCTTTGTTTGGGGTTATTTGAAAGAAAAGGTGTACGTCGATAAGCCAGCAACAATTCAAGGGCTAAAGGATGAGATGATTCGACACATTAACGGCATAGAACCTCAATTATGCCTCAGCGTCATCGAAAATTTGGACCATCGGATGGAGGTGTGCCGCCGAGGCCGCGGCGCACTGTGGTCAATATTTTGAGATAGCGGCCAAAACTTCTTTTGGTTTTTGTTCTCCGATTTTAAAGTTATTAGACTCATATGAAAGTAGACAGTAGTAAACCTCGGGAGCCAAAAAATTAGAACTCTATTTCAACTATTTCACTGAGAACAGGGTGGTCCAAAATGAGCTTTTTCAGAATTTAGTAAATTTATGATATTTTTAGTTAATTTTTAAAGTTTAAATGATCATAACTTTTTTGTTTTTCAAGATTTGTGTTGTAACTTAACTTATTTCCTATTACTGGTAAAAAAAAATTGAAGCTCTACTGTTTTCAGAACAATTTAAATATTTTTTTTTAAAAGGGTGAAATTTCTCGGAAATTTCCTTCTTCATAGAGCACAACTCCTGTGAGTCAAGCTGAGTCAAAACACAAATTTACTATTTTGTAGTCCTAACTCTCCCCTACATTCCTATATATACATGTCCATGCATCGGGACTGTACTTTTTGAGCTACAGCAATTTTTCTGACCCAAGGTAAGATATTCGGTACAAATGCACGTCATATTTTTTGAGAAGTTATTTGTATGCTATTATGCATATATTTTGATGAAATTTTGTACAAGAGTTCTTATTGACCCAAAATTATCAAAATTTTGACAAAATTGCAAATAAATTTAAAATCAATGTAAATAACTGGTAAAACCAAGTACCTGTTATATTATTACCAGTACATGTTAACTCTCAAATTATGTGGTATCTAGCAATTCATTTGGAAAAGGTAAAAAAGATTTTATTGCCATCTAATATTACACAACTTAAATACCTGAAAATTGTAAATAAATTAAAAACCAATGTAAATAACTGGTAAAACCAAGTACCTGTTATATTATGTTTCAAAGAGGTAAAAAAGATCATGTTGAAACTTCGAGCAATAGTATATTAATCCATGCATTCATTTTTTTTTTCTTCATTATTGTTTAAACAATGGCTAAATTCAGTTATAGTGTTCTATCTGATATATATTTTGAAAGGAAAGATGAAAACGACATTATTTTACATATAATGAATAATCCATTCTTCAAAATATGCGACAAACAAGAAATAAAAATAAAAAAACTTTTTAAATACTTTAAGAAAACGGTACAATCAATGTTCCAGAAACAAGAAATTGTTTTACTCACGCAACCAAGAATGGCTAAGAAATAAACTTATTTTTAAAAAGCTATCAGTAACTACCACGGAAACTGGAAAAGGTGGTCGACCAGAAAAGCCAATTGATAATTGTAGTGAAAGATCACGATGACGCAAGCTTAAACATATCAATGAAGAAGTTTCTTTTAGCATCATAAAGGATTAATTTCTGCACCAAATTCAACCATCGAAAACTAAAAAAGAGTAAAATTGCTATCATTGAAAAAATAGTGGAAGCAAGCCCCAGACGCACAAAAAGGATTTTAGAAAGTATGCCGACACCATCTGAAGAAAATAAATTTACTCCAGAAGAAGCATTTGCACTATTTTTGGATTTGAAAATGACTAAAAGCCAATATACAGAATTGCGGAAGCGAACCAATGAAAAAAATTGTGGAATTTTTCCATCATATCGAGATATAGTTTCTGCCAAAAAAGATTGCTTACCTTCACCAACTGCTATTAGTGTAACTTCAAGTTCAGCAGAAATAAAATTGCAGGATCTTCTTGAACACACTGCAGAACGATTATTAAAAATATTTCATGCTGACTATTTAAAGAAGTTTAAAAATTGCAGCATGACTTTAATTTCTAAATGGGGATGTGATGGGTCCTCTGTCCAGAAACAATACAAACAATGTAATGCGGAAAATTCATCAGATGCCAATTTATTCATGATTTCTTTTGTTCCATTACGTTTAACAAAAACTTTTATTGGTTCAGAGCCGTCAACTAGTAGAGCTGCAGAAATAGATGTATGGAAAAATGAAATTCCCTCGTCAACAAAATTTTGTAGACCAATAAAGTTTGCTTACAAAAAAGAAACTAAAGATGTCATAACTGAAGAAGTTGGCAAAATAAGAGATGAAATTAAAGAACTTCAACCAGTGATATTTGAATTTAATGACCAATGCATCGAAGTTAACTTTAAAACGTCACTTACAATGATCGATGGAAAAGTTGCACAAGCTTTAACCGAAACAAAGTCTTCGTCAAGCTGCACCATATGCCAAAAAACATCAAGTCAATTGAGCCAACCACCAACACAAGACGATAGTTATAATGAAGCATATGAATTTGGAATGTCACCTCTTCATGCTAGAATTCGTTTTATGGAGCATATTCTTAAATTGGGATACGATTTAGAATTTGGCCCGTTAGGTGAAACAGTGAGAAACAACAAAGAAAATTTGGAAAAAAGAAAGCAAAAAAAAAAAAAGATATTCAAGAAAAATACCGTGAGATAGGCCTTATAATTGACCAGCCAAAGCAAGGAGAAGGAAATTCTAATGATGGAAACACAGCAAGGAGATTTTTTTCCGATCCAGAAACTGCAGCTTCTATAACTGGAGTAGATTATGATTTAATACGACGATTCCAAATTATATTAGAAGTTATAGCATGTAGCAAAAAGATAGATGCAAAAAAATTTGGTCAGTATGCTAATGAGACAGCAACCCTTTATAACCAAAAATATTCTTGGAGACATATGCCAACCACAGTTCACAAAATTTTGTTCCATGGGGAACAAAAAATTCAGCACAATATGCTTCCAATTGGAGATCTCTCAGAAGAAGCGCAAGAAAAAAGGAACAAAGACTACAGATTCTTTCGCGAGCACAATACAAGAAAAATTTCCAGATATTGTACTAATGAAGATCTTATTAATATTTTGTTGTGCACATCAGACCCATATATGTCCAGTATTCGACAGAAATGGAAATCAACCTCATTAGAGTTAGATGAAGAAGCTAAACAACTACTGCAAAATGAAAATCAAAGCTATTTGGAAGAAATTTTTACTAATATTGTTTAATTAATACTAGTTTAAAGATTATAATTTGTTTCTAATTTTAGTATAAATTTTTATTAATACATTTAAATAAAATATATGTGCACTTTAAATCAATAGTAAAAGTTTACTTAAAATTTTATCGATGTTGTGTTCTGTATATAATATATCCAAATGGTATTGATATTGTTGGGAATTTCAGTGTTATTTTTCAGTTTAATCCTCACAAGAATTAGCTTTCTTCCAAAAAAACCAACCTTTGGCAACTGTGAATATTGAGACTAAATAAATGTCAGGGGCCAAATGTTGGCATTTTCTGACCAAAATTAAGTTTAGGAATAATAAATAAGTATTGGTTGTAAAATACGATTGAAGAAAATAAGAAATTATAAAAAAATACCTATTTAAAATGTCAAAATATTCAACTTTTACATGGAAACTCAACAAAAAATTAAAATGCATTTTTAACTCCACATTACTTACGTTCCTATCAGTCGATTTTTACGTTTGAACACGCAAATTGAAGCTTAAAGTCCCTCCTATTAAACAAAACAAATTGCGTAAAAAAATACCAATCCGGTCAAAAGTTATAGAGTTTTGACCGCTATCTCGCGAAATTGACCACTGTGCGGCGGCCATTTGGCCGATATTTTGCCCCATACATAATTGAACTATACCATATTATCATTATAAAAAGAAATGATAATAATTTCCTAAATACTTTGTGTTTTATTCAAAATCAACATCGGCATTTAAAATTTAACCACCCTTTACTTATAATAGAAACACTACAACATTCCTGATGAGAAAAGTTCCGTTCCGTTAATGTTTTATTTTAAAAAATAGAAAAAAAATTTCTTTCGAAAAATTCAGAAAAATTATGAATGCTCATAAAATATGTTTTCAATTAATAATTATTTTATGCATATGAATTTTTCAAGTGTTACTGAACTTATTGTTATTTCCTTTTTTAAATGAAATTACTAAAACAACAAAAAAAGGATATTATTCTACATAATTTTTTTCGGTTAATTTAAACATTTTATTCGAATAACCGGTTAAGAAAAAATCCGAATAATAATTTGAACGATTAATGGATTAAAATGAACAGTCGATTAATTGAATACTCAAGACAGAATATAAATTGGTGAATAGGTAAATTTGCGAAAATTCCAACAGAGCCCCTTTTTAAGTTGGCATTTTGCGTAACTTTGACAATTTTCTATTGGTGAAACTTAAAAAATGTATACCAATTTATGACAATAGCACTATAACACTTTAACAGTAAATTTATGAATGAAATAAGGGCCTCTTAGGAAATGCATCACTGCTCTGCAATTTTTTTTATGCCTGTTTGCCTTTTGTTTGCACATCTGACAATTCCAGAATTGCCAGCTGATGCCTTTACGAATGCGCTGCGTATTAGTTGCAAAGCAGTGATGCATTTCCGAACAGGCCCCAAGTTTTTATTTTTACTATTTTGCAGGAATTTATTTATGTTTTAATTTAAAAAAAGATAACAATTCATGCATACTGCAATATAATGTATGTATTTTATGTATGTATAACATATATAAAATAATAAATTTTTCAAACAAAAAATGAAATAATTGTATAAAATTACTCAAAATAAATTGAATTTGTAAACAACAGTAATGTCAAAAAAATAACTATAAATAAAATACAAATTTAATTAATTAATAAATAATAATATGGTGTTCAGATCGGAAGAATTTTGAAATATAAAAGAAATTAAAGAAAGAAGAAAAAAAAATAAAATAACAATTCACTTTTTAAGTTTTCTGAAAGAAAATAAAGAAAAAGAAATAATTTTTATTTAAATTTTTAACAGCCGATAAATGGATTATAACATGCAAATGATGAATTTAGCAAATGTTTCAAGAGTTTGTTACAAATAAGATAAGAACAATTGGAATTTTGTTTGAAGTTTTTTTTATTATTTTTATATATATATTTTATTATTAATTTTTTTTAATAATTTCATTATGCTACCTTAGGTAACTATAAATAATATTATTTAATTATAATGTATATATATATATTGTATGTATATATAGTAAATTTCATTTCTTTATATACTATAAAATTATTATTTTGTTGTTGTAGGTTTTAATGTATATTATAAATAATAATAATTATAATTAATAATAATAATTAAGTTGATTTTTTATATATATATATGTATATATAAATATTCTTTAAAATGACTTAATATTTATGCCACTGTCATATAATGTATAAGTTTAACATTAGTTTTGTGTCAATGTTAAATGACTGAATAAGTGAATTTGTGTGTGAGCCGAATTTTTATATGTTTTATAGTGTGTGTGCGTGTGTGTGTAGGAAATGAAATTGTTTAAGTGTGTTGATTTGAGTTAGAATGTTTATAAATTATTAATATGAATTAAGTTTATTTTCTATTCATTTATGTACTTTTTTCATGTTTTTAAATGGCACACAATTTGCATTTATTTTGTTGCATATTTCTATTTCTCAAGTTTTATTATATTCAATTTTACATATTATTGTTGTTACCATACCATTTCAGATTTTAAATCAGACACGTTATTTGATAACATTAAACGTAACGCAAGAAGCTCAACGATTTGTCATGAGTAAATTCCTAAACTTTTGAATTAATTGGTAAATATTAAGGGTGACCATATGTTTCTGACTTAAGGGATGAATCACAATTATTTTTACTTTCCCATTGAAACTTTTTAGTTCTAAGAATTTTTCTATACAAAATCAGCACAGATTTATAAAAATCATAAGTTTTAAGTAACTTTCTTAGTAGTTCTTAAAAAGTACGTAAAAGACCCATAAAAACGGCCGATACATAATATTTGTATGTGGGTAACTGAAGCTGGAATTTACCTCAGTAGAACTTTTACACTGGTTTTTAAGACTTTATTTCATACAGTATTGACAAACAAAAATTTAAACTTTAAACGACCATAAATTTGACTGTTCCCAAACAGCGCCAAACCCCTTGCAAGATTTACTTTACTAACCTCGCTCATGACCGAAACCGGTACAAAAATAAAAAAGAATTGAAAAAGTAGTCAAAATATCGAAGCATAAACAAACGAAAAAGTAGTAAACAAACAAACAAAAAAAAAATTACAAAAGACAAAAAAAACATAAGCGGGGTGCAAACTTTAATGTGAATCACAAAAGTAATTTGATAACGATTCGCATTAAAATGAGTGCAATTTGATAATTTGTTGAAATAAAAAAACATGTTCACACACAGAAAAAATATAAATCTAGCAGAAACCACATTAAAATAAATCAAACACATACCCTTATTATGGTAAAGCTGTCACATATGTATAATAATTGGCGCATTGGTAAAAGCCTAACTTTTTTTAAAGCAATTTTTTTAAACATTGAAGACATAGAAAAATACATTAAAATTTCTTATCGAACCTGCAATATATTATTTCAAACCTGTGCATAGTGTCACAAAATTTACTGTATTTCCTTTTCGGATTTTTAAAAACAATAAAATAATAAAAGTAAAATATGAAGATGTTATTAACAAAACTTAAAACTAAACCCAATTTTTAGCGGCTTTTCTTATTTTTTATGGTTTTAGCGAAATGTTTTGCTAAACTAAAAATTTACTTTAAACTTATGGTTATGCCATGGAAATAATTCAATTATGTGGGATTCACACCTCCCTCTTAAACACCTCAAATAGTTTTGAAGTGTTAACCAATGTTGCGATGGTGATCTTTATTCTAAATGCCAAATAATAATTATTCTTGTAGCCAGCATAAAAAAGGCATTTTTGATAAAAAAAAAAAAAAAAATTATTTTCAAAATTTTGTTCACATCTGCTTAGAAACAGCTCCTCAAAACGTTTAATTCAAACCCTTTAATTTTATGTTTGAATATGTGTGTTTAGCTTTTACTGAACGTGTTTAAGAATCGTACCAGTAAGAAAAAAAAATAATATTAATATGATGCCTCGAATGCAAAATGCGCCCTATTTGATAAAAATGTTATATATGACACCCAAGATCTAACATTAAGGATAAAATTTCCATACCATTGTAAATATCAGGAGTTTTACTAAAAATAATCTACTTTTGTAAAAAAAAGAAAACTTTTACAAATACAAAAATTTTTTGCATATATGTTTGAAAAGTCTTCAAATATCATACTGAAAGTAGGATATTGAGGTAATCCTGTTATGCTTTAATGCCATGTAAATTTCTTGACAAATCGAACATTTTGTATACGAAACACCTTAAGAAAAAAACTTAATTCTTACTGAGATACTTTCTATTATTAGAGGGGACGGCTGAATGGGAACCTCTTATATTTTTTATTTTTCATAAATCGATAGTTCATCTCCTCTAAAATATCATACTATAATTTCAGAATGAAATTAAATGTAGTTCCTAAGTTATAGTATATTAAACTCAAAAACGTTTCATGCATTTTTTTTAAACCTATTTTTTTAAAAGTTACTCCACTGTGTGCCCTAAATAAAAAAATACCAATAAGTATGTAATTCTCCATAAAATTCTCTTTAAAATGGAACAAAAAAAAATATTTACAATTTTTTTTTTATTTTTGTTATGAGAACCTGAAGTCAACAATGCCAAATTTTTCGTTAAAAACATAATTTAGATAATAACATACTATTATTTTTGTTTAAATGAGTCAAAATTGAGAAAAAAGTTAAAAAACACATTGTGTGTGTCTAAAATTTTTGAGTTAAATAGACTATAATTTAGGAACTACTGAAATTTTAGTATAATAGTACTGTTTATGAAAAATAAAAATATCAAAAATAAAAGGTTCTAATTCAGCCGGTTTTTAAACTATTTACATGAAATGAACATTTGTTTAGGTCAATTATTTAGCGATAACATTTTAGAAAAAACGGTAGAGGATTTAATTTTACAAGTCTTGTCTTTAAATAGCAACAAAAAAATTTAAATTATTACATTAAAAAATTTTGACGAATAAAAAACATGTATGGAAATATGCTAAAATTTATTAATTTTACTGTACAAAAATAAAGTATTCTTAAAAAAATAAGCGTGTCCGAAATTTATAGTATTTATTGTCAGAACCTCACTAATTTTTTCAAAGTAAAGCCGAGGAAAAGTTAGAATTTTTGTTAAATTAATATTTTTGTTAAAAGAATATCCTGAATTTTAAAAATTTTACGAATTCAAAATAAAAAAAGTCAGTCACTTATAGTTCGCTACTCGCGATTAAAGTTAACCATAAGTGTTTTTTTTTTTTTTTTTTTTAATTTTGGAAAAATTTTAATGAATAAAATTTCCACGGAGTAATTTTGGTTCACCTCAACATCATTTAATTTGATAAAATATTTTTTTTTTTATTTCAGAGATGTACCCTAATCTTACCTAGTAAGCACTAATGTTTAATAACAAAAAACCTCATACAAATTAATTTCGCCTGCTAATCAGCTGGCGAATTTAATTAATACAAAGAACTAGTGAAAGTGACAAGAACATCAAAATATTTGAATTCTCTTTATTTTTGGCAGAACATACACATACAGTACACAAAAAAAAAATATCTTCCAACTTTATGATGCTGTTATGGACCAAAATAACTCTATGGAAATATAAATATTTTTCCCAAAATATACTCATCCTTACTAAAGATTTTAGCTTTATTTTATATAAAAAAAATTTAATTTGAAAAAAAATTACTGCAAGGTTCAACTTCAAACGCCAGGATTTCTAGATTTGGAACACCCTAATAAACATACGCATAAAAATATTTTAAATAAAAAGTTGAAAATTTTAAAGTTAACATACAATTCATTGAAATAAAATTTGAAATGGTATGATATTTAGTCAATATTTGTTTTTGTATTCCGTATAATTGCTCCATTTCAATTACGATGATTAACATTTACTTTATTTAGTGTTGAATTGCATTATGCACCTTTCCATTGTTGGACGACATGATGTTGTCGTTTTTATTCTGTTTTTTGTTGTATATGAATGAAATGTTTGTATTTTGATGATAATTATTGATTTAAAATTAATTCTTTTTGTTTTAATCTCTACCTATTAAAGCCAATGTTTTGTTTATATTAATAAATTAATTTTTTTTTAATCATTTCATTCGTGCATTTTACGCTCTGTACGCATCTCTGGGGGAAAAATAGGCCGGAAATTTTTTGAATATATCTGATTTATCTCATTCACAATACTCTCCCATAGAGGTGGATGTTAGTCACTTCTTGCATCGTTATTGCTGCGAATTCCTTGCTATTTCTTGTTGACTTGTATAATTATTGTTAACTAAACTTAATGTATTTTACTAGATTAGTTTACTGTTGTATTGAATTTCTATTTCTATTTTCTTTTTTTAATTTATTTATTTTTTGTTTGTTTGTTTGTGTTCCAATTTGTTGTTTTAATTAAACTTAATTCTATATTAAGGTTTTTGGTTTAGCGTAATCGTTTTATCAATTCTCGGTATTGTAGAGACCATCATGTCATCAATATAACCTCGTATATCAACGAGGCCGCGTTCCTTTATAGTTTGGATTCGGATGGCGACCAGGATGTCGTGGTTGAGCTGTTTTTTTACAGATATATAAACACATTTTAATAAAAGACTTAAAAAACAGCATCATAGAAATTTTGATCTTACCTGGTATCATCATATTGACTGTAGGATACATGCCAGCCATCTGTGCTATCGGAGGTCTCATATCCGTTGATGGAGAGCGACGACTGTTTGGTAAAGCTACGGAAGGCTGTAAATAATCAAAAACAATGGAATTTAAGTTTAATAAAAATTAAATAGAACGATATGAAGTATTCGTATCAAGTGTCATGGGCAAAGACAAAAAAAAAAGTAGGGATCAATATTTTCGCCAAAAGTTTACAATTCTCCAGTTAGCCTGTTCGGAAAAACAGACCTTACAAAGAATTTGAAATAACTGCTATAAAACTTTAAGTTGACTACACTGTTTTACGTGTCAGCTTGTTTAACCCACTTGGCGCAACCGTCCTTTTTAAAAGACATCACAAATGAGAGAAAAGCGCAATTATGCACGTGCATTTCTGTGCATTTTTTTGTTAATTATTATTAATTATGCTTTGTTAACGAGCTTTGCATCTTGAAATCGTCAGTTGATGAAAGCAGTTTCGTGTGATTTAATTTATTATTGAGTGCTTTGCGAAAAGTGTTTTTTAATAGTGCGCAATGAAAAAAAAAACATGTAAGTAAATCATTTACATTCAGTTAATTGTAATTTTTTGTTTAAATATTAATAGGAGTGACATCTTAGTTAAACAACAAATAAATGGAAAGCTTGCGTAATCATATATTGCAGCGCAAAGTGCAATGTCCTTTCAAAAGGACGCCTGATTATGGGAAAACTATAGGCTTTAAGAAAAAAAGTTATAATATAAAAAATGTTTAGAAACCCATAAAAATTCAATTTTAAGAATAAAAATTTTAGTTTCCAAAAAAAAATCCGGCGTTATCTGGGTTAATAGCAAACTGATTTCTTAACAACTCTTTCAGATTTTGCAGACTAATGAATTGAATCCTTGTGGGAGAGATGTGGTTCCAACAAGATGGCGCACAGTGTTTTCGCACAGATTTCCACTTGAAAAATATTGGAGCGTTTGTAAAAAGAATTGGGGCCAAATGAAGGGAATTTGTAAGGCTTTTGAAAAATTAATTTGACAGTCACTCTGTTTTATTACAGGGTTAACACACTCGTGCTAAAGTTGACTACCTCAAGATTAAAAAAGTTTTCGGAGCTTTTATCTGTTTTAAATATGGGGCGATTTCAATGATTTTAGACATCCTACAATCTGTTTGATAGTATGAAGACATAAAACCTTCTTAGCTATTTTCTCGGCCAGTCCTGTGACATGTCACAGTGGGCAATTGACGCCCTCCTAGGACAAGCTCATGTTAAAGTGATCGGTCCTTTTCATATATTAGGTTTGTTTTTTTCGAATTTTATATAAAGGGTCCGCCAAATAACTTTTTTTTTTGAAAATGCTATAAAAAAAAACTACTGAATATTTTCTCAAATTTCTTTTTTTATTTGAAAGTACAATCCTTCCGGTTAATAATCGAAAATAATTTCGTTCAAATGGCTGCCTCGGCAGACCATGCAGTATCGATTGTGTGCAGCTGTATTTCACCAATGGCTTCATGAATATTGTCCTTTAAAGCGTCAATTGTCTCTGGCTTGTCAGCGTAACACTTATCTTTGACGGCACCCCACAA
The DNA here is from genome assembly GCA_949748255.1 of Eustalomyia histrio. Lineage (NCBI taxonomy): Eukaryota > Metazoa > Arthropoda > Insecta > Diptera > Anthomyiidae > Eustalomyia > Eustalomyia histrio. The sequence goes on along the minus strand of OX456524.1, from coordinate 93,312,153 downwards.
ATAATAGTCCAACGGTGTCAAATCGCAGCTCCGAGGTGGCCAAACGACATCAGCTCTGCGGCTGATAATGCGATCTTCAAAAACAGGGCGCAAAACATCAGTGTAGCTTCGGCTGTGTGGCACGTAGCGCCGTCCTGTTGAAACCAAATGTTGCCACTATCCTCCTCTTCAATTTTTGTAAACAAAAATTCGTTCAACATGGCCCGATAACGATCGCCATTGACTGTAACGGCCACTCCAATTATGCCTCTGGACCAAAATCCGCACCAAACAGTGACTCGTTTTGGGTGCATCGGCTTTTCAATGTATGCATGCGGGTTTTCTGTGCCCCAAATGCGACAATTTTGCTTGTTTACATACCCGCCAAGATCAAAATGAGCTTCATCTGAAAAGATGACATTGAAAAGATGATATTCTGCAACATTACCATGATTTTCAAAGTAATGTCGCAATATTTCCCAGCGTTGTTCAAGCGTATACACAACCATATTCGTTCAGCGGAAGGATAAAACTAATTATCTGTCAAATCAGACATGAGCTAAGTGTTACCATTCACGAAATAAGCACTAGTTGAAAAAAAAAAACGTTAGATGGCGGACCCTATAAATATTCCATACAAATTTAAGTAGATATAGACTTGCTAAGTAGTAATAGATATAGCTACTTAAAAATAAAGAATGTATAAAAATGCTGCCAAGTCTTAGATATTATTGGCTTTTCTCTTTTAAATGTAAACAAAAATATTTGTCATACAAATATTAAAAATTTTTGTATTTTTAATTTGATAAAATATTAAAAAAAACAACAAAAGCAAATGAACAACAAATGAATTATCTGTTTGTAAGTAAAGGTAGAGCAGGGAAAACAATACAATTGCTCTATTTCACGTTTCCGCGAAGTCCATATACGAAAACCATATACGAAAACAGCTTTCATCCAAAGGCGGCCAAAAATATTCAAATTGTTTTTGTTTACAAAAAATAAAGAAAAGTCAGGTAAGTAGGAATATTCGTTTTCTTTACAAGTAGTTATAGATATAGGTATAAAATTTGAAAAAAACAAACCTCTTATTAAGTTTGTATTTCAAAATGAATTTTCTGAAAATTCTGATGTAATGGCTGTTATTCTTTTGATTAAATTTAATTACATCATGCGCTATAATTAATTAAGAGATTTAAAAAGATTTGCAAATTAGAAAAATAAAGACTTCATTTTAATTGCAAGTATATACTACACGTTTTATTTAATGGAAATACAGCTTGTTTTTCTGTAATACTTTAATTCACAAATATTTCAAAAAGTGAAGATAATTTTTAAATTTAGCGTTCACATTTGTGATCTATATTCTAAATTCTATTAGAAGATAAGAGTTGCATGTCCGATGCTTATTTGGTATTTTCCTGTGTTACCGTTAAACTTAGTTTAACGGAATACTGCTTTGGAAATGTGGTTTATTGTGTGTAATTTCAATGAAGACCAAGATTTTGTACGAGAAAAAGTTTATGTTAATTAACTTGGAAATGGCTGGTAAAATTAGTTTTCGGTTGAATTAAAATTTAATTTTTGTGTTCCTTTTTTACAATTAAAAGTCCTATGGGGCTTAAAACAAAGAACTCTTTATAAGAAAATACAGTTAAAAAAACTAATCTAATAATTCTCTTATAGTCTTTATGTAAGTGTTCTTCAGTAGATCTAAATTGATTAGGTTATATTTCCTTTGGCATTTGGTTGAAATTCGTCGCATTATTAATATATGAACTTTATATAAAATATATTTAAAACAAAATACGATTTCCCATAGCAAAAAACCTATTTATCACAATGACAATATCTAACTGGAAATTAAATTCTGTTTTGTTTTTAATGAAAAATAATGTTTACATACATGGGCAAAATACGTGTGTCCATATTTAAAGTATAATCCTGATGCTCCAGGATTATAAGTACCCAGCAACGGTTGATGATGATGGTGATGTGCAACGGTTGCGGCTGCAGCCGCCACAGCAGCAGCATTAGCTACATCAGCAGCGGCTGCTGCAGCAGCAGCTCCACCTAAAACAGCCGTTGTTGCTTGTTGGGGTAATCCTGCTGCAGCGCCACTTGCTGCAGCCGATTGTAAATGTGGTGGAATGTGTGCAGGTCCTCTTGCTGGTGTGGTTGTTATATATAACGATGGTGGATGCGGTTGAGAGTTGGGATCGCCAATATTATTCTGAGCATTAATCATATAGGATGGTGGTGGTGCAGCAGGGTAACAACCAGCAGCAATCGGTGTGGCCGCGTTGGAAGAGTTGTGTATACTGTTGGGCGAATTGTTGTTACTATTGTCATTACTGCTAGTATTTGTGCCTGGAGAATTACGCTGCGATGTAGGATTTCGACGATATTCAATAATAGAACTTCCAGTTCCGCCGACTGTCCCCTTTTGTCGGAATGCCGCAGCAGCAGCATTCAGGCGCATAGGTGGTTTAGAAACATTAACTATAGGAATACTTCCACCGCTCGGGCCCATTTCGATACTTGGTCCGCCGGCCTGATAGCCAACACCAGCATTGTTGGTGTTTTGTATATTGACATTGCCAACATAACTTGGCGGTCCACTTAATAAAGGAGTTTGCGGTTTGATGTCTCCACTAGAGCGTTTTATAGAATGTGGCCGTGAATTAGTGCTGCTATTGCTTGGTGATGCTCTAGTGTCGTTGTTATTGTTATTCAACAATGGCGATGGCTTTACACTTCCATTATAGCCTTTGCCGCCAGTATTAGTGGAATTTTGTCTACTCAAGCTGGCACTTTGGTATGAAAGAGGTTTCTTTCCACCTCCACCACCAGTGTTGGATCTCTTCTCATATGTGGCCGTCACATAGGAATTGTGAGGACTGTTGTTGGTGACAGTAATCGCAGTAGCTTGATGTGATTGTTCATTATTTCCATAATAATGTGGCGTTGAATAGTTAACTCCACCACCACCACCACTATTGTTTATGATGGGTGGAGTGGAAAACACTGAAGGATTGCGTTGAGCATGGTGTAGAGCCGACGAGGAATTCAACGAATGTGGTGTACTAGGCGCCGATTGTGAATTTCCACTAACACTGTTACCACCACCTCCTCTTCCACTGTATGCCGAATTATTAACGTGGCCACCTGGGGGAGGATTTGTTAGAGTTGATGGATCCACAATGGGTATGGCTGCAGGACCTGGTGCGTGTATTGTGTGTGCGCCAGCTGAATGTATGCCCGGATGTGGGGCATGATGGTGTGTTGTTGTGGTGTAAAAGGGCGTAATCACAGTATTTGAATGATGAGGATTGTGGATTGCTCCAACGGCAGCACCAGCATGACCGCCAACAGCCGCAGCTACATGGCCACCTTGTTGGCTGCTTTGTTGCGGAATTAGAGTTGCCTGTTGCGCCATATTCCCTGCTGTCTGCGGACCAATAGATGGTGCTGCCGCATTTGTAGCATATGGGAACATATTAGCCGGGAACAGAGTAGCGTGCTGTGGCAAAGCGTACATGGTTGTAGCTGTGGGTGCCCCACCACCACTGCCACTGAGATCAGATGTTGTGGGTGCACTACTGGCCGCATTTTGAGGTGGTGCTGCGGCTGCCAGAGTTAGTGTGGGTCCTAGTTGGTATGTTGTCCCACCGACGCCATTTGGTAGTGCAGCGGCAGTTAAAACCTGATGACCACCACTGGCTCCCCCGAAGTGAGCTGGCGCTGGACGTTTAACACGTCCAGTGCCATAGTATGTTGTGCCGCCAGCTCCGCCACTGGAACCAACACCAACCGTGTGGCCACCATGTGATTGATGGTAGCCAGTTGTTACCAGAGCCCCACCATTGGGATGACTTGCATTTGGGTTATTTCCGTTAGCACCCGAAGATGATGAATTCGTAGTATTCGAGGAATTTGTTGACGGACCAGCCGTCGAATTGCCCCCACTTGGACCAGTTACGTTCACGACGCCTGCGACGTGAGTAGCATTATTGGGTGCCGTTGGAGGTGGTAGTGGTGGCGGTGCAGTTAATAGTGATGCAGTGGCGGGAACAGCTTGTTGAGGTACATAGTATGTCATAGTTTGGCCCCAATATCCTAAATAAAAAGAGAAATTAACCAAAGAATAATTATAGCGAATCGTTCTAATAGCAACTTACCGTTATACGGATAAGGATATCCAATCGGATAAGTTGTCATTGGTATTTGCTGCAATTGGCCGGTAGCAGAAGCTGGAGCTGTTGCTGCCAAAGGAGCACCGGCTGTTGGAAATTGTTCGCCGGAGTATATCACCTGACCGGGATATATTGGAGCTCCATTAGTGGTAGTGAACTGTGCGGTAGGATATGCCGCTACTGGCACCATAGTTGTTGTACCACCCGTTGGGTATATAGCCTGGGCACCTGGCTGCAACAGAGCAGTGGTGTCACGTTGTTGTTGTGAGGGATCAAAAACAGGCATAAAATATCCTTGAAATTCTCCTTCCTAAAAAATATTACAAAACAAATACAGAATTAAGAGAAGATTTTAATTTATTTTAGAACCACTTACTACTGGTGGTGGATAAGCGTAAATCATTCCCTGTGGCACGGCATAAATGCTGCCATCAGGCTAAAAATACAAAAATAAGAAACAAACAAAAATGTTTAAGCACTTGGTCCCATAGAGCATTTTGGGTTTCTTACCCCTTGCTGATATGTTGTAGTACAATAAGGATTGCTGCTGTTTGGTGCGGTCGTAGTATGGAATATTGTAGAACCATCTGGTGCCTGACAACTTTGAGTCCAACTAGTTGTCCTGGGTTCTTCGGAAGAACGTTTTGTCAACGTATCACTATTGCTGAACGGTGTAGAACGTGATGAGTGTGGTGTCTCGCGGTTCTGTGGCGGCTGAGATTGCGGTTGTGCTTGTGATTGCTGTGGGGGCTGTGACGGTGGCTGCTGTTGCTGCTGCTGTGGTTGTTGAGATGGAGTCACAGTAGTGGGAGATTGACTTGAGTGCTAAAGGAATAAAATGACAATAATCATTTTCATTCGTAATATGCATTTTAAATTGTTATAAGGATAAAAATCAATTGAATTCTTAAACAACGATTTTATATTAACAAAAAAGTGGCTTAATGGGTATTAAATTGGAAATCAAATCTGTTTTTCAAAATCCCTGTGAATAGATCCGAAGGAAATTACCGCAGTTGTGATAGCGTAATTTCGATTGAAATAAATTTTGCATTTAAAATGCAAATAACTTATGCACGAAGGAAATAATCCTGATTAGTTAACGTTACTTGAAGACGTTTATAGAAGATTACTAAGATGTTAGGATTTTTTTTTAAATCGGTTCAAAAGTAGAAAATTGGTAAGCTTTCAATATTAGAGTATTCAAAAAACCGGCCTTTTGAAAAAACTGGTTTCGGTTTTCTTCGAAAAATCGAATTTTGAAAAAACCGGTTTCGGTTTCGGTTTTTTCAGAAAAAACCGGTCAACCGGTTTTTTTCGGTTTTTTTAATTTTAATAAAAAGCTTATATAATTTGTTAATTGTTTTTTTAACAAACAAAAAAAAGAAATTTAATATGTAAAGTAATATGAATAAAAAAATACATTCTTTGAAATATTATATATATATATATATATATATTCATTTAAATTTAATTTTAATTTTTTTTATTGTATTTCATTTCAAGATTTTATTTATTGGTTTTAATATTTTTTAATATAATATCTCAAAAATTCATAAAGTTTGTAAATTGAACGTTTAAAACGTTTGGCATTAAATAAGTTTTTTTAATATTACATTTGAAATATGTAAAAAGAAAATCTATTTTTCAGTTCTACAATAATATTTTAGAAATAATATGCAATTTAAATGTTTTGTTTTAAGATTTCTTTGTTTGCTTTTGATAAAGCTAGAAGTAGAAAATACTCTTTCACTAATACTAGATGTTGGACGAATAGTCAAAAGACAATTATATAAATTTTCCAACTTTTCAGTTATTTTGTCGCATTTATCAAGTTATATGAAATCATCATATAATGATGAATGATTTTGTACAGTCTCTTTTTTAGGATTTTGAATACTGTTTATTGAGTTATTTAGATCAGAAATTAAACTATTTGAATTTAGAATATCCAAAGTTAAGTTTACATCGGAATCTATCAGACTTACATCTAAATCTTCATAACCAAACAAACGATTATAAAAGTGTTCGGAAAAAATAAAAGAGACCAGTTGGTGATGTAATTAAAAAAACCGGTTAACCGAACAAAAAATACCGGTTTTCGGTTTTCTTCGAATTTACAAAATATTCGAAACCGATCGGTTTTTAAAAATAAAGAAACCGGTTGACCGGTTTTCGGTTTTTGAATACACTATTCAATATGTTCACATGTCCGAGGTGCCCTGCCTGCTTTGGGGCCTAATTAAAAAGCTCACGATGGCCATGTGGGGGTCCCTCGTTAAAACCCTATGCTCGAAATTGCATTTTTTATGGATGTATGCAGGTTCATGGCAATCTGACCAGCCGCAAAGAAATGGCTGTTTTATTTCCCTAATATTAAAAAAATGCCAAAGAGTAAGAGTTATGTGAAATATATGATACAATACTACAGTATTTTCGCTAATAGTCACAAGTCTTATTTTCACACGAATTGTGGACTATATCGCCAATGCGTGTATAAGCCCAATTTTTTGTATCCCTTTCGGTGCATGTAAGCGAATTTGGAAATAGTCATCAATTAATGTGACTACACTATATAAAATTTAGTTAATATAACGGTGGAAAGGTTGGTGTTGGCGGCTATATACCCTCAAATTTCGGATACTAACATATATGGTCGCATATAAGACTATGTGGTCATGTATTTCGTTATATGTAGAGATATATGATCAGATATGAACATATATAGTTATATACAAGCATGTAATTTTTTTGCTATTTGGTTTTTCAGTGTAAAAAGATTGGTGACATGTGGCAATGCCAAAGATGCTCAGAAAGGTTTGCCATTTCACCATGAATAGACTAACAAACGAACAGTGCTTGCAAATCATTGAATTTTATTATAAAAATTCGTGCTGTGTGAGAAGTGTTTGTTCTATCGATAAATTGTCTTCAGCGACGAAGCTCATTTTTGACTCATGGGTACGTCAACAAACAGAATTTTCGAATTTGGTGTGAAGAGCAGCCAGAGGCAATTCAAGAGCCGCCAATGCACTGTTTGGTGCGGTTTGTGGGTCGGCGGCATCATTGGACCGATTACGGAACTTTTTGCCCAAAATGGAAGAATTGGACTTGGTTAACATGTGGTTTCAAGATAACGGTACCATATGCAACACGGCACGCAATACCATGAACCTATTGAGAGGCCAGTTTGGCGAGAAATTAATGTCACATTTTGGAGGAGTCCATTTGACCCAATTAGCTTATTTTTTGTGGAGATACGTGAAGTCTCTCGGGTACACAGACAGGCCTGTGAAAATTCCAACCCTGAAAGACAACAATACATCTGCCATTAGTGAGATACCTGCCGAAATGCAAGAATAAGTATGCAAAAATTGGAGCTCACGGATGGACCACCTACGAAGTAGTCGCGGACAACATTAAATGATCTTTAAAAAGCAAATAAATGACATTCATTTATCGCCCCAAATAAATATTTCATTCACTTTTACAAATTTTCAGTTTTTTTTCAATTTTCAAAACCCAAGTGGTTAAAAATCACCCTTTATGTTGATACACGATCCCATTTTCACCTATGCATTTTAACAACAAAAAACTTTTGCTTTAATATTTGTGAAGGAAATAGTTACAGAACACACGTCAACAAGCCATGTAACGCTATGCTCCTCAAGAACGCGGAATACCCATGCCTATTTTACATTGGACTGTACAAATTTATCATGAGCGAATGTAGCAAAAACTTAAAATTCCAAATAAGCATTTAAATATCATACATAAATTTTGAGGAAAATATTTTTGCTTAAAACCGGCCTTCAACAGTTTAAAGTCTGCACTTACTTAAGCATTTAACTTTCAAACAAATTTTTTATATAAATAACATTTCAGTACAAAATCGTGCTGACTATAACACTAGCACTGAGTATGTCAGATGTTCTTAACTTTAAAAATAGCTGGTACTTGAGTTAGAGAGTGATATTCTTAAAGCGTGTCCTGCCGGTTTCCTGTGAGTCCTGGCGCAAAAGTAGCGTTAATACATTTTTAACAATTTTTCAAATAATTTTTCCTGTTTTAAAAAGTTAGTTTTTTAAAGTTTAAGAAAGTTTGACTTTGCATCCTTTTATCTCGAAACTTGTCCATAATTTATAACAAGCTTTGTATATTTACAAAAACAGAACAATTAACTATTTTAAGCTAGCCTGACGCATGTACTTCGATCTGGGAAAAGATCTCTGATTACGATTTGTGTTCTTTAATGTTCCGAGTGATTTCAAATTTACGACTTTGCTAAGCTTTAAAACGAAATGTGTGTAAATAGATTTTTTCATGTATTTCAGTATTTTAATATCGCTTTCATTTGTATTTTTGAACCTTTCATAATTTCTAAAAGAATTGTAAATGTTAAAAAATACCTCAGGCTTTACAACGTCGTCTTTTTCATTAATGGGTATATTGGGACTTGTAGCTTGATTTTTGAACTTTTGAACTTCAATACGATCATAATTTTTTGTCGATGTAGTTGTAGTTATACTCAGACAACCACTGGCAGAATTGTCACATTCATCATTATCGTCCTGATTGCATAAATCTATTAAAAATAAAAGTATATATCTATATTGTTAAAAAATTTACCGTTATCCAAGAACTGGGATACTTACCACTTCCACCACCTTCTTGATAATTGGCATCAATTACATTATCTGAAATTCCAATTTCATCACTCACATTTAGTGTTTGTGTCGATGATTCTGATACAGTTTCACTTTCAGTAGTTGAAGTTGCGGATTCTATGTTATTAAATTGTTGTTGCGGCTGTTGTTTTTGAGGCGGTTGCTGTTGTGGCTGTTGCTGTTGCGGCTGTTGCTGTTGTGGCTGCATTTGATGACTCTTGTGTTGTTTCTTTATAGCATGTTGTTGAGGCGAGGTATTACTTTGATTTGGATGATACATACCGGGACCAATATTGCCACCGCTGCCGCCACCACCACCACCACCAGATGTCATTGCTTGAGCTGGTGGCATATTGGATGGGTCATAATGATAAACGGTACTGTAAATACACACAGAATGGTGTGGAAATATGATTTTCTATTTATTCTTTGTTTGAAATTAAAATATTTGCTAGTTGACAAAACATTACACACAGTGCCGGGTGAGTTTTTTGGTAGTTCGTTCAGAAGAAGATATTCAAAGAAGCCTGCCCCTAAAAAATTAACTAATTGTCACTTTCAAAAACTAAACTTGACATTATCCTCACTTAATATATCGTCAACGAAATAACTTGAAAACCCGTTTTGTTTGTCAAACTTTCAAAAAATACTTCAATAGTTCGAAGTTTTACTTTCAATATATTAGGTTTATTTGTGTACTTTTCCAGTGAAGTTTAGTAAAAAGTACTCAGAAACAATATTACTGAAAGACAATATTTACTGCTGAAAAGAAAAATATCCAAAGAAGTACACAAACAGAAAATTTTTATGAATTGGTTAGATAGTAAAAACAGCTGATTGTAAATACTAAACAAAAAAAATTCAACCGGTCAATATGGAAAATATGAAAAAACGGAAATAAGATGTAAAGTGTTCTCCAGGAATATTCCGGACTTCCATCTTACTTCTTCCATAGCAAATAAGTTGATACTATTTACATATTGTATTTTTTGTATTCTCTGTTTTCCAAATCTATTGTTTTCAATCAGCTGTTTTTTTTTTCTACAAATTCTTACTAGAAAAATTTATCCATTAAAGACCAGTAAGTTCTCTAGCATCGAACTGTCACTTTACTCTGTCCTTACTGAGTATTGTAATCAAACACCTTCCAGTAAAAACTTTTACTAGTTTGTAGTAATTTGTAAAAATTTTTGAGTTCGCAAACACACATACAACTATAAATAATAAAAGCATGTTCAGTTAATTAGAATCTGTTTCATTTGACAACTTTGTACTTGTTTTTACTATTTGGAGCTAAATCGTTGTCTATATCGAGCCATAACCACAAAATAAACGCACACCAAAAAGTTTGTCGTTTACTACATGCCAGTTGAAGTTATTATTTTTAACTGTAATTGCAGTTGATTGGCTACGGAAGAATGCAAAACAACTATTACAACAGTTCTATTAAAATAACAAACAAAATAGTATATTTGCAGTAAATAGTTAATTTTCGTTATTAATTTCAAAATCTACCTGGCTTGGAACTTACTTAATACTTAAGTTAATTACTGCAACTCCAGGAACAATGGCGAGTATTTGAGGCAAAGGAGTGTTCCAATCCCCTGTAAAAGTCGGACCGATATTCTGACTTTCGATATCGAAAATTATATTTTCATAAAAAACGATGTCATCAGGACGGTTAAAAAAAAGTAGTACTGGAAAAACCACGTGCTTTTTGTAAATTCAGGTTTTGTAATTTCAGTACTACTCAATAAAATGCTTTGCCAATACCGTTTTTACTTATTTTACCCGTGCTTTGGAAAAATATTGTGTTTATGTAGTAACACTGTAGTTTGTTAAATATTCTCGCTTTATGCACATATTCTCAAGATTGATTTAATGACCGTCTTTTGAATACAAAATACTCAGTTTTGTTAAAGAAACAAAACATTTGGATTAAATTAATTTATTTTATAGTTTGACATAAAAAGTGCATAAGTTTACAAGATAATTAATTATACACTATAAAATATTTGGGGTTTCTAAAAAATTTTGTGGATACACATTCAAAAATTGATATTTATTTAATTTTATTTTGGTTTATGTATTTTTTAAAGTCGAGATTGATATAATTAAAAATCTAACTGACAGATTTATTGTTAAGTTTTCCATTTTTAATTTTATTAGGTTCGAAAATATAAACCAAACTCCGCAACAAACAAGCATGGGGATCAGCTGATTTTCATGAGCATCGCAAACTAATAACAAAGTCGCATCAGATGCAACCCAGTGGTGCATTTCCGAACAGGCCCTATTATATTTAAATATACAGTGCAACAACCAAAATCGGAATGGTATGAAACCAAAACCAAATGAAAGTTGACACTTTCCATAACAAAATCCTCAAGGGGTTTTTTTTAAGTTTAGTTCGAGAAGTTGGTGATTTTGGAACGCTGTCTAATAAGAAAAAATCATCAAAAATTTGATAAAATAATGCTCATTTATTTTTATTATCCTGGAAAGTTGTGATATCTTACTGCTTTTGAGGGTCGAGGAATCCATTTTTGATATTTATTTTTACCTTAAACTCACGGTAGATGGCGCTGTAAAACAAAATGTTTCCATTTATTGTAGATTGTCATAGAAAAAACGGTGTTTTCACTTTTTTTGAGGGTAAAAAATAAATTTTTCATTTTGGCTTCATTATAAAACATATTTCTAAGTATTTCGAAGTACATTTTATTATTTTCAGTACGTTACTAAATGGTATTTTTATGGAAAAAATTGTGTTTTTTATGGAAAAAAACTATTTTTTATTTAAAAAAAACAACTTTTTTATTTTAAAGAATTATATTTTTATAAAAATATGCTACAAAGAAAAAAATAATAATAATGAAATCGATTCAACGGTTTCTTTATTTTAAAATACAAGTACATAATTTTGCTTTACAATAAATTACTTAGTTATATATCTCAATAGGATGACATAAATCGTTAAGTTTGAACACACATTGGTTTCCTCAAAACTAATGTGTTGTAATGAAAATAATGTAAACAGTAAATGATCTACATTCTGATCATTAAGTTTATGACTATGGGTTTTTCTTATCTCTTAAGAATTCCCAAAATAGATCGCTGTGCAGGTAATCATTTTAGTATAGTAAGAATATTTTACTTTTAGCATATAAGCTAGAAAATTATTGTAAATAAAAGACAGTTATATTATAGCCTCAAAACCGTGCGACTCGAAATACAATTAATTTTATTTAAGTTAATAATTAATGTTTTGAGTATATGAAATATTATGTGAATATGTATTTAAAAATTCTCCACCATATGGATTGGTTTAAAAACCAACTTTCCACCGAATCGGATGAGCAAGGTGAACATTTTTACCAAATAGCTTTAACCATGGACACTAGATACAGAGAAAAGAAACTATATTTTATGTTAGGAGATTTATGCTGGTGGTTAAAGAGAACCAGCGATAAAAAGGATACTGACGATGAACAAAAACCAGAAACATACACAGATCCACAATCTACTGCTTCAGGAGCTTTTGCTACTTTAAACATGGAAATTGACAGTGATAGTAATGATAATTTAGCAAATCCAAAAAGACGAAAATATCATTAAGATAAATAGAATAACATATTCTTATAAAATACCATTTTTGTAATAATAAAAAAAAAATGTACTTCGAAATATGTTTTATAATGAAGCCAACATGAAAAATTTATTTTTTAGCCTCAAAAAAGCAAAAACACCGTTTTTTCTATGACAATCTACAAGAAATTTGTATGACAGCGCCATCTAGCGTGAGTTTAAGGTAAAAATAAATATCAAAAATGGATTCCTCGACCCCCAAAAGCAGTAAGATATCACAACTTTCCAGGATAATAAAAATAAATAAGCATTATTTTATCAAATTTTTGATGATTTTTTTCTTGTTAGACAGCGTTCCAAAATCACAACTTCAAAAGCGTGTAAAAAAAACTCGCACTAAACTAAAAAACCCTTGATGGTTTTATTATAGAAAATGTCAACTTTCATTTGCTTTTGGTGTCATCCCATTCCGATTCGGAAAGTTCGATTATGTATCACTGTGTTATTATTACACAAATAATAGGGATATTGCAAACTTTCACATTATGCAATCCTACTTCTTTCGATGGTAAAGGGTAATCAAAATTGGTAATTTTATTTATATTTTTCTTTTCTTGTTGTGTTGCTTAATATATTATTCAGTTGACATTTAGACAGTTTTACTAAATATTTAATTGTAATAATGGCTTTTCGTAAAGAAATTTCATTTAATGTTCGAAATTTGGTTGTAAAATACAGAAATGAAGGAAAATATGTTGGTAAAATATCAAAGTTTTTGAATTTAAGTAAGTCTACAGTTCAAACAATATTCAGTAACTTTAAAAATACTGGAACAATTGAAAACAAGCTGAGTACCGTTCATACAAAGAAACTAAATCGTAGAATAAATAAGTAGACAAAATCCAAAAGAAAATGCCACAAAATTGGCGGAAGAACTCGCAACAAAATCGGAAATTATTGTATATCCACGAACTATACAAAGAACCTTAAATAATAATGGTTACCATAGTAGAACTCTTCGCAAGAAACCCCTAATTAGCGAATTACGCTAAAAACTAAACAGAGACGGCCGCAGTGCGACATTTTGTTAATAAAGCAGGTTTTTCCTTAGTCACTGTCGACAAATTAGAATATTTTTAAAATAGACTAGAACTGTCTTCAAACTAAATGTATTAAAAAAAACTTAAAAGTATTGAATAGTTATCGCGAAATTCAAGCACAAAGTTTGGCAGGATTGCCACTGTTCACCGGAACTTTCACCATCTGATTTGAGATTAACTGTTTGTATAAATTAAAATGCTAGAGTTTCGAGTAGCAAATATCTGGAATAATTTAATACGATTAATATAAATATAAAATTGTTTAAAAGTAAATTTCTTAAAAAAATATTAAAGTTTGATGTATACGAAAGTATTAATAACACGGTGCTACACTGAAAAAGAACTTGCGAAATGACCTTGTGTAGGTTGTAGATCTAACTGAGTGTATTATATAACCGGTTTTATAAGTTGCAATATACCCTCAAAATTTTGAGATATGGGGGAAAGAGTATTTTTTTGGACTGGCGCACTTAAACTTTTCTAACTCAGTCATTTTTTAACCGATTTCGAAACGTCCAACGGCATTAATTAGAAACGAACTTGCTCTTTTTTTTAAACTTTTGCATTTTCTACGAGGGTTTTTTTTTCGAATATTCTTTTAAAACAACAATAACCTAAATGTTAGTGTCCTTCGTGTAAATCGGCTAAAAATTAACAAAGTTTTAATAATTTTTCTAATCAAGAGATATTAGAATTCCTTAAACTATTTTTTTTTTAATTTTTGTTAACGAATCGCCGTTAAAACCCAATTAAAATTGGCTTTTGTTTTATTATTTACGTTTCAATTAACAAAGAAATTAAACATTTTTTGTTTTTTACTTTAGATTGTTACTCAAGTTCGGCGTATGCCAAAGACAACTTAAGGAACTTAGGTCAATTACAGTTCTATCTTTAGGACTTATTATACGAGTGTACTAAAAAAGAGATAGTATGATACAAACAAGACATAAGTGCGAAGGAGAAATAAAGAAAATCCATTCTGTATAGTTTAGTACTATATCATTGTAAATAAGGCATTATTTAAATTATTTTTGCAATAATATCGTTACTTTTTTTCATACTTGCAAAAAAGTTGTTTGCTAGTTAGTATTAGCTTCAAAAAACAACATAAACTTTGTTTAGAATTCGCCCAAAAGCATGTTAAAAAGTACATTAGACTTCTGGAAATGAGATTTGTTCACTGGAAGTGATGGAAGAGATCAAGTATGGCGCAAAACAAATACAGCAATGGATCCAAAAAACTAAGTCGCTACTGTTAAGCATGGTGGGGGCAGCGAAATGGTTTGTTGTGCTGTCGCTGCTTCCGGAGGTGGAAAGTTAGTGTTTATTGAGCTTAATATGGATCGTTTTGGAACAAAACTTGAATCCATCAGTTGATGCTTTAAGCTTGGCCAGAGTTGAATTTTCCAACAACTCAAATTTCAAAAAAAACAGTATTTTACCCACTGAATTTTTATTATTTTTTTTTTTTTGTCAGAACTTAAAAAAAAATCTGATAGGATTTTAATAATCACAAATTCTTATTGCGGGGGTTTTAATTTTAGTTAAACCTCAAACCACTTGAGAACCGCTGTCACCATCGGTAACATATGCTTAAATGTACATTAAACATCAAAGTTTTTTTAAATTGCAATTTTTCATTCTAAAACGCATACAAATCTTTGTAAATTTTTTATCCCCAAAAGTACTCCATCGAACCTGCGCAATCGGCAGGCATTGAAGTGAAAAATTAGTTCGATCTCATGAACTTGAGTTTATTAAAAAAATAAAACATACACTTAAATAATCTATAAGATTACAACGATCTTGTCTACCTCCTGTAGCTTCTATAACCGTTGACTGCCAATGTACACTGTAGTGAACACGTTTATTTTGGTGAGAAAATAGGGACAAGCCGAAGGTTTTGCCTTTGTAATACCCTAATTCTAGTGTTCTGAATGAGAATCAGGAGACAAAATACGAAAAGTTAATCAGGAAAACTGTATTAGGGCTTAAAATAACATTTGTTATCTCTCCTTTCGATTTCACATACTTTCTGAGTTTCGAAAATATTGTTTCTTTTTTTATTATTATATTATTAAATAATCGCTTTAGATGTAAAATTTGTTATGGAACACTTTATTCTGAAAGTAGTTCCGATTGCAGTCTACTGAAAAAGACTTAGTCCTGTAAATTACAATTGCAAAAAGATGTTGCTTATAATCCCAATATTGTGGATACCACAATACTATTTTTTTAGATCCAAAATTTAGAAACTTAGAAAATTAAGACTTTGGAAATTAATTTGCAAAGTAGCTTTAAAATATTAAAAATAAGCAGAGGAAGCAAAATAAATAAATACTAGGCGCATAAAGAAAATTAATTTAATCACAATAACCTTGTCGGCCATAATTTATGCTTAAAAATACACAAATGTTATTTACAATATAAATGCTGCTGTTAGATAATTTCATATAATTATTTATTTCTTAATTTAAATTTTACACTAAATTGAAGCGTTGGAGATTTGCAGTAAAGGACTTTTTGAAAAGGTTCGTCATACCTATATTTCTTAAAAACAAAGACCCAAACATTTACTAAAAAGTTTAAACAAGTTCGCCAACTCTCCATCAGACAGCGCGCAACAACATTTAACATTTATCATCTTGGCCAAGTACAATGTTGCTATATTTGAAGTCCTTTATCTTTCACCACCTTTTATTTCTCCTCTATCTGCTTTCCAAAGTATAAAATAATTAGCTGACTAGTGTCATTTCTTTTTCAAAGCATTTCCTTTTCTAGACCTTGATCGGGAATAAATACCATTTGGTTAAATATTGCGGATAAGTGCTTTTTTTTTTAATTATCCTTCTAACATTCAGATTTTCTACACATTAAAACTATATTCAGCATAAATTTTTCAATAAATATATAAATAGTGTGGTAAAACTTTGAAATACAACTTTGATCTCTATGCTTTAATTATATATTTTAGAATTTATCAGGTTCGAGATCATAATTATATGTTTATGAAATAGTAAACACTTATAAGAGAAGATAGAAAAAATTGTAAAGATCAGCGCTAGAGGGAGTGCATACTTTCGACAAATATCTCTTAGTGAATTTTTTATTTAAATCAAAAGAATTTTTCATTTATTTTTAAACGTTATTAAATTAACTTACAATATCCGGAAATGATAAATGATTTTGCTTTATTTTAACTGTTAAAAAATTAACCACAAGCTCGTAACAACAAATGATATTTCCTTTATATATTTCTTTTAAATGTCAAATAATTAACCACAAAATCCGTAAAAAGTAATAATTTTTATTTGCTACCCAATTTGGAATTTATGTATTTTTACAAAAAGTAATGACTTTTAAAACAAAATCTGATACAAATTACTAAATGTTTATATATTTTTTTATAATAAATTTGTCAGATTTTATTCTAAAGGTCATTGCGATTTGTAAAGATACATAAATTCCAAATTGGATAGCAGTTATATGAAAAATATTTGAAAAGTTATGTGAAGGTAAAACTGTGTGGGGTACTATTGGGTCCAAACAACCGGAATCTAATTTTGTTTTAATGGAATTGTTAATTAGACAACTAAAAACACATTTTAATATACAAATTTTCAAATTCATTCCACAAAAATGATCAACAGGATCGAAAGTATCTAAAAACCTCCAAAATCCCCAAACAAATGGTTTAAAATTTTGGATCTATTTTACTAAAACTATTATATTTAATCCAAAAAAAAACATATGCATCCGTGCTTATGTTAAACCTTGTTTGGTGTAAACAATTCCAAATATTTAGTTAGAATATTGTTCTACCTTATGTCCAAAATCTAATATGACATTGTTATATTAGATTTATTTATGACAATATCAATTAGATTTTGGACTTAAGGTAGAACCATACTCTAACTAAATATATGAAAATATTGAAGTTCAAATAAAACAATTTTTGCAAACAATTCCAGTTTAAGACACAAATTCTTAAAAATTTTATAAAAACAGCCTAGATTCACACCTACGAAAATTTTCACATAAAAAAATACATAAATATATTTTTTTACTTAAAATAAATATAAAACAGTCAAACGTGATTGAGACTAAAGTTATAAACAATTAATTTAATTGGTAGTGTATGATCGGTTTTTATTTTAGAAATATTGCAGTCCAATTTTTTTTTTGCCTGAATAAGTGTAGTATTTTTGAGGATATGTTACCTCAAAAAATTAGTAAGCAATTAGTCAATTAAATAAGCTTTTATTTACTTTTTGTTTGGTTGTGCTAGCTTAACGAGAAACAGAAATAATGTGGTTCTAGATTTGTTAATATAAGTGTACAAGTATTTTTTTTTTGACTGTATGTTTTTCTACTAGTTACTTTTTTCCAATAAACTAACGAGTGAGATGACACATTTATTTGGCAACACCCGCTACTTTAGCGACTTTGGTTTATCTTGGTCCTAAACGGTTTTTGAAAAACCGTAATTTTAAGATAAGTTTTGTGTTTGGGAGTCCATAATACAATTCCAATACAAATACTTTCATATAACTTAAAGGTTGAACTTGATAATCAGTATCAATGGGCCATTTTAACAATTTTAAATGGCAGATCCAATATTGCGAATATGATTGAATTTTTTATATATAATATAATTTTGTTAAATACCAATCGAATATACACATATACATTGGAATTATTATAAAATTTAAACAACCCTGGTGAAAATATTCACATATTTTCATATATTATCATATATGGTCCTATACATAGCTGTTAATTTTGGATTACGATTAGTAATCAATTAGATTACATTTTAAAAATAATTTAATTGATTATATAATTCTCTTTTGAAAAATTTCTGATTACTAATTGATTACGATTACAAATAATCTCAAATTAATCAAGATTACTTGCGATTACGATAAAATAATCAAAAGTAATCAAAAGTTATCAAAAAGTAATCTGATTACTTTCAAAGATTATTTTTGATTATTTTAGATTATTTTCCAAAAAACAATAAAATAAAATGTCGTTCTCGTCGGGATTTGAACCTTGGACGCCGAATTTCATTGGTGATTAAAACAGTATTTGTTACATTTAGAAAATATGAAGGTACAGAGCAGTCTGTTATGTTCGTTTCTGAATATAAAAAAGTAACATCTTAAAAGGGCTAGTGCAACATTTTTGAAATGGAACACTTTTTTTAGAAACAAAAACGCCATAAAATTCAATACAGGTTGAATTTCATGTAAACAAAAGTGTTCGTGACTACATTTGTTCAAGAAAAAGACAAAATGACTGGAAATAATCAAATATATTCAAAAGTAATCTTTAAAAGTAGTCGAATTATTTTTTAATTACTTTTGATTCTTTTTGATTATTTTCTCGTAATCATTAGTAATCCTGATTATTTTTGGATTATTTGTAATCGTAATCAATTAGTAATCATGCTAAACTAAATATAATCGTAATTTAATCATTACTTCACCTTTCGAAAAAAAGTAATCTAATTACTAATTATTATGATTAGTAATCATTACTTAACAGCTATGGTCCTATATATGAGCATATATCGGTTCATGTATGGGCATATATGAAAATATATGCCACGTATGGAAGCATATATCCGCATATACATTCAAAGGAAAAGTTCACATATGGTAATATATGATGCAACATATATATTGGTCTATATATTGGTTCATATATGCCAAGATGATTGGAAATACCATTAATGAATAATAGGATTGATTTTTAGTTTCTTTTCCCTTTTTTGAATTCCCAATACAACATTTTTGCTTTATTAGTGGATTTTTGGTTATTCCAAATAAAATTAAATCCTCACAAATAAATGTTAATGGTTTTGATCGAATTGCAGCCAATCTTTTCTCTGTGTGTACAATTTTGTTTTTTTATTTAAATCTATTATTTAATTACAAGAACTTCATAAACACACAACCTATGTTTATAGAGTGTGTGAGTATACATTTTGCAGATTAAAAACACAAAAAATTGAAACAATTTTAAATAAATAAGAAATTAATAGGTTAAATTTTAACATTTAGACCCATTATTATAACTTGCCGATAGCTAAAGTGAGGATGTGAACGGACAGATTATTAGTTTTTCGTTATTATAAGTATACTTTAACCTAAAAGTGACCGATAAGCTAAAGGTAAGTTCATCTTACCTTTTACTTTTAACGTAAGGTTTAAGCATTTGAAGTTGCCACATTTTCTGCTCTGCAGTGTAGTTGCCGTGAAGTTTTTTGGCCGTATCTTTGCTGTTTGGTTTATTTCTGTGTTCGGCGTCGACAATGTAAATTTTTTACAACAAACATTTTTATTTTTTACAAAAATCGAAAAAATTTTGTTTTTCGATTGTATTTTTTGTTTGTTGTAAGTAAATAAATAAATAAAAGTACATCGTTGCCACTACGTATTTTTAAGAACCATTTTAATTTGTCAAAAGTAATCGGTTTTTGCTCGGGTAATGCCATATTTTCAAAAAACTTAATTTTATTTTATAAGGAAGTTGTAATAACCAAAAAAATTAAAGGTCACATTATTCCTCACTTTGGCTAAAGTTACCTTTAACTAACACGCATCTTAAAGGCAAGTTATAATATTGGGCCTTAGAATCTTTAATAAAAATGTGGTAAAATGGGATAAAAATATAAGCCCCTAATCAACCATTCAAATTTTCTGGACCTAGGATTTTGAAAATTTTAGGCAGCTATTCTGTTGTATATATCCACTATAAGTTATGGGATCTGAAA
This sequence comes from Eustalomyia histrio, assembly GCA_949748255.1. NCBI lineage: Eukaryota > Metazoa > Arthropoda > Insecta > Diptera > Anthomyiidae > Eustalomyia > Eustalomyia histrio. Next base: position 93,291,842 of record OX456524.1, on the reverse strand, counting down.
TTATGGGATCTGAAACGAATAGAGGAATCGTTTCTTCCTTAATGTTTTTCCCATACCACTTCTGCTGGAAATCTAAAATTTAAAATATTTTTCGCACGGGAACGGACTATATCAATAAATGTTACATGTAGGTTCCTTCTCTACAGTGCAGCTAGATTTCAAGAAACAAATTTTATAGAATTTTGATTCAAATTAAAAAAATTAAAACATATTTCCTTGTATTAAATCATTTAAATCCACGGAAAACTTTCTAACTAAACTACAAATAGTTATTGTAAAAATATTTTGGGTGTGTAGCAGAGAACTGCAAAATCAACTTTTTTCTTGATTTAATCATACACAAAAATTCTTGTTTACATTTAATAATTCAACAAAATTCACTGTAGAATAAAATCAGCATCATGTTACTGAACGCGTAATTGGAATCAGTGTGAATCATATGTCGATTATGTTTTATGCAAATGTAATCACTCAACAAAAAGTCAGCGTTGAATAAATCAGAAAAAACAACAAACAACGCGTATTGGTGTATTCATAATTAAAACGAAATAGAAACACATTTTATAAATGATATTGTTTACATTAGGGTGTGACTTAAATCCGCTTTTTTAGAATTTTTATTAGTCATAAAAATATTCTTCTTTGTGAAATATAAATATTTTTTTGAAAAAAAAAATTTAGGTCGATATCTCTAAACCGGGTTGGGCGAGCCTGAGATGTCGACCTAAATTAAAAAAAAAAAATATTCACAAAGAACAATATTTTTGGTATTCCTAATAAAAATTCTAAAAAAACGTATTTTAGACCCACCCTAATATACATGTAACGTTTATGAAATATGTTTTTTTTTTTTACAAAACCACCCCCTTTTTATAGATAAGAAACTATTTTGTTTTAATTATGATTACACTCATACACGTTGTTTGTTGTTTTTTCTGATTTATTCTACATCAAAATAATTATTGTTGGCTCGAATGAACAGAATAAGACAATGGTTTAACAACGACCGATGATTATAAATCAGTGACAAAAGAATTTGCACATCGTTGATTGATTTAAAATCATCAACAAATGTGTGTGTTGGAGGTTATTCAGCGTTTGAACGCAAACACATATTTATTCTTGTGTTGAATGCGTATGAACGTTTTGCAATCAGCAAATGCAGTTCTCTGGTGTGTAGATGTTTCTTAAGTTTTACTGAAGTAGGAAGTTTAATTTGGGTTTTGATTATGTACTGTGTATAATACTGCGTTTGTATTGATTTTTTTGGATAAAAAAAAAACAAATCATTCATCGCAAATAAGGCAATTTAACAAGAAAACTTTCGCTTTATTTTAAATTAAATGTATTTTTTATCGATGCTTCTTTTGAACTATTTGTCTTAGTTTACGAAATAAATAACTTGGAAGAATTAAAAAAAAAACTTGTACGAGTGGTTCCAAATAAAAACATTTTTGCTGTATTTGTTTTTTATTAATTTTTTGAATTATTTGCTGATTTGTTTCTAAATAAATAAAAGTATTAAGCAATTTTTGCCAATTTTTATTTATATATGGATTAGACCTGTCCTTATTTCTATGAATATTTTTCAAAATGGCGGCGCATAGGAGGGTAGGGTCCAAAAAAGTTTCCATTTTATGCCACAATGTTCCATGTAAAATATAGGCTCGATCAGACGACTCCAAGTGGACCCAAAAATGAGTTGAATAATAAGACAAGGTTTTATTATAAGAAATTTGGAACTTTATTCGGCATTTTTGGAAAAAACAGTTTTGTCAATATTTTGTAATTTTCTTATTTTTATGTTATTCGCCAATAAATTACACGTGAAACACGCGTGACGCGGAAAAATCACGTCACGCGCACATCTCTAGTATCATTGTTATTTAGCATAACTGCGTTGCTGCTTACTTCTGAATGAGTTATTACATTTTCCTGCAAAATACCGTGATCTGATTTAATTATTGTGGCAACCCGTGTCAAGACACACACACACAATCAGGCCAAGAACGAGAGAACAACTGTCAAACGAATGAGTAGACGTTTTGAGTCAGTCGTATGAGAACAGCCAACCAAAATAATAAAGTACCAAAGTTAATTATTGTAAACTAAATTATAATTGTTATTTTTTTGGATGAGTTTATAGGTTGTTACAATTATAATGTCAGAACCATCAACATCAAAACCTGCATCGGCTTCTGCATCAGCCATTTCCTCGGTTGAAACACGTCAAACCGTTCAATCGCTCTACAACATAGACTTAGTGGGCAGAACAGCGCATCAGATAACCGGTGTCTAACTGCCGCCCAATAGCCAAGTCCTACAGGTCTTCTTTCATAACATGCGTTTTGTGAAACTCGACGCAAAGGAAATAGCAAAATTAACGCTCGATGCAGTGTATATTTTCTGGCAACAAGCACGAATTCCAACACGATACGGAACAAGATGCGCGGAGAAATTGTTGAAATTGTACAATACGTGGAAAGATATACAAAAAGTGCACGCTAGCAAGAGATCTGTGGCTTGGAAACAAAAGGAGCTTGCATTTACCAACGATCTGGACAATTTGTTTAATATTGCGACTGCAGATGCCCTAAAAACCATTCGAATTGAAGAAGATAAGAAGTTTCTCATTCGACAACGACAACCAGGACGCCCGGGATGCATGATTGGCTGCGATATGGTTTTATTTCTGCGAGAAGAAAGAGCATCGGAACGAAAGGAGAAAGAGAAGCAGAGAAAGCGGAAATTTGAAGAACTGTCCAAGTCGAAAGATAGTGGTTCGTATTTGGCTTTATGTCATTTTCTATCTTATTGATTTATGTAAAACATAACCCATTTTAAAATTTTTGCAGCCGGCCAATATACAGAATCGAACGATGAAGGTGAGGTTGAGCTTATGGAAGGAATTGATAATAAAGCTGAGGACGTCGGTGAAGTCACTGCCGATGCCGAAACTGGTGACATCGTTGAACCGCACAAAAGTGTACAGAAGAGAGGGTGTAGAAATTTTCTAACGCCACGACTTGCTTCTGCGCTTGACCACGCCAAGCTAACCGATCCAATGGCAGCTCATGTGTTGATAGCCTGCAGCTCATGTGTTGATTCGCGAAAGTCAGGAAGAGTCTTGACCAGACTGCATTCCAGAATGGTGTCGAGGACGAAATCGTTGGTTGAAAAAGCCGCCATCAGAAATTACTGCAATCAGCAGTTTAAAGAACGTCACCCTCGTAATGATTATAGAGAGTTTCTCCAACTGGTTGCTGTTTTCTTGGGTGAAACACAATGTGGTAGCTTCCGCTCTCCTGGCGCTACCAGCAACGCGCGATGGATGGCAAAAGGCATTTATTCACTCAAAATTTTCCTTTTCCGCAACCATTTCACAATGACGGCAAGAGAACTGAGTGGATTGCGCGACGTGTGCATTTTTTTTGGCGCGAATCTACATTCGTGCATGGATTGGTTGTACAATTCCAATCAATGCTCCAAACCAGGATTTCAATTTCATACGAGATTCTATTGAATACGCTCAAATTGATGCTCCAGTTTCTGCTGCCATATTGAAGAAGATGAGTAACCACATGTGGTATTTATCAGCAGAACCAATGGCTTTGGCTTTCTTTGACTCGAATGTTTCTCTTGAACAGAAAAAAAAAATGATTGAGCGCCGTTTCAAAACCGCAAACATTCGCGAACCATAGCTTAAGCAACTTCATTTCAAACAAGACTAACAATTTCTTTGTGCGGTTCGGTTTGTCGCCGGAGTTTTTGGATTTTGACCCATCAACATGGGAAACCAACGAGAGTTTTAAAGAAGGCCGCGTTTTCTGCAAAAATTTAGCCGTCGTTAATGACACCGCTGAAAGAGGAGTGAAGTTCATGAAGGACTATAATCGGATATTGACCAACAAAGAAGACGAAAAGCAATTCTTATTGCAAGTTGTTGAAGCTTATCGCAAAAAATATCCATCGTTCAAAAAAACATCTTTAGTTAATGTTTAAGATATTGTAACTTTATTATTTTTTATCAGATTTTTCTGAGTAATAGCTTAGTAAAAAGGTAATAGTGAAGAATAACATAAAAATAAGAAAATTACAAAATATTGACAAAACTGTTACCAAAATTGAGTTTTTTCCAAAAATGCCGAATAAAGTTCCTAACTTCTTATAATAAAACCTTGTCTTATTATTCAACTCAATTTTGCGTTCACTTAGAGTCATCGAATCGAGCCCAAATTTTACATGGAGCAATGTGGCATAAAATGGAAACTTTTTGGACCCTACTCTCCTATGCGCCGCCATTTTGAAAAATAAGGGCAGGTCTAATATGGATAATATGTTTTCAATTTTTATCAGATATGGTCATATAGGAAGGCAAAAGATTTTTTAATTTAAACCATTGTTCTACCGAATTCGAAGTTTAAAGCAAAAATTGATGTGAACATGAGACTTTAGTAATTAGACTTAGGCGTATTTCATAGGATCGAGATCTTTAATACAAATTTCAAAATATTCGTTATTAAAAAAAAATAAATGAAATTTCTAATAAAAATTCTAATTAGTCAATGAAAATAGATTTAATTTTCTCGAATATTTTCGAAAAAAATTATAGATTTCAATACCACATAGTCGATATTTTTAGTCTCTCGCACACATATTTTCATCGAAAAATTGAATGATTTTCCATAATACTTACAGTCAATATTTTTTAAGTTTTTTTAAATTTATTTTTACATTGAAAAATTTGTTGTATGCATTTATTGCCATATTTGCGGAATATGTGGCAAATAAATAATAGATCGACTTTAAAAGACCCTGTCGCATTGTTTTTTTTTTCGAGTTCTCATGTTTGGTATTCTCATGACTCTTTTTAAATCTAATTTACGGACATAAACAACGAAACGGTGGACCCTGGCTGGAGTCATGGCACCATATTTAAAAAAAAAAACTTTTGTAAGCAGTTCTCAGACGACGATTAGTCCAAGCCAAAGAAATTGTTTTTGTATGCAATAGCTGTGTTTGTGCGGGAAGCTTTCAATACAAAATTTGACATAAGAAACGTTAAGTGTTAACACTAAGTATTGGCTTATGTGAAATTAATATGGCAGTGACATAAGCCAACATAGATAGCTTGCCGCATAAACACAGCTAATAAGCACAAAATGCACCTAATTTAAGGCGTTTCGTGATCTAGAAACAGCAAATCAATCTTAATTTCGGAAAAGGTTTCTTATCATTCACAATATTTAACTTTTTAGATCAAATTTTAACACCTTGAAATTTGCCAGTATCCCAACAAAACCACACATTATTAAATAATGTGTAAAGTTATGTGTAGCCATAGGGGCTCATGGATTACTTTACACCTTACTTCACTGATGATAGGTCATGATGGGAATCGAACCAGGGAACTCTGGTTGCCAGCCAAGAACTCTACTCACTGAGCTATCGACGCATATAGTATTTGAATACTTAAAACTTAAATAAATTGTTGCGCTTCGCTTTTTTTTCTAGTGTTGTCAAAGCAAACATACATTACCGTTTTGCTTACAAAAAAAAAAAACACAAAGTAATGTATCTAAAAATAGATTTTCAAAAATATTTCAATTATTACTTTAAATTTATAAATCATATATTACGTACTCAATAATAAGAAAGTTATTACTTTATGCTTGCAAATAATGAAAAAGGTAACGAGCTATTATTACAAGGTAACGCATGAGAATATTGCACGCACTAACAAAGTTTTGCTGGGATCCAAACAATTGACATCTAGTATGTATTAAGAATGTCTTGTTCTTGTTTATGTAAAAACAAAGTTTAAAATTTCTAAACAACCAAATTTTGGGATATTTTTACGATATCAATGAAACATAGAGGCAATAAAGTGTTTACTGTTTTTAATAAATTTTAAAATAAATTTTGAGACTTTTTTATTCATTGAAGGTACAAACGGTCAAAAAATACTACTTGAAATGTATTTATTGCAATAACGCTGCGTTTAAACTGTAAATTAATCTAGTAAAAATAGAATAGAATAGAATTACTGCTCAATTTCGGTGCAGCCATTAGCAACTAATCCACTTTTGAATAGACTAACTCGGCAGTGTAAATTAGCTATAAGATATAAGATAAGATATAAGTTTAACATTTAACATTTGAGTTGATATTTTTTTGAAAAATAAAAAAAGTGTTTTTAAAATACCGGCATAAAGGAAAAGTACTCATATATAGAGCAATTCCATATGAAAACGATCAAAATTGGCAAATTTTTGGACGACCACTCTCCGATTTTAAAATAAATAGTCTCAATCGATTGCCCAGCAAAAAATAATGTACCTACATATTTTTTTTTTTTTTATAGTGACTGGTTTAGTGGTGGTGTACACCACTGTCATGTGACAAAATTGAAGAATTCTTCATAAGGGACCTCATTGAAAGTTGTTTAAAAAAAACTACTAAAGCGATCGCAACGAGTGATAATAGCTCGTTGGAAAGGTATTGAATCAGGCTTTAATTGAAAAATAAAATTTTCCTTTTTTCCCATGAAAATTAAATTTTCCCATGAAAATTAAATTTTCCGAATTTCCACAGAAGCTCCTAAATTTTCCGGCTAATTTTATTTTTTTTGGATTCCATATAATTGAATTATTTTTAATTATTTAACATTATTTTATTTTATTATTAAAAATACATTTTAAAAATTATTTTACAGTTAAAAATACATTTATGAAGAAAAAATCAATTTTTTTTAAGATCCCCAAGTTGAGTGTGTAGTGAATATGGTCTGCCTGCCTTCACAAGATCGGCCATAAATCCATGGATAATAGCAGCAGTGGCATGTAATGGCACACCAAACCCGACTGAGGCTACAGGTCATAAAATGTTTTGTAAATTTTTTAAATTACCAGGTAATAAATATTTCGCCTAAAATGACACGTGCAGAAACAAGTCATAAAACACGGATTTTCCATAAATATGGCGAACTATTTATTACCTGGTAATTTAAAAAATTTACAAAACATTTTATGACCTGTGGTCGGCTTATTGGCAGTAACCAATTAAGTCCCTCTTTAAAAAACATTTTATGACCAGTAGTTCACGCAAATTTTCTTATTAAAGAAAAGCAAATATCTCTTATTTTTTTTTACCTATTTTTTACCAAAAAATAAATATAAATACTTCACACACTCTGAGTCAAATTTCAGTTGAATATTAAACGTGAAAGTCTTAAAGTGTTTTTTTGTAAAGTAAAGAGTGAAGCTGTAAAGACAATTTAAAGTAAAATGAATAAATTTTGCTGCAATCCGTTTAACAAGAGTGGACATCGTTCGAAAAAGATAAAAGTATTAAAATTAACTGGTGTTTCGAAGCGATACATGAATGAATTAAATATACAATACGGTGAAGAAGCAGAATTTATTTGCCCCAAGTGTAAAATCGATTTGTCTCAACAAGCAAATGCATTGAAACAAATGCAACCACAATCCGAGAGTGAAATGACAATTGAACAAAATGTTTCATCTGATAGTGAGGCAGACATTCCCATGGTCAATATGTCTTTGAGTCCTTTGAATGAGGCCATTACCACTTTAGGTGAAACGCCTATTAGAAAAAGAAAGTTGCGAAGTGAAAAATACAGGAAAGATAAAAAAGGCAAGGTTATGAGTGCAATCGCGACAATATTTGATGAAGGCTCTGATAACGAATGCAGTCAAGCAGATGACGTTAATGACGGCAAACAAATGATTGAGCAGTTGAAAAGAAAATTCAATTTAGCGACCACTTTTCCGGAGTAATATCTCATTTTATCTGTGCTGCCTCAATCATGGTCTATACGCAAGATTTCTGAACAGTTTCAAACATCTTTTTACATCGCGAGAAGAAGCAAAGAATTAGTTCGACAGAAGGGCATATTGGCGACTCCCACCAAGAAATTTGGCTCAAGGACCCTCAGCGAAGCAACGGTGAAATTGATTCAAGATTTTTACTGCAATGATGACAACAGCCGCACCTGCCCAGGTACACGTGACTATGTTATCACACGTGAAGATGGAGAAAAAGTACACAAGCAGCGCAGATTATTATTATGTAATCTATCCGAAGCATACCATCAGTTAAAAGAGAAATACCCAGCAGAAAAAGTGGGATTTTCTAAGTTTGCCATCCTACGACCAAAAGAATGCGTGCTGGCATTAGACAGGCACGGAACGCATTCAGTCTGCGTTTGCATGTTTCATCAAAACATCAAATTAATGTTCTTTCCATGCAAGAAATTGAAAGTATTTCACGGTGAAATTGAAACATATAGGGACCTCCTGTCGAAGTCGTTGTGCGCATACCCCACGGAAAATTGTCATCTGTCCAAATGCGACAATTGTCCGAAGATTGACGAGCTAGAGCAATATTTGGCGGAAAAGTTTGAACAGCTGTTAATTCAGGAGGTGCATTTCAAACAGTGGATAATTAGCAGCGGCAGATGTTCCCTTGAGACCGTGGTAAAGCAGATTCCGGAATTCATCGAGGAATTCGGATTCAAGTTGAATGAACTGAAGGCGCACCATTTCATATCCGAGATGCAATCGAAATTTCTAAAGGAAAGTAAGGAGAAATTAGCCCAAAATGAATTCATTGTGATAAGCGACTTTGCCGAGAATTACACTTTTCTCGTTCAGGATGAAATTCAGGCTTATCACTGGGCAAACGACCAGTGCACGGTGCATCCTTTTTGCATTTATTTCAAAAACGAAGATAACGAACTACAGACCGTAAGCCTTGTTGTTGTCGCGGAAAGTTTAGCTCATAATTATGTGTCCGTTTATTTATTTCAAATGAAACTGTTTGAATTCTTAAGATCAAAATTCGATGCAATCGACAAAGTAACGTTTTTTCTCAGACGGCGCGGCTTCTCAGTACAAGAATAAAAAAAATTTTTACAATCTTTGCATAATTGAAGAAGAACAAAACTGCAAGGTCGAGTGGCACTTTTTTGCGACGTCCCACGGTAAGGGCCCATGCGATGCGTTAGGGGGAACCCTAAAACGCATGGTGACCAAGGCAAGTTTGCAAAGGCCATATACTGACCAGATCTTAAATGTACAACATTTGTTTTCGTGGATTCAAAGCAAGGAAATTGCCATTAACACAGTTTTATGCACTCAAAAAGAACACGATGCCATGGAGCGACGACTTCAAAACAGATATAATAATGTCAAAACTATAACTGGAACGCAAAAGTTTCATTGCTTCATACCAAATATTTCTGATATGTCAATTAATGTAAAGCGGTACTCTTCGTCTGCCGACGTGCTAAATTTAAAGTTACTTTAATTTTATAATGATGCCCAGACAATTGAAATTTTTAATAAATATTGTAATTAAGTATAAGCAGCAAAATAGAAAAGATTTTTCTTCATAAATGTATTTTTAACTGTAAAATAATTTTTAAAATGTATTTTTAATAATAAAATAAAATAATGTTAAATAATTAAAAATAATTCAATTATAAAAAATATAAAAACAATGAGAACAAGGTGGTCTCTTAAATGCTCTTCTCCTGTCCAAACAAGGAGTCGGGCCCATTTTTTTATTGCTGATTCTTAAAGCAAAAATTATGAGGAATCCAAAAAAAATAAAATTAGCCGGAAAATTTAGGAGCTTCTGTGGAAAATCGGAAAATTTAATTTTCATGGGAAAATTTAATTTTCATGGGAAAAAGGTAAATTTCTGAGAAAAATTAGGAAAATTTTATTTTTCAATTAAAGCTTGATTCAATACCTTTCCAACGAGCTATCACTCGTTGCGATCGCTTTAGTAGTTTTTTTTTAAACAACTTTCAATGAGGTCCCTTATGAAGAATTCTTCCATTTTTTCACATGACAGTGGTGTACACCACCACTAAACCAGTCACTATAAAAAAAAAAAAAATATGTAGGTACATTATTTTTTGCTGGGCAATCGATTGAGACTATTTATTTTAAAATCGGAGAGGGGTCGTCCAAAAGGTGATCGCTTTCATATGGAATTGCTCTATAACCATATATGAATATTCATATATGTCCATATATGAGCATATATGGCCATATACCCTTAAATTACGGATCCGAGCATATATGTAATAATATATGAACCCATATATGTGGCCATATATTACCACATATGAACATTTTCACCTGGGAATGTTATTTTTATCATACCCCTTCTTATTTCTTATTCTTACATCAATTGGTTGAGCATAAATTTCTATGAAAATTGTTTTTGTGTAACAAAAAAAAAATTATAACAAAAAACAACACAACCCTTCCCCGACGTATGTTAGAAAATAGCCCCCACATTTTGCAAGGACTTCTGAAAGAGCCAACATTTTAAAAACGAAAAAAATCGTTAAAACGGAAACCGTAACATCGTAAATATTTATTTTATTAAAACATTTCAAACCCCAAGCCTTTAGGGCCAAATATATTATTCTAAAGGTAATATATTCTATGCCATAAGATAATACTGCAAACCATCTTATTTTTATTTCGAGGAATCTGCACAAAATGTTTTACTGTAATGCTCAGTTAAATAAACTATGTGAACCCTTTTAAAGTCCCCCAATTTGATATTTAAATAGACAATTCAATCGGTATTGCAGTTGATTTCGATAATTTATACAAATGAGCGTACAAAAGCATGAAGATATTCAGTAAGCCAAAGCAGATTATAGGAAAAACATAATAATTTTATATAATGCAGCAATTTTAAAAGAAAACAGATAATTTACGAAAACTTGTGAACAAACAATTAAATAAAATGCCAATTTAATTTATAACTAAAATAAGTAGTTGTGAAAGTAAAGAATAGTTTGCAAAAATGTTTGATACCAAAAAATGGTGATAACAATAAGATATGATGAAAATAATAAAATTTACAATATTACACTATTGGTGTGGTGAGTGAGTAACGGGTGTGGCACATAAATATCTGTGGCACATACATAAATGTGACGCGGCGTGACGAAAGTTACCTTATCCCTATGAAGATAAGGTCCATTTCGTCACGTAGCCAAAATAGTTGTAACTCGAAATGTTTTGAGCTCCTAATTCCAAATTTGTGGTTTAAATTTTTACATCACGTACCATTAACACATACATTCATCGAAATTTTAATAAATGCATTTAAATTAATTTAAAGTTCCCAATTATAACACTGCGGTATACTGGTTTTGTTGCTTCTAATTTGATTTCGGATTTGGAGTAATTAAGTAGTGCGATTCTCTAACTTTCTTGTTCATTTTTATCGATTTCGTTAATGAACGATAAATGTTACTGAAAAAGCTATTCTATATATAAATTCCAGGTAATAAGTATTCAAGCTTAAGGTCTATTTTATACAAAATTATTTATTTGTTATCCAATATTTCGCTATCTCAATGGATAGCTTCTTCAGGGATTTGTTTTGTTTTTTAATTTTAAAAAAATTTTTTAAAAAATCAAAATTAATGAAACAACAAAATTGTCAATTTAAAAAAATACTAAAAATTATACACAGGAAACAAAAATTATTCTATTACATTTTTATGAAAATATTTAATTTCCTATTTTATTCTTATAAATTAAATGTCTGTAATTCTGAGCTACATTGTCTGTATCTGTTTTAAAATTAATTCTTTGTTCTATTGGTGTGTTGATAATTTTTAACATTTCTAACATGAAGCGTCTTTTGTAGTTTGTTTCTGTATTTAAAACTGTTGTATTTTCAAAATCTGGTGTATGATTAAGAGTGGCACAATGTGATGATAATGCAGTTTTCTGAGAAGCTGTATTCCTATATTTCTGATCAGATCTATGTCCTGCTAATCTAGTTCTAAATTTGTTCTTTGTGGTACCTATATATACTTTACTACATATTTCATTATCTTTACCCCTGCAAGGTATCTTGTAAATAATATTAGATTTATCTAATTTCTCTGTCCTATCTTTCATTTTACTAAATAATCTATCTAATGTATTATATGTTCTATGAGCCATCCTATAATTATTGATATCATAAATATTAGAATTTTCTAATCGTTCAGAAATCATTGGTACATAAGTTAAAGACTTGTAAATCTTAGGTTCAGTAACTATATTCACACTGCCTTCCCTATGTCCATTGTACTGACCAATCAATTTATAAATCAATTCCCTTGGGAAATTATTATCCTCTAAAATATTTCTTATTCTTATTTTATTATTTCTATGAAAAACTATATCACTAATATTTAAAACTTTATCTATAAGATTTTTGGCAGTATTAATAATAACTCTTCTCGGATGTTTTGAATAATAATTAATAATTCTACCCGAAGAAATTGGTTTTTGGTACCAATCTACTAACAAGTTATTCTCCTTTCTTATTATTAATGTGTCTAAATATTGAAGTTTACGATCACATTCCCTTTCAATTGTAAATTTAATATCCTGGTGAAATGAATAATACAAAATAAATCATCTACATATTTCGTTATAATCTTTGGTTTAATAGATAATCTTCTAACACATGTATCAAGTAGTTCCTCCATAACTATATCTGCTACAACAGGAGAAGCTGGAGAACCCATAGGTAATCCTTTTTGAGAATATATTTTGTTATTATATTGAAAATATCTACTATCATCTATGCAAAATTTGAGAATTCTTAAAAATAATTCCTTTTCAATAGTCGTATGTTCTTTAATTATATTCCATTTTTCCTCTATAATACTTAAGGCTACATTTATAGGTATACTAGGGAATAAGGATACTAATTTCTAATGAAATTAACTTTTCCTCATTCTGTATCGTGATTCCCTTAATTTTATCCTTAAATTGTAATGAGTTCTTTACATTATATACTGAATTTTCTGTTATTTTTCTAAGAATTCCTGTTATATATCTGCTTAGTTCATGAGATGGAGAATTGATGCTTGAACAAATTGGTCTTAATGGAAATGTTTCCTTATGCACTTTCGGAACTCCATATAATTTGGGTGCCGTAGCAGTTGTTGTTTTAAATGTTTTTCTTTGAAAAGGTGTTATTATTTCCAATTTGAAAGGGTTTTCTACTATATCATTATTTGTCTGTTGTAGTTTAATCGTTGGGTCTTTTGTCAATATCTTATATGTGGAGTCATCATTAAGAATATCATTCATTCTTGAACTATAGTCATGTCTATTCATCGCAGCTGTAATATTACCTTTATCTGCATTTAGAATTAAAATGTCCCGGTTTTGTTTCAAAAATTTCTCCGTTCTCTTAACATTGTTAAGAATAAACTTGTCCCTATGACATAATCTAATTTTATTCATATGGTTATCAATTATAGTAATTAGTCTAGTCCTTGCTATTTCCTGTTTTTCTTTTCCCTTAATTGTCTGAACAAAATTTTCTCCATCTGCTATCATCTTTAGAACCGGAAAGTGTCTTTTTGTTATGGGTAATGCGTGTTTATTTCCTAATGAAAGAGTCCATTGTGTATCTATTGGAATGTCTATATCTGATTTGTTTATAAACTACTTTTTGTTAAATTTAATACCTAATTCTTTTTTCTGTAATTCAACTAGATGATTAAATTTCTTTTTGTGTATATCCTTAACTTTACCATTTAGTTTTAAAGCTAATCTATCTTCATGTTTTAAAAAATTATCAATCACTTCATTAGTAAAATATTTACCTAAATTGTATTCTAATTGTTCTAATTGTTTCCTATTACTTTCTAATATATAGTGTTTTTGTTGATTACTTAAACTAAGGATCTTGTTCTGCATTATCCATATATTCCTCGAAATTGATTGTTTTAAAAATTGTGGTCCATTTTCCTCAAAAAGATTAAAAAAATTTTTAGTGGAATTCTTTATAAACTTAGGTATTATACCTGAATTGCGGCAACGAATTAAAAAAGTAATATTTGCCTTTAACTTGATGTTTCTAATTAAAAACTAGATTAGCAGGACATAGATCTGATCAGAAATATAGGAATACAGCTTGTCAGAAAACTGCATTATCATCACATTGTGCCACTCTTAACCATACACCAGATTTTGAAAATACAACAGTTTTAAATACAGAAACAAACTACAAAAGACGCTTCATGTTAGAAATGTTACAAATTATCAACACACCAATAGAACAAATAATTAATTTTAAAACAGATACAGACAATGTAGCTCAGAATTACAGACATTTAATTTATAAGAATAAAATAGGAAATTAAATAGGTTCATAAAAATGTAATAGAATAATTTTTGTTTCCTGTGTTTAATTTTTAATATTTTTTTAAAATTGACAATTTTGTTGTTTCATTAATTTTGATTTGTTAAAAAATTTGTTTAAAATTAAAAAAACAAAAAATCCCTGAAGAAGCTATCCATTGAGATAGCGAAATATTGGATAACAAATAAATAATTTTGTATAAAATAGACCTTAAGCTTGAATACTTATTACCTGGAATTTGTATTAAAAAGGTCGAAGAAATTGAACTGAATAATTTATTCTATATATATATATATTTGACAAGAGATACCGACAAAAGTTATTAATTTGATTTTCATTTGCTTTAAAATTTTGAAATAACTGCTCTTGTTTGGTTAATTAATAAATAAGCTATTACATACGAGTACGCGCTTAGCTTAAGCTTATGTGACAATTACTAGTTTCTACATTTTAGTTATTATATTGCTAAAATGAAATATGAAATAGCAAAAATATACGAGTGAAATAGAAACACTATTTGAAAACAAACCCAATTTTTTATATATTGTTAAATAAGTTAATACACTTACACAAATTCAGCATAATTTTAAAAGTAAGTGCACTAGATTTGTAATAAGATATTTAACAAAATTAATAAAGTGCAACAATAAACAAAAACACCAACGTCCCTGCTCGTAGATGAAGAAATAAAACACGTTATATTGCTTTTGATACTAAATAACAACTGCACTTAATTTTATTCTTCCTTTCGTACAAAAATTTTTGCTTGTCTAAAATTTGTATCAATAAAATGCTTATTAGGTTATAATTTAAAAACAATATTTTTTGTTGGTGTTTTTGTTTATTGATATTTTTGATGCTTTAAGGGGGTAAAAATGAGTTTCAAAGTTGTTCGAAACCTTTTCGCTTGGAAACTTTTTGATACTTTAAGTACTTCATTGGATTGATCGTCAAAATATCTTTCTTTTAATAACCAATTTATATACACTATTTCTACCGGACAAACATTAAAGAAACCCAAAAAACTAAAAAACAGGGGAAAATTTAGTCATTTAAAAGTGTGAACATTTAAAGGTGTGATTGGAACGCTGAAAAGGTACACATCTGAGAACTGCAAAATCAACTTTTTTCTTGATTTAATAATACACTAAAATTCTTGTTCACATTTAATTACTCAATAAACTTTAGTTTAGAATAAAATTAGCATCATGTTACTGAACGCGTAATTCGGATCAGTTTGAATCATCTGTCGAACATATTTTATTCAAATTTAATCAGTCAACAAGAAGTCAGCGTTGAATAAATCAGAAAAAACAGCAAACAACGCGTATGTGTGTATTCATGACTAAATACCCTGTTGGAAACAGCACCTTCCAGAAAATCTTTGGAGAAGCTGCTGGCTATATTACAGGAGGAAGGCCTGAAGGTTCCACTTTCAGCAGATACATTGTTGGGGGAAAAAAATAAAGTTTCAATTAAAAAAGTTTTCCTCGAAAGTTATTGCCACATAGGAATTGAAACTCAGCTAAGAAAAGTTGGACCTGTTTTGAAAAACTCTGACGAAATTGAACTGGATATTAACATTGATGGAATCCCATTATTTAAAAGTTCGCGAATCCAGTTGTGGCCAATTCTTTTGAAGTTGGTTAATGTAAAAGAGAAAGTGAAACCTTTTCCTATAGGAATATATGTTGGGCATACAAAACAGGGTTATGTTAAAGAGTTTTTTTAAGATTTTGTTGATGACGTGCTTTCGCCTAAAGATAGATTTATTTTTAATGATAAGAAAATTAACATTGTGTTCCGCTATTTATCATGCAACACACCAGCTAAAGCTTTCGTTTGTGGTGTTCCTGGTCATACTGCATCGCATGGTTGCACACAAGTCTCAAAAAAAGTTGGTAATGTGCTAACATATAGTACTTTTAGTGACACTTTTATTTCTGACGCAGACTTTTCTTTAAGAAAATACCCAAAGCATCACATCCAAAAATTTAAGCACGAAAAGACTCCTCTCGAAGAAATAGGTTTCACTATGGCAACGCAAACTCCTTTGGACAGTATGCACCTTATCGATCTTGGAGTTACAAGAAAAATGCTTATTCGAATCATTAAAAATAAAACAGAAGAAAAGACTACAAAAGCAAATTTATCGAAAATATCTTCTGAACTCGTGAAAATTAAAAAAAATTTTTCCGAAGAAGTTTCCATAATTGGAAGGCCACTGAATTTCATCAGTTCCTTTCCTATACAGGTGTAATTGTACTTCACAACAACGTGCACAAAGATATTTTGTATGAATTTTTGATTTTACATTGCGCTTCTATGCTACTGAGTAATCCACGACATGTTTAAAATAATGTAAAGGAAGCTAATGATCTACTTGAATTATTTGTTTAAAATTTCCCTATTGTATTCGGCCCAGACAGCGTTTCTTTTAATATACACAATCTATTGCACATAGCATCTTGCGCAGAAACGTATGGACTCTCATGTCTTTTTCGGCATATGATTTTGAAAATAAACTTCAAATTTTAAAAAGACATGTTCGAAAACCATCGTCCATTATTCAACAAATTGTGCACAGAGAACAACAAGAAGTATATGTTGAAACTAAAACAGAAAAGTTTAAGTACAAAGGAGGTGCCATTGTAGGAGCATGTGTCAATGATTGCTTAATTTCTTGCAATCTAATAATATTTGTTCGGTTAAATCAGATATTCCTGTAAAAATTGAAGCAATAATAAAAGAAGACGACATCTACGTTGAAGCACGGCGTGTGCTAGATTTAGAGAGTTTTTTCAAAGAACCCCTCAATTCTTGTGTTTTAGGCATTTTCAAAACAAATCTACTTTTAGGTGAAAAAGCAAAATTTTTAATGAAGATGTTCAGTATTAATTTTGTAATAATTCCAATTCTACACAGCTGTGTTCCAGAAAAATGTAGAACGATCATGCCCAACATTTCAAAGCAAAATTTAAATATTTTCCTTCACAAGGTAATTTTTGTATTTTACCATTTTAACATTATATACTGTACTGATAAGTAAATTCTTTTTTTTTCAAGTTAATCAAAAGTGCCATGGCTGCGAAGAATTGTCCAAAAAATTTGGTTTCTTTAAAGGTTTGTTTAAAAATGGCTTTTAGTCCTGGACGAAAGATAAAAAACCAAGTCAAAGTGGTCATAGTGCTTTATGCTTTTTGCATAGGTTTTAAGATCTTATATTTCTTTTTAAAATTCCTGCAATATAAACTTTGAAAAAAGTTTTTCGTTTAAAATTTGGCTATTGGTTTTAGTTCGGGGTCGAAATAAATTTTGTGAGAAACCGTATATATCTTATGAATATACATATATTTTTACAGATGCTGCTCAAAAGCAAATAGCTCATTAGTCGATATTTTGGCGGAACACAAAGTTTCGCACAGTTACCCAAAATGCAGTTGCCACAAATATAATGAGCATATTTCCAATTAGCACTGAGGAAAAATTTAAAGAGTTTGATGTTATTTTAGCGACGCAAGCAGATCCATATGTAAGTAATTTATTTTTCTGTGGTAAGAAATCAGTAAAGAATTTTAAATTCTGCTTTATATTTGATAGATACGGCAAATGAAGTTGCTTCTCGGTGGTAATGCTGAACACAATTTACATCAGATATTTGGTCACGATATAATAATGAATTTTAATATTGATGGATCTTTTGGCAAAAAGCGATTACGGGATTACGGCAATGTGCTTACGGCTATGAAAGGTAAACAATTTGTTAAACGAGGTTTTAATTTTTTTTGTTTAATATTTTTTTTTTTTTTTTTCAATATCCAGATGCTATATTTTTTCCGTTTTTTGGGATGCTAGAGATTTTTCAGATTATTTCATTATATATTTTTACCATAGAAATGGGAAATAATGGATATGAATAGACATAGTTGGTCAATGTGTGTGTACACACTTTGTTATGTTTGAATTCGTTATGTTTGAATTCGTAACTATTTTTTAACACAAATGCAAATTTCTATTGTATTTTTTTACTTTATTAGACATGTCTAATTTTAGAAAAAATAAATAATATATTGCACAAATATTATATTTTTATATGAAAAATCCGAAAAAATACATGAATAAATTAAAAAAACATTTTTTATATGAAATTATCTGAAAAATCTCAAGCATCCCAAAAAACGGAAAAAAAATAGTTAAAATTGGTTATATGGCAGCACCGCTAAACACTACTAAAAGTTGCCGACCAAAACTCACCTTTGTTGCCGCCAAACTATGTTTGTGTTCTAAGAGAGTACTAAATATTTCGTGAGAGAGAAACATACTCTATAGAAAATTATATACTTTTTGGTACTACTGAATAAAATAATTGTATTTTTTGTGCTCTTAGCAAAACTTCAAAAAGTACATCAAAAAATAATTTAAAATGCAGTCCCATTATCAAAACTGCATACATGCGTTATTAAAGTTGGAAAACTTTAATCAATTACTACAAATTTAATCAAAGTAGTAATTAATTATATTAAAAGTAACAGAAGTACTTGATGAGCATTCCTTTAAACTAATAAAGATTTATTCCTTTTCACTGATTAAAAAGAACATTAAAAGATCTTAACTTTCGTTAAACCTTAAGGATCATAAAAGAAAGCATTCACCCCATGAGAAACCTATGTAATGGCAAAAACATTTATATGTATGTATATAAAGAGCAAAATGCATAATTGTTTTAGTGTTCCTGCTTTTCAATAGGTGGCGCTCCAGTAAGAAAAACAATATCCTGCACCATGGCTACACTCACCAAAAAAATTCTGTAATGGCAACTGAAAATTTTGCTGTTATTACGGGAAATTCTGCTAATTTGAGCCCAGCGGTATTTTTTGCTAATCTTAGCAACACATGTCTGCTGACGTGTAGTACAATGAAATTAGTAGAAAAATTAGTAGCCGCTACTAAATTTTAGTAGACTTTTCGTAAAGTGGAATTTAAAATCTGTTTGCTAAAATCAGCAAAAAAATACTAAATATTATTAATATTAGTTAATATTAGTTAAAAGCTTTGAATTTATTTTTCTTATCGAGCATCAAAAATTTTGATTATATTTTTTAAAAAGCGATTTAATCATTTTGTTTTAGTTTGTTAATTTCTGTTCTGAAAAATATTTTCGTCAATTTTTTTTTTACTTTAAGGGTTAAATTTTAATTGTTTTTAGGGCTAACAGAACTAAAAAACCTTTTTAGTGCTATTTTAAGTGGATGTCCTCTTTTTAGACATGAGTCGGTATTTTCACTTCCGATCCCTTTTTTAATATATGTAACATTTTAAGGAAATTTAAGTTTGTAGGTGTAAGTTTTAATTATAAATAAAATTTCCTTCAATATCCACTTTTTTAAAATTAGTAATATTTTTTTGCTAATTTTAGCAAATCGGTTTTCAAAAATTTGTGAAATGATTTCTGAAATTAGCACCAAAAATTTGTAAATATTCTGTAAAAATTCTGTCATTTGTAAAATGTAAATAGCAAAAAGATTTGCTAAATAATAATTTTTTACTAAAAATCAGTACAAAAATAGTAGAGTGCGATTGAAAACCGTTTACAAATTTTTCTACTAACTTTTTTTTCTGAGTGTAGGTCGACGTGACTTTCAATTATTTTATTTACCAAAAATATGAATATAAATTTAAAATTCTAATGTATTAAGCTGTCACTAGCAGACTTATTTTATAATTTTAAAGTAAATTTTTCATATGTTGGACGTAATAAAAGCATTTGTTTCACATTTTAATGCCAAATACCAAATTTTTAAAGAGCAAAATCGTATTTTTCATTAAATTTGTTGAATGTATATTTATGATAATTTTTTTCACTCAGAAAAAATTCATGCAGATAAAAAAAATTAGAATACCGCAATTCGGGGCGTTGTGGTGTAATGGTTAGCGCGTTGGACCGTTACACAGAACGTTGTGGGTTCTATCCCCAGCAACGACAACATCAATTTAGAAAAATAATATGTATGAGATTTCTTACCTCATACATATCATAACGTCCTCCTTCGCTAACTAAAGGGCTTTAACATTTTCGTCAACTCTCCTTAAGATCTAAGATTTATCATCTCGCACAATTACAGTGTTGCCATATTCACCAACATTCCAAGAAAGCAGCATATTTATTAATAGGTAGAATTTCCAAAGTGTTGCTTTCCTTACAAATAAAAAATTGCATGACTGTGCTCTTAAAATCTAAATAAATATTGATTTGAAAAATTAAAGTATAATATGCACATAAAACATATGTTTTTGTATAGATTTTGGCAAATATTCAATTTATGTTACGGACGAAACAGAAAATCGATAATACTTTGCTGCATATTGTCGCACAATATTGCTAATGGAGACTAGCTCTGATGCGCCACCTACCGACAAATAGTTACAACTAATATTCTTTCTTTAAGAAATTAATGGGTTTGGTAATGGATTTCTATCCAAATTTTCTTGTTCCTTCTTTTTGTCAGGTAATGGATTTATGCTTCCGAAGAGGATTAACAAATAATCGCGATAAATTTTTATTTACCAAAAAAATAAACAAAGTTTTCGCCGAGAAAATTAATTCTAAAGTGCGAAAAAAAATTTTTTACTCGTAACCTATCGTGTTGATCCAAACAAAACTTACACACAAAACAAAATTCGCTGAACATTTATTTTACAAAATAAAATGGTTTAAATGCTTTCGTTTGCACACGAGCGCCTTTTAAATGAAAACAAAAAAATTGAGAAAACAATTTTTTGTGTTTGAAAAATTTAATGCGATTTTTTTCTTAAAATAATAGTTAAGCAGTTTGAAAAAAAAAATAATATATTAGCTCTTTTTGTAATCATGGAGAATACACAGAAAACGTTATTTGCATCTTATAGCGTCAATCGTTAATATCTATTATTTAACTCGCAACTTGAATCGAAAAAGCTGTATGAAAAATAATTCACGTTGATTTATTGAGTTAAGATGAAAATTACTTATGGCTTCTGGCTGTGTTTAATAATCTCCATTTATTACATATATTACCAATTTTAGTCAGCAAAAACTTTCTAGTTTTTATAAAAAAGTAGTTTTTGGTTGTTTTTTTATATATGCCGCTTACAAGTAAAAACCAGCTAAGTCTAAATATAGTATTAGAAAAACTTTTATAAGCAAAGAAAATCTTCAAATAAAAACCGTGACCTCTAAATTTTCTTTTATATTTCGTTATAATTGTTGAACAAATTGTTGTTTTATTTTAATTGCATTTTGCTTCGAACTTATGCTAATAAATTAATGTATGCAATTTTATTGTTTATTTAATGAAAGCTGGCATGAGACAGATAGAAACATTTTTGCAAACTATGTATTTGAAAATTATTTGTTGAATAAAAAAAAAATTAAAATAATAATTAATAAAGTTTAAAATTTAAAACAATGTTAAAATGCATTAACATTTTGTTAATTGCAAAAAAAAAAAAAGAAACAAATTGATTAGTGATTTGAAAGAAATAACGAAAAATAATGTTGATTTCTTTTTGTTTTAATTGATTGATTGATTGGTTGGTTAAAGTTTTGTGTTTGTTTGTAAATTACCCGTCTGCATTTAGGATTGGCTGTAGGGTTTGCGGATTGATAAGAATGCTGCCTTTTGGCACATTCGAAATATCTGTGACGGCCCAAACAAGTCCACTACTTGGCAGCGATGTTGCAGCAGCATCAATGTTCTCTTCTCTGTTTGCGGTGACGGACGAATGATCTGGCATGTGTTCATCACAGCCATAACCACCTGTTGGTGACGGCGTTACCGAATCGGAACGAACCGACTGTGTTTGGGTTTTATAGCTAAACAATTGAGTGTTTAAAAATAACAATAGTAATAAAAATTTGTTTAACTTTTTTACATTATTAATCTTCCTTACAAAATGAAAAGAAAAGTTTCAGAGCATTCAGAACATTTGAAATTTGCAAATAACTGTTTAAGGGTTATTGAGATTTCGCAATAGTAAAAAAAGACTTACCCACTGCTGGAAGGTGACAAACGCCACGAAGTATTTGTACTTCCGGCGGAGTCTTGTTTAGAAAATATTCTAGTACCATTGCCACCGCCGCCATTACCACTTTTATTGGAAGATACTGAGTCACCGCGCATAAGAGGAGCACCAGCCTGTGTAGAAGCACCACTATAATTCCCATAACTGTTTGATTTCGGAACTACACTGCCAGCACGGCCACCATCTGGAGACTGTAATTAGGCAACAATAATATTTATGTTATTTATTAATTCATCAATTTAAAATTGTAATGATCTCAATAATTTACATTTTGAATTTTAATCATTTTCCCAGTAGAACGTCCACGTGCAAATTGTTGTTGGCCAACTGAACTAGTCCAACTTATATAATTATTATCATCATCGGTACTGCCTCCTCCAACGCCGCCACCACCTCCACCCCCACCACATGCCTCATTTTGTCGACGATTAAATATACGAGAACGTGCACGATCATAATCTTCTTCACGTTCCTCAAAACTTCTGGCTTTGCGATCAAGCATACCACCACGATCGGGACATAAATAGCTGCTCTGGCGAGCCTCATCAAAACTGTGCGTATCGCGTTTGAGTATAGATTTACGTGAATCATCACGATTATGAATCACCAGAGTTTTAAATCGAATCTACAGAGATTATAAATTTTATTATTTTTTCAGTTGCATGCTACACTAAAAATTCTACAAATGACGGTGAATGAAATCAACACATCTACATATTTTTGTATAAATCTTAACTAAAATCTATTACTACAGAGCTTCGAAATAATTAATTAAATTTACGTCCAAAATCAAATTTAGATTTTAACAATGTTTGTGCGCGTATCATGCCGTCAAACCATACATATTCCCTTAGAATTAATGCATGATTTTCATTCCTAAATATTTTATAGAATTCATTTTTAGATGAATTTGGTAATAATCAAATTACAATCACTTGAGTCAATTATTATTAATTCAAATCTCTTACAAAATTCTGATCAAAACTCACATTTTATTCAATTTGTTAAAAATCTGATAAGTGTATTTATTGAATCTGGCAACACTCTTGTTGATAGTCCGAAATTAAATAAAGATATTAATATAATTAAAAATATCGCAAATATTTTTAATCTTTTACAAAATGAATGAAAGAAAATTAATCAGCCTTTTTGTAGTAGAATTTAAATTATAAATTACACAAGCCGATAAAGTTTGATGAAGTTTTCTAACCAAGATTCAGTTTATACTTTCCCCAAGACTCTAGACGTGCTGAATCCGAATCTGAATAGCCCTATCACGTCATTTTTTCGAAATATTCTAACACGTTTTTTGGCTACATTTGAGGTCCTGTAACTTCCAAGAACATCGTTACGGTATCTTAAAGTGTTACTCCTCCCCTACAAAATCCATTTTGATACACAGTTCTTAAGACTTCATTATTTGCGTCTGTACAAGTCTTGCACATGCAAAATGGATTTGTGGAGGAGGGGTAGCACTTTTAGATACCGTAACGATCTTTCTGGAAGTTACAGGACCTCAAATGTACCCAAAAAACGTGTTAGAATATCTCGAAAACCTGACGTGTTAGGACGGATTCAGCACGTCTAAAATCTTCGGGAAAGCATAGTCGGATTTTTGGTTAGAAAATCTTGTCGGCCTGTGTTTAAGTGAGTGATAATTCTTAAAGGAATGAATCCGTGATAAAAGTCATTAACAATATATGAATAATAATAGAATGAAGCGTGTTATGAATTCGTAAGGAATGAGTGTGCAGAAATATTTTAGATTTTTTCTTTTACAAAAAAATATGATTCTTATAGAATTTTTAGTATATTTTTGCACTTACTTCTGGTATGCGAAGGATTTTAGTTGGTGCAACAATAACACACTGTTGGGTCTCAGAGTCCACATTATGTTCCATGCCAAAGTAGGCGGCTACGCGATGTATCAACATACGATTATATGAAGATGCTTGGGGAAAACGTATTTCACCGCGACTAATGAATAAATTTAATAATTAATTTAATTTAATAAAATTGTGTGACTGCGTATCGGTGTTATCTCAAATGATTTGGCAGTTTCCAATTTATTCAAGGTTATTACTGTTTAAATTGTTTGTGGTACCGTTGATACCCATGCCACATAAAATCAGTTAATTTAAACAAGGGTTGTTTGATAAATCACTTAGAGCGAGTTTTTGGGATGCCATTTACTAAAACTGTGTTGTCAACAAAAATTGTTTACAAAATTAAGCGCAAACGCTAGAAATTAGATTCATTGATTTTTAAACTTTTAAAAATTAAT
Source organism: Eustalomyia histrio (assembly GCA_949748255.1). NCBI lineage: Eukaryota > Metazoa > Arthropoda > Insecta > Diptera > Anthomyiidae > Eustalomyia > Eustalomyia histrio. The sequence goes on along the minus strand of OX456524.1, from coordinate 93,267,283 downwards.
TCACTCTTTTATCCATAGAAATTTTAAGTAACCATATTGACAAAAAAAAAATTAACAAAAACTAAAATGGATTTATTTCTAATAATAATGGTTTTTTTGAATCGGTTTCTTAACCAAGATCTTCTTAATTGAAGCTTGAAAATATTTGTGTTATATCAATTTGTGATGCAATTGTGTCTTCGGCTCTGGTGCGACTTTGACTGACCACCAACGTCAAAGGTCTGCTTCCCTTCAAAAAAAAAAACCACGGTCCTTTTGAATGTTCTCCATGTATTGAAAGTTCGATCTTATATCACACACAACTTTATTTATCCAGATCTCAAATTACTTATTCTAATGACTCGGCATCTTGTAAACGACTTCGGCAAATCGGGTCATATTATGACACTGGTCAGTAAGTGAGTCGATTTCGTAGGAACGATGTGTGGGTACCCTTAGTAGTCAGTCAAAGCATCTCATAAGAATAATTGGCGAGTCGGGTAAGTTAGTGGAAAAATTCTAAATACGAATAGGTTTTGAGTTACGATTACATAGTTAATACTAATAAGTCACTCGCGAGAATGATCAGCAGGTGAGTCGTTTTAAATCGTAAAATGTGGAAAAGTTCTAAATACGATTAGATTTCGGACTACGATTTGTAAATAATTCCAAAGAGCTCACGATGATTAACGACATATAAGTAGGATTAAAGTAACAACTTTCTAACAACGGCACGTATCTATGGAAACAAGAATCTATTAGTTTTATCAGGTAAAATTCGGCTGCAGGGCGACTGCAATTATTATTATTATTATTGAGTATTCATAGTGTGTTAGGTAGCAGAGTTATCTGTTACATAAAATATATACTATATTTAGAAATATAAGCAAATCCCAGAAACAGTCCACAAAACAAAAAAAAACATTTTTTAATTAATCCAACTTTATTTTTTTAATGGAACATAAGACCAAATATAAATAAATAAAAATAATAATAATAATTGTTAAATTTGTGTTTATTTATCTATTACAAGAAAAAATGTAACGTGCGTAGCGTGCATCACAAAGGGTTCACGGCTTTTGACAAAAAACAATAAAATTTTTTGGCTGCAAATATGTTATTTTAATATTTTCTTATACTCATCTTTCTTTTAGATATTGCATTTTGTGTGCTTTATTATGCAAAATTCGCATAAAATTACTAAAACACTCTTTAACTTTCAAAGTGACTTTCATTAAGTTTTATGACATTCTAAATATCACTTAAATCACACTTAACACTATGTATAAGTTGCAGGTATCTCTTGGGAAAGACCAAGAAATTTGTATACTTTAATCCAAAAACGCGTGCGAATGTAGCGTTCGTCTCGCAGGATTTGCCCACATATTGTTATGGGCATTAGTAACTGCACATTACATATCAGGGTAATTTTTCATATCAAAATGTGTATCCTCCGTAAGTTTTTCAAGGAAAACAAAATTCGACTTTTCAAGTGCAAAACGAGAAGTGCGAGTAAAAAGTGAAAACTATCAAACATAAAAGTGCGAAATTTAAACCATCTGCGAGCAAACTATGCTAATTATTTATTTATTTATTTTATTTATTAATCATATAATTACAAATTATATGTTGATACCCTAACCGAGCACTAGCAACAAAGGCCTTCGGCTCGTTGTAGCGAAAACAGACCAGAGCCTCTGGTGGGAATTGAACCCACGACCCCCGCACTGATAAGCTAGCACGCTACCAACTAGCCTACCGGGGCGCTCATGCTAATTCAAATTGCACAATTTCAGATTGTCATTGGGTACAAAACCAACATGAAAGGCATAATTTTAACAAATTCTGAAGTTCGGATTTATTTTTATTTTGTCATAAATGTTATGTAATAAAGAACTTATAAAAATAATTGAACGTTTGTTAACATAAATTTATATATTACAAAATTTAAAGACATCTACCATTCACTCACTGTGTTTTGAACAGAGTACAAAATTGAATATTGATTCAAAATAAAAAGCAGTCCTAATCGTTAAGGTTAAATGCAAAACTAGCTTGACTCCCTGAGCCGCAAAAAACGAAAAACATATTTAACCTAAAGGTAGGAAATAACCTAAGAGAGTTGAAATAAATATGAATAATTGTTTAATTTTAAATAGTCCAAAAATATCTGCATTTAAAAGAGAGTAATCAAGAATTAGGAAAACTTGGAAGCATTTTTATAACTATTTATTTGTAAATACTCATAAAATTATAAAAACTTAAATTTTTATATATATTTGATTTTTATATATATTTGACAAAAACAAACATCTTAAATAAATTTGTTAGTTCAAGAGCCGCCCTTTTGGTAAAGCTTGTCAGCTAACACATAACGAGAACCTTCTTCACATGCAAGGCACTAGTTTGGGATTGTTTTCCACCCGCTGTTTAGTCGACTGCACCACCCAGATCTTAATTTGCCGGGCCGACTCGGAGATGTCGAAGCAGACTCCGTTCGTAGTCTGCGACCTGTGGCGGACGACCTCCAAGAACAATATTATCACATTAGCTTCTTGTTGTAACCTCTACCGTGTTCCTGTATACCTTGTACATATGAGGTTGATTCCAAGGGATCCCTCATATATTGCTGGATCCTACTCTCATAGATGCGACCATTTTTCAAGACAGCATATGGGGGATCTAATTCCGTTAGATCGTGGTTCGTAAGTTCCCTTTGATGATATCCCAGCAGGAACTGTTTTGAACTTATCTGTGTTTCTTTAACGAAAGGATCTTCTCTTTCCCGTGTAGATGTTTCAAGGAAAATTTCACACAGTCCGTAGCGGTTTCAAGAGCTGAGTTTTGACACTAGAATGTGAACCCCAATAATTTAGGGAGCTTCATTGTCGAAATTTTAACCTCACTGTTTTCAACAACCACTAAACTTTACCCATTTTATCCATTTGGAAAAAAGTATAGCCAAAGATTTTGTTGTTGATTAGATAACTTCTAACCGCAAAGGTTATCATTTTCTTTCATGGCTCGTCACCAGTATCGAACATTGGCCAGTATACGATATTACATCTACCTCTTCTTTTCGTCCCAGCACAGCTTATTTCTTTACGGTTTCATATTAAATATTTAATTAGAAAAATATGAAGGAATCATTTAGCACGATAGATAAAAAAAAATGTATAACGTGTCTGTACTAAGCCTTACACATTGGATGAACGACTGTGGGATCGGACGTTAAGTTTTTAAATCACACATTTACCAAACAACCTTCGCATTTTTACGTAAAATGTAATTGTGTGAAATTCTTACCTTCCTCCTTGTACATATTCAATGAGATCCTTTTCAAGTCTCAACAAAAATTGACGATCTTTGACATTTCTATTTAAAGTCTCTTTAAAAAAACTAAGCAAATCGATACCGCCGAAGTCCGTATATTGTTCGTTGGAATTTTCTGAATTTGTGAAGACTAAAGAAATAATAATAGATACAAATTTTTTAGAAATGTGTCGATACAAACCTCTTGAAATGAATCCCGATGTATTGTTGCTGCTATTAAGGCTGCCACCACCGTCAATGCTACCGGATGATATACCACCAATACCGCTACCGACGACACCTCCTCCACCACCACCGCCGCAACCACCAACACTATTAGAGGTACCACCACCACCACCACCACCGCCGCCGCCACTGCTACTTCCACCCATGCTCTTCAAACGAGGTTTTGAGCCTTTCGAATTTGAATTGGTGCGGTGTTTTTTACCTCCACCGCCAGAACGTTGATGATGTTGTTGTTGTTGTGATTGATGTTGTTGGTTTTGTTGTTGCTGTGTTTCATAATGTATCTCATCACTGGAATTCATACTATTTTGGCTGTCATTGCGTGGACAACGATTTTCCTTATCGTACACAATGAATGATGGTTGTTGTTGTTGTTGATGTTGATTGTTGCCATCATTTGGATGCAATTGATAGTTCATTGGGGAATTATAAATTGGAGTAGACTGAGAATTATCAGTTATATTTAAAGCTTTCTGTAAAGCATTTCCTGCATTAAAAGTTTGCTGAATAGGATGCTGCTGCTGCTGAGATTGATGGTGTTGAGATTGTTGATTGTTGTAATTTTTATTCGTGTTGCCAACATTGGTATTGGTGCCTTTGTTGTGAGTCTCATTAACACCTGCCACTGCTGTACTATCACCATTTGTCTTTTTGTTGCAGTTGTTGTTGTTGTGACCTTCAGCAGCATTATTATTAATACGTTGCTGACCATTATTGTTATTTACACTACTACCAGAACTACCTCCACTTCCACCCCCACCGCCACCACCTCCTTTTGATTTGGGTGGTGTCAATTTGGGAAATTCAGCTTCATTACAAAGAGCAACATTTGTATGTTGCTGGTGGTGTTGTTGTTGTTGCTGCTGTTGCTTGTGTTGACTAGTAACAATCACAGTTGGTGTATCGATTATTGGTGAATTGCCTCGTGTTGCTGATGATTGTGTATGCAATTTATTGTTGTTGTTTTCATTAACATCCATATGTTGCATGTGCTGCTGCTGATAACCATTTGGTGAAGACTCTGATGCTCGTGGTGTTGGAGTACGTGGCGGCGATGTTGCCTCTCGCATAGCATGACTTCTGGTTAAATGTTTTCCTTTCATGTTACCCTTAAAATAAATGAATAATTTATCAAGTTAGGTAAACTCTAAACTTCTAATTATGATAACTTTATTAAGTATTATTATTATTATTTTTATATATTAATCATATAATTACAAATTATATCTTAATACCCTAATCGAGCACTAGCAACAAAGGCCATCGGCTCGTTGTAGCGTAAACAGACCAGAGCCTCTGGTGGGAATCGAACCAACGACTCCCGCACTGATAAGCTGGCACGCTACCAACTAGTCTACCGGAGCGCTCTGTTAATTAAGTATTATTATAATACGTCTATAAAACCAATTCGCAAGACATTTATTTTACACAGGCGTGTCTAAAAAGAAAAGTGTTTTTTTCTTTCCATATTTATTGAATATTCACTTAATAGAATTCACATATTAGAATTATTTAAATCTTAAATTTAAGGTGGTGTTTTGCTTCAGACGTACGAAAATACAATAATGATATACACAATCCCCTTGGTATTATTAAGCATCTTTCATAGAACATACAATGAAAATATTTTTTATTAAGGCACCAACGATGGAATTTGTGAACAAAAAACTTTCTTTTTTTTTTTTTTGTAACTTTTTTTTTATTTTCAAAGAATTTTTAAATGAAAAATAACAATTTACAAACATTTTAAATAAAAATTGTTAGAAATCGAATTCGAATTTTAACAAATATTTTGAATTGTTTAAAGTTTTGTGAATTTTTTTCTGTGTACGTCTTGTGGAAATCCAAATTATTAAGGCCAGTCAGTATCAGACAAAACCTTAATTGCTCAAAGATTAATAAATGTTTTCATTTTAGTGCACTAAATCTGATGTATCCAAACTTCTTTGGCGTAGGTGAGCTCGATTATTTAGTAGATTTAGACAAGCTTGAAGTCATTTTGGATTGCTTTTACTGTGTAAAAGAATCTCGTACCATATATATTGTATTTGTTTTAAATTTAAGCAGTTATAAGTTAAAATTTGTTTGCAAAATATATTTTATACTTATAAGAGATTAGTCTAAAATATTTGTTTAAATAAATTTTTAAAAAAATTCGTATGATTTGTTAGTTAATAGTATTTCGAGGAAAAATATTTCAAGATTGTCGAAGCATTAACCCTGGACGAAGCAATCTTTATTACGAAAATAGAAACGTAACAGATTTGAAGGAGTTAGTTATTCAATTTATATTAAGTTGTCCTGCCTTTCGGAAAGTTTTTTTTTTATGATTTTATTTATTTTCATGTACAATACAATTCAATTTTAAGTAAGTCTCAGCGCCATAAAGGCATTATTGAGAAAAGTTGGGACTATAAAGGGTGGTAAAATTTTAAGGGCCGATGTTGATTTTGAATAAAACTTAAGTTATTTAGGAAATTATTGTCATATCTTTTTATTATGATAATATGGAATGGTTCACACATCTCCATTCGATGGTCCAAATTTTCGATGACGCTGAGGCATAATTGAGGTTCTATGCCGTTAATGTGCCGAATTATCCCATCCTTTAGCTCTTGAATTGTTGCTGGCTTATCGACGTACACCTTTTCTTTCAAATAACCCCAAAGATAGAAGTCCAACGGTGTCAAATCACATGATCTTGGCATCGCCACCACGTGAGATAACATGGCCATTGTCTCGCAAGAGGCATTGTTTCGTTAGCTGTGTGGCAAGTGGCACCATCCTGTTGAAACCACATATCATACACATCCATATCCGCAATTTATGGCTTCAAGAATTCCGTTATGATCTCGCGATAGCGAACACCGACGGCGAGTCGAGGTGGACGGCTATTCAGCCACAATATCGCGAACAACAGCAATGTTTTCCGCAGAGCGAACTTGGCGATTTGCAGAAATATGTGCACAATTATCCCGATTATAGACACATTTGGTCGATTATGCCGACCAAAAAAAATCACAAACTGCATTTTGATTTGAACGCCCATTTTCATAATAAGCCTGAATAACTTTAACGCGTTGCTCGATTCTGTATCTTTCCATGGTTCAAATTGAGTTAGTCTGAAATTGAGAAACTTCAAAAGAAATACAGAAAAAAAATTGACGTGTGGTTCACAATTAACATCGGCCCTTAAAATTTAACCACCCTTTATTAGTGTACAATAATAATTTACATCATATATACGTATATTTAAATTTTAAATGTTTATGTTTTTTTTTTTCTTTTTCTTTTAATTCCTTAAAATAACTATTGAAATATTATTACAATAGAAACGTTTCAATATTTCCGCAAATATATTCTCTAAGACAAGTTTTAGCCAGCGATATTCTATTAAAGTTTTTCAAGGTTAATGGCAATTTGTTATACCCAAAACTATCCATATATTCAATAGATTGCTTAGTTGTTTCCAACCTATAACTGGGAGTTCTTAGGTTTTGTTGATTCCTTGTATTAAAACCGGACTGATTCTGATCAGTTATTGGTAAGATAACCCATATTTACATACATTTTCAGTTCTCTTTCAACTACACCATAATATTTTAATTTTTGTAATAGTATTACATGATCCACCAAATCAAAGGCTTTAGAGAAGTCCAAGAACAATCCTGCAACTCCCCTCGAACCGTCATCCAGCCCACTACAAATATTTTTTACGACATTCAAAACTGCTTCTTCAGTTCACTAGCATGCGACGCAAGATTTTGGTAAATCAATTTCTCGAAAACTTTGTCAATAGTGGAAAGAAGTGCAATAGGACGAAAATTATTCACTGTAGATGCACTAGGAACTTAAAGGATTGGTAAAATTTTACTAATTTTTAGACAATCCGGAAAATTTGACAAATTAATTATTCCATTAAAAATCTTCATTAAAATTGGTGCAATTATGTCCTTGCACATAATCACTGCTTTAGATCTAACATCATCACAACCAGCAGACTGCTTAAAGTTTAAATTTTTTATGACATTATCAATATCTTTTATGGAAACAGGTAAAATGGAAAAACGATTACAACCTCGGGGCAATGTTCTGAAAATATTGCAACGATCACCAGGAAATGTTTGTTTTATTTGTTGCCTTATCTGACTTATTGATTCTATAAAATGATGATTCAGATTATATGCTTTAATTTGTTTATCATAAACTGGCACACGTGCAGATGTAAAATTACTAAAATTTGTTTTAGACACTCTTCCAAGAACATAATTTAAAAAAAACGTACAACATTTTTTAGGCTCTCCATCAATTCTTTCCAAATTTTCATGAAAATAATTATTTTTGAACATATAACAGGAAATCTTAATAACTTTGCTTACTCTTTCAACAAACAATCAAATTTACCAGGCTTGGACTTCCGTCTCTTTACCAAAATCTTACGCTTGTACAATATTAAATTTTGCAAATTTGCATTAATCCATGGTGTCATTTCGAACCTCAACTGGTTTTTATACTTACACTCACCAAAAAAAGTCTGTAATGGCAACTGAAAATTTTGCTGTTATTACGGGAAATTCTGCTAATTTGAGCCCAGCGGTATTTTTTGCTAATCTTAGCAACACATGTCTGCTGACGTGTAGTACAATGAAATTAGTAGAAAAATTAGTAGCCGCTACTAAATTTTAGTAGACCTTTTGTAAAGTGGAATTTAAAATCTGTTTGCTAAAATCAGCAAAAAAAAATTACTAAATTTTATTAATATTGGTAAAAGGCTTTGATTTTTTTTTCTTATCGAGCATCAAAAATTTTGAATATATTTTTTAAAAAACGAATTAATCATTTTGTTTTAATTTGGTAATTTCTGTTTGAAAAATATTTTGGTCGTTTTTTTTTTACTTTTAAGGTTAAATTTTAATTGTTTTTAGGGCGGATTTTTAGAACTAAAAAAACCTTTTTAGTGCTATTTTAAGTGGATGTCCTTTTTTTTAGACATCAGTCGGTATCTTCACTTCCAATCCCTTTTTTAATATATGCAACATTTTAAGGAAATTTAAGTTTGTAGGTGTAAGTTTTAATTAGAAATAACATTTTCTTCAATAACCACTTTTTTAAAATTAGTAATATTTTTTGCTAATTTTAGCAAATCTGTTTTCAAAAATTTGTAAAATGATTTCTGAAATTAGCAACAAAAATTTGTTAATATTCTGTAAAAATTCTGTAATTTGTAAAATGTAAATAGCAAAAAGATTTGCTAAATAATAATTTTTTACTAAAAATCAGTACAAAATAGTAGAGTGGGATTGAAAACCGTTTACAAATTTTTCTACTAACTTTTTTTTCTGAGTGTAGTGCTGGTCATAGAATTGTTAATCGCATTACTAATACTGTTTATAAGGGTCTCAGTCAGAACTGACGAATTAACATTCATATACATCCATATAAGCTTCAGCCAAACTACTTTGCCAATATTGTCGAACCTTACTGTAATCACACTGAGTCTTGATAACCTCAAAGTTTCTTTTTAGCTTACAACAAACTACGTTGCATTATTACATGCATTATTCTCCATTAACGTCTTCAAAATTTTTAAGAAATTGTCCATTAAACATTTCTGACAGCGATAAACAGACAAAACGTTCACGGGTTTATTATCAATTCGAAAATTTTTTAATGAAATTAAAATATAATTTACAAAATGTCCAGTCCTGCAATTTTTCACAGTAAACTGCAATTTGTCGCTTACATACAAAGATGTTCCACCGTACCCATCACTTCTGCAACAATGAACATTTGAATATCCAGGAATTTTATATAGTTGAGTTAAGCTTTCTTCAAACCATGTTTCTTGAATAGCAATAATAGCAGGTAGCCTTGATAAGCTTGCAATTAAAGATTTGAACTTGTTAAATTTAAATCTTTAATTTACACTTACGATATTAAAAAACGAAAAATATATGTTAAGGTATATAAATAATTATTAAATTGAGAAAATTTACTAAAATATTGATATTGATTATTAATCATAAAATAAGGAAAAAAGTTGAATTTTAAAATAACAAACAAAATGTATAAAATTTACGTGGGAGAAACATACGATGCATCATCTTCAGATTCACCATTATATCCAGCAGCTTCGGCGTTTATCATAGACCTACGTACCCATGGTTTAGCGGTTGCTGTAGTTCCATTTATAAGTAGTTAATCAACATCTTCTACACATCTTTTTATCTGGGGTTTTGATATATCAGTTCTCTTATAGAACACTCTGCAATCTCTTATAGAACACTCTGCCATATACATGAGCATATCCCACATTCATCAAACTCATGGCATAATTCAAAACGTTTAACGTCTCCTTACTCAAAAAATCATTTACAAATACACCACTAGTACTCTTCTTCAATTTAGGTTTGGCATTCATCAGTTGATTTTTTGAATCCTTTGAGCTAGCATTTCGATTTTTATTTCAAATAAAGTAAGCTTCGTCAATATTTTGCGGTACTATATCAACACCAACACTGTTTGATAATTCAATAACTGAATCCATTGCAGTAACACCTTCTTTTACTTTAATCCCACTCACAATACAATCGTTTTTAACTCGTATGTCGTTTTACAACTTTACGGATGATTTAAGATTTTCAATTTCATTTTTCATTAATCGGTTATCTTTCTCAACCTTTTAAAATTTCATCATATTGTTTTGACATGAATTGTATTGCTTCTTGGATCTCTGTCAGCTGATTCAATTTATCTAGTTGCGTTAGTTGTGTTTTTATTGACATTAATTCTTTTTGAATTCCTCCTTCTCCCTCTTCGCACTGATCACAAAAATACATTTCACTCTCATTATCTAATAAATGCTCAAACTGACGTTAATTTAAAGTGGAACATTGGCAATGGTAATTTTTGCGGCATTTATCACATTTAAGAGAATCATCTATTTTTTTCTTCTTTTTGTTTTTTTTACATCGATCACAAATAATTTTTTTAATATTAATGCTGCTTTCCAAAAATGCCGATTTTTGATAAATACTTAAAACACGGTAACTTTGTTTGTTTTAGTATAATTTACAATTTTGGGCAACACTGGAATACTTGTTACATTAAAAAGAGATAACTGTCTGCGCTTAGAAGAAGAAAAAAAGGCTTAAATTCGACTGTGCCGAATCTTTGAATACTCTCCACCAATATCCAAAAATTGCTTTGATACAAATAATGTAAAAAACTTTTAAGTAAAATTATAAAAAATTTAAACGAATCAAATATATTTATCTTTTTAAAAATATATTCTTGAAATTGTTAATAATATTAACAGAATATTTCAAAGTGAGTCAACAGAAATACACAACCTATACAGCCAAATGGAAGGGCTTTTAAGAACTGTATTAAGTAATTTTATAAAAAAAAAACAAGTAAAAAAGGGCTAAATTCGGCTGTGCCGAATCTTTGAATACCCTCCACCAAAGGGGATGAAGATGATATACGTATATACTAAATTTTGCATGAACTGTAATATGAATATGTTTTGTCAATTTATGTAACGAACTTTTGTTATTTAGTTTTAGCAATGTTATTTACAGAGGTCTGCTCTGTTAGCGACTTTAACATTGTTCATTTTTACGTTAACTTAGTTATCATAGTATGTAAGACAATAAATGTAATCGAACAATAAGAAGACTTAATAACATTTTTACTTACTTAACAGAAAAAAAATAGATACAGAAAAATTGTACAAATTTGTATGGAAAATTTAGAGGTACCTTCACATTTTCACTCATAACTTCTGAACCGCTTGACCGATTTTGCTCATTTTAAATACCAAACTGCTCGGGAGGATGTTCAATAATCTGGGAAAAATAGGCACCCCCGCTTGCGTCTTCCCGTCGTGATCGTGATTTCAACAGACAGACAGACAGACGGACATCGCTAAATCGACTTAAAATTGCATAAGGATCACGAATATATATACTTTATGGGGTCTTAAACCTATATTTCGACATATTACAAACGGAATGACAAACTGATATATACCCTCCCCATATATGGTGGAGGGTATAAAAACGATATTTTAAATGATGAAATTTATTTATTGGAATTTTTTAACACAAAAAACTTTTTGAAATTTGATGAGGTATATTTGGGATTAATAGCTAAAGAGTTAATATCAGAATCAAAGCTTAACAACAGCGAAATTAACAAAATTGTAAATAATTGTATTAATTTTTATATAGAGCTTGCAAATCTAATATTAAAACGTTTTGATTTTGGACACAAATCTTATAAATCTTATTGTGAACCTAAATAATTATTTTATGGAAATTTTATAAGAATTCCCCAGCTTTATTTCTGAAAAGGAAAAACAATTTTTAGACTCTGAACTCAAGAGTGTTAAAATTTGTAAAATTTGAAGAATTTTTTGAAGGAAATGAAGTTAATTTACAAACTTTTTGATTCTACTGTTGCATTTCCAGTGCTGTCAAAGTTTGTACAACAAATTATGGTCCTTCCACGTTCTTCCGCAAATGTGGAAAGAATTTTTAGTCAAGTCAACCTATATAAAACAAAATTTCGATATTCCCTGGAAAATGAATCTTTACAAGGAATTCTATTTCCTAAGGATTATTTAAAATTTAATAATTCAAACTGTTTTGATGCTGATATTAAAAAGGATTTAACAAAATGTCAAACTTAAATATTTATCTATAAAATATATGTTTATTTTGTATATATAAAAAAAACTTTTTTGAACTTCTAAAACAATTTACCCTAAAGTGCAAAGTATATATACAGTGCCGGAAAAAAGTATTCACACAGCAGCCAACTTTATTTTCAATATTTTATATTTTTTAAATAAAAGCCGAAAGCCCAATACAGTTTTCAACAAAATTATTTATTCACTTATTACTTATTTAAATACAAAGAAAAATTAATACTAAGTATGTTACATTATAAGAAAAAAATAAATTTGTAATTCAAAGTGTGATTTTTAATGGACAAAAATATTAACACAGTTTCAAATGTTTGGATAAAAAATAAAATTTCAAATGATCTAATTCTTTGTGGACTTCTATGACTTCTTTCAATCTTCTTGGCATTGAATGAACCAATATCTTCGTAACCTCAGCTCCAATATGTTGCCATTCTTGCAACAGAACTTCCTTCAGTTGAGCCTTGCTAGAGATATGGCGCGTTTCTACTCGTGTTCCCAATTCATCCCAAAGATGCTCAATGGGGTTCAATGTCAGGCGATTGTGGTTTAGTTGGGAGAATGTGGGGAACATTATGAATAATCCACATTCGGACGTCATTGGCAGTGTGTTTCGGGTCGTTGTCCTGTTGAAAGTAGAAGCTGTCCCCAAGACCCAGCTTCTCGGCACTTTGCAGTAGGTTTTCCTTTAAAATATTTTTATCCATTCTACCGTCGATAAAAACTAAGTTTCCCACACCTGCTGCAGCCATACATCCCTACACCATAACCCCTCCTCCGCCATGCTTCACTGTACTTACTACATTGTTTTTATCTAATTCGGTATTTGGCTTCCTCCAAACTCTTGTTATTCCGTCCGATTGAAAAATATTGAATTTGCTCTCGTCGGAGAATATTACGCCGTCCCAGAAGTCTCCAGTTTTATTTTTGTAATCTTTTACCCTGCTTATAAGGGTTTTTTTCCTTGCAACTCGAGAGCTGTAACCGGCACGGTGCAGAGTTCTACGCACAGTTTTTGGATGGATTTCTTTACCCATCTCTTCTAAACATTCTGCAGCCACTTCAGGGGAGGTAATTTTTGGATTTTTCTTTACTTTTTTGATAATTTGCGTTTCTTCTCTTGCTCTGAGTTTTCGTGGCCGACCAGTACGATGAAAACTTGCAAAATCCGAAGATTCTTTAAATCTTTTAACAATGCTGCATACAGTAAATCGGTTCTTTACACTATTTCGCCAATTTCAGCATACGATTTATTTTGTGTAGCTCTAATATAATGTTTCTTTCAGCTTCTGTTTTTTTTTCTTTTTTTTGTTTTCGACCCATTGTACCTAACTAAGCTCTTAAACAACGCTTTACAAATTTAAAACCAAACAAATAATTTATAACGGTACTTTTCCATATTCCATATTTTTAAAACTAAAACTGTAACTGTGTTAATACTTTCGTCCGCATAAAAACGTATTTTGAATTACATATTAATTTTTTTCTTATTATGTACCATACTTAGTATTGATTTTTCTTCATATTTAAATAAATTATAAAAGAATAAATAATTTTGTTGAATATCATATCGGGTTATGCCCTCTAATTTAAAATATATAAAAGATTAAAAATAAAATTGTTTGCTGTGTGAATACTTTTGTCCGGCACTATATATATACATATATAATTTATTTGTAAAACTTTTTTTTTGTTGATTTTTAATTATTTTATGTTTTAGTTAGTGCTGAATTGTTCTGTTTTGTTATTTTTTGTTAATTAAAATATGTTTTTTGTATTAAAAATGAGTTTTGTATTTGCCGAGTTTTAAATTGAAGTGCCTATTATGCTGATTTTTTGTTTTAAAAATGTGCAGATTTTTATGAAAATCATCTGGCACCCCTGCCTGACATACTTCACAATTTTCTAATAACCAGGAGTTTGTTTTGTATGTACAAATGCGTTTAAATCAGTGGTCGTCAGAAAGAGAGAATATGAATGTATTGGTGTTTTACACCGTAGGAAATTATTTGATCTTTCTAGATAAATTAATGAATAAATTAATAAATGAATTAATCGATAATAGAATATCCGTATTCATTGAATTAAAATAGTTAATGTGTTCTCTATTATAAAAAATAAAAATAATTCATAATAATGCTAATAATAATTTTTTGATTGCATACAAGGCACACTGCCTCATTTAATATATTTAAAGAAAATAAAAAAAAATCTTCCCACTCAACTTTCTGCATTTTAAATGTAAACGAAATACAAAATAAATACCTACAATAAAAAAACCTATAGAGCAATTCCATATGAAAACGATCAAAATTGGCAAATTTTTGGACGACCCCTCTCCGATTTTAAAATAAATAGTCTCAATCGATTGCCCAGCAAAAAATAATGTACCTACATATTTTTTTATTTTTTATAGTGACTGGTTTAGTGGTGGTGTACACCACTGTCATGTGACAAAACTGAAGAATTCTTCATAAGGGACCTCATTAAAAGCGATCGCAACGAGTGATAGCTCGTTGGAAAGGTATTGAATCAGGCTTTAATTGAAAAATAAAATTTTCCTAATTTTTCTCAGAAATTTACCTTTTTTCCCATGAAAATTAAAATTTCCCATGAAAATAAAATTTTCCGATTTTCCACAGAAGCTCCTAAATTTTCCGGCTAATTTTATTTTTTTTGGATTCCTCATAATTTTTGCTTTAGGAATCAGCAATAAAAAAATGGGCCCGACTCCTTGTTTGGACAGGAGAAGAGCATTTAAGAGACCACCTTGTTCTCATTGTTTTAATATTTTTTATAATTGAATTATTTTTAATTATTTAACATTATTTTATTTTATTATTAAAAATACATTTTAAAAATTATTTTACAGTTAAAAATACATTTATGAAGAAAAAATCTTTCTTGTTTTGCTGCTTATACTTAATTACAATATTTATTAAAAATTTCAATTGTCTTGGCATCATTATAAAATTAAAGTAACTTTAAATTTAGCACGTCGGCAGACGAAGAGTACCGCTTTACATTAATTGACATATCAGAAATATTTGGTATGAAGCAATGAAACTTTTGCGTTCCGGTTATAGTTTTGACATTATTATATCTGTTTTGAAGTCGTCGCTCCATGGCATCGTGTTCTTTTTGAGTGCATAAAACTGTGTTAATGGCAATTTCCTTGCTTTGAATCCTCGAAAACAAATGTTGTACATTTAAGATCTGGTCAGTATATGGCCTTTGCAAACTTGCCTTAGTCGCCATGCGACGCATCGCATGGGCCCTTACCGTGGGACGTCGCAAAAAAGTGCCACTCGACCTTGCAGTTTTGTTCTTCTTCAATTATGCAAAGATTGTAAAATTTTTTTTTATTCTTGTACTGAGAAGCCGCGCCGTCTGAGAAAAACGTTACCTTGTCGATTGCATCGAACTTTGATCTTAAGAATTCAAACAGTTTCATTTGAAATAAATAAACGGACACATAATTATGAGCTAAACTCTCCGCGACAACAACAAGGCTTACGGTCTGTAGTTCGTTATCTTCGTTTTTGAAATAAATGGAAAAAGGATGCACCGCACAGTGTGAGATTTAGTCAATCTAGCATCTCGAAATTAATTTTTTTATGAAGTTTTAGAGATATCAACTTGAAATTTGGCACGATCGTTAAGGAGATTATAAGCTTCAATATGGTGAAAGATAACTAGTTCCAACTAGTGTCAAAGGGGACTAGTTCCGAACTATCCTCAAAAACACTAGTTGGGGACAATTTTTTTTACACATTTATATTCAAAATTTCTTCTTTTTTTTCTAACTAAAACTTGTCGATATATTGATATAAGTACCCTCATACAAACATTTCTATAAAATGCTTCAAGCTTCGAACTTTAGTTTTCGATGATTCTTTGCAAATGAGAAAAATAAAAAGTTAATGTTGTTTCAATGTTAAATTTATTGATATCTAAAACATAATAAAGAGGAAAAACTAAAAATTCAACGAAAGTTCTTAAAAGAATGGAAAATATTCAAAATAAGATATTAATCAAAAACCAAAATAAAGAAATTATATACAAATTATACAAAAGTAAAAAGCGAAAAGTATAAATACAAAAAAATAAGAAATTTATACAAAAATAAAAATTCCAGAGAGCTGCAAGCAATGTTTTTTATGCTAAATCATCAAATTCATCATTTAGTTGGGTGTCAGACAAAAGTGCAATGACCCTAGAAGGTAAAGTAGAACGCTTGGTTTTTGGGGGCAAACGTAAACTTGCAATGAAAGGGTCTGACGTGATAAGCAACCTATGCAATAAATCTATGTTGGTGTCAACTCGGGACGTTTTTCTTGTGAACAGTTCGCGATACTGTCTCGACTCTTTATTGCGTGCTTGTTGCGCTTCTTCAGAAAAGTTTCCTATGGGAAGAATGCATGAAGAAATGATAGCTCCTCCATGAAACAATATTTTGTGGACAGTTACTGGCATATAGTACCAAGGATATAAACTCAAATAAAGCTCTCTTGTTTCTGACGTAAAATTTTGGAACGCATCTATATTGATAAAATAGCCGCTGTTTATGCAAATAAGTATTACTCGAAACCGCTTGATCAGATCGACATTTATGCCTGTAATATCCGATGTCTTTTCTGCTTCTTTGAAAAATCTTCTGGCCGTATTGCCATCATTTGTGTTTCCTGTTTTCTGTTTCAGCATGTCATGTCGTTCATAGTTTTTGGAGTTGAACCACATAAAAAGCACGCTTGCGACGACGTGTAATTTGAAAGAGCGGTGCAGACTTTGCCGTCAATCATACATAGAATTAAATTGGCTTTAACCGTGAAACCATAACCGTGAAGCTCAAAGTTAGTTGGTTTCAAGACAGAAATTTGCAGAGAATATGCTCCACTTCCGTTTTAATGACCTCACGCGTCTCTTTCGTGAAAATAAATTTGATCGGTCTGCAATATCTTGTCGAAGACGCAGCTGGATTTTCCAAAAAATATGTTTCCTTCCTTCAGCTCCAGAGTTAAGTTGAAGAGGCACCATCGAAAGAGAAAACATGCTTTCGTCTGACATGTTGTGATCCGAAAATTTTTGCTTGTAACGGTTCTGTTCAGCTCCATCGCATCCCCATTTTATTATTATGCTTAATTCATCCTGAATGGCAGGGAACGACTTAAAAACCTCATATTGTGCATCTATTAATCTTTTCACCGTGTGGTCTATTAAGGATTGCAAATTGATTTCGGCATATGTTTCAGTAACAGTAACAAGGCTTGGGTAGCACAATAATTTTGATTGCTTAACGAGGTCATAGCATGGATACAATTTCGGACTGTATGGTATCGTATGCAATCGTATTCCACGGTATTGCTCAGTTGATAAATTTTCGTCTACCATCATGGCCAGTGCTGGTGTAAGACTTTTCTTTTCAGTAATGCTTACCCTTGCTCTTTTTATAGCTGTACCTCTCGAAGGGATGCAGCCGACAACTCTTTGGCAATGTTTGCTGAGTCTCTTTTTCCACAGGATCTCAGATGCATTGCGGTAGCCATACTTAATTGTTTCGAAGCTACATTTGATATTAACTCTTTGCATTTCCGTTTTTGTGTACTCGTACACTTTCAGCAAACTCTTTTCTCGCCTTCCGCGTTGCGGTATTTGTTTTGAAGTTAATGGTGCGTGATCAAGAGCAAAATCAACAGCAGAAATTTTTGAACTTAGCCAAATAGCATTGTCATGCATAAATCTTGCTTTATCACGGTGAGATTTGCTCCATCGCGATTGAAATTGTAAGAAAAGCTTTTTAATACGATCTTTAATTTTGGTATCGTCAACATCTTTTCCAAAAATTGATATAACGTGCTTTTCGACCGCTTCTGTTTTTTCGCTTTTCACCTTGCTCAACCAAATCCAAAATAGCTCCTCTCGCGGTATTTCACTCATACTAAAAAAAGGCAAAAAATGGGCAGGATTATATTTTTGAAATTTGTTTTGGGCACATTAACAAAGATTCTGCTGGCATTCCCATCACGGAACTCCTTAGGACTTGGAAGTTCTAGTCTATCAAAGATTTGAAAGCTTTAAAATTTGTCTTACCTTTTAGCTGGTTATAAAACAATTTTTTCAAAATACTTGAGTGCAAAAATAAATATTGTATAAAGCAAAAATTTTAAGTTTAAGTAATAACCTTCAATACAAAAAATATTTTAGGCCAAAAAAAACCACTCACAACTTCGACCTGATCACTCAAACTTTTGTGATCAATGCAAGCTTGCAAATCAATTTTAGCATGCTATGCAATTGCACGTGTTTGATAGCTGTTATCACGCCAATAACATTTTTTTATTCTCTTTTGTGTTTGTTTTCGTAACAATTGGGGTCTCTTCTCACGTAAAAAAAAATATGAGCGAGTTACGAAAACATTTTTTTTTTTTAATTTCGAGATGCCAGATTGATTTAATCTCACACTGTGCACCGTGCACTGGTCGTTTGCCCAGTGATAAGCCTGAATTTCATCCTGAACGAGAAAAGTGTAATTCTCGGCAAAGTCGCTTATCAATTTCGATTGCATCTCGGATATGAAATGGTGCGCCTTCAGTTCATTCAACTTGAATCCGAATTCCTCGATGAATTCCGGAATCTGCTTTACCACGGTCTCAAGGGAACATTAATTAATTAATTATCCACTGTTTGAAATGCACCTCCTGAATTAACAGCTGTTCAAACTTTTCCGCCAAATATTGCTCTAGCTCGTCAATCTTCGGACAATTGTCGCATTTGGACAGATGACAATTTTCCGTGGGGTATGCGCACAACGACTTCGACAGGAGGTCCCTATATGTTTCAATTTCACCGTGAAATACTTTCAATTTCTTGCATGGAAAGAACATTAATTTGATGTTTTGATGAAACATGCAAACGCAGACTGAATGCGTTCCGTGCCTGTCTAATGCCAGCACGCATTCTTTTGGTCGTAGGATGGCAAACTTAGAAAATCCCACTTTTTCTGCTGGGTATTTCTCTTTGAACTGATGGTATGCTTCGGATAGATTACATAATAATAATCTGCGCTGCTTGTGTACTTTTTCTCCATCTTCACGTGTGATAACATAGTCACGTGTACCTGGGCAGGCGTGGCTGTTGTCATCATTGCAGTAAAAATCTTGAATCAATTTCACCGTTGCTTCGCTGAGGGTCCTTGAGCCAAATTTCTTGGTGGGAGTCGCCAATATGCCCTTCTGTCGAACTAATTCTTTGCTTCTTCTCGCGATGTAAAAAGATGTTTGAAACTGTTCAGAAATCTTGCGTATAGACCATGATTGAGGCAGCACAGATAAAATGAGATATTTCTCCGGAAAAGTGGTCGCTAAATTGAATTTTCTTTTCAACTGCTCAATCATTTGTTTGCCGTCATCAACGTCATCTGCTTGACTGCATTCGTTATCAGAGCCTTCATCAAATATTGTCGCGATTGCACTCATAACCTTGCCTTTTTTATCTTCCCAGTATTTTTCACTTCGCAACTTTCTTTTTCTAATAGGCGTTTCACCTAAAGTGGTAATAGCCTCATTCAAAGGACTCAAAGACATATTGACCATCGGAATGTCTGCCTCACTATCAGATGAAACATTTTGTTCAATTGTCATTTCACTCTCGGATTGTGCAAATGAATTGTGCTTCTTCACCGTATTGTATATTTAATTCATTCATGTATCGCTTCGAAACACCAGTTAATTTTAATACTTTTATCTTTTTCGAACGATGTCCACTCTTGTTAAACGGATTGCAGCAAAATTAATTCATTTTACTTTAAATTGTCTTTACAGCTTCACTCTTAACTTTACAAAAAAAAAACACTTTAACACTTTCACGTTTAGTATTCAACTGAAATTTGACTCAGAGTGTGTGAAGTATTTATATATTTTTTTTTTGGTAAAAAATAGGTAAAAAAAATAAGCGATATTTGCTTTTCTTTAATAGGAAAATTTGCGTGAACTACTGGTCATAAAATGCTTTTTAAAGAGGGACTTAATTGGGTACTTCCAATAAGCCGACTACAGGTCATAAAATGTTTTGTAAATTTTTTAAATTACCCGGTAATAAATATTTCGCCATATTTATGGAAAATCCGTGTTTTATGACTTGTTTCTGCACGTGTCATTTTAGGCGAAATATTTATTACCTGGTAATTTAAAAAATTTACAAAATATTTTATGACCTGTAGCCTCAGTCGGGATTTATGGCCGATCTTGTGAAGGCAGGCAGACCATATTCACTACACACTCAACTTGGGGCTCTTAAAAAAAATTGATTTTTTCTTCATAAATGTATTTTTAACTGTAAAATAATTTTTAAAATGTATTTTTAATAATAAAATAAAATAATGTTAAATAATTAAAAATAATTCAATTATAAAAAATATAAAAACAATGAGAACAAGGTGGTCTCTTAAATGCTCTTCTCCTGTCCAAACAAGGAGTCGGGGCCCATTTTTTTATTGCTGATTCTTAAAGCAAAAATTATGAGGAATCCAAAAAAAAATAAAATTAGCCGGAAAATTTAGGAGCTTCTGTGGAAAATCGGAAAATTTAATTTTCATGGGAAAATTTAAATTTCTGAGAAAAATTAGGAAAATTTTATTTTTTAATTAAAGCCTGATCGCTTTAGTAGTTTTTTTTAAACAACTTTCAATGAGGTCCCTTATGAAGAATTCTTCAATTTTGTCACATGACAGTGGTGTACACCACCACTAAACCAGTCACTATAAAAAAAAAAAAACAAAAATGTGTAAGTACATTATTTTTTGCTGAGCAATCGATTGAGACTATTTATTTTAAAATCGGAGAGGGTCGTCCAAAAGGTGATCGCTTTCATATGGAATTGCTCTATAATAAAAAAATTTTAGAGCGTACTTTATTTCTTCAACAAAGCGGCATATACTCGCTCTGTTGAAAGTTAGCGTACTACTGAATGAAATAATTGCATTTTTTGCTCTTAGCTGTGAGATGTGTTGACATTCGTGTAGTGTACGTGTAAATTGCCGATTATGTTCGGCCCCCGAGTGCTATGAGTGCCGATCCCTGGTTTAAATCCATAATAATTAATTTTTAAATTTCAAAGATTTAACACTACCAAAAATATATGCTTATTCACAAGGGTTGGCAACTCTTATTTATTTTTATAAATGCTGTTTTCTATTTTTATATATATTTTTTTTTTGTTAATTTAAGGTGGAAGAAATATTTAAAATTTTTAAAGTTTTTAAATAGCTCTGTGGAGCTGTTTTGAAACTTATTATTAGGTTCTGGCAACCGATGCGGCAATCATATACGTATAACTTGTTCTAAATCACTTGTTTTAAAAACACACCAAAGATGTAGTTATAATGCTTCCCTGAAAAGTAGTTCAAGAACTAGTATAACGGGTTTCAAATATTTTGAACCGTAACCGCGGTTAACGAAAATCGTCTTATATGCAAACTCTCTTCAAGTGTTTCAAGATATAAAATAAATTCATTCATGTTTAATTTTTTAATCGTATTTCGTGAGCGTGAGCAAAAACTTAAATTACTCACGTGATCGTGCGTGAGCGTGAGTAGAAAACAATCTTCGTGCGTGCTTGTAATTTTTGGTTCGTGATCGTGAGTCAAAAAACGCTCACGTGACCATCTCTAGCTGGGAGGGCTGGCCAATGTACCATTACATCTAAGTATATCCTTTTAGCTCTTCATTTCATCGGTAAGATAAGGTTTTTCCAGCTTCATACACTTGTAAATTTGTTAGTCTGTCCAAGATTTTTGAGCAATTTGCGAGTAAAAAATTAAAATTTATAATAGCAATGTGGCCAGATAGCATGGAAGCTAAGAACCTCCAAAATCGGCGAGCATCAAAGTTGGACATAAGCTTGCACCAGCTTGAATTTTGCTACCTTATTACATCTGAATATTGGAAATATATCGTTAAATGCTCCAAGAAAATATGCACTTACGATCTTACCTGACATTGAGAAAAGCAAAAAGTTAAGAGTTTTGGAAAATTCCATCTGTCATATGAACACGTGTTAAATTTCATTTCGATCTGGCAGCTCATTCGTATAGTAACAGCTGTTCAAAAAAGACACTTCAGTGATTTTTTCATAATCGAAAAATTAGAATTTCGTAGTGTTATTAAATATTTACATAAGAACGGTTTATTGAGTCAAGAAATTCTTAATGATATGGTGAAAGTGCTCCTTCATATGCAGTAGTCAAAAATTGGGTTGCTGAATTAAAACGTGGCATACTTAGCACTAGTTAATGGAATAGGTCAACTAATTGACAATCTCATTGGCCTTGAATTCATTCAATTACTTTGAACAATGCCAATGACAATATTTTTTTTAACAATAGGAATTGGTTTTAAGTAATGCCAAAGAAAATTCCCAAGTATTCCCAAGCAATGAGGATGAATAACGAAGTGGACGTACGAAAACTGCAACAACAGGAATCATAGCTAGAGTACATGGTATGGTATTACACGATCGGCAAGTGAAAGTAACATAGATCCATCACAACACACCAACTAGAGACAGTCAAAGCCAGTGGCATGCCCACTATGAAATTATTAAAATTGTTCAAATATTTTGTCAAAGAGACATTAAAATCTATTGTCAATTTGTATTTAGTTTAGAATTGATTAAGCTACCTCGCACAGGTCCTAAGTGGAATTATTTAATTTGTATATTTTCTTTTAAAACAAAAACATTCAAAGTAGTTATAGTAGTTAAAAAGTAAGATTTTATAAAAATGCTGCCAAGTCTTGGAAATTCTTGGCTTTTCTCTTTTAAATGTAAACAAAAATATTTGTCATAGAAATATTTGAAATTTTTCTATTTATAATTTGATAAAATATTAAAAGCTAACAAATAAATTATGTGTTTGTTAGTAAATGTAGAGCAGGGAATACAATATAATTGCTATATTTCGTGTTCCGTTGAAGTCCATATATGAAAACAAGTAGTTAGAGATATACAAATAAAGTTTTTTATAAAAAATAGACCAAATTGCCCACAATGACAATTGAAAGAAATCCGAAATAAAAGAACATAATTTAAATTCAGAAAATTACAAATTCAAAAATTCGTAGTCGATACTTAAAAAGATCAATTTTTATTAAAAAATACCAAACGCAATTAAAAAAATTATTGAAGTTCAACAAATATTTATTTTTTTAATTTGCTGTTTTATAAATTACATTTGGAGTCATTCCAAAAGTTTTTGAAACTATCTAATTGTTTCTGAAATGGTCTTTGAATTTGAGTAAAAAATTGCAGGCGGCTATTCCACACTCCTATGATATCTGTGCTGTATTTTATTTTTAAAAATTTGATTTAGTTCACGGTGGCGTTGTGCAGAATGGCCCCAAAGAAATATGACCTCAATCTTAAACTGTAATAAAGCCCCATAATGAAAATTAACAATAAAAGTATTATGAAAAATTACCCCAACCAATTGAAAATTGGCCCCAAAATTAAGTTTGGGGCATATTTTTATTTACTCATTATGTAGAATAACACCATATTGAAGAAATAAAACAAAGACCCCAAATATGATGAAATGAAAAATGACCCCCAAAAAAAGCAAAGCTAAGAAATGTTGCTTATGTACAGCATTATACGCATTTATATTGCATGGAATCAATAATATCCGAATGTACTCCTTATAAACATTAAAGTTACTTGATACAACCTAAATTGATAAAATCACGCGATTTTTGGTAAAAATTTTCGGCTGACAAATATGTATTCCGGTCACGATAATGTGGTAAATAATTTATAACCAAGCCGAAGCTTTACAACACAAAATCAATCAAAATTTACTTAATATTAAACGTGTACATTAGATCTCAGTTAATGTAATAAATAAGTTTTAAATAAAAATTGTTTATGAATTTAAAAATTCAGGGGTAGATATTGCCAGCTTTTAAAAAAATTTTAGAAAATATATTTTGCGCCCGACCCGAAACAAAATCCTGAGCACGCCACTGGTCAAAGCAATGGACTAAAGCTGGTGGAAGTGCACCAAAGAAGTCAAAAACAATTCAATCGGCTGGTAAGGTTATGTGAACTGTTTTCTTGGATTACAAAGGACTTTTATGATCAACTATCTTAAAAAAGGAAAAGCAATAAATTCAGAATATTATTGTAACCTTATGGATCAATTTAATGTGAAAATTCTAGAAAAACGACCGGATTTTAGTTTAAGAATATTTCGAACTGCCCTTGTAAAAAAATTTGCAAAAATTTAATTTTTTGTTTGAATTGTTTGTAAATTGTTATTTTTCATATAAAAATTCTTTGGAAATAAAAATTAAAGTTACAAAAAAATAACAAAAAGTCAATTGTATTTACAAAATCCATTATTGGTGCCTTTTTTAAAAATTTTTTATTTGTATTTACAAAAATATTCTATGATAAATGTTTAATATTACAAACAGAATTTTGTAATTTTATTCTGTGTACAATCTTGGGGATAGTATTTAGGCGTAAGATAGCTTTAAAACAGTGGTGTTCATTGCATGGGACAATTGTCCCCTGCTCAATTCACATGTATTCTTACACTCTTGCCTTTAGTCGTCACTGAAACAGCGACGAATGAACACGTGTGGCGGATGTATGCTGATTTTACTTTAATGCACTGAAAAAAATTAATAGCAATGTACGAAAAATATTTTAATAATACAAGATCTATAAAAATCGTTAATAAACCCAATAAAAAAACGCATTTTTTAATATAAATGTTGAAATGTTCTTAAAAATTTGAGTCCGATCGTTCATTCATTTATTCCGATCGAATGTATTGTATTTTTTTTTCCTTCCAAAAATAGCATTTTTTTAATAGAATATCATAATAGATCTATATATATTACAGATATTTTATTAATATGTAAATATAATGAAATCATTAATATTGTTGGAAATATTTACAACTTTTTGTTTTTTATAAAATGAAAAAAGTCACCCTAATGTATATACATATGTATTTATTATTTTCCTTTCAAAAATTTTTGTTTAATTCATATTTCTTTAAAACTGTTTTACACAAAACATAACAGTCTCATATTTTATATAAAAAATAAATTCATACAGATACTAACACTGCTATTAACCCATTGAACATTTCTTACAGTGCAATTCTCATTTTCTCACCAACACAACTACATTTTTATTTTTGAACAGCACTGCTTTAAAACAGTAGAGGGCAACACACATACTATATTACGCTTGTGTGTGAACAGCAAAAAGCGAAGTTCATCTTAAAGTTCACTTGCTTTACACCAGTGCTGTTCAAAAATAAAAATGTAGTTGTGTTTGTGAGAAAATGAGAATTGCACTGTAAGAAATGTTCAATGGGTTAATAGCAGTGCTCGTATCTGAATGAATTTATTTTTTATTGAAAATATGAAACTGTTAATGTTTTGTGTAAAACTGTTTTAAAGAAATAAAAATTAAACAAAAAATAAATTTTTGAAAGGAAAAAAAGAAATACATATATACATTAGGGTGTCTTTTTTTTATTGTATAAAAACAAAAAGTTGAAGATTTTTTAATCAATATTAAAATATCTTTAATATGTTAATAAAATATCTTTAATATGTTGGATTATAAAATATCTTTGATATGTTGGATTTCGTATGTTATTCTGTTAAAAAATCCAAATTTTCGGAAGGAAAAACAAATGTATTTGATCGGAATAAATGAATGAACGATTGGACTCGAATTTTTCAAAACATTTCGAAAACATTTTCAAAACATTTATTTTAAAAAAATGGGTTTTTTATTAAGTCTATTAAGATTTTTATAGATCTTGTAGTATCACAAAATATTTTTCGTACATTGCTATTAATTTTTTTCAGTGCATTGAAAAAAAATCAGCATACATCCGCTACACATGTTCACTCGTCGCTGTTCCAGTGACGACTAAAAGCAAGAGCGTAAGAATGCATGTGAGTTGAGCAGGGGACAATTGTCCCATCAAATGAACAGCACTTCTTTACACCGAAAAAAATTTTCATTTATCGAAAGTAAAAAATTCTTTGGTTTTTTAGTATTTTTATGTGAGAGCCAGGCAAAACCACTACGCCGCGTTTTTCTCTCACACCTACAGAGGTTATGTAGACGCTTGTTTTTTTATATGCACTCAGAGAAACAATGTTTAATGAAGAGTTCAAATTGTAATTCTTGTGTAGCGAACATTTTTTATAACAAGAGATTATTATGTATATTATGTATATTATTATAATCTTATTTTTGTATTTGTAAAATCACAAAAACTTTTCTCTTTTCTTTTCTTTTCTTTTAGTTTACTTCTTTTATAAGAAAGGCATTTACAATTCCTGAAGTGTCTCTAAACTTTTTCCTCCAAATACGTTATTAATATTTCAATTATTCTTATAAATTTCCAAACTTTTTTATATCAAATACTTTAAAATATTTTCAATATTTATTCTTATTTTTACTACAGGTTTCACTAAGTGCATATAAAGAAAAAATATGATTGTATATGTTTATCTGGCCCTGTTTTTGTGAACTTTTTAATATACACTAAAAATATTTTTACTGTAACTGACTGTAATTTATTTAAAAAATTATTCGTGCATTTGGTTTTAAATGAGTAAAATAAAAATAAATATATTTTTCAACCCCTTTAAACGTTTACATTAAGAATAAATAAGATATAAATAAATACCGATTTTCTGTCATTGAAAATTACTTGTCAATTTTTTTATTATTTATAGTTAATGGGCAGATAAACTATCACAAACAAAATATATGAAAAGTAGTTTATTTTTACTGACTTTGTAGTAAATTTTTATGAGATTAAAAAAAACAATATATCATTTATTTTTACGGATTTTGTAGTTAATTTGTTGACAGTAAAAAAAACGAAATCAATGGAAAATCATTACTATAAAAACAATAATTTTTCCTATTTAACAGCTGCGCAGCGTGATCTTGCTTTAAAAAGTTCTGAACAACAACTGATTTAATTTGTTTTGATATAATAACAACAAAGCAATAGCCGAACGTTAATTATTGTCAGCGACACGAAGTATCTTTTGGAGTACATGTGACAACGTCGCGCGAGCAACATTTTGTAGCCAATATACGCGTGTATAGGAATTCTAAAAGTGCCTTTCACTGCTTTAAAAACAAAAATAATTATCCTTAAATGAATACTGGGTAATTCTGGAAGCATTTTATTACTGATATAATTGATCCCTTGTGGTTTCCTCAATTTAGTACTACTACAGCCATTTCGCCTTCTCGCATCTCAAATCTTAGTGGAGTTTTTGGCATAACAGCAGGCAACACTTCTATACATAGTATTTATTATATTTGGGGTAAAACCATTTTTTAAATGTTCAGCGAACATTTCTCCCTTTTCAGGGTCATTTCATGCCTAATCAACGTTTGATTTTCACAAAGTAGGCTTGTTTATGAAAGGCTTGTAAGACTTTTTGTTGAGAAGTTTTTTCATTGGGAAGTTGTTCGACATTTTCAGAAAAATAGTATATTGTCTACTGTGTCTTGCTGGTTTAGTAGCGAGCGCTAAGTTGAAGATTTGTAGTGCAATTCTCACACTTTTTATACCCTCCACCATATATGGTGAGGGTGTATATCAGTTTGTCATTCCGTTTGTAACATGTCGAATTATAGGTCTAAGACGCCATAAAGTATATATATTCGTGATCCTTATGCAATTTTAAGTCGATTTAGCGATGTCCGTCTGTCTGTCCGTCTGTTGAAATGGCGATCACGACGCGAAGACGCAAGCGGGGGTGCCTATTTTGGATTGTTGGACATCCTCCCGAGCAGTTTGGTATTGAAAATGAGCACAATCGGTCCAGCGGTTAAAAAGTTATGGGTGAAAATGTGAAGATACCTCTAAATTTTCCATACAAATTGGTGTATTTTAGTACAATTTCATAGTAGCAACTGGTATATAATATATTTTCTCATATAATAATATTTTGTACACCTCAAATATTTTTGACCTCAAAAAATTTTTTTCACCACTAAAATTTTTTTTCACCACAAAAAATTTTTTTCATCAAAAAAAATTTTTTCACCACAAAATTTTTTTCACGTAAAAAAATTCGTTTCCGCGTCTAAAAAAGTTTTTCACCTCAAAAATTTTTTTCACCTCCATAATTTTACTTAAAAAGTTTTTTACATTGTTTGTATCAAAAACAATAGAGAACATTGGTGGAGGCTATTCAAAGATTCGGCACAGCCGAATTTAAGCCTTTTTTACTTGTTTACTTAACGATTTTATAGATATCGTTAACAAATGGTTAACCAAAAAAGTATTTTGTATTTTTTTAAATTTTGAACAATTTAATTTGCATTAAAATTTTATCAAGTAACTACAAAAAAAAGTTAACGAACTTAAAAAAAATCTGAAGCTAGCGATTTTTTTATCAACAAGAATCGGAATAACTTTAAATTATTTATTTAAATTAATCATATAATTACAAGTTATATCTTAATACCCTAACCGAGTACTAGCAACAAAGGCCATCGGCTTGTTGTAGCGAAAACAGACCAGAGCCTCTGGTGGCAATCGAACCCACGACCCCCGCACTGATAAGCTAACACGCTACCAACTACCGGGCGCTCAAATTTTAATTTAATTATGTTGTTAATTATCGATTTATGACAATGTAACTACCGAATTTTGTCGTTAAAAAAGTTCGGAATTGCACTGCTAGTTTTCTTAGCGATATGTTATCTGTGGGTACAGTGGGTACTGATAAACTTTTTATATTTTAGCCAATTTGTCGTTTTACCTGTCAGTGCTAATCGCAAATGGGTTGCACAATTTCTTGAGGATTAGAAATGGTAACTAGTTTCAGTTACACATTGTAAGACTGAATGTTGTACCACTACAGAGAAGTTGTGGAAATTTTGAAAATCAGCTTCAGAGTTTCGAAAAGTCGCCTATATTTCCTACAGTTAATTTATATTAGTTGAAAAGTTTTCAAAATATGGCAACTTTTTTCGAAACTCGGAAGCTTCTATCGCTTATCGCAGAGCGGAAGACATTAATCGGTTCTCAAGAGTTGTCGGTTTGTTGCAGTTGTTCAAATCAATTACAAACAGTAGGTAGTTGGCAATATGCCCTAGTGTGACCATACTCTTTACAATTTAAATATTGTGGTGGCTCCATTTACAGTTTTTCCGTTGGGAAATGTAAAAGTTTTCCTTATTAATTTTGGATACTAATTTACGAAAATCGTTTTTATGATTTGCTTTAATTTTTGTTTTAATCATTTTACATTTTTCAATTAAAGCCCATATAAGAGTTTATCACTGATAAGCTAAGTCAGAGTAGTTGTAGTAGTTGTCTTGGAACAACATCTCGTTCAGTATCTAACAGGGTCAATGAATTTTGACGTTCGGGTAGAGCTTCGTTATCGGCGATGATGCAAGTTTGGATGACCTTAGGCTGGGCTTTCTTTTCAGAACCATTAAGTACTTTCCAACTACATTTTGTAGCGTTTGTAAGGAAGGTTTTGGTATTGCTTGATTAAAAATTTAAACAATTTCCTACCAAGCCGTTTAAAGATTTGTTAAAAATTAACATAGGACTTTTTGCAGAACAGACAACGGAATGTATGTTATCTTGATGTGAATCGGACTTCATATTTTAACAATTGCATAAACGATGAGAAAAAATAAATTTCAATATCCTAAAACAAAGACATGCTCTTTTTTTTTCCTTCTTTATTTCTTCCTTTTCTTGTTCATTTGTGCACACTTGTGTCGGACGGTGTTACAAACGCATACAAGTTTGATAAATTTCTTAATTGTAAGTGGTGACCTAATACAAAAAAACCCCTATTGATTTTAGGTTCAACGCGGGTTGTTATTGTTGTGTCAACGTCATCATGTAAGGTAACTAGTTCTACAACAATCTCACAATATTCATGCATTCCTCAAAATAAAAACCCACAATATGCAACATTAAAAAGG
The DNA here is from genome assembly GCA_949748255.1 of Eustalomyia histrio. NCBI lineage: Eukaryota > Metazoa > Arthropoda > Insecta > Diptera > Anthomyiidae > Eustalomyia > Eustalomyia histrio. The sequence goes on along the minus strand of OX456524.1, from coordinate 93,237,027 downwards.
GAGGTAATTAGTTACAAATCCTAAACCTTGAACTCGAAATTACAAATTGTGTAATTAACTGAAAAAATAACATTTTCTATGAAAGTTGTGCTGATTGACATCGAAATTCCAAGAAACTAAAACTAAGCAAACAAAAAAATGTTGTTCATTGCATGTGTTGTTTCGTGTGCAAACTACATGTTTTCAGCTGGTAAAACACACATTTCCCATTCCTAATAAAGCAAATAGAAATGAATAAATATCAAACGATTTTCTAACATATTGTAACTATTTTGATTTAATTGTTAGTAATAACAAAGTTTATTATATTCAGAATGATAAATGTTAAATGAATGCAAATTGAAGATCAGAATTTACTGTACCGAAGAGCAGAAAGGACTTTTGCATGAAGACTCTGTTGGTAAAGAACATATTCAGACCACTCCTAAGCCATAAAATTCATTTATGATGAAAAGAATGTGTAAAACGATAGGTACTTGTTAGGTTTCGATTTCGATAATACTGATTTCGTCGAAATTCGACCCATTTTTTCAAAATAGGTTCGGTATTTCATATACATATTTTCTCAAATTACATTTTTCTGTCATCTTTTATGTTAATAATTCAGATGAATTTCACAAAAGAAATTGTTATGTGTCGTCAATTCATTATGAATTTCACATCTACAGAATTGGAAAAAGTTAGTTAGTCTATGGACAACTGTGGTTTTCAAACAAAAAAGTTTAATATTCAGCAAGGTATTTAAATGTAGAAAACTGTTTTTCAAATTAAATACTCAAACAAATTATTTTTACTCCAGTTATATAATTCAAGGTTTGTATTTGGTTCAACAAATTTCCACTATTTAAATGATTAAAGCATTTTTAATTTTAGAGAATGCCAAATGCAGTAAAATTCTTGTGCCGGATTCTGTGTGGCACTCTTTTCTCAAGGCATTTTCTGGAGACTGCAGAAAATGCAAAAAATTTCAAGCAGTAATAAGAACAACTCGTGGAAGCACATGTGGTGTACACACACACTTGAAAACCATTCACAATATTAACATATGAAATATCACAGATGTGGGAACTTCTCTTCAGAAGAAAAAAATTACGGATTTTTATAATCTTTCTAACAATAAACCATTAAAAGCTTGGATGGAATTTCATTTAATCTTGTTTCCTGTTCTGATGAAATAAGAAATAGATTCCTAGCCAGAGGATTCCAAAATCCTCGGAGTCCGAGATATTATACTGAAAAGGAAAAAATCAAAGATTTGAAAAAAATATAATATGCTGTGGTAAAAGAGTTAGCAATACGCTTGACGAATGGACATCAATAAGGAATAGAAGATATCTTAATAAAAACATATTCGCAGAAAACGAAATGTGGAAAATTGGTCTAGAATGTATTATAGGAAGTTTCCGGCAGAAAAATGTGCAGACGAAATAACAAAAAAAAAATTAAACAAATATGACATTACATTAGAGAAACTTTATGGATAAATTGAAACTTTTGATAATCTCGAAAGTGTGCACTCGGGTCGAAAGTGTGCACTCCCTCTAGCGCTGATCCTTACAATTTTTTCCATTTAATAAAATAAATTAGTGTTTACTATTCGTTAGTAACATTAAAAATTATGATCTTGAGCCTGATAAAAAATTATAACTATATACATAATTAAAACAGATAGATCAAATAATATACAAAATTTACATATAAAAACATAGGGCACGATGTAATTTATAATCTAATATAACAAACAACACTTAAATATGTTGTGACGTGAAAAATATTAGTATGCCAGATTCCCAATTCGTTCCCAGAAATGGAAACATTAAACAATTGGAATGGCAACCCTGTCAATTTGTGCTTCGAGAATCGAGGATGATTGCCAAAGGGTATTCTATAAATAGATGGAAAAAAGCTCATTTGTACGGGTAATCATTCACTAATGAAAAATTTAATTTCACATAGTCATTTTCCTTAGAGTGTGTGATATAAATGCCTGTTCAAAACCATGAGTTATTTGTGTTGGGTGGTTCAGAAGGAGGCTTAAGATGACCTGGTCGTTCGGGTCGAAAGTGTGCACTCCCTCTAGCGCTGATCCTTAGAATTTTTTCCATTTAATAAAATAAATTAGTGTTTACTATTCGTTAGTAACATTAAAAATTATGATCTTGAGCCTGATAAAAAATTATAAATATATAATTAAAACAGATAGATCAAATAATATACAAAATTTACATACAGATGATGAAGCTATAATTTCCATTGAAGATAAGCTGCAGGCTGTTATTTCCAGCAAAATTATTGAAAAAACCAAAAATTATTAAAACTTTAAAGATATTAATTCCGTCATTAAACATGAAATTGTCGTTGTATGAGGCACACACAAGTATTGCACCGGAATTAAGTAACTTAAGCCAATTGTTGTTTCGGCTTTAAAAAGTTTGTAGTTGCTGCCGATAATTTACTTAACTAACTTGAAAACGACTTAAAACTAAAAAAACAGAACTTTCAAATACTTACTCTTCTGTTTAATCCAAAACTATTTTGGCGGCCCAATGATTCTTCGCTATTGTAATCCTTTTGTTGTTGACTGGATGATGATAAATTTGGAATATTTGTAGCCACAGCTACTTGCGATTTTGTGGAACTCATAATCACAGTTACTGTATAAAAAGTCTGCAAATAAACAAAAAGTAAAGAAATTAATTCATTGTGACCTTAAGGGTGGGAACGAACTGAAAAATACAAACGAGAAAGCGCTGGCAAGGTGGGTACAAGTGCTGACAAAAAGTACTTTCCCAACCCCGAAGTGATAACATCATTAGGCAAAAGGAACGGCTGTTCAAGAAGCGTCGGAAAATGCTTTTGGAAAAAAATCTACTAGTGCATTGATTACACCATGCAATAATAAAAAACTTACGATACACATTTTATTATTTTAATGTGGTACGGTCCCCTTATTACAAAAACAGTCGAAATTTCAAATTCTATGGAGAAGTTTTTTTAAGAATTTTTTTATAAATTTGAAATTTTTTAAGAGACTACACTACATATTTCATCAAAACTTGAGAATGGTTTGATCAATTTTGTTAAAACAAATATGAAAATATTCAAATATTATTTACTTCGAAGTTATCCTTTCAGCACTTTTGATATTCACAATAGTTTTGGAGTTATTCAGAAGGAAATGATGAAAAAATATTTCTTTTGTGGAAAATTAAAATATTTTTATTTTTATTAATTCATAATAAATTGAAAAAGGCAAAACAGTATTGTTTTTATAATTTGATCACAAAGGTATGTATATTACAAATAAATCGAACTATATATAATAAAAATCGGTCGATAAATGTTGATTCCATTCCATAATTGGCATTCAATAGCTTTTCATAATAACGGTAGTTAGCTACCACGGCCACTTTAAGCTCGCTATTAAAATGTTAAAATTGCGATTACATTAAAAGCATGTGTCTTTCTGTATTTATTTATTTTATTTATCCATATTGTAATACAAAAAACCTTCAAGGCCAAAAAATATATATTACATAGCAATACACTCCTGAACAATTCTTACACACTAATTGAAACTATCCATACAAAAAATATAATATGTATAAAACAAAAATTTGTACACTCAAACATGATTTACTTTATTTGGCTCACCAGCCAAAAGAAAAAGTATAGTTACATAGAAATCCGGTAATCATTAAAGTAATAGCTCAAAGAATAGAAAAAATTAAAAAATGAATATCACGAAACCAAGCTTAAAAAATGAGCTAACAGTTTTAGCCGAAAAGCATTATTCGAATGTGAAAAAGTTTGTAATTCAAGTGGTAAAAAGTTCCAACTCTAATAGGAAAAATTCGATTATAAGTAGCACATCTGCTCAATGGAATTTCAATATGGAGAATCCTGTCGGAGTTGATAAAAGAAAACTCATTACATAACGGCGCCACTAAACCACTCTTAAGAGTCTTATAAAAAAGAAAAACATTACGAAATTTAACAAAATACTTAAAGTAACGCCCCAAAAATCTCTTAACATAGCCAAACATGTGTTCACGCCTCCTTGTTTTAAATATGTATCTAGCTACCGAATTAACAATACGCTCAAGAGTTTAAAGATAAGTGGCAGTAGTACCATTAATAAAGCATTAGCATTAAGCATTAATAAAGCATTAGCATTAATAAAGCATTACCAACTTTACATCTTACTTTAAAAGGTAAATATATATTAGTAGAATATATTCTACGTAAAACGCCAGAAATTCTATAATGCACAGACTCAATGTGGGGGGCAAAGCTAAGGTGCTCATCAATAATGACTCCCAAACACCTATGTTGGTTCACAAATTCAATGCGGCAATCATTAATAGAAATACCAAAGTTATAGAAATATCGACTAGTCGAACCAAACATAATTGCCCTTGTTTTGTGAGGATTTATTGCTAAAGAGTTTCTAGTCGACCAGTTCGTTATCTGATCAAGATAAAAATTAATATTAACTTGCAAAACATCTGCAAACGCATGATCAGTTTTAAATAACAAAAAAATATCATCAGCAAATAAATAAGGTTTACATATACCCATATCAAGAACACCAGGAAGATCATTAACGTATAAAATAAACAAGAGAGGCCCCAAGACAGATCCTTGGGGAACCCCCAAAGTTAATAAAAGATTTCCAGAATAAGTCCCATGAAAATCATAAAATTGCGTTCTACCACACAAGAAAGACATGATAAGTTTACAAGCCGAACTAGAGAAACTAAAATTATCCCTAAGTTTAGTAATCATGGTAACGTAACATATAGAATTAAAGGCCTTAGTTAAATCAAGAGATATAAGCAACGACAGCTTTTTATTATTCTCACATTTTCCAACAGTATCAATCAAATTTAATAACAACCATTTGAATGAAATTTTATTATTATTAACCGGATAAAAATGAAATTTGAGAAAATATTCAGTAGTTTTTTTTATAGCATTTTCAAAAAAAAAAAGTTATTTGGCGGACCCTATATTTTACAGATATAACAAAATTTAACAGGTAATATTATGAAATAAACCCCGCGAAATTAGAAGACACATCCCACTATTGGAATCGCAGTTTGCTTATCGCTATTAATAAGAGTGTGGTAGACAACTACCGTTATAATGAAAAGGTATTGCTTGCCAACCATGTTTTATTCACATTGAAATAAAGGTACCTGATTTTGGCAAACATTTAAAGTTTTTAGTGGATAATTAATGTGATAATTTTAATAAAAAAGTTAATCAAAGTTTGCCGAGCTCATCATTTACCTTACGTACACTCAAAAACATGGTTGCAATATGATTACTGCTACTATACTCTGCTTGCTGCAATCGGGTATGGTTGTCACAACCAAGTTATTGGTTTTCTAACCACCAATATTGTCGCTACCATCATTATTTAATTAATATTTTACTATTTTATGATTGGCACCTTCTATTTTACATCATGATTGGCTGTAACCATACTGTAGTAACAAAAATTCTGACTATGAAAAAATATGATAATTATGCAACGATAAACATTAAATAAATCAAGACTTTAACATTTACAGTTGTAATATTGTCTTGTTTTTTGATCCAGTTAATTTTTTTTAGCTTTAGAAGTTTTTTTAAATGGGTTTTTCGAAAATTCCTTATACATATTTATACTAATCAATTCATTGTCAAAAAGATTCTATTGAAAGATTTTATATTTTTTTAATTCTTTTCAATAGAAACAATTAGAGCTAAAAAAAAATATGTGTATTAATTCATTTCTTGTAAAAAGTTCTCAAAATATTAATAAAATGCTTAGATTCTCCAAACTGTTTCTTATATAAAAGTTCATATATTCCAAACAAACTCAGATTCTAAGGACTTTCATTGAAAGAAAAATTCATAGATTCTAAAGACTTTTTCTTAAAGAAAAATTTCTAAAAAAAATCTTAAAAATGTCCAAAGATTTTTTTATTAAAACAATTCATTAGAATTTAAAAAAAAAAGTTTTAAGTATTTGTCTTAAAAAAAAAGTCCACAGAATCAAAGTTCTTAGAATCTATGATTGTTTCCATAAACATTTTCCTTCAAAAAATCCTTAATATCATTTTTTTAGAAAAAACATTTTTAAAGGAAATGTTTTTAAATTTAAGTAGCTTTTTCATAGTTTCTAAGAACTTTTCCTTTAAGAAATTTTCTTAGATTATGGATCATATAATGACAATCCAGAAATCATAATATAGTTATGAGGGATCATAATATGATAACATTTTGAGCATACTATGATTATGTGCGAACATATGATAAATTCGATATAACATGTTTATTTAGGACCATAGTACGGTAATTTTTTAATCATAATATAACTGTAGGGACCATTTTATGGTAAAAATATGGTTATTTTATTATCATTATAAGATAACCATATTACGACTATGGTTGGCACAATCATATGAATATTATTGCCCCAACCATGTTTCTGGAGTGGCCAACAAGATCCAACTGTAGAGTAGGTGAAAATAATGTTAAATATGCCGCTTCAATAAAAAGGAAAATGTAATTTTGCCACCGTTACATTCAAGCTTGGATTTGTTAACAATCGGTAAGTATAATTTTAATTATAAAGTTTTCTTCGAATAGTCAATCAGCATTTTAACAATTTCAGGAACGAACATGTCTCTTAAAATAAATTTTTTCAATTCGCATTTGGACTTTTTTCCACTAAGCCTTAGCGATATCAGCGATGAGCATGGTGAACGTTTTCACCAACAGCTTAAGACAATGAAGAAACGATATCAGGGATTGTGGAACAAGAATATGATGGGAGATTATATTTGGTTCCTTATTCGGGAATCAAAATCATTTTTAAAATATTTATTTAACTTTATTTATAAACAAAAAAAGTGGTCAGTACTTTTGACCAGACCCACCTAAGATTACGTATTTCGATGCACTAAATTCAAATTGTGGTCGTTTTAACCCATACACCTCCAAAATTTGCAGAAAATTGCAAAAATAAAACGCTAAAATTCACTAAAAATGGCAAAAAAATGCAGTTATGCAAACCAAAAACTTTTTACGAACTAAATCAAGTATGTTTATTATGCATTCCGATGTGCTGAATCCGAATCTACCAAAAAACTTAGTAAAAGTCTGTGTCTTTTTCATTTCTGTTTAAATAAAAAAATTATGCTAACAGGCCACAAATATCTTGCAGCGATACTCTAAATGAAAAGTTAGTAGCTCCTTATAACATACATCGCCCTCAACGAGATTTTAACTAGAGTGTACGAGGCCGGTTCAATAAGTCCGTGAATTTTTTAATGAAACACAGGTAAAAAATAAATAATATTATTTTTCAACATAGTCGCTTTTGAGCTATATACACTTTGTCCAAGATTTCTTCAATGTTTTTTATAATTTCGAAAAAATAAAATTTATCGAGGTAATCAATATAGGCTTGCTTGTGAGATGATTTTATCGTTTTATCCGCCTAGCTATTTCTTCAGGTTTGGAAACAAGAAATAGTCATCCGGGCCTAAATCCAGAGAATAGGGCGGATGAGGGAGCAATTCATGGATTTTTGCCATGGAAACTGCCATTTTAATTTTCTCCTCAATCCTCAAATCAAATCACGCAACTTGTTCAAATTTTGAGAAGAGTCAACTGACAGGAGCAGTGATAACCTTTCAGTCAAAATCATGGACTTATTGACCCGCCCTCGTATATAAGGCCCAGCAGCTTATTAAAATAAGAGTTTATTAATAATGAGTTCTTGCCATGCCGATTAAGGCCAACCCTGTGTTTGTAAGTCAAAGACTTTCTTATGATTGTGAATGAAATTTTTTGATTTTGAACGTTTAATCTCTGAATTTTAGATGAAATTTAGCAACAATGCTAAAATCAGATAAACAACAAGTAAAAAAGGGCTAAATTCGGCTGTGCCGAATCTTTGAATACCCTCCACCATAGGGGCTGGAGATGATATACGTATATACTAAATTTTGCATGAACTGTAATATGAATATGTTTTGTCAATTTATGTAACGAACTTTTGTTATTTAGTTTAGTAATGTTATTTATTTAGTTTTAGCAATGTTATTTACAGAGGTCTGCTCTGTTAGCGACTTTAACATTGTTGATTTTTACGTTAACTTAGTTATCAGAGTAACACACATATAGCTCTAAGAATGTTATTATTCTCTATGTAAGACAATAAATGTAATCGAACAATAAGAAGACTTAATAACATTTTTACTTACTTAACAGAAAAAAAAAATAGATACAGAAAAATTGTACAAATTTGTATGGAAAATTTAGAGGTACCTTCACATTTTCACTCATAACTTTTGAACCGCTTAACCGATTTTGCTCATTTTAAATACCAAACTGCTCGGGAGGATGTTCAATAATCTGGGTAAAAATAGGCACCCCCGCTTGCGTCTTCGCGTCGTGATCGCCATTTCAACAGACAGACGGACAGACAGACAGACAGACAGACAGACGGACATCGCTAAATCGACTTAAAATTGCATAAGGATCACGGATATATATACTTTATGGGGTCTTAAACCTATATTTCGACATGTTACAAACGGAATGACAAACCGATATATACCCTCACCATATATGGTGGAGGGTATAACAATATCATAAAGAAATCTTATGTTAACGCTATGCTACATTTTCATTATGAGAACGGGGTAACACTTGGCTCCACTTTTAAACCAATAAATATCTGATTACGAACGTAAAAAGAATTTTTTTGTTCCATAGTTTTTTTTCTACCCCACAACATACCCAAATTTCATTAAGATCAGTGGGTTAGACCATTGTGTGGTTTCCTTGAAAGTTAAATGTTATAACACATTGGCAATTCTTGTTTTCGAAATGCTTTTTCGACACTTAGCCGATGTTATCACTCGTTTAAAAACGTATGACACTACATTTTTTATGGCTTTTTCATTTTTCTGGAGAGTATTTTTCAAAATTGAAATTTATATTAGAAATTCGTAAATATTGTTTAAATAAGGAAAAAGCATTCTTTTGAAAGAAATTTATATATTCTTAGAAATATTAAGAAATATATATCGTCATATTTACCTTAAGAAAACTACTGCATTATTGTTTGGTTTGTTTGTACAATGAATATATTTTAGTTTTTTACTTTGTAAATTTTAATAAATTTATAAAAAAAAAAATAATTATTATAAAGTGTCTTGTTGTCTAAATTAGTAAAGATCTTTTATATTTTTAAATATTATTACTATTATTGTAGATGTAAGTTAGTAGTTAAATTTGTTGTTTTTTTTGCAAAAGTTAAATTTTATTTAATTTATTTTATAAGAAAATCTTCATGTTTATAAATTTTTACTTTTGGCAGTGCAATTAACCAAAATAGAATCATTTTATTTTCGTGTTTTTTTTTTTTTTGTTTCTTGTAAAAATACTTTTTTGTGCACTTTAAATTGTTTTAATTTTTATTTATTTTTAAAATTATACACATTATGATTAAATCACATATTGAAATTAGAAAATTGTTTGGAGCTTTTTACTGTACAATATAAAACGACTGCAAATGAGAAGTTTATTAATTTTGTTCTTCAAATTTTGGATTTCAAATTTGTATGGAATTTAAAACTAATGGGATTATTTCGTAACTATATGAAAAGTTCTCACATCGAAATATGCAACTCTACCATATTTAGGATAATGTTAAATTTTCCTAAGAGTATATACAAAAATTTACCTATATATAATTTTGATATTAGTGACTTAACCTGTTCAAAATATATCAGAGTTACATATTAAATGTGACAAATTTTCTCGTAGTTATAAAATAAACCCATAATTAAGTGAATGTTGAATTTTCAGAAATTAGTCGGTTTTGAAATGTATCATCTCTCCCGATTCCTCTTTTTCATTCATGAACGTATCATAAGATAAGAATTATCTTATAATACGTTATCACTGTACGTTATCCTTCACTAAGGGTTAGATAATTGAATGTGTCGCTCGAATAAAGACGCTAATCCTACTTTTCGACCCGGAATCTTTAGTTAAGTTACGTACAAAATTTTAGATCTTCGACTAAGAAAACTAATCATAAATATAATTTGTAAGGGTTTCTCACCTTTTATGCATCTCCTGTAAAATTCTTAAAATTAATTTAATGGCCTTATTTGACTGAGCCATTTAAAAGTTTTTCTCTTCCCAATTTTTTTAAAATTGCACTAAACTAATTAGAGTAAATTTGTCAAATTACATGAAATTAAAATTTTTGGAAATTTCTGTTCCAATTTTTAAATTTTTGTATATAGCTAAAATTTTCTATTTTTGAATGTTTCAATTTAGGATTTTTTATATGGATTCAGAAATCGGAACATCTCGATAAACTGACATACTTTTGATAATAGCGCAATTTATCTACTTGATTAAAAATTAATCCATATTTAAATCTTTATCGTTTACATTTACTTTCTATGACAGTTATCTTTGTCAGTTTAAAATACCGAGGTGGCGTAGCTAACGATCTGGCAGAAGATGCACATAGAAAATGGCAGCATTAGCAAAAAATTTATCGACTTTGTGTTTGTTTTTTAGTGCTGCCAAGCGTCGTTATAATAGAGCACAGAGTTGTACCTATTAAGTAGTATGAATACACACTAGAAATAGAGGTCAGATTTACTGTTAATAGAAAAGAATAAAATATGGTTTCGTCGTTTTATTTGGAGATCGATTTTGCAATTAATCATACTTTTACTAGATTAACTTTCAGCGTAAGTAGGATGGATGTATCAAATGAATGCAACCAAGCCAGTTATTGAGCTTTGTGGAAGCAGCAAGGAAACTACATAGTGCTGTAACCAGCAGATCTTAATGATACTAGGATGGATATCTTGTAAAGGACAAAAACTTAATATTGGGTGTATAACTTAAAAATGCGTGGTTTTTGGCAAATTTTGGTCGTTTATTGTAAAATATTGGCACAATAACAAATTATTCGAAGTATTGTCCATTATTAGCTATGACCTTTTCTAATCTTTCTGGCAATATATGGATTCCGCTTTAAAAGAACTGCTAATTTTTTTTGAGGCCCAGGCCGATTCACGCCAATTTAGGATACCATGTTCTGAATTGAAGCGTATTCCAGTGAGAACTTTTTGCATCGATCGAAACAAATGGTAGTCGGACAGGGTGGCAGGTGAGGAAAAACCAATTATGTATAAAATATAATATCGGCTAAATGGCCGCCTCTGGCCGCTGCCCAAATGTGTGCTCTTTAAACCATATTTTGAATAATATTTTGCTATTATTTTGGTATTTTTGGTGTTATTGCTTCATTTTCTTCAATAATGTTGTTCTTTAGCATCTGGCAGCCTTCACACGTTGTTGGTGCATTAGATGCTCCATATAAAATTGTTATCAACTGCTTTGCACAACTGTCAAATTTAAACTGACAAATCTTAACAAAACAGAAATGGCGATCAAAAAACATAAAAAAAAACAAATGAAACTTTATTGGTCTTCCAATAAAAATTAATTTTTGCTAACCAAATTTTGTTGTGGAAGCCAATATTCAGTTGTGTCAACCAATTTCAGTCATAGAAACCAAATTTCATTCGTAGAAACTGAATTTCAGTTAGAAACTGGAAATTTTTTTTTCTGTGTATAGGCTTAACCCTACTCTAACAGATTATAAAATATGTCGTTACTAAAAAATGTATACATACTGTTTTTAGCCAAATTAGCTTGAATACGTTTAATTGAACTGCTAAAAACTTTATGCATTCGATTAAAAATATTTATGTACCTGCTATAATAGGAATCCTATAGAAAAATACTCTTCCAAGGTCGAATACTATATAGTAAAATATGTGTATGTACATAAATACAAACCGACTGACACACTTATTTGACCCAATTCAATGTATTCTTTTCATGTCATTGTTTTCAGTAGGTATTTTTTAACTAACTGAAGTTTTTATATTTTTCATATGCATCGAAATTAAGGTACATATTTGTTTAAATTGGAAGCCTGCTTCAAATTATAATAATAATTTTGTATTTATTTAAGTAACACGTAAATGTTAAAACTATAATGGCGTTGTCGAAAAATGGAAAAATGGATTTGGATGCTTTGATAAAAACATAAATGAAATTTTAGATTAACAACAAACAAATGCAATACACATGTAGAGTAATGTCAATTGATTCAATTCTTAAAAAGAAAACAAATCAAACAAATTTTAGATGACAGGCAGCACAAATCGTAACACACATAAACACAGAAACACATGTAATATTCAAAACATGCCAGACTGTTGAAAAATGAGAATAGAAAAAAGTCTCAAAAAATAGTTTCAATAAGGTACAAGAAAATATGAACAAGTAGGACAACCCATTAAAATCGTAAAGAATGGAAACAAATAAGTGACCTGGCCAGCAGAAATAGCAATGAAGGAGAAGAAAAAGAAATAGTAAAGAACAGCATAACAATAGAAAATAAAATGCAGAGAGAAATGCAATATCTCAGCTGTGTTGTGAGTGAACATTAAAATTAAACTTACAATAGCAAAGGACATGCGCTGTGAAAAACTCGGAAGTAATGATGATAATATTTTATTTGAATATTAACAGAAAAAACATGACAGACAACGTGAAAATTTGTTTGCCATGAATCAGGGATGATAAACAAAATTAATAAAATGTTCTTAGTACACAATAACATAATTTCAAAGCGGTACTATTTAATACAAGTGCCGTTTAAAAGATAAAAATGTGGAAGTTTAGCTGATTATTTCAGACGCTCAAATGAAAAAGTAAAAAAAAAAATAGTAAACCGTTTGCAGTTTTTGTACTACTTTTTTAGTAAACATATTTAGCAAACAAAATTTTCAACGTTTTTTTCAAAATTGAGAGCAGTTTTAAGTTGAACATGTTTATAATCTAAAATATGTAGAAGTCATAGAATATTAAAAATACAATTGAATTTAAATAATTTAGTATATACTAATTACACTGTGCAACAAATTTTGAGCATCGAATCTTTCCCGAATGAGACCAACGGGAAATGAAAGTAGACTATCAGTAGACCAAAACAACCAAAGGGTTTTAAAAATTTAGCTCGTATTGTTTATTTATAGCTTTTTTAAATTGGGATGTTTTGAGGAAAATTTTCCCATATATATTTTATATGTAATCCAATGGAGCAAATCAAAATACAAATTAAACGATTGGCCTAAAATAGTCCAAGATATTTAATTTATTTATTTTTTTTACTTTTTGGGGTTTCGCCCATTTTTTGGTACATTTTCAGTGCGATTCATGTATTTTGGTACAATTATCACAATACAATTAGTGTATTTTGTTTAATTTTTTAATTAAAAAAAAAGAAAATAAAAAGCTTCGTAGACAATTTTACCGAGAACAGCATGCTTTTTATTATTTTGAGCGAGGTTAAACAACTTTTAAAAAAAAATATTTTGAGTAAAATGCAATTAAAAATTAAAAAACAAGGAAAAAAAAGGTATACAAAAGTATAACAAGACTCGGGTTAGATGGGCTGTAATTTTGGAATAAGTGGTAATTTTAATCTTAAATTGTAAATGATATTTTCATGGACTGATACTTAACTCATAAAAAATTAGTACAAAGGTCTGTTAAATGCGTTCTGATTCAATTAAACTAATTTCTCGGGGATTAAAACAAATTATAAAATAAAATGAATATTTGAAGGATTAAATTGGGGAAAAAATAGGTCCGAGAACTATCAGAGCTCTGTTCACTTAATTATGAATGCTTTCTCCGAAATACGTGTTAACATGTCGCTGAAAATTCATTATCTGCACCATCATCTAAAATACTTCGGTCAGCAGCTAAACAGATTAATCGTGACAACCGAATTTCTTGCCTACTGAATATTTAGGTTGCACCAACCAAATTATTTTTTTGTCGCAATCAAACGTATCCCTGATACAATTTATATACATATTTGGCAACCACCGCGGCCGCGACAAACAATTCTATAGGTGGAACCAACCAAACAATTCGGTTGGCAAGTAATTCGGTTGGTACAATGAAACTGTTTTCTCTGTGTATACCTTTTTTTCCGTTAGAGTCACTCGGGAAATTTTTTCTTTTTGCACTGTGTTTATTAAAACAAATTGGCTGATCTTAGCAAATCCATTTTCATTTGTAACGGTTACTTAGTTTTTGGACTATTATCATTTTACTAATACTTGGAGCCAATTTATACGATGCAATTGATTGCGTGCAATTTTCTTAATTCCTTTTTCAAAGTTGCTTCCAAAATTATAATTATTTATACAGCGACTTTCAACGTCTAAATTGGCTCTTACATACACGTTTTTCAAAAATTGGTGGCGTAAAATTAGCAACATTTCTCTGTACAAGTGTTCTGTAAAAGCTAAAATTTTCGTAATTATGGGAGCATAGATGTGCTGTAAAAAAACTTTACTTAGTTTTTAAAATTTTCAAGAACATAGGTTTTTCAAAAATCTCTATTGTATATTTCTTTTAAGGTGCAGTTTTGTGGTGTAGCATAATCGATTTTGGCTTGAATTAAATCAATTTGGATTTCAATTAACTCAATACCGAAATTTAATGCTGAATTATGGTGAAGCAAGCCCTGAATACAAATCCGGTGAAAAATAAAATTGTTTGATCTTTTTGGTTTGGGTGCGCATTGTTTCCGTCCGATGGAGAGTAAAGGTAGGAGGTTTAGTTTAATATTTAAAAGAGGTGTCTGCGCAATATGGACCTAAATCTCAAACCCAAACATATATTCGCGTGTGTTCATGCCCAACTAAAATTTTCAAGGAATCCGCGTGATGGCATCACTGCCGGAAATGGATTAAGACTTTTTTTGATCACAAATATTTTTATACACAAAATTAGCAAAAACAAAAAATTATGCTTTCATTGCAGACAAAATTTGTGGAGAACTATTTCGCTTACTCACTACTTTATTATTCAAATCCTTTCAAGCTACAGTTAGAAAAATGTGTGAATTAAAATTAAATTTACGATAAACATTATTAAAATAAAATCTATGAGTTTTCCCTAGAATAAAAATTGGTTTGATATTTGTTTTCAAAAAATGTTCATTAACTTTAAATAGTAAGGTATTTTTCTTTTTTTCTAGATTTGTGTTAATGTTCTTTAAAAACAGTTTTATTTGGAGTTTTTATATTTGCTTTTTTTGAGATTGTCATAACAACGTTAAGGAATTTATTTCTTATTACTTAAAAAAACACCTTAATGTTAAGAATTTATAAACTAAACATAACAAAATTTAAAAATGTATTGTATAAGAAAGACAAAATCTAAATTAAGTTCAAACATTTTAACTTCTTTAAACCAAGTATGCTAATTTCTTAAATTTAAGGAAATGTTTTCATTAGCATTTATAAAAAGGTTTAAAATATGTTAAGCTATGTATACAGTTCTCATTTGGTTTATAGTTTACATTGTGTAACTAATTCAGTTTAGTATATCAAATTTTAAGTAACAAATTTCACATTAAAAATATTTGTACGTACTAACGACAATAATTTTATAAATTATTTTTTTCGTTAACATTCATATAAAATATAATGAAATTGATTACTCAGATTTTATGAGGCAAACTAAAATTCTTATGTATTTGCAAGTTTGCACCTAATGAGAATTACAAATTAATAAATATTTTGAGAATAATTTATAAATTAAAAATAAATTTTCTTCTGCATTAGGACAAGTTAAAAAGTTTTAAGATTTAAAAAAATTACCTGTTTATAATAATTTTTTTTAAATTAAGAACAAATGTGTACGAAACTTAAGTAAAATATATACTAAATTAAAGTAAAAAATATACTAAATATTAGTATTATTCCACAAAATTTAAGACGAAATTTAATAAATTTAAAAATTTCCTTAATTTATATAAATTGCTAGTACGTGATTTAAGATGAGATTTTTTGGAACCAAATCATTTCTTAAATTTTAGTTAAATTACTTTATATTTGGTAAATATTTTTCCGAATGTAATTTCATAAATGCGTTTTAAAAATGATCAGCTTTCATACATAATAAATTCAATTTGCTCGATCGAACCGCGGTATACGAATAATTCAGAAACGATTCGTAAGCCTCATGTCTGAAAGATAGTTTTTTATTTAGAGCACCGTCTCTGGATTAAACTTCCAAACACTTGTTCAAATTACATATAAACAAACAACGCATGCATATTTAAAAAGTATTTAATTAAAATATTAAAATAATTCAAATATTTAATTAAATTAAATTAAATTATTTTTTTTTTTTTTTTGTTAAAATTAAATCATAAAAAATCTTTGTAATTTTATACATTAGACTATCATTATAATAAAACTAATCAGGTATAAATATCTAGCCCAGTCATTTAAAAGATTGTTATCTTGTTGTGCTAGAGATTTTCATTTTGTTGTTAATAAATAATTATTACCTTTGAATGTCAGTTATATAATATTAATGCATTATTTTGAAAAATCAATTCAAATTTTTTCAAACAATTTATTTTTGGCGTTCCATCCAGCATATGTAAACAGTACACAGGTATGATTTGTAATTTTTCATTTTCATATTAAAATTTAAACTAAACTTTTGTCTCTTTCTCCCTAATACACTTTTGTATTTTGTTATATTTTTTTATTCCATTCTAGAGTCAATCTTGCTAGACTTAAGAGTGGGGATTTGTTCTACTCTAGAATTAACTTTGATCTGTTCACTATTTAGGAAATATACCTGAAAAATACATCACTTATTTGTTCATATGTCAAATAAATAAAACTAAAATAAAATATTTATAGCAACATTTTAATCAGTGCTACATCATAGTCACTCAATAATTGTGAATGGGGCTTTACTGAACTTTTATTGTAGCCTTTTAAAAAAAATATTAAAAATACAAACTGTACATTATTCTACATAACATAAATTTGTTTTTGATTGATTAATTTTAAAATTTTATTCAAGTAACCGGTTATGGAAAAAACTCAAATAATTATTTTAACGATTAATCAATTAACATGAAAATTCGATTAGTTGAATACCCAGATGAGACCTTTAGGAACATTTGGTTATCAAATTTGGTTAATAAATAAATGCACAGCTTTAACAAGTAAATCCGCGGTTTATCTCAATGTGATTATAGCAAATTTATATAAAAAAATTAAATTATTTTAACTAAATATTTCCAGTCCAATAAGGTGTAAGGTTAGCGAATATTAAAACCACGCCCCTGGCCATCAAAGCAGGGCTTTTATTTTTTGCTGAACAACTGTTGTTTTTAAGAAAATAAATTAAGATGAAATAGCCTAAAATTATGCTTTCATGTTTTTATGATTTTCAAAATAATGTTGGTAATATTTGGTACACAATTACAGTAATTATAAATGTTGCTGAAGGTTATATCTATATTTACCAATACCACCAATGATAAAATCTATTTTTTTTAATTTTATGTTTAAAACCGCCAAAACTTTAATCCAGCTTTAAAAAAATCTGGACCATAAGTAGAAAAAAAGAAGTTCGTCATTGATATTAGCATGCTGGAAATATATAGGGCCAATGGTCGCTTCTGTTTTTTCGATTTTAAGGGTAATATTTGTAACGCTGTGGTGTTATTTATTTATATGTTATTGTAAGTTCACATTCTATAAAGTGAAGATTCAAAAAACATGAAAAAAATTCTTTTGGAAACTAGCAAACTAAAACAACATTTACAAATGAAAACTAGCATACAATTATTTGGCATCTCTGCAGAAAACTAATAGACAAGAAACATAGTTGTATTTAACCAGTGACGGTGTTTTATAACTATGTGAGAAATTTACTCACCGAAAAATGCAACTCATTCAAAACTCACACAAAAAATAGTTTGTTAGAACAAAAATTTAAGTACTGGCTAACCACCGTGGAATTAAAATACTGACAGAACAAATATTTGGGACGCTTTATCAAAAATTTAGACCGCTATGCCAGCGTTTGCAAAAAGTGTTTTGCCAGTAATACACTCGGAATATTATGTTGTTTACTGTTTGTAATTGAACAATAATGTAATTTGTTTAGTTAAATATAAAGCAACATACATTTATTTTTCAAAGAAATATTTATTTTAACTTTTCAATACATTTGTTCAAAATGATTTACTCTCATTTACCGATTTTTTTCAGTCTAATTTATTTTATTATTTCTTTAAAATTTAAATAATATGCCCAGAAAACGGAAATTTGTAATTTATTTGTACCTGTTACAGTTATTACAAATTTAAAATTTGTTTGCTGCCTGTTTCAAAAAAAAAAACAAAATATATTAAAAAATTTCAATTTTGGGTTTTACTTAAACTGTTTTTTATATACAAAATTATTTCAATTCGAACTTAAAGAAATTTATAAACACACACACATAAGGCCATTCACAAAAGATGTATTTACGCAATTATAGCAATCCAACTGCAATACAATTTGAGAATAAGCTTATATAAATAGTGTGTTTTAAGCTTTTCTTAATTTCGTTTATTATAATGTTTTTAAAATGTGAATTCACAAGCAGTATTTAACAATGCTTGAGAAAAGATTATTATATATAACTGTTTCTAAAATATGCTTAAAAACAACATACACATATTGAAAAACGCAATATGACGAGTAAAATAGAAATATTTTTCAATACATTCTAGTCTTGTTGTCTTTGTTCTATGCATACAACAAGTGCCGTTTTTTTTTTAATTCGTCAAACGTGTTTTGCGTGTACATTTGGTTGTAAATTTTATAAAGTGAACGTGCAATTAAATTTAGTTTATAATAATTTTTATTTATGGTTAAAATAAATTATTGTTATTTATATTTAAAATTATTATTATTTAAAATTAAAATAAAAAATATATTAAATTAAAGAAAATAATTATGATTTCTCTTTTTTCACTTTATAATATATTATATGTGAAGCTTATTCTACAATTATGTAGAAAAAGCTTATAAATATATTGAGTCAAATAAGGTTTCTATACGCAAGTTAATACAATATTATTTTTGTAAGCTTATTCTACAATTGCAAGAATAAGCTTATAGTAATCACACATAATATTTTCACGAGGGTTCCATTTTGATTTTTCTACAATTTTTACGATAGCCTTTTTCAATATATTCTCAAGTCATTTTCAAGCTTAAGGCTTGTGTTTCTAACCTTATAATATTTTTCTCAAGTCATTTGGTATGTTGGGTATAGACTTTGTGCACAGAAAAAAGTATCACAAAATTTTATGTAATTAAAATATTTGTTAAAATTTAAGTTCGATATCTAATAATTTTTTGTTTGAATTTTTTGTAAATTGTTATTTTCATATAAAAAATTCTTTAAAAATAAAAATTGAAGTTAAAAAATAACTAAAAGTTTTTTGTATTTACAAAGTGCATTGTTGGTGCCTTTTTAAAAAATATTTATTTGTATTTACAAAAATGTTCTATGGAAGATCTTCAATATTACAAACAGAGTTTTGTAAATTTATTTTCTGTGAGGTAAACTTTGCAGATTAAAAAACAAACAAAAAATACAAAAAAAAAGAAACAATTTCACTAACAATTTTACCAACAGTATTTGAAAAATATATAATAAAATGTTTGTTTTTTCGAATTTTATATAAA
The DNA here is from genome assembly GCA_949748255.1 of Eustalomyia histrio. Taxonomy (NCBI): domain Eukaryota; kingdom Metazoa; phylum Arthropoda; class Insecta; order Diptera; family Anthomyiidae; genus Eustalomyia; species Eustalomyia histrio. The sequence goes on along the minus strand of OX456524.1, from coordinate 93,217,339 downwards.
TATTCCATACAAATTTAAGCAGATATAGACTTGCTAAGTAGTTATAGATATCGCTACTTAAAAATTAAGAATGTATAAAAATGCTGCCAAATCTTAGATATTATTATCTTTTCTCTTTTAAATGTAAACAAAAATAATTCTAACAAAAATATTTAAAACTTTTGTACTTTTAATTTGATAAATTATAAAGAACAACAAAAGCTAACACATGAATTATGCGTTTGTAAGTAAAGGTAGAGCGGATCAAACAATATAATTGCTCTATTTTGCGTCCCGCGAAGTCTATATACAAAAACAGCTTCATACAAAGGGAGGCACCAAATATTCAAATTGTATTTGTTTACAAAAAAAAAAAAGAAGAAGTCAGGTAAGTAGTCGTTTTTTTTTGCTAGTAGTTATAGATATACATAGATATAAAATTTGAAAAAAATGAACCTAAATTTATTTGTACCCCATTCATACTGAACCCCAAAATACGTATTTTCGTTATTTTAAAGTTTTGGATTTCAAATTTCTATGAAACAGTTGAAAAACGAAAATACGTATTTTGGAGTTCAGTATGAATGGGGTATTAAATTATTGCCGGAGCAATGAAAACACACTGTAAAAATAAACAGCTTACATTGTTGAATTTTAACTTTAGCAAATTTTTTTCTGTGTATTTCAAAAGTAGCAAATATATATAAATTTTTTTTGCTAAATATGCTAAGCACAGCAAAACAAAACTGTTTAATAAACAAATTTTTTATACCACATTGTTACATTGCGTCTTCTGTTTTAGGCACCATTTTTTTAAAGAGTCTTTAGATTCCTCCCAAATTTAAAAAGTTTCAAGATGCTTTGAAATATCCTAAACAAACACTTTATAAACCGATGCAGTAAACTTAACTTTTTGTTTTTATTAATGAAAGAAATATATTTATTTTGCATTAAACGATTAATCACCAATATTCCGATTAATCAATTATCATAATTTTCTAGAATAATGCCCTAACCGGTTTACCGGCAGGCTCAAATAATTGGAAACACTATAACTTAAATGCAACTAACATTTTGTAGATATAAAAGTTCTTTGCTTTCAACAAAATTTTTTGCTGATTTTAGCAGAGAAAATTAGTTTTTCCAAATAACTAAAATTTAACTCAAATGTACAAAAATTTTGTATATTTAGATCAGCTAACTTATGTTATATAAAAGGAAGCTCAATTTAACACTACAAAGAGTAATTTTATTGTAATTTTATTTTATGTTGATCTTAAACCTCAACCATGAGTAAAATCTGCAAGAAATTAACTCTGGATAGTGTTAAATTAAACATATTTAAGATAAGTTATCCGACCTTTAAAATTTAATTTTTTGTTTTTGTGTTGTTCTTTTCTTACCAATATTAGCAAACAAAAAAGACAAACTTCGAATTTCAGCAGGTTTTCCGCAAGGCACTTTGATACTAATTTTTAGTAGTTTTTCGTGCAGACTTATTTCTATGAGTGTAAATAACAAACTTCTTTCAAAGGTATTTAAATTATGTGCATTCTAAAAGTAGGGAAACAAAGGACATGAATAACATTTTGGTACTAAAGTTTAATGTAACTGATTTTTTAAATTTTTTTGAAAATTGGAATGAGTAATGTGTGAAGTATTGGTAAAAACATACACATAAAAATTAATTTCGTAGTTAACGGAGTCCCTCCCGGTTATGTCTGTGATTTGATTTGGTCCATATTTTAAGTGAGCCATTCTTTAGGCTATCATTTTCCAATTTCGTTTCGAAGATTGATTATAATATTTTTGTTATAATACTTTTATCGATTTATGCAAAAAAAAAAATTCGATTTCTTGAATTGTCTAAATCAGGGTGTCCATAGTAAATATTCAAATAATCGGCATTTTATAATTATAAACAAGAATTGAAATTATTGACAAAATTGTATTTTACCAATTCCTTTGGTTTCTACTCTGCTCACAATATTCAAAATTGTTGTACTTTTGTACTAAAATCCATCATCCCTGCAAGTATTTATCTTTTTTTTTATTTTTTCAGTTCCGTTTAATGCATTCTTGTGTATATTTTTGCTTTAATAGTTGTCTCTTCACGTTAATAAAAGGAAACAGGTGGCGGTGTGGGGGGTTTCTGTTTAAAGAGAGAACGAAAAAGAGCGAGAGATGACAATCTAAGTTGTGCAACAAACAAAATCGTAACAGTCATTATCTTATTGTTTGAATGCAATTATTATGATACGACTAAACTTTTTGTGCTACACTTCCTGATACCATTAAATTTGTATTCGTTAAAATCTGTATTAAGAAAATTAGGAAAATTTTATGATTAATCATAAGAATGATGACAAACGGAAATTGAATCATTTGCATTATGTTGAATTATATCGATAGATATTGCAAAAATAAACAATTGTTTTTGTTTTATTGTTGTTATTAGCAAAATTTTAAATTTTTGTATTGAGTAATAAACTTTTTTTGTTTGATTTTATAAACTTTTTTTTCTTTTTTGTTAAAACAGGGATTTTGACGACCGACCGACCGACGACAACATTTACGACATTAAAACAGCCTGTTTTTTATGACTGGCTGACTGGCTGGTTTTGCTGACAAGAACAATAATAATAACAACGACGAATATGACGACGACGACCACGACAAACCATTCGGATAACATTCGCCACAAAACGTGTGGTTAAAGTTAGTGTGTATCTATATGGGCGAAAATTCTATACATATAGACTGAATATACAAACACACACACACGCACAATTGTAAAATATTTGAATATGCACTATATTGTTGTACATATGCATATGTATGTATGAAAGAATTTTTTGAATTTTAAATTTTTCACTTAAAATTTTCACTTTATTTTTTGCATTTTCACACACCTTTTATTTGATTGAATTTTTAATACGCAACTAATGTACGTTGTCGTATCGTGTTTTCATAACTTTATAGATTAATTTTCTTTATTATTATTTTTTTGCAATAATATTTATTATATTTTCTATATTATTTAAATTTTTCTTCTTTTTACTAAACTATTTTTGCTGTTGTTCTTCAACTACCGTACACGATGATGACAACGTTGACCACGTATCTATGGCAGACATTATGGGAAAACGTACAAATTGATACTGGGCCAAGTATTTCTGGGTTGATTTCGTTCTTGTGCCACTAAATGGATTTAACACACAAAAACTAAAATAATGTTGGTAATATTTGGTACACAATTACAGTAATTATAAATGTTGCTGAAGGTTATATCTATATTTACCAATACCACCAATGATAAAATCTATTTTTTTTAATTTTATGTTTAAAACCGCCAAAACTTTAATCCAGCTTTAAAAAAATCTGGACCATAAGTAGAAAAAAAGAAGTTCGTCATTGATATTAGCATGCTGGAAATATATAGGGCCAATGGTCGCTTCTGTTTTTTCGATTTTAAGGGTAATATTTGTAACGCTGTGGTGTTATTTATTTATATGTTATTGTAAGTTCACATTCTATAAAGTGAAGATTCAAAAAACATGAAAAAAATTCTTTTGGAAACTAGCAAACTAAAACAACATTTACAAATGAAAACTAGCATACAATTATTTGGCATCTCTGCAGAAAACTAATAGACAAGAAACATAGTTGTATTTAACCAGTGACGGTGTTTTATAACTATGTGAGAAATTTACTCACCGAAAAATGCAACTCATTCAAAACTCACACAAAAAATAGTTTGTTAGAACAAAAATTTAAGTACTGGCTAACCACCGTGGAATTAAAATACTGACAGAACAAATATTTGGGACGCTTTATCAAAAATTTAGACCGCTATGCCAGCGTTTGCAAAAAGTGTTTTGCCAGTAATACACTCGGAATATTATGTTGTTTACTGTTTGTAATTGAACAATAATGTAATTTGTTTAGTTAAATATAAAGCAACATACATTTATTTTTCAAAGAAATATTTATTTTAACTTTTCAATACATTTGTTCAAAATGATTTACTCTCATTTACCGATTTTTTTCAGTCTAATTTATTTTATTATTTCTTTAAAATTTAAATAATATGCCCAGAAAACGGAAATTTGTAATTTATTTGTACCTGTTACAGTTATTACAAATTTAAAATTTGTTTGCTGCCTGTTTCAAAAAAAAAAACAAAATATATTAAAAAATTTCAATTTTGGGTTTTACTTAAACTGTTTTTTATATACAAAATTATTTCAATTCGAACTTAAAGAAATTTATAAACACACACACATAAGGCCATTCACAAAAGATGTATTTACGCAATTATAGCAATCCAACTGCAATACAATTTGAGAATAAGCTTATATAAATAGTGTGTTTTAAGCTTTTCTTAATTTCGTTTATTATAATGTTTTTAAAATGTGAATTCACAAGCAGTATTTAACAATGCTTGAGAAAAGATTATTATATATAACTGTTTCTAAAATATGCTTAAAAACAACATACACATATTGAAAAACGCAATATGACGAGTAAAATAGAAATATTTTTCAATACATTCTAGTCTTGTTGTCTTTGTTCTATGCATACAACAAGTGCCGTTTTTTTTTTAATTCGTCAAACGTGTTTTGCGTGTACATTTGGTTGTAAATTTTATAAAGTGAACGTGCAATTAAATTTAGTTTATAATAATTTTTATTTATGGTTAAAATAAATTATTGTTATTTATATTTAAAATTATTATTATTTAAAATTAAAATAAAAAATATATTAAATTAAAGAAAATAATTATGATTTCTCTTTTTTCACTTTATAATATATTATATGTGAAGCTTATTCTACAATTATGTAGAAAAAGCTTATAAATATATTGAGTCAAATAAGGTTTCTATACGCAAGTTAATACAATATTATTTTTGTAAGCTTATTCTACAATTGCAAGAATAAGCTTATAGTAATCACACATAATATTTTCACGAGGGTTCCATTTTGATTTTTCTACAATTTTTACGATAGCCTTTTTCAATATATTCTCAAGTCATTTTCAAGCTTAAGGCTTGTGTTTCTAACCTTATAATATTTTTCTCAAGTCATTTGGTATGTTGGGTATAGACTTTGTGCACAGAAAAAAGTATCACAAAATTTTATGTAATTAAAATATTTGTTAAAATTTAAGTTCGATATCTAATAATTTTTTGTTTGAATTTTTTGTAAATTGTTATTTTCATATAAAAAATTCTTTAAAAATAAAAATTGAAGTTAAAAAATAACTAAAAGTTTTTTGTATTTACAAAGTGCATTGTTGGTGCCTTTTTAAAAAATATTTATTTGTATTTACAAAAATGTTCTATGGAAGATCTTCAATATTACAAACAGAGTTTTGTAAATTTATTTTCTGTGAGGTAAACTTTGCAGATTAAAAAACAAACAAAAAATACAAAAAAAAAGAAACAATTTCACTAACAATTTTACCAACAGTATTTGAAAAATATATAATAAAATGTTTGTTTTTTCGAATTTTATATAAATATTCCATACAAATTTAAGCAGATATAGACTTGCTAAGTAGTTATAGATATCGCTACTTAAAAATTAAGAATGTATAAAAATGCTGCCAAATCTTAGATATTATTATCTTTTCTCTTTTAAATGTAAACAAAAATAATTCTAACAAAAATATTTAAAACTTTTGTACTTTTAATTTGATAAATTATAAAGAACAACAAAAGCTAACACATGAATTATGCGTTTGTAAGTAAAGGTAGAGCGGATCAAACAATATAATTGCTCTATTTTGCGTCCCGCGAAGTCTATATACAAAAACAGCTTCATACAAAGGGAGGCACCAAATATTCAAATTGTATTTGTTTACAAAAAAAAAAAAGAAGAAGTCAGGTAAGTAGTCGTTTTTTTTGCTAGTAGTTATAGATATACATAGATATAAAATTTGAAAAAAATGAACCTAAATTTATTTGTACCCCATTCATACTGAACCCCAAAATACGTATTTTCGTTATTTTAAAGTTTTGGATTTCAAATTTCTATGAAACAGTTGAAAAACGAAAATACGTATTTTGGAGTTCAGTATGAATGGGGTATTAAATTATTGCCGGAGCAATGAAAACACACTGTAAAAATAAACAGCTTACATTGTTGAATTTTAACTTTAGCAAATTTTTTTCTGTGTATTTCAAAAGTAGCAAATATATATAAATTTTTTTTGCTAAATATGCTAAGCACAGCAAAACAAAACTGTTTAATAAACAAATTTTTTATACCACATTGTTACATTGCGTCTTCTGTTTTAGGCACCATTTTTTTAAAGAGTCTTTAGATTCCTCCCAAATTTAAAAAGTTTCAAGATGCTTTGAAATATCCTAAACAAACACTTTATAAACCGATGCAGTAAACTTAACTTTTTGTTTTTATTAATGAAAGAAATATATTTATTTTGCATTAAACGATTAATCACCAATATTCCGATTAATCAATTATCATAATTTTCTAGAATAATGCCCTAACCGGTTTACCGGCAGGCTCAAATAATTGGAAACACTATAACTTAAATGCAACTAACATTTTGTAGATATAAAAGTTCTTTGCTTTCAACAAAATTTTTTGCTGATTTTAGCAGAGAAAATTAGTTTTTCCAAATAACTAAAATTTAACTCAAATGTACAAAAATTTTGTATATTTAGATCAGCTAACTTATGTTATATAAAAGGAAGCTCAATTTAACACTACAAAGAGTAATTTTATTGTAATTTTATTTTATGTTGATCTTAAACCTCAACCATGAGTAAAATCTGCAAGAAATTAACTCTGGATAGTGTTAAATTAAACATATTTAAGATAAGTTATCCGACCTTTAAAATTTTATTTTTTGTTTTTGTGTTGTTCTTTTCTTACCAATATTATCAAACAAAAAAGACAAACTTCGAATTTCAGCAGGTTTTCCGCAAGGCACTTTGATACTAATTTTTAGTAGTTTTTCGTGCAGACTTATTTCTATGAGTGTAAATAACAAACTTCTTTCAAAGTTATTTAAATTATGTGCATTCTAAAAGTAGGGAAACAAAGGACATGAATAACATTTTGGTACTAAAGTTTAATGTAACTGATTTTTTAAATTTTTTTGAAAATTGGAATGAGTAATGTGTGAAGTATTGGTAAAAACATACACATAAAAATTAATTTCGTAGTTAACGGAGTCCCTCCCGGTTATGTCTGTGATTTGATTTGGTCCATATTTTAAGTGAGCCATTCTTTAGGCTATCATTTTCCAATTTCGTTTCGAAGATTGATTATAATATTTTTGTTATAATACTTTTATCGATTTATGCAAAAAAAAAAATTCGATTTCTTGAATTGTCTAAATCAGGGTGTCCATAGTAAATATTCAAATAATCGGCATTTTATAATTATAAACAAGAATTGAAATTATTGACAAAATTGTATTTTACCAATTCCTTTGGTTTCTACTCTGCTCACAATATTCAAAATTGTTGTACTTTTGTACTAAAATCCATCATCCCTGCAAGTATTTATCTTTTTTTTATTTTTTCAGTTCCGTTTAATGCATTCTTGTGTATATTTTTGCTTTAATAGTTGTCTCTTCACGTTAATAAAAGGAAACAGGTGGCGGTGTGGGGGGTTTCTGTTTAAAGAGAGAACGAAAAAGAGCGAGAGATGACATTCTAAGTTGTGCAACAAACAAAATCGTAACAGTCATTATCTTATTGTTTGAATGCAATTATTATGATACGACTAAACTTTTTGTGCTACACTTCCTGATACCATTAAATTTGTATTCGTTAAAATCTGTATTAAGAAAATTAGGAAAATTTTATGATTAATCATAAGAATGATGACAAACGGAAATTGAATCATTTGCATTATGTTGAATTATATCGATAGATATTGCAAAAATAAACAATTGTTTTTGTTTTATTGTTGTTATTAGCAAAATTTTAAATTTTTGTATTGAGTAATAAACTTTTTTTGTTTGATTTTATAAACTTTTTTTTCTTTTTTGTTAAAACAGGGATTTTGACGACCGACCGACCGACGACAACATTTACGACATTAAAACAGCCTGTTTTTTATGACTGGCTGACTGGCTGGTTTTGCTGACAAGAACAATAATAATAACAACGACGAATATGACGACGACGACCACGACAAACCATTCGGATAACATTCGCCACAAAACGTGTGGTTAAAGTTAGTGTGTATCTATATGGGCGAAAATTCTATACATATAGACTGAATATACAAACACACACACACGCACAATTGTAAAATATTTGAATATGCACTATATTGTTGTACATATGCATATGTATGTATGAAAGAATTTTTTGAATTTTAAATTTTTCACTTAAAATTTTCACTTTATTTTTTGCATTTTCACACACCTTTTATTTGATTGAATTTTTAATACGCAACTAATGTACGTTGTCGTATCGTGTTTTCATAACTTTATAGATTAATTTTCTTTATTATTTTTTTTTTTTTGCAATAATATTTATTATATTTTCTATATTATTTAAATTTTTCTTCTTTTTACTAAACTATTTTTGCTGTTGTTCTTCAACTACCGTACACGATGATGACAACGTTGACCACGTATCTATGGCAGACATTATGGGAAAACGTACAAATTGATACTGGGCCAAGTATTTCTGGGTTGATTTCGTTCTTGTGCCACTAAATGGATTTAACACACAAAAACTACAGAAAGAAAAATCATTTCATCGTGTTTTTCTCGCTCTCATCATCATTAACTTTATGGTGAAAACTTTGTTTTCACTCTCCTAACAATTCTCCCTATAAAATACTTTTGAAAATAATCAAGTTGAGTATGGTAAGCATTAAAAAGTACGTAGTTGTGGTGATGATGATGTTGCCCCATCGAACGAATTGTGTTTTGTTTCTTCCTCTTTATAAACAAACCAGAATGATGGTGCGATTGAGAATAGTGCGTAAAAGCTTAACTAATGTAGAACAGGTTAAGGTAACCACGGTGGTAGTAGCGTAGAAGTAGTTGTAGTAGTGCCAGTGGCAGTAGTAAGTACAACAGCAGACTTGGGGTGGCATTGTAAGGGTTGTTATTGTATTTATATGTATTGTTGTACAAAGATATGCAACTGTGTAATCGACTTTATAGAAATGTTTTCGTGTGTATCCGAGTGTAGTTGCGTGTGTTTATGTGTGTGCACATGTGTTTGTTGCACAAATATCTATAGTTAAAATACAGGGGGAAATGTGGTAATACTTTGGTCCTTTTTTTAACTTTTTTTTTTGTTAATTAGCAACAAAATCTTTCTCTTGTGACAAACGTATTTTTTGTTAACGGAAAATAAATTATGTTGACACAATCAAATTACTTTATTCTATATGAAAATCTAAACATTAAAATACTAAAATATAAAACTATTTTTTTCTTCAGTTCGCCAAGGGCATCATAGCAGACACTAACCGTATGAAACGATTGCCAATGTATATTAAATATTATCTTATTAAATATCTTACGAACAAAAACCAATCGATATCTAGGTATCTATTGCTTGAAATTACGGACATTTGTCCACGAAAAACGCTACCATTGTCAGAAGTCCACTAAATGTGCAATCACCATCTTGCATTTTCATTTCGTTTATTAAGTCAATGGAATGTACAAAATTCCATACAGGCTAGATGCAAAATATTGTTATGGAAATTCTATTCATCAATTTCTATTTACTGGTAGAAACATAAATTCCCTTACGCCAGCCCTAAAATGCAAATCAATTGCCATAAATGGCACCTCTTCACCCCAACTACTGTTGCATTAGAGTCTTTTCGGGCAACTTCGAAATATAAAAATAATAAAACACACTCGACATTTCCGTTTTACAGCATTGCCACATAAACTTTCGGACATTTTTACCACTTTGTAGTTATTCTTACCACACATATAAATACGAGTACTCTGAAGTATGCTTGCAGTTTGAAATATAACGTTGATACGACAATAACTAAGCAAAATCACATTGGGGACTAGTCGGGTTAACAGTGTTTTTTAATAAAAGTGCAATTGCAATAATTGTAGAGTTTCATTAAGTTTGTGTAGATTATAAAGCTTGTGCAACAATGTCAACAAATACAAAATATCTGCTGTTGCAAATTTAATTAACTAAGGTTAAATTTAAAGAACAAAGTTAATAATTAATAATAATGCAACCTGTAATAGTTTTGTTAAAAGAGGGTACTGATACGTCCCAGGGCAAACCTCAGTTGATTTCCAACATCAATGCCTGCCAATCAATTGTGGATGCTGTGCGTACCACATTGGGTCCTCGTGGCATGGACAAATTAAATTAATTGTTGACTCCAAGGACCATTTTCAATGATGCTGCCACCATAATGAAACTTTTGGATATTGTACATACAACCGCCAAGACTTTGGTCGGTATGGCTAAGTCACAAGATGCTGAGGTTGGTGACGGTACCACCTCTGTTGTTTCGATGGCCAGTGAAATCCTTAAGCAAATAAAACCTTTTGTTGAAGAAGGTGTTCATCCTCGTATTGTCATTAAGGCCATCCTCAAATCCCTGCAATTTTCATGGATAAAGTCAATAAGATGGCCGTTCGTATTGAAAAATAATCAAAGGAAGAACAAAGAATTTTATTGGTTAAATGTGCCGCCACCGCCATGTCTTCCAAATAGATTCACAAACAGAAAAAAAATGTCTACAATATTGTTGCCGTCAACGATGATTGGCAGTAAGAAAACCAGTGGTGGTTCTTTGGAAGAGTCTCAATTGGTATCAAGTGTTGCCTTTAGGAAAACTTTTTCATATGCTGGTTTTGAAATGGCTCCAAAGAACTATAATAGTTGCAAGATCGTTCTCCTTAATATTGGATTGGAATTAAAGGCTGAACGAGATAGTGCGAAAATTAGCACTTACAATAAAAAAATGTTCTAGTGGGAGTTAGTGGAATATAATAATATAATAATTTAAAAGAATACCAGATACCGAATGGCTTATACTTTGCAATAAATTGGCAAAAAAAACATGCATCTGGTACCAACGTTGTCTAACTGCCATGCTACATCGCGGTCGTATTTATATGTGTGGGGATATATAACTAGAATGTGGCAGCATTATCCGGAATGCATGTACCGGAAATGACCAGAATCTCCTTTGAAGTTTGACAGAAGAACACTTATGCAACACTAGGCGTGGTGAAGATTTGCCATTGATGGCAACTGTTCTACGTGAATATAGGAACTTGTGTATTCTACGAGTAAATGGAAATTGATGAATCGAATTCCCGTAACGCTGCCGCCCACTTAAGTCTGTTCGTCTGAACAGGCGTAGTTTTCCCTTTCCCCAGTCAGCTAAAGCACAACCTTCATCTTAGACCTTCGGCTCTGATATTTCTGTTTTCTATAGACCATATCATTTAACCTTTTAATCACCCTGTAAGGTCCGTCCCAATGCGATTGTAGTTTGGGAGATAATATTTTCTTTCATAGCTGGCTAAATAGCAGAACCAGCTGACCCTAATTAAATCAATCAGAATTTGCTGCTCGCCTTCATCTTATTCATCCGGAAAAAGTTGTCGTGTTCACTGTCTGTTGCGGCGGGCCTCACACCAATTTCTAAATCGCCGGGCAATTTGAATTCCGTTCCCAATCCTTCTGATGTGTACTGACCACTTTCCTTTCTTCTCTAGAGTGCGATTGAATATCTCCACCATGCCGTCAGATTGCAGATGCAGCGGCGTAGCTCTGTTTTTTTTTATTATTCCATAAAACTTGCACATTTCCTTGAAGATGGCATACTCAAAACTTCGTCCCTGGTCACCGTAGCGGCACACCCGTTGTTTACAAATGCGCTTATTTCCGTTTTGGCTTCCTGGTTCGTATATGCCATATGTCAAGCCATTTGCTGGGGCTGATAATGCAAATGGGGCACCATTTGAAGTTGTCCACGACTTCTCCTAACTGGCCCTTCGGCTGCGATGCATCGCGCGCAGTTTGCTATCCAATCCCCTACTGCTTGCTGTCAGCCGACCCAGTAAAACCGTTGTTTTAACTTCTCTATGGTTTTTGTGACACCATGATGACCACCACTCCTTGAATAGCTCGTTTATTCTAGATGACGGCACCACAACTAAATTGCCGTTGGCGATTTTCTATGTACGGTATAAGCAATCATTTAACACCTGTGGGATAGTCCACTAGATCCAATATGCCTGGGTCAGTGGACTTTCGGCTGATATTTGCTCACGGGTAGGCCTCCTATGTTCTTCTTTTCCTGATATAATTTCCGACAATGTAGAGTTATCCCGGCTTCACTCGAATCAATATGCGTTTGTCGAATGTCCACGATACAATCTTTCCCTCAGCCCTTGAACAATGCATGCCCTGCTTCCTACCCTTCATGCGCTCAATAGTAACGGCTTTCTTACTTGATCCCTGCGTTTATATCCAACATAAAGCGGTATTTCGACATTCTGCCAAATCATAACTATTTTATGGGGCATATGCAGATTAATGCTGTGACTTATCATGAAATCTCCAACAATGATTACTTCGTAATCGTTAGTTTCACATTCACCTTATAATAGACATAACCAGTCTTCACAGTAGCTCTGTGCAGTCTCACCCCTAAACTAAATCAGGCCTGATGACGGACTGTGATGCTCTGTGTCAATAGTACAAATGTGCTTTCGTCCGTTGATATATCCGTACACACTTGTTGATATATCCGTACAGATTGCTTTTTTCCTACCGTATTACTGATATGGAGATTGTAGGACCCTCAGTTGTGGAAGCTAGCTCGTGTCCCGAAGTGCTATCTCTTTTCGACGTTACGCACCTTATATATTTGTCGCATATAAATTAGGTTCGCAGTCTCTTGTGCCAGAGCGAATGAGAGTTTCTGAAGAAAAACTATTTTTGTGTAGCCAAACACCGCATATCTCACAGCAGAATCATGAATTTCATTCACAAATGCTTCAATTTTTAATTGATCTAAAAATGGATTATTTTGGCCTGGATAAGTCAGCTTTTGCTTTCTGCGGGGTGCCTCTTAGTTCCATTCGGTAAATTTCTTTTTTTGTGTTTGCTACCATACTTTCGTTGCAGTGGCACCATTATGTCATTATAATTATTTCTGCAGGAGATAGGCACACTTTCCAGAATTTCTGCTTAAGGTTAAAATCAATTCTGCAGCTTTTTCTTTGTTGTTTCACACATTTTTGGAGGCAACAAACTTATATATATTTAATGGCATGCTGCCTCTTGACTATGAAGATTATCCATTTTAGATCTTGTAGTTTCTTATCAACGTCATACTCTACGTTAAGTCGGACACTCTCTTTGGAACCTCAGAAATTTTCTTATCATTAGCTCTAGAAGTTCCTTGAAGCTGTTACACTTTTTATTGTATTTTTATTAAAATTTATTAGAATAATAATTGTTGTTTTTTGCTTTGAAGTACAAATTAGAATGAAAAGAGTTGAAATATAAAAATGAATTTTGACAAAATTAAAAATAAATTTTGGAATTTATTGTTGTACAGTAGAATACTGTCGCCACAAAGCTTTTCTTTCATCTGCGTTAGCAAGTTTTCGTTTTTTCCATCTTACACTCAGAAAAAAAGTCAGTAGAACATTTTGTAAACGGTTTTCAATCCCACTGTATTATTTTTGTACTGATTTTTAGTAACAAAAAGTATTATTTAGTATTTACAAATTACAGAATTTTTACAGAATATTTAAAAATTTTTGTTGCCATCTTTATGAATTTTTGAAAACCGATTTGCTAAAAAATTTACTAATTTGTAAAAAGTGGATACTGAAGGAAATGTTATCTTTATATATATAATTCTCCTGTACGTGTGTTAGTGACTGCACTCCTCCTTAACGGCTGGGCCGATTTCGATGAAATTTGTTGTGTCTGTTTTATTTGATCCCTGAATGGTTTAGATTCACAATTGACCTATATGGGTACAATGGGCGTGGCACCTCCCATACGAAGTAAAAATGTATTTTTGTATATCTGGAGTACTGTTACAGTGGGAGTCTTCAAACTTTGTGTGAGCTTTTTTTATAATAATACTCATAATCTCCCAAAAAAATGAGTGCCATCCAAGCAATGGGCGTGGCACCTCCCATACGAAGAAAACATTCATTATTGCATATCTGGGGTACTATTAAAGTGGGAGTCTTCAAACTTTGTGTGAGCTTCTTTGATAATAATATTCATAATCTTCCAAAAAATATGGGGGATCCAAGCAATGGGCGTGGCACCTCCCATACGAAGTACAAATTTATTATTGCATATCTGGGGTACTATTATTGTGAGAATATTCAAACTTTGTGCGAGCTACCTAGATAATAATGTAATCCTATTCCTAGGCAGAACAACGTTTGCCGGGTCAGCTAGTTTCTTATATATTAACTTATACACTTAAACTTAAATTGCTTTTAAATGTTAAATAGGCTGAAAAAAAGAAATCGGAAGTGAAGATACTTTTCACAACCGACTCATGTCCAATATTATGACATCCAGATTTTTAGAACTAAAAACTTTTTTAGTTCTAAAAATCAGCCCTAAAAATAATTAAAACTTGACCTTAAAATCCAAAAAGTTCACCAAAAATACAATATGTTTCAAAACAAAATGATAAATTCGTTTATGTTTAACTATTTTTTAAGCCTTTGATTTTTTTTTTAATTTTGTCTAAAATATTATTTGAATAAAATAAATAAGACAATAAGTAGCTTTAAAGTGTAGCAAGTGTATCCATTAATAATTGAGTTAATTTGTGCATTTTAATAATTTTTTTGTAAATTAAAATTTTGCTATATTTCACAATTCATTGAATTTACAGCAATTTATTATAATTTAGCGCTTAATAATTTAGTATACTAATTTGATTGTACTAATATTCACAATATTTAGTAATTTTTTTTGCTGATTTTAGCAAAACCGATTTCAAATTCCAATTTACAAAAAAAATTATTAAAATTTAGTAGCTGTTACAAATCTTTTCTACTAATTTCATTGTACTACATGTCAGCAAACATGTGTTGCTACGATTTTCAGTTGCTATTAGAAACTTAATTTAGTGAGTGTAGTTAACAGTTTCTCGTTGTCTGTTCTAGAAACTTCCAACAGCTTCTGGTTTGCCGCTCAAGACGTTTCCTTAAGTTTAGCTAACAATCTCGAAGCTTCATTTTCATTAAATTATTAACAATTGGAATGGGTATATCAATTATAAGGATAATAAGGAGTTTTTTGTCAAACAGAACCTTCAAAGTACATATTGGAAATATAACCTCACAAGGCCCTCAAGGCTCGTGTCTGTCACACATTTTATACAACATATTCACCTACGACTACCCAGCTTTGCAGAAGATATCATAAATAACTTAGAGGCATCAGCTAAGATTGTAGTTGACTATTTTAAGAAATGGAAGATCATGATAAATCCTACTAAAACACAATCCATATTCTTTTCGAGAAGAAGAAGAGATCAATTTCTTCCACAAACCAATGTAATGACTGATAACGTAAATGTATCTTGGGAAAATAAGTTTAAATATCTTGGATAAGAAACTACATAGCTTGGATAAGAGCACATAGCATAAATCATTCATAAAATCAATATAACAACTAGAATTATGTACCCACTAATTAATAGAAAATCTGAATTATCTACTGATAATAAGCTTTTAATATTGAAAACTATTTTCCAGACCATTATGTTCCACGCTTCATCTGTGTGGTCGAGCGCATCTGTATGTCATTTAAAAAAATTACAAATTTGCCAGAATAAGATTCTCAAACTAATATTTAATTTACCAACCCATTTTTCGACATCAATGCTGCATTCTATGTCTAATATAGGACTTGTTAAAGAAAGACTTCATATGTTAGCACAATCCTTTATGAACCGTTGACGATGCTCACAACAACGCACAATGTTTTTGATAAAGTTTTTCCCGTCTTATATAATTATATTTTTGAATACACATGTAACATAAGTTTAAATTTAAATGTTTAAAGTAAAAAAAGGGTCATTTCATGTCAAACCGCACAGAAAACTCTCATTTTCAGATTTGTCATCTCCAATTTTAATGAAATTCGCCACAAATATTGTAAATGGGTAGTGTTTATTAAATCATTAACCTTTCGGTCCCAAACCCTTTCGGTTTTCGAAATATGACGTCATGAAAATTGGCAAAAACGTCAAAATATCGAAAAAGTGTCCATACAAAGTCGCCCATAGCTCAAAAGAACCAATGCAAGTTTTGCTGGGTACTTATATGATGGAATTATAAATAATTGCTTAATTGATCGAATCAGACCACAGTGGCCGTTTAAACGGAAGGTAATTTGTTTGATCCTAATATACCAAAATTTAACCACCTAGTTTTCAATTAAAACTATTTAAATGTGTTTCGCTTATTACTATTGTGAAAACATTAAAATATTACGATTTCAAATTTAAAAAAAATTTCAGAGTTTAAAATACAAATAATGCTTAAAACTCGCGTTAACTATTGATTAAAAGAAAATGTCAAAAAGTTGCATACAAAACATCTTATAAAAATGTTATTTTTCATAAAAAATTGCAAATGTTTAAATTTTTCACCATATTGATAACGAATTCTTAACAAAACCTGGGTTTTAAAGAATTTAATTTCAACCGTAACCGCACGATTTTTGCATACGGTTACGAGTAAAACTGAAATGCAAACTCTAGTTTAATATATATTTTTACTTATTTTTGGACATATTTTCATTTTTATGCCCTCCACCATATATGGTGCGGGTATATATCAGTTCCGTCATTCCGTTTATAACATGTCGAAATTTAGGTCTAAGACCCCAAAAAGTATATATATTCGTGAGGCTTATGCAATTTTAAGTCGATTTAGCGATGTCCGTCTGTCTGATGAAATGGCGATCACGACGTGAATATGCAAGCGAGGGTGCCTATTTTTACCAGTTTATTGGCCATCCTCCCGAAAAGTTTGCTATTGAAAATGAGCAAAATCGGTCTAGCGGTTCAAAAGTTATGAGTGAAAATGTGAAGGTACCTCTAAATTTTCCATACAAATTGGTGTATTTTAGTTCATAATATATTTTTTTCATATTTTTTCACCAGTCGCTTTGAAATAAATAATATTATTTACCACTAAAATTTTTTTTACCACAAAAAATTTTTTTCACATCAAAAAATATTTTTACCTCAAAATTTTTTTCAATCAAAAAATTTGTTTTCGTATCCATAAAAGTTTTTCACATCAAAAAAATTTTTTCATCTCAATAATTTTACTTCAAAAGTTTTTTACATTATTTCTTAGCAAAACCATGGTATCAACTGCTTACCAGCCTATTTACTCTCTAAATTACTTTTGTTTACGATGAGCCCAAAAGTAATGGGTACTCATTATTTTTTGGCTGTTCGTAAGCGAGAGGGTAACGACCACCCATTACTTTGTGTTTTTTGTAAGTGAGAAGGTAATGACCACTCATTACATTTGGGCTCATCGCGAACAAAAGTAATTAAGAGAGTAATAGGTAAATATATATATATATATATATATATATATATATATATATATATATATATATATATATATATATATGTTTTTTGTAAGCGAGGAGATAATGACCACTCATTACTTTTGGGACATTGGTAATAAAAGTAATTAAGCGAGTAAATAGCCTCGTAAGTATTTAATGCCATGTTTTTGTTGGGTATAACGGGACATTGAGTAATCGGACCTTATTTGTTAAATTACTTTTTTCGAAATTCTTACAAATTTAAAATTTTTAATTTTTTGTATTGATAACTTCGATTTTAGGAATTTAATATCTGGTAAATTGTAAGTTAAAAATTGACACAATTCACTAAAATCTGATAACTTGTTTCAAAATAACTAAGGTTTAGTATTAAACCATAGATTTAAACAATGATTAAAAGACTATAACTTCCATTAATTTAAAAAGTTTCAGTACTAGTCATTAAATAACTTCAAGTTATTCAAAAACAGCCAGTCATTGTTTTAAGAACTTTTTGTTTTCTTTATATGTTTTAACTTGAACCACAAAAATAAACATTATGCTGCCTAAACAGTTAAAGCATCAAGTAAATTTTTCTGCTTCCGCAATAGATAAGCTTTTCAATTATCTGCTGGTAGCTTAAAAATCAAAACTTGCAGCCTAAAAAACAATCAAAAAACTGTCAGCCAAAAACAAAAAAACGATCATTAGCTGGGCAATAAAAAAGCTTTTCAATTTATGTGCTGGCAGGATAAAAAACAATAACTACCAGTGTGTTTTTTTTTTTTTTTTGTGGGAAACTGTTAATATGTATATGTAAAGCAGGGCAGAATTATATAAAAGGCTGGGGGTCAGTGATGTTAATATATTTAGTTAAAGATTAAAATAATTCATGGGGCATCTACAAAAAAAATCTTGTTGTAAAAATTAATTGAAGTTATTAAAAGAAACATATATTATAATATTCCATTATAAATTTATTTCCATTTAATATTCAAACGATTTAAATCAAATATATAAATTTTATAACATAAATTTATTTAGCATTTTTTTATATTTTATTTTTTTTTTAATTTTTATATTTGACGAACTTAAATAATATATGTATTTAATATTTCATGATTTATCTTCTGTACAAATATTGAGCTCTTATATAATATCATCAAAAAATTCTGAATTCAGCTTTACAAGAGTAAAAATCAATACTTAGAACAATATAATTTTTTCGAATTGATTTTCGGAGTAACCCCTCAGTGTTGTCAATTATTTTTTTTTATAATTCTCCATACATTGCCCAAAAAACCCTGCACCAAAAAAACCCCCCTAAAAAATATTTTTTCTAAAACTAAAAACTATTACAAATTTGGTAAACGTTTAACTCTGTATATTTTTTTGGGGTGGGCGATGTTGAATAAGTGAGTAACGTTGTTCCTCGTTGTTCCAGTTCAGTTTTTCGTTTTCAAAAAAAAAAACTTTTATTATGCTACTGCTGTTGAAATTTGATCTCTGGTTATAAATCTCAAATTTATTTTTAAATATCTATGGTTAATGTTTAACCTTGCTTGTTTCTAAAATAAGTTACCTGTCATAGATTTGAAAAGTGTTAGTTTTATTCAAAATCACATTTTTGAAGTTGTGAAAAAGAACTGCTTTGGAAGAAAAAAATCAGTACTAAATGATACTTTGGAATCAATGAAAAATTGATTCTTTAAGAATCCCTGGACCTGTAATTTCAAAATCTCTAGATCTGACCCATCCGGACTTGTTTTTGTGGGGTTATTTAAAAAGCAAAATTTACGGCAACATGCCTCATCAAACAGGGCACATTTTGCCGTGGCCAATAGAGGCGGCCATTTGTTTGATGTTGTATTCAAAAAGTAGCCCAAATGAATTGAAAAAGAGCAAATAAAATAAAAAACAATAAAAATATCGAAATTGGTTGCTTTTTTTATGTTATTCAATACTGTATTTTTAAGAATTTCTTATTTAATAGTGTTTGACGACAACTCATTTTTATTCAGAAAATTTTATAATTTCTCGACAGTGTCGAATAAAAAAATAATACACCAGCTTTATCGCAATGTAGTAAGGCACTGTCCACAATAAGTTTATCTATTAAAGTCTTAATGGTTTACTTTCACTGAACATGTATGGCAACACTTTCTAAGCTCTCAGATTCCTCCTAAAAAGTCTGACTCTTTAAAAAGTCTCAGATTGCTTTAAATTATCCGGAACAAAAAATATATTACCAATGCAGTAGACTTAACTTGATATTTCTCAAAAAAGAAGCACTCTGATATACATTTATTTTACATTAAACGATTAATCGCCAATTTTTTTCGATTAATCGACCCTAATAACCGATTAATCAATTTTCATAATTTTTCGAATAATATCCTAATAGTTTAACCGGCAGGGTCGAATGCGGGCTGCCGCAACCTGTCCCTTGTTCATCGATAACGAAAACAAATCTTCGATCGGTATTTCCTAAAAATAATAAAATTCCATAACTATTATGAATAGTTATAGCATAAAATTAAATAAAAACTGTTTGCAGATGATTCCGGCCGAATAATTTTTTGCTTTGGTTGATTTAAAGTTATTTGTTTGTCGGTGCAATTTTTGTCAAATGGAAGAAAGGCTGAGGTGCTTAAAATCATGAACATTTTAATTACTCAAAACACAAAATTGGGTCACACGAGTTGTTTCACAGAGTTTTCACATGATAATTAATATGTCGAGGCCAAGCTATTAATTCAACTGAATACTGATTTCATGGGTGTTGGGTGGGGATAAAAGATACATTAGCATCATCATTCAAGTTAGTATGTTTATATGTATGTGTGCTTATTTCAATGCAACAAACTGACTTTACACATAAACTGAGCAAAATTTAATTAAACCCATAATATTTTCTTTTATTAAATTCCACTTATGGCTAATTCGACTGAATAACGAATCTATTTTCAAAACGGAACCATCAAAAGTACCCGAAATATTAGAATTATTGTAAAATAATTAAAATACCAGAAAAATTGCAAAAAAAAAGTTCCATATTAGCCTTAAAAACAAACATAAAATAGAGGCCTTAGCTCCTAGTCAAAGACGTCCGAGATTAATAGATGACCACACTTGTCGGCATCTAGCAAATCTAGTTACCGCAGACAATGCTGTGACGCCAAACGAAGCTCTTAAAATTCAGAATATTAACGCCAGAGAGTGGGCAGCTTGTCGAAGCTTAAAGAGGTAAGACTGAAGGCAGCAGGGACAAAAAAAAATATTTTTTTTTTTTGAAGTATAAAAACTTCCCAAGGAATTTGCTCAAATTTCGAAAGTTGGACACTATCAGACTGGAGCCAGATAGTGTAAGAACACTACTTTTTGATTTTGAGAAATAAAGAAAAAAATATATATATTTAGGTTATATGGTCAGACAAAACCAAAATAAATCGTTTTGAGACCGATAGTCGGTCGTGGTACTGGACTTAAGACCACAAAGTAACCAGATTACCTAAGCTATGAAACATGGTGTCTGTTTAATTCAAAACTGTTAAATTTATTATTTTAAAAGGCGGTATCACTTTGGTAACGACTGGCCCACTTTGGGTTAATCTTTAGTTTGAGTTTTCTTTTCGGCTCTAGTAATTACACCAAATCTAACTCATAGAACCGCTAACGGTTTATTAGGCATTGTCTGTCACCTTCTCTTTTTCTGCTAGTTTTTGTACTAGCTGTATTTTTTCTGTATCGGTTTGGCTTTACATACTGCACAACGTGCTACATACTCCAGCTACACTTTATAAAAGGTAACCGTATATTTAATAAAGGATTGAGAATTTTTCTCATTATTAACAATCAAACTGTTTTTGTCTTTTTATTTTCTTTCCCGCATCTACGGCAAACAGTGTCGGTTCTATTATGGCCATTAATAAAAATTGATGGCATTATGAAAAAAGAACAATACCTAGCAATTTTGTAGAACAACAACAAACGGGTCTTTTTCCTGAAAACGTCGTTTTTAAGCAAGACAAAGACCCTAAACATTCGGCGAAAAATCGTTAAAGAATGGTTGAATAAACAAAAATTTACCACCCTAAAATAACCAGCACAGTCACCGGATATGAACTCAATCGAAAATTTTTGGAGTAACATCAAATCTAAGCTGAAAAAATATCCTGAACCGCCAAAAGGCGTTAACGAGCTATTGATTCTGATGAAGGATATTTTGTAGTCTATTCCCAATGAAATGGTGGCAAATTTTTAGATTATATGCTAAATCGAATAGAGCAGTTTAAGAAAGCTAAAGAATTTTGGACAAAATATTAAATATTCAGAAAAAACATCACTTCTTTGCTGAAAATTGCAGGGTGTAAAAATGTTACATTTTACCTTTTTTCTTAATTTATAATTTTTAAATTAATTGTTAATAATATAATTAATCAAATCTATGTAATTTTAAATAAATTGTGTTTAAAAAGGTTTGGATTTTCTTTTGAATATGATATGCTCGTCAATGTAAGTGTCCTTACAGAATCGGCTCCAACTTCTAAACTAAACAAGTTTTTGGATGTATTTAAAATTTAAAAATTGTATGTCGATATTTACACAATGGTTCGAGTTTTCATCCAATTTTAATATTGAAGTTTGTTAGTACTAAAAATATTCCTAGCAACAATTGAACAATTCCTGGTAATGGTAATCTTCCAAAATAAAAAAATAATGGCATTTTTTTTGAAATGATGAAAAAGTTATAAAACATGTTTCACAAAATTATGTGAAAAGTTGGATCATAGTTATAAAAAGTTTATACATATAAAGAAGAATTATGATGAAGGATTAATTAATGGGGTGATTTTTTTATTTTTTTATATTTAATTAAAATTCTATATTTAAAGAAAGCTTTATATAATTTCGTCCAATCTAATTGTTTCATATATATGATGAAGCACTGGCATAATGTTTGCAGGAAATAACTTGCCTACGTTGGCAAAACCAAAAAAGATTAGTATTTATTAAAAAAAAAACTCCTTCCGCAATCAAAACAAATTAATAAAATGCAAAAAATTAAAAAGAAAACAAAAAATGTATGTCGGTAACCGGACTCGAACTTGAAACTTTCTGTTTACAAAACATTTTTTGCAATTTTAGACTTAGTAGTAAAGGAAAAACTTAGCAAATACAGGCAAAAAACGTTTTGCAAAAAAAACGATTTGTGGGGCAAAAACTGTCATCTGATTTTCTTTTGTTTGAAATTAAAACTTATTTCGTTTTTAGGTGATTGTGTTTATTTGCACTTAAAAATTTTGTTTCAAATAATTGTGAAAAATCATTTCCGATAAATGGCCGACGTCGGCGTTGATGCAAATTTTGCATAACTGTGCCCAGCATTCACGTTGTCAATTTTATAATATTGTTCTTTTATTCCTACAAGGTTCTGGGCTTGTTCGCGTACACGAACGGCTTCAAATATCTCCAGAGGTAGAAGCTCGGGACAGTCAAATCGGGAGATCTGGCTGGCCAAGCCAAATCACAAAAACGCGAGATTATATGCGCTGCGAAGGCGTCCTTCAAAATACACATTGTTGCGCGTGCAGTATAACAGTATTCAGTCAGACAAGATCCAAATTGTCAACTTCCCGTAAGAAAAAATCGGTCGCCGTTTACTGTAGTATCATTGCGAACGGCTCCTTCGCAAAAAAGGTCCCACCACCTTTTCCGACGTAACTGCACACCACACGCTGAATTTGAGAGGGTGTAATGGTAATGCTTCATAAATTATGTGTGGATTTTCCGTACCCCCAGAACCGTGAATTTTAATTATTGACGTGGACAATGAGATCATGATCAATTTTAATGCATATCATCCATTTAGTGGTTGAGTTCCAAAATCTTACGGCTTAGCCGTATAGCGATTTTTTGTTATTCACTATAAGTTTCGCGCGTGTCTACTTCACGAATGTCAAAACCACACTGACGTACGATGCCATTTACAAAATTGGCATCACTTTCCAATAGGATGATACTTATTGACCCACCTAGTATTTAATTGAATTGCTTAATGAAATAACTCCAGATTTAAACTTTTCAGAAATAGCCAACCTTTTTCCTCTAGAATTGTTAATTTCTAAGAAGATATAGTAAATGTGTTCAAAAGTGATTTGTAGATAAGGGTAGGGGCGACAATAAAGCAATGTCTCCATCTGGCCCTAGTCGCCCCTTAAGGTTGTCAAATTTTGTCAGTAGGGCCAAAGAGGGGTCTAGAGAGCCAAACCTACTATTACATCCCGCATCACGAAAATTCAACACCTTTTGGCCGAAAATACATAGTTGTCAAAGGGTCAAGCTAAATCAAACTTAAAATCCATTAAAATAAATTTTGTTGTAATCATATGAAGTTGGTTAAATGCTTTTATATGGAATAAAACAATACCATTATCCCGATACAACATTAATAATATTAAGTGTTATAATACGAACTACACAGATATACTCGAAACAACACAGCCATCGCCACACCCGTTGTTACAATTAGAATGTATTTTTATATGGGAACGATGCCAAAAAAGTAATGTAAACTATAGAGAAAAAAGCAAAAAAAAATAAACAACACTGTTCCCCGGGACGGACACTAAACAACATAGAGGAGCATTGTTTATACACACATAAAAACAACAACAAAAATTATCTTGTATGATGATGAAGAATGTGATGTCGTCGATATGTGATAAATCATTCCCACAATATACGGCTCAAAAAAGAAAATCAAGCCATAAAATGTAACAGAAAATTTTGAGCCAAAAATCAGTTTACTAAACTTCAACGTCCTGATATTTAGCAAAATAGTATATATATATATATATATATATATATATATATATATATATATATATATATATATATATATACATATATATATTCATTATGCATACTATGAAGACATCTGTATATACAGCCAAAAAAGTATATAGAAGATTAATGTAAAGTTTGAGGTCAGTCTCCAAAGAATCAAAATGTCTTCATAGTAACCTGTGAAACGAAAAACCGTCCCCGCAACATGCGCTGTGCACATATATGAAGACATTTTGATTCTTTGGAGACTGACCTCAAACTTTACATTAATCTACTATATACACTGAAGACATTTGACTGGTTACAGCGCATATTATAGGGATTTTTTGGGTGTATATACAGATGTCTTCAAAGTATGGGAAATGAATATATATATATATATATATATATATATATATATATATATATATATATATATATATATGTGCACAGTGCATGTTGCGGTGACGGTTTTTCGTTCCACAAGTTACTATGAAGACATTTTGTTACTTGGAGACCGTCCTCAAACTTTTTATTAATCTACTGTATAAACTGAAGACATTTTACTGGATACAGCTCATATTATAGGGACTTTTTTGGCTGTATATACAGATGTCTTCAAAGTATGAGCAATACATATATATATATATATATATATCAGCACATGTCTGCTGCCGTGTAGTACATAGAACAATTTAATTAGTAGAAAAGAATTAGTAGTCGCTACTAAATGTTACTTAACTTTTTGTAAAGTGGAATTTAAAATCAGTTTGCTAAAATCAGCAAAAAAAACTTACTAAATATTATTAGTATTAGTACAATCAAATTAGTATAGTTAAACAATTGGTAAGACCTACCAAATTTTAGTAAGTTGCTGTAAACTTAATTAATTGTAAAATATAGCAAAATTTTAATATGTAGAAAAAAATTATTAAAATGCACAAATTAACTCAATTATTTTTAGAGGCACTTGTAACACTTTAAAGCTAGCCGCTATTTTTTTTTTTTTTTAATTTATATTATTTTTTATCCAGCAACATTTTTTTATTTATTTTTTTTTTAAGAAATATTTTAGACAAAATTAAAAAAATAGTAAAA
Source organism: Eustalomyia histrio (assembly GCA_949748255.1). Taxonomy (NCBI): domain Eukaryota; kingdom Metazoa; phylum Arthropoda; class Insecta; order Diptera; family Anthomyiidae; genus Eustalomyia; species Eustalomyia histrio. The sequence continues at coordinate 93,191,864 of OX456524.1, read as the reverse complement.
ACATAAACGAATTTTAATTTGCTAAATATTTAGTAAATTTTTTAGACAAGCAAGTCGGTACCTCTTTCCGTTCTTCTTCTCCTTTAAACTCTGAATTGCAGCAATAAAAATTACTCAGTGTGCACAGGGACTCACGTTCCGACAGGCAATGGCAAACCTCCCAAAGTAATTTATACTAGGATGAGTGCATCAATCTCGCCGTTCGGATAAAACATACACCTGTAAGTCTTCTTGTGGGTTCTAAAAATAAAAAATACAGCTACTTACAAACAAATGGAAGCGCCGGCCATAGTCTTCATATACGACGTATATTATTATAAATTAATTGATTCAGTTTAAACAAAAAATAAAATCGTCGGTCAAGGGACCAGTATAAGAGTACACTCACAAACATTTTAAACATTTAGAAAAGACAAATCCAACAAGAAAATCGGAAGCAGGTTAAGAATCTGAAAATAGAAAACGCCTGTGCAAACTATTCAAAGAATTTGCCAAAAACCTTTAGTTAACAGGGGACAGAAACTATTCACCACAATTTTAAATACATATCGCTCATTTACTTCAAGACTGTCATAACTGAAAAAAAAAATCGATTTTGCAGAAAACGCGTTTAAAGTTTTCAATTTAGCCTAACTACTGAGAAAAGTACAAAACACTTTTGGTCAACACTCAGTGAGGAAAAGAGATATCAATACCATTTTGATATATTGTGGATTGTGGTGTGGCCCATATTTCTGCATGATTAACTCAAAAATCACGTTTTTTGACTTATGACAGTCTTGAAGTAAATGAGCGATATTTACTTTAAAACATATTTATGTACCTTTACAGGTATGTAAATGATATCAACTTAATATCTTATACAATTTATTAATCTGCTAATTGTTTGAATTTTAAATAAACACAGAAAAGCACAAACGGGAAAGCGGTGGCATGACAATACAACAATGTGATAAAATCAAAAGCGCCGGTTGATCAAAAAGCTTAGGGAAAGGACTGGGGAAACTGATTTTAAAACGATGGCACAACCAATATATATGTGAACAGGGTTTGAAAATATTAATTACAATAATATTTACGAAAATACAACATGGAATAAAAACATTTTCTTCGCAGAAATGACTCAAATTTACACAAAGCTTTTGTAGTTTAAATGTATTTCAAAATTTTTATATATTTTTTTTATTTTTTATTTATTATTCATTAAATTATAATTCAAAATATAGGTGTCTCGCGGCAAGCTTGGATTTTTGAGACGAGTTGGCAATAAACAAATGTACATATTAAATTGTGAATAAAATGTGATTCATACGAATATATGCCGTACATCAAAAATATTTATATACAAGAACCATTTCAATACTATCCAATAAATATTCAATTACACTTTTCTTAAATATTGATAATCGACTACTATTATAAAGTACACATTCTGCATATTTAACCCTCTGCTTGGTAGTTTCTAATCTACACCTTTTAGTTTTGAGATTTGTAGCGTTCCTCGGATTAAAGCGATTTGCATTGTACTCTAATTTAACTAATCTAAATCCAATATTATTAATCAATTTATAAATGTAATACAGCATCTGTTTTTGATATAAACTAATATGGCAATATAGTATTTCAATACTCTTTATAAATACAAGACAAAGTACTATTGCATTGCTTGCAAAGACCTAAGTTCGTTGCTTTTATTCTGTGCATAAATTATTGCTAAATAATGTAAGCGGCTACACTTAAAAAAGTTTGTAAGTTAAAATAACTGAAAATGTCATTTAAAATAAATGATATTTCATTTAAAAACCGGTCTACTTAATTTTCATTTAAATTAAATGCCATTTGTTATTTATTTTTAAATGTTGATTTATCAACTGACACATCCGTAAGAAACAACTGATATAATCAGTAAAAATAAATGCCAAAATTTTACCCACCAATCCTTAAAAAATAAATGTTTTTTTCATTTATTTGAAATTATTTCCGTTTTTGTATTTTTTGTTTTTTTTTACTATACTCGTACAATACAAAATGTATGTATGCATATGAAGCTATAAACACTTTTTGTGTGAATGTATTTGTATATGTATGTGTGTTTATGAAGTTCTTGTAAATTGTATTGAAAAATTTTGTATATATACAACCAATTTAAATAAAAAAACAAATTGAAATTTTTTGAATATTTTTTTTTGAAACAGACAGCAAACAAAATTTAAATTTGTAATAACTGTTACGGACACAAATAAACCACAAGTTTCCGTTTTGTGGGTAAATTTTTATTAAATTTCAAACAAATGAAAAAAATAAATGAAACTGAAAAAAATCGGTAAATGATAGTAAATTATTTCGAATAAATGTATAAAAAAGTTAATATAGATGTTTCTTTGAAAAATAAATGTATCTTCCTTTATTTTTAAATGTAACGGAAAACTTTTTTATTAAACTACAAACAGTTAACTACATAATATTCTGAGTGTATATATCGTTGCTTGATATAGCAACATTTTCGTTTTTGGATTTAACTTTCTCCTCAATTTAGATAAAATTCCAGTAGCAGACGCAATTCCTGACTTCAAATACTTAATATGTTTTTCGCATGACAAATTAGTCTTCAATATTACACCCAAGTATTTAATTTCATGTTCCTCTTTAATTGGCCAATGTAAAGCATAAACACAAAAATCGTTATTTAAAATATGCGAGTGTGGACGAAATCGCAATAATTTGGTCTTATCAGCATTCAAAACTAGACGATTTTTTTAAGAACTAAATCATATTTGTACAATTTTTCCAAATAAGTTGAGATTATTAATATCGTTTAAGTATATCATAAAAAGGAGAGGGAGGGAGGAGGGATTGCAAAAACATATGAAATTTTAGTGTAAGTTTGATATTGATCTTCAAGTATGTGATGAAAATCGAAAATAATTGAGCTTAAAAGCTCAATATGTATTATTTTCCCGAAACTATACCAGATTGAAAAACTGATCGTTTTCGTTTTTGATTTTCAACACATTCCTGATTTATTAGGAGCGTTAAAATTATGGTCCGTTAGATGCCGTTATTTCGCCAAATCTGATTCGATTTTTTCCTTATCAAAACTTGTAGTAGTGCTAATAAATCTAATTAGATTTTTTATTGAATTAATTGAAATAAATGTCCTGTATAGAGAAGCCTACCAAACATAAAATAGGTAGGCAGCGGATCCAGTAGTTTTAGGTATTCAATTATTACACTGGGCTACAAAAGTAAAAGAAAAAATAAGAAATTCTCACATAGCAATTATGTTTTATTGAAGTCCATAGAGTAGGAAGTTCTTGTATTAGTAAAAATCGGTAGCATAACTTAATTCTATCATATATCAGTTTGTCATTCCCTTTGTAACATGTCGAAATATAGGTCTAAGACCCCATAAAGTATATATATTCGTGATCCTTATGCGATTTCAAGTCGATAAAGCGATGTCCGTCTGTCTGTTGAAACGGCGATCACGACGCGAAGACGCAAGCGGAGGTGCCTATTTTTACCAAAATTATTGGACATCCTCCCGATCAGTTTGGTATTGAAAATCGGTCCAGCGGTTTAAAAGTTTTGAGTGAAAATATGAAGGAGCCTCTAAATTTTCCATTGGTGTATTTTAGTACAATTTTATAGTAGCGACTGGTACATAATATATTTTCTCATATTTTTTTGTATTCACCTCAAAAAAATGTTTCACCATAATTTTACTTAAAAAGTTTTTTTACATTATTTGTATCAAAAACAGTAGAGCACATTTTTTTAGGATATTGGTAAAGGGTATTCAAAGATTTGGCACAGCCGAATTTAAGCCTTTAAGCATTTTTTTTTTAAATAATGTAAAATCTAATATTTATTCGCTAGTTATGTTAGAGCAAGACGTATTTTTATAGTTGATCAGTGATTTTTATAAAAACTATCGGCATAAAAGTGTTTAAATAATTAAAACATAAAATTATAAAATCATACATTATATGTTATAAAAAAAAAATTTAAATCAAAGCCCCCGTGTTACTCCTTCTTTATTGCAAACACAAAACAATAAAAAAAATAATTATAAACAAAATACCGTTGTTTTTTTCCTTCCGCATGTTTTTGTTATTGACATCAAAGTTTTTATGAGTGATTTCAAATACTGCGTTAAATGAGAGACGTCTCAGCCTCATTTAGGCAGCAATAGGAATTATTTAACCGCGAAGCCAGTCAGAGCTTGCTCTCTTTCTCCATCTCTTTTAAATAGTGATCAAAAAAAGCGCCAAATAATACCAATATTGTTGGTTTAGAAAAGTGATTTGATTGTACAAACCAACATCAACAACCATATGTGTATTCTCTGCCTGCTTTGACTGCAAACACTTTGTCAGCAGCAGCAATGGAAAAACAAATTAACACTATTGAAACCCCCGGAACTAATCTGGTTTTTTCAAAAGTAGCTGAGCCAAAACAATCTTCAGCCCAAACCCCTTTGCAAACAAATTCGGCCATAACACCAGTTGTCGTGATCGTATCTAACCCCACGGTACAAACAGGTATATATCGATATTTTACTGTACTGAAGAGAAAAAGCAAGTCCAAAATCTTCAAGGACTCCTCAAACTTCGAAGCAATTGAAAGAGCAGTCGGACGTTTCAACAGGTAATCGATTTGCTATCCTGGATAGTGAAAGCAATAAACCGGAACCACCAGGCAAGGCGTATAAACCTCCCCCTATTTATTTAAGAGAACAGAACTCAAATGAAGTTTTTAAGAATATTATTACTTCTATTGGTGAGAATTCCTTTCATGTTGTCCCCCTTAAACGAGGAAAGCTTTTTGAAATAAAGATTCAAACTTATTTTAAAAACTCTTTCCGCAAATTGGTTTCCGACTTTGATAAACAGAGGCGGAATTATTACACATACCAATTGAAAAGCAGCAAAGGTCTGCAGATAGTGATTAAGGGTATTTACTCCTGCGTCGATCCTAGTGAAGTGAAGGAGGTTCTGAAAAAAATCGGCTTCGGAATTTCCACAACAACCCCCAATAAAAAATTTCCCTTTAAATACTCAGCATAATCTCAACCGTAGATCGTATACTGATGTGGTATCTTCTCAGTTACAGCCACCTCCTCCTAATGACAATTTTAGCAAATTAAAGAAAACGCTCGATAATCTAGAGCAGACTATTAACAATTTCACCAATTCAATGCGCAACATAATGCAAAAGATGATGAGGGTGCAGTCTATGTTACTGCAGGCTATTTTAAATAAACCATGAACAGTTTGAAATTATGTTTCTGGAACACTATACACGGATTTATATATATCATTGGGCTTACGTTTTCTGGCAGCTGGCGACTATAATGCCAAGCATACATTCTGGGGGCTACGGCTGATTACCCCGAATGGCCGTGTTTTGTTTGATGCAATTTCTAAAATGGGTTTGGATGTTACTTAAACATGAGAAAACTGCTTCACTTAATAGATTCCTTGAGAACTTGGATACTACATCAGTAACCGATTACTTGTTATGGCGTGCTACAAAAAATCGTAAGCCTCCTTTGCGTAAATCAAACGGAGGTTGGGCACAAAATGATACCGAGAAAGGAGATCTGTTTGTAGAACATTTGAAAAAAGTATTCATGCCAAATATACTACATTCTATATAAGAGTTGCCACCATTTGTACCCCAGCACATAGCAGATTAACCTCCATTATCGTTTGAGATTCGGGAGGTCAAAAAGGCGATCGTTGAATAAAACTCCAAAAAAAGCCCTGGTATTGAAAATATCAGTAACAGAATGCTTATGGAGCTACCACCTGTAGTATTAAGAATAATGCTATTTATTTTAATGCACCTAGAATATTATCCCCCAGAAAGGAAAGTTTCACTCGTTAAAATGATACCCAAGCCAGGTAAAGATCACACAAGGGTTGAATCGTATAGACCAATCAGTCTTTTGTAAAATATGTCTAAGTTGTTTGAAAAGTTACTAATTAAAAAGCTGACACGAATTTGGTTTCAGGCGGAAACACAGTACTATTCAGCAAGTTCATAGATTAGTAACCGTTATAAGAAAAGCCTTCGAGGATAAAAAATACTGCTCCGCTCTTTCTATTGACGTATCTCAGGCATTTGATAAAGTCTGGCATGAAGTACTAATATAAAAGACTAAACTTATGTTACCCCCAAATACCCATAAGCTGTTAGAAAGCTATATTACAACAGAAAATTTACCCTCTCGGAAAAAGGTGTTATCAGCTCCCCCAGGATATACAAGCGAAAGTCCCACAATGTATTATATTGGGTCCACTGTTGTATATTTTATACACCTCAGACATGCCATTGAATGAAAACACTAACACATCAACATTCCCTGACGATACAGCAATACTTAGCGTTCATAATGATCCGCTAATAGCATCTAGATTGCTTTAGAACCACATAACAGTTTTGGAGGACTGGCTAAATAGATGGAGAATCAAGGTTAACGAGCAGAAATGTATTTATATGACTTTTACTTTTTGGAGAGAAACTTGCCCGCCGATTCGGATTAATGGTCGGAACATACCCCAAGATACATGTGTAAAGTATGTTGGTATCCATATTGACCGTCGTCTCACATGGAAAAGTCATATAGAAGCGAAACTTACCCAAAAAAAGTTAAAGACTATTCAACTCTCTTGGTTAATCGGTAGAAACTCTAAACTTGCCTTGGATTGTAAACTCGATTATAAAACCCATATAGTGCTACGGAATTCAGCTCTGGGGTACTGCCTCATCATCTAATATTGAAAAAATTCAGAGAAGGCAAAACAAGCTCTTGAGAATTATTACAAACACTCTCTGATATGTTAGGAATGACAACATTCATAAAGATCTCAATGTTTTCAGATACCATACATATCTATGAACATATATTTATGAACAAATGAAAATTTTGTCTGGCACTGGCTGGACTTAATATTAAGATTTAGTTTTTAGATTTGCATACTTGTTAGTTCATATAAATTAGGTGAAGATTTAATAAATAAATAATGGAAAAAAATGTTAGTTCATCTAAATCTCTCTCCAAATGGTAAGACGGAATTTTTGGACATCAATACTGGGAGGGGGAATCTCCATTTGAAGGTCTGCACAAACCCCTTTGGCTAGAAGCCTGAAATTTGATATGCCTAGAAGGTGATAACAGCATGGCGATGGGTGATTTTAATGCCTACCATGAACTCTAGCACTCTAGTTGTGGTCTAGTCATGACAGGGTATCGATTACATTCGCCAATAAAACCATATCGAACCCCAAAAGGTGCTCGGACTATTTCAGCCGCCACACAGAATTAAACATTATATTTTTATTTGATGAGTTATTATTAGCACATAAAAACACAGCATTTTAGAAAAACAAAAGTTAAAAAAAAATTAACCCGTTAAGCGCATTATTGTTTTTTGGAAAAAAATACTTTAGTTCACAGTTTATGCTGTAACTTTGGAATGAAAAGCGATAAATTAATGAATAAAATTGGAAATTAAAGCATACTTAATGTGCTATTAAAAAATTCAAATAATAAATTTATTATATGTATTTATATTAGTATAAATTTAATTTAAAATCCAATTTTTATCTTTCACAAAATTTTATAAATGTACAAATTTTTTCAAAAAAGTCACTAAAGAGAATATTATAATTTTGCAGTAATAAAAACACAGCTTTTAAAAAAAGGGGAAAAACATTTTTTTTAACCTGTTAGGCGTTTTTTGTTTTTCGGAAAAACATGATCCACAATTTTCGCTGCAGCTTTGAAATCAAAATAAATTTAAAGAATAAGTTATATTATTATTATATTCCTATTATTACTATTATATTCCTACTTTTATTATTATTATATTCCTATTAGTATAAATTTGTATCCAGTTTTTGCTTTCACTAAATTCAGTAAATATAAAAATTGATCTAAAAAAAATTTAAAACTTTTTGGGGAATCTTTGTTTTCGTTTTACCTTTTTAAAAAAATATATTAAAATATTTGTATTATTCTGCATTTCATCAATTCATCAAAAATATCCCAATTATCATAATCTTCATTATCCTCATTACCTTCATCATTATTATAATCTTCTTCATCATCATTGTTATAATCTTCTTCATCATTATCATCAGCACTATCTTCATCGCTATTATCATCAGCATCTTTATCAACATCTTCATTGACATCATCTTTATCAAAATTTTTATTAGAAATATCTGGCAAAACCAACTCTAATTCCAAAGTTGATAAATTAGATTTTTTCTGCTCATATTTCTTGCTCATGCTATTTATAAATGGGTTAGAACTTCGCAGAAAACTATTGAAAATATCTTCACTGGACGGTTTCCGGCTGCATTTGCAAACAAAGTGCTCTCTTAATTTTTAAAACCTTTGTTTCTTGCTTCTTGAGCTTCTTCCGATAATTCTTCTTTTGGTAAAAGTGCTTGCTTTATAATCTCCGGCCCGTGAATAAAAAATTTATGCAAAGTGAGAGGCATACAAAACCATGGATATTTTTCAACAAAATATCTACGAAAATTTTTCAAATGAATCTCATGACCACAAGAAACAACAATTAGTATTGTACGCATTTTTTTAATTTCAGCAGAAATTTCCACGAGACGAGAATAAATTAATAAAGGTGTGTAACTTTAATATTAAAACTTGTTTGTTTAAATTATTTTTAAATAAAATTAATGTAACATAAAGTATATGTTGGTAATAGCTTTTGGTTATGAAAATTTTAGTACGTGAGAATAAGTTCGTGAGCGTGCGTAAACCATTTGTGATAGTGATTAAATTAAAATTTAATCACTTGAATTTAGCTAAAAGTATTAAAAATATGTTTACTTCCTGTAAATTGTGCGTGATACAATTTTTTGTACGTGGGCTTAAGTGAACGAAATCACTCACGCACTCATATCTAAAAAAATACAAAATGCTTCAACGAAAACAAAATCAATAAAATAATAAAAAATAAAGAGAACGACAATATTAACCCGCAAAAGCATAATAAAAAAAGGGCCGGGCATTGTCTGGACTTTTTTTCTTTTAAATATAAGCTGATGTCTTATACTTTTTTAAAATCCATAAAACAAATTCCAACTCTTACTAACTTAATAATTGTGGACCATTATATGCGGAAATAATCCCAATTTTGGATCTTTTTTAAAAAAATTATTAAAAATATTTACACATAATTTTTGCTATATACTTTAATACCTGATGTTAAAGGTTCCATTATAAAAGATTTGCTTTTAATAGATTTAACACTAATAATAATCGCTTGAATTGTAAAAATTTCCAATTTTTTCACTTTTTTTTTAAAACAGCAAAAGAAAGTAACGAACTTAGTTGATTGATTTTGACAGCTAGTGATGCAGAATTTTATCTACTTTTACCCTATATCCAAATTTATTATAACAACTTTATTTCTAAATTTCAATTAATCGCCTCTTTGATACCATTTGAACCCAATGTGCGCCAGTTTATAGGGCACCCCGAGAGAGACAAGGCTAAACAGAGTATGGTGAGGAAGCTTTGCGAACTCTCCAAGTCACTGACTAAAAATTTTACGTCTAATAAGGTTGCAGATGCTATCGTAAGGGACAAATTATATATGGCATTAGTACCCGACAGAATCTCCATGCTGATGCTCAAGCAGTTGGACGATTCAGGCGCTTATTTGCATCTCGCACAACACCAGCATGTATTCCGTAACAATATAGTACGTCTACTATTTTAACTGCCATCACCACACAGATAAGTCATGGTCTGAATCAGAATCGTCCTTGCGAAAGACCTATTCAAGGCATTTGATAAGGTCAGCTATACGACACTCTTCGGGGACACAGCGGATTCTGATCTTCCAAAATGCACGAAGCGATGGAGTGTGTCCGTCAGTTGTTTGTGGAGTTTCGGAAGTCCAAACCACGTAGAATTAAACAAGGAGTCCCTCATGTAAAAAAGGTCTCTTAAATATCTTTAATTTGATACCTAACTTTTTCGCTTTTACTTTTTATTACTATGCACAAAAATACATTTTGTAAAAAAGGGCAGAAAATGGGCAAAATTTTTTGTTAAAAAAGAAAACGGCATAAATAAAACATATATTTTTGAAATTTTTTGACAAAAACTACTGCTTTTTTGGAAGGAAATATAAGCCTTCTAAAAAGGATCAGAAAAGGCACACAAATTTGAGGGGAATTTGTAAATCCAAAAAATTGTTCAGAAATGACTTGGAAATATTAAAAAAAAATCAATTAAAAATACATTAATATACAGTGAGCGAAATTTGTTTAGCCGCATATTATTTTTTTTTAAAACTACCTGTTTTTTCAAATATACATAAAATTTTGTTTTTTAACATTATGCTTTTTAATTTTTAAACCACGTGGTATGTTTAACAACAAATATTTGATCATAACGGTACTTAGATATAAAAAGAAGGAATGTAAAAGAAAATAATGTAGTTTTTTATGCGAAATTTGTTTAGCCGCAGTTGCGTTTAATGAGTCATACTGGTAAGTTGTGTTAAAAGTTTTAATTTTTTTGATATTATTTATCAAGGTTACATTATTTTAAATGCTCAGCGATTTTGTGTTATTTTTTTTATGAAGATCTGTTAAAATGGTGCGCAAGAAAGTGCTAAACGAGGTGGAAAAAGGTCAAATAAAGGTTTTAAAGAAAAATGGTTTTTCAAATAGAGCAATTTCAAAACAAATAAAAAGATCAGAGAAGGTTGTAAGAAATTATTTAAAATAAGGCGATAAATACGGCGCAGGAACTTCAAAATGCAAACGGAACACAAAATTGACCATACGTCAAATAAATGAAATAAAACAAGAGGCCACTTAAAATCGACTATATTCGTCACAAATAGTGGCTAAATTGCAGCTTTCAGTTGGAAAACGTAGGGAACAACAGGTATTAAGCGTAGATAAAACAATAAAATGGAAGAAACCTACAAAAAAAACCTCAGTTGACGGCTAACCATAAAGTGGCACGATTGACATTTGCAAAGGCGCACATATCGTGGACTGAAACTTGGCAAATTATTTTTTCAGACGAAAAAAAATTTAATCTGGATGGACCAGATGGTTTCAGTTACTATTGGCACGATATGCGCGCAAATAACCCTCCGAGAATGAGCCGCAACTTTGGAGGGTGGTCAGTCATGATATGGGGTGCATTCTCATACCACGGAAAGCAGAAATTATGCTTTGTTCCACCAAAATGGACTCCGGAATGTACATTGCAGTGTTGGACGACGTTTTAATTGAATACTTGGAAAGTAATAATGAAATAGAATTTATATTTCAACAAGACAATGCAAGTATTTACGTATCAAGTAAGTCGAAGGAGTTCTTTTTATCTCGTTCTATTCCCCTGCTTGAATGGCCAGCGAGAAGTCCATTATTCCAGGCGAATAATAAAACGGGCTTGTAGAAACGAAGTAAATATAAATAATAATTACATCATATCTATTAGAATATTCAAAAAATTCCAAGCTGAACGGACGTATTTTTTTGTCAATTTAAAACAAATAATTGAAAATTATTGAAATATTTAATTTGAAAAAAAATTTTAAAATACGAAAATTTTTAAAATATTTTCCCAAAAACATCTATATATTGAAAACAGTCTTTACTGAACCGCGGCTGCGTATAGTGTGAATTGTTGCAAGTGTTTGTATTGCATTGTATATAACGGCAAATTAGTGAAATTCAGAAAAAGATTTAACATTCCAACATTTGGATTAATAATAGAACCCTAAATAAAAACAACAAAAAAAGTAAAAACATTTTTGCTGTAACAACAGCAGCATGCAAAATTTAAGTGACGATGAAAGTGAAGACAGTGATGGTATATGGCAAAAGGTACCAGAAAATAATGCCAAAAAAAGGCGGATGACTAAATCACCTAATATGCATCAGCATAAAAAGTTCAACTCATCAGAGGAACCAAGTACTTCAAGAACAAACAAATTTCAGTTGCTTGATGACGATGTCGTTGTACAAGAAAGCCAAAAAAATGACAAAGATGAGGAAGAAAAGACTGATAATGCTCCTAAGCCGCCACCTATATATACAGTCCCTCCAATCCAAACTCGGACACTATTAAAAACTAATTATTTCGGCTAAACTACCGAAAATAAAATAATAAAAAAAGTCTTGTAATTTGGGTTTTAATTGTATATTTATGAAGCTATCAAAAACAGAAAACAAAATGTAAATTCATTGATTGAAAATAAAAAAATAATAAAAAAAATGTCAACTATTAAAAAACAATGCGCAAGTCAAACTCGGACGGCTTCAAAGCTTTGTAATTTTAGTTATTGTATATAATAAACTAATATTTTGTGTGCAATCCCTTGTTCTTTATCACCATTTTTGGCAATACTCAGGAGGTATTTTTTCCCATTCTTGCAGTAAAACCTTTTTAACTCCGCTTTGCTGGACACCCTATGCTCCTGGACTTTTTTCTTGAGATAATCCCTCAAATATTCTATAGGATTTATATCAGGGCATTGAGGTGGTGTTTCCATGACGTGGGGAACGTTGTACAGAAGCCAGGATCGCACTTTATGGGCTTTATGTTTTTGATCATTGTCGTGATAAAAGTACCAGCCGTGGTTTAGACCTAGTTTTTCCACACATTTTGGCAAATTTTCCTTCAAAATATTCAAATATACGCTTAGATCCATAACCACATCAATAAAGTGCAAAAATCCTGGTCCTGCTGCGGAAAATGAGCCCCAGACCATCACTGATCCCCCTCCATGTTAAACAGTGGGTTTCAGGTTATTCAAACGCAATTGTTGATTTCGTCCTCTCCAAACAAAGGGTTTACCATCCGACCCAAATACGTTAAATTTGCTTTCGTCGGTAAACAAAATGTTTTTCCAGAAAGAAAAATCCTTCTTTTCATGTTCTTGTGCAAAATTTAATCGTAAAGTTTAATTACACTTACTTATAAATGGCTTTTGTTTTGCTTTTCTACCATTAAGACCTGCTTTGTGAAGCACATTTCTTATTGTAGACGCGCTTGCTCTCTTACCCAAGTCATTTTCGGCTATAGCAGCAAGTTTTGGTGCACTTAAAAAGGGATTAGCTTTAACCTTTCTTACACTCACCAAAAAAAGTCTGTAATGTCATCTGAAAATTTTGCTGTTATTAAGGGAAATTCTGCTAATTTGAGCCCAGCGGTATTTTTTGCTAATCTTAGCAACACATGTCTGCTGACGTGTAGTACAATGAAATTAGTAGAAAAATTAGTAGCCGCTACTAAATTTTAGTAGACTTTTTGTAAAGTGGAATTTAAAATCTGTTTGCTAAAATCAGCAAAAAAAATTACTAAACATTATTAATATTAGTAAAAAGCTTTGAATTTATTTAATTTATCGAGCATCAAAAATTTTGATTATATTTTTTAAATAACGAATTAATCATTTTGTTTTAATTTGGTAATTTTGTTTTGAAAAATATTTTGGTCAGTTTTTTTTACTTTTAAGGTTTAATTTTAATTGTTTTTAAGGCGGATTTATAGAACTAAAAAACCTTTTTTGTGCTATTTTAAGTGGATGTCCTCTTTTTAGACATGAGTCGGTATCTTCACTTCCGATACCTTTTTAAATATATGTAACATTTTAAGGAAATTTAAGTTTGTAGGTGTAAGTTTTAATTAGAAATAACATTTCCTTCAATATCCACGTTTTTAAAATTAGTAAAATTGTTTGCTAATTTTAGCAAATCGGTTTTCAAAAATTTGTAAAATGATTTCTGAAATTAGCAACAAAAATTTGTAAATATTCTGTAAAAATTCTGTAATTTGTAAAATGTAAATAGCAAAAAGATTTGCTAAATAATAATTTTTTACTAAAAATCAGTACAAAAATAGTAGAGTGGGATTGAAAACCGTTTAAAAGTTTTTCTACTAACTTTTTTTTCTGAGTGTACAAGAAAGTGTTCTTCTGCTTTAGAGAAGATTTTGTTATGGGCATTTTTTGGCTTATTTTGCACCATTTTACAGGCTTTGAAGCGTTTTATAATATCGTGTACAGTAGAATGTCTCCTGTTAACCATCTTCGAGATTTCCCGTACACTTTTGCCCTCTTTCTCATGTTAAATAATAAGTTTTCTAACCTCGATGATTTAATTTACTTTTCGTCTGTTCAATGAACAAAAAATTTAAATATGGCTCTTCCGTTAGACATTTTACATTTATTCAGTGAAGTTGGCGGCATAAATAACACAGGGTTGTTATAATCTTAGACCTAATATTCATCTGTCCGAGTTTGGCTTGGACATTTTTTTTTTGCTATCAAAAGTTTTTCCACTTTATTGTTTCGCATGCTAAAAAAAACCGAAGATTTAATCCAATGTTATCGATGTCAACAATTTGGACATACCAAATCTTATTGTAAAAAAACTTTTAGATGTGTTAAATGTGGATTAGAACACCCTACAGCCAATTGTACAAAAAATATAACAACGCCACCAAAATGTGTACACTGCTTACAGTCACATACTGCAAATTATAAGGGATGTAATGTTTATCAACAATTATTACACCAAAAAAGATCTGCAAATGTGAGAACTCAATACAAGTCAAGAGATCAGCAAATTCCACCAAATTCTCAGGAATTTCCTCAATTGTATCCGTCAGAAAATAGCACTACCAATAATAACAATAATAATAATGATAATAATAATAATAACAACGCCAAAGGAAGAGAATATGTCTCATATTCTCAGGCAGTCATAGGTAATGCTGAAAGTAGGATAATGGAGAGATTAGAACGGATGATGGACAAACTCTTTGATATGATGACCCAAATAATGATGAAACTATGCAAATGAATCTAAGAATTGCAACATGGAATGCGAATGGAGCTTCCAATCATACCAAGGAAATAGATATTTTCCTTATATCTAATTGTGTAGATATTTTATTAATATCTGAAACACATTTTACTATAAAAACTTATTTTAACATCCGAGGTTACGACCTAATTCAAGCCAACCATCCTGATGGTAAAGCGCACGCTGGTTCTGCAGTATTAATAAAGTCTTGCTTAAAATTCGAAGTTTTGGATGCAGTAATTAATTAATCAATACAAGCAAGTGGTATAAAACTCAAATGTGATAACGTTTATATACATGTTTTTTCAGTATACTTTCCCCCAAGACATAAATTAGATCTTCAAGATTACGAAAACTTTTTTAATACACTTGGAAGCAGGTTTATTATTGGTGGAGACTTTAACGCAAAGCATCCCTGGTGGGGATCTCGACTAGCTAATCCCAAAGGAAAAAAACTTTATGAATGTATTAATAAACATCACTTTAAAACTTTATCTACTGGTAGACCGACATACTGGCCAAGTGATCCATATAAGATACCGGATTTACTGGATTTCTTTGTTACATCTGGAATATCTAGTAACTTACTAGATATAATAGATTGCAATGATCTTAGTTCTGATCATACACCTGTAATTCTAAAAACTGCAAAATAATAACTTCAAAAACAGATATTGATTATTTCAAATATTGGATGGATACACATTTACAACTAAATATATACAGCTGATGAACTTGAAGATGCAGCGGAAAAAATTACAAAACTTGTTCATGAGGCTTCATTATTATCTACTCCGCAAACATATCAGCAAAATGGCAGAAAAGTTGTAATATCAGGCGAAATAAGGGATCTACTGAGAAATAAAAGGAGACTGAGAAGAATATGGCAACTGAGTAGAAATCCTAGAGATAAAACTCACTACAATCAGGCATTAAATCATCTTAAACAACGTATTAGTGAGATAAAAAATGAAGAGTTTTCTAATTTTTTGAGAAATCTTGATTCGACAAACAATAGTGACTATAGTTTGTGGAAAGTTACAAAGTACCTTAAAAAATTCAACAAAAGGAATATTCCACTTAAAAGTCCAAGCGGAACTTGGTGTCGAAATGACAAGAGTAAAGCTGACTTATTTTCTGAACATTTGGAGCAAACTTTTGAATCATTTCCACTCACAAATTCAACAGAAGAACATTCTATATTAAACTTTTTAGAATCTCCATGTCCAATGAATATGCCAATAAAGTCATTTTCACCTAGAGAAGTTCAAAATGAAATTCATAAACTAAATAACTCCAAATCTCTGGGATATGATAAAATAGACTCAAAAGTCTTGGCTACTTTTGAGTCTATTTTATCAAAAAAATCTCTCAAAAAAATCTATTTTGTTTTTAACTCTCATTAACAATTCTATTTTAAGGCTGTCGCTTTTTCCCCTTCAATGGAAATGTGCGGAGATAATTATGATTCCAAAACCCAACAAGCCAGAAAATAATATCACATCATACAGACCAATTAGTTTGCTGCCCGTTTTTTCTAAAATCTTCGAAAGATTATTCTCAAGCAGACTACTACCAATTTTAGAAAAGCAAAATGTCATCCCCGATCATCAATTCGGTTTCCGGCACAAGCATGGAACCCCGGAACAATGCCACCAAATAGTTAACGTTATAACAGATACCTTGAAAAGAAAAATGTATTGCTCAGCAGTTTTTTTAGATGTAAAGCAGGCTTTTGACCGTGTGTGGCATGAAGGACTTTTATACAAACTTAAATCAATATTACCAACTCCATTTTACTTATTATTTAAATCGTATCTAAATGAACGAACATATTATGTAAAATTTTGCGAAGAAACTTCCAGTATCTGCAGTATTAATGCCGGTGTACCACAGGATAGTGTGTTAGGGCCGGTGGTGTATACTATTTACACTTCAGATATGCCATTGTCAGATAATGTAATAATGGCTACATATGCTGATGATACGGCGATAATATCTTCAAGTAAATCACCAGTGGAGCATCCTTTTTTGTTCAAACACAATTAAATTTAATCCCAAAAACTAATTCTGTCAAATATCTAGGAATGCACCTTGATAAAAGACTCATATGGCACGAACATATCAAAGCAAAAATGCATCACCTTGAAAGAGTTCGATCGCGACCGTGATGAATGTCAGACGCATTACGGAGATCAGAATTGTTTACTGGATTTATACTAAAATATATTTCAAAACAATCGGTAACTTTATTTATTGTAAAGTAAAAATTGTGTTTCCTTTATTTATTTTTCTAAAAAGTCGAAAAAAACCACAAAACAACTGTTAAAAAAAATAAAAATACTTAAATGAGTGAGCAAAATGCGCCATACTCAGAAAAATATAAAAATGTAATTCAAAACAACAATAACATTAAAATCGAAAATAACCGAAAAAGAAAAAACAACAACATGGATTCGTCTATTTCAAAACATTATAAAAACAATTATTATGCAGTTTTAGACACTGATAATGGCACACAATGTGATCAAGAACTCTTAAAGAAGTTCGAGAAGCATGTAAAAGAGAATAATGAGAAAACTCAAAAGTTAAATTCAGCTATTGCAGCATGGGATGAGGTGCAAAGAGCTAAAAACAATTCATCATCTAATGAAATAAATACAGTGATTAACACTACTAAAAATGATAATAAAAAAGTGCCCCCAATAAACATTTTTGATATAGAAACAAAACAATTAATTGACTTCATAAAAAATGCCTTAAAAAATAAAGGAATTTAAAATTAAAGAATTAACAAACAAAAAATCTTTATTTATGAACAATTTAGATGATTTTTTAAGAGTGAGAGCTTATTTAGAAAAAACGAAAACTAAATTTTTTACATTTACACCAAAATGTATGAAAACTAAATCGTACCTAATAAAAGGACTTGAGTCTACCATATCTTCTGAAGATATTTTAAATGAATTAGCTAAATATCAAAATGATGACTTACAATTCATTAAAGTAAACCAATTTCCTACCAAAAAATCCACTAAAAAAGGATATAGTTTACCAATATTTCTCGTGCAAATATCATCAAATAGCAGTATAAATCAATTAAAAAATATCAAAGCTATTCTACATCGTTGTGTGAAATGGGAACAATTAAGGCGTCCAGATATACCGCAGTGTCGTAACTGCCAAGGATTCTTCCACAGTGCAGCAAACTGCTATCTTCAATCCAAATGTGTGAAATGCAACACGGATCATGAAAAAGGAAAATGTCCAATAAATGATGTTTCAGCTAATGAAAAAGAAAAGTTATACTGCGTTGTATGCAACAAGTATGGTCACCCTGCTTCGTACAAGGGTTGCGAAAAATACAAAGATCTCCAACAAAAACTTAGAGCTAGGAAAAAAACCTTTATAGAAAATAGAACAAATAACAATAAATTTTTCACCAACCCCGAAACAAGTTTTGCGAACGTAGTTAGAGGAAATACTAATATAAGTACTAATGAGTTAAATGAAACATCTAATACCTCATTTTTGTTAGAATTAAAAAACATTATGATGAATCTTACTAATCAAATGGCAGATTTGCAAAAACAGTTACATCTACAAACAGCTCGTGTAGATAAAATCTTTTCCATGCTAGGTGTTTAAATATGGCTAATAATCCGATAAACACATTATCAAAAAATCTTAAAATTATACATATTAATGTAAATTCTTTAATATCCATGAGTAGAAGGTATGACCTTCAACAATTTCTTTACAAATACAATCCGGATATCGTTCTATTAAATGAAACGAAACTAAACCCGAAACATAAACTTGAATTTATTGGATATAATATTATTAGAAAAGATAGGAATGGCTCAAAACAAGGTGGTGGGACGGCCATATTGATCCAAAATAAGTTAAAATATAACAATTATTTTAACAACACAATTAATTTATTTACATATCTTGAAACTTGTGTAATCAAAATACCAATGCTTGCTAATAAGACAATGTTCATAATTTCTGCATATTATCCTTCGGGTAACAACCATTCCAATTTTAAAATCGAATTACATAAGCTTTTGGAGTCTTTAGATTTGCAAAATAATGATAACTATTATATATTGGCCGGTGATTTAAACTGTAGACACCCCGATTGGGGGAATCCTACAGGTAATACAAAGGGAAATAAGCTTAAGGAATGGTTATTAAATAATGAAATAAATTTCAGATGTAGACTCCTTGCCTCAAGCTCCCCTTCTTTTCCTAGAATGGGGTCATATTTAGATGCTTGTATCTCAGATTGTAGATTACATATTCTTACGGAAAATAATACTTTGAATTGTCTGCAAACTATTGATTATGATAGTGATCATAATGCTATACAGATTTATGCTTTTATGAACAATGAACAACAATTATTTACATTTTTAAAGGAAACACAAATATCTAAATATAACTTTAAAAGAACGAATTGGGTAAAATTTAAAAATAGGGTGGCTCAAAAAGTTGATTATGAACCACAAACTCCAAATAATCGAAATATTACAAATTCTGAAATTGATTTTCATATAGACAGACTTAATAATGTCATTGTAAGTACAATAGAGGAAGTAACACCTAAACATAAGGACTTATTTTCCAAAGCGACCAAGGAAGTTATATCAGGAAAAAAGTAAAATCCTTACGGTGATAAAGAGACACAACAGATTGGAACACACTCTTACTGATTCCGCACTTAATATGTTAAAGGTTAAGTTGAAGATGATAAAGAAACTCATTAGTGAAAATTTTAAAGTTGTTTATAATCAATATGTTCAAAAAAAGTTAACTTGGATAGACCCTAAAGATTCAAGGCATATGTTTGACGGAATAAAGAAGAATTTTAAAAAAATTTAAACCTCTTAATCTACACAATATAAAAATTCCAGAAAGTTATGAATTTTTGTTGAATAATGCAGGTATAGACGTAGGGAACTTGGAAAGGGATAGCCATAGTAATTACATAGTACAAGATAATTAGCAAATTTTAGATACTATTGGCTCATTTTTAGAGTCAGTTCACTCCTATAAGAATATCGATTCTAACAACATTGTACATGTCCGAGTTAATAACTTCTTTAATAGATTCCTGGAATCTAAAACTTCATTTGAGAGTAATAAAACCACTATTACTAATTTTAGTAATGATAAGAAATCAAATGAGCTTAATAAAAATCAGACTGAAAACTATTTCATAACAAAGGACGAAATTCTATATATTTTTTCTAATTTAAGAGGTAAACTGTCTTCGGGTATAGACAAAATACCAAATATAGTTTTGAAAAACATTCCCAATTTAATAATCTACGAATATTGTAATCTTTTTAATAATATGCTGAATAACTCCTATTTTCCTAATGAGTGGAAAAAATCTAAAATTGTTATTTTACCAAAGAAGGATAGAGATTTAAGTAATCCAAAGAATCTTAGAACGATAAGTTTACTGCCTAATATAAGTAAAGTGTTTGACATTTGTATAAATAATAATATAATAGAGTTCTGTAAAGACAAAAACTTAATAAACGAGAAACAATTTGGATTTAAATACAAGCATTCAACAACTAACGCATTACAATTACTTACATCTAATATAAATTGGAATTGGAACAGGAAATTATGTACAGGGGCCTGTCTGATCGACATGGAAAAAGCTTTTGATAATGTTTGGATAACAGGGTTAAAAACTAAATTAAAAGAATATCAATTTCCATTGTGCCTAACACAATCAAGTCCTCATCATGTCTGGGTTCTTCGGAAAACCCATTTCAACACACAGACGGACAGACGGACATCGTTAAATCAACTTCGCTCTTCATAAGGACCCAGAATATATATACTTTATAGGGTCTAAGATCAACTGGCTGCATTCAATTTAGAAAAATTAGTAAAAATTTTTCTTGCCAGGTGCAGGACAATGGAGATATGGCAGGTGCAGCCAGCTGGACATTTGGAACGTATAAAGTTTAATATAAATTTTTATAAAGTTCAATTTATTTGGGCAGTAAAACAAAAATTATGCATTAATTCATTACAAATCAATAATAAATAATAAAAAAATTATAAAATATTAATTGAAAAAATGATTTAAGAATGAAATTCAAAAAAGCATTGTCTTTCTTTGGCAATGCAGAGAAATATATTGCAAGAAGTGCACTTGAATCGCGTTTTTTGTTGGCAGCCCTCTTTGCGGCATCTCATATATTTTTATCTTCGACTCCGCATACAGGCAGATGTCTATTTTCAGAAAGTCGGACATCCCTTGGTGGCAGTGGATTTGGTAACATAGCCTTTTTCTTGGGAGGTTCATGCTCTTCGCTAGAACTGCCATCAACGTCGCGTATGGATCTAGTTACTTTCATTGTACTGGCACAAGCAGAGAAACATTCCCCAACGTAAAGCTTAAAATGTAGCAAGTCCATAAGCTCCTTTCTATTGGCACCACAAGCAAGCTTGTCCTTTTTGTACGTAATCCAGCAATTAGATAAAGCTAAATCAACCAAGTGCCAAAACAAAATACCTTTACGGGCCACTTTTTTGTGCGAATCGCAATGCGATAGTATGATATTAGCCTATCTGCAAGGTCAACACCTCCCATTGATGTATTGTACCTTTTAACTACATTTGGGCAATTAACATCTATGTATTTTTTTTGGCGCTTATCCCATCGTCGAACTGTTTGGATTGGTTCTGATCCGACCGCGGTAGTCGCTAAGTATACCGATTTGTTATCCATCCACTTTATTACAGATATTTTATCGTCTTGTCTTACGAATTCATCGAAACTACCTCTTCCTTTTTTAAAAAGGACTTTGTCCGTTGACAGCTTTGATCGCAGATTTTTAGGTAATCTATTTTGTTGTATGGTGCCTGTGGCGTAAATACTTTTCTCTAAAAGAAAGTGTAGCAAATTGCTGGAAGTGAAATAACGATCCATAAACACTTCGCTTCCCTGAGACACATTTTCGGTAAGTTTTTCCACCACCGTACCTCCAATGCCCAAAGTCGGATTTGGTTTTTCATTGGGCCAAGTTTTTGCTCCCTGGTAAATAAAAAAATCTAGCACAAGTCCGTCCGGGGAAGCCAAAACAAAGTTTTTGAGGCCAACTGGATTCGGCTTTCCCTTGACATATTGCTTTAGTTGAGTTGTTCCAGTGAAGGGGATCATTTGTTCATCCACGCTCAATTTTTTTGGCTTTGAAAGAGATCGACACGTTTTAAGAACTGCATCAATTGCAGGTTGTACTTTCCATAGCCTGTTTTTCTCTTTTTCGGCGTGTGTAACTGCTAAGTTGTCAACAAAGTGCATATGATTCCGTACTTTAAATAAGCGATCTCTTGGTAGCTTTGTCACGGCTGGAACCCTTATGGATGGTCGATAATACATCCTAATTCGAGGTAGTTTCATGCAACCGGCAACGATATGGGCACCAACTAATTGTTTGTATTCATCACGAGTTGAATTTAAGTTTTTATTGCATTGCAAAGCATAGGCATTACTTTGTTGACATACAAGTGTCCAAAAATCATCGTCAAAGTACTGGTTAAAATAATCAAAAGGTGTCCAATATGTCCTTTCGCCTACTTCCCATGTTTCATCATTCATGTCAACATAGTTAGAAATGAATTTTTTCGAAACCCATTTTAAATTTCTTATTGTGCTCTCTAATATTTCGGGCACTTCTTCCACAGCTTCGGGGGCAACATCCTCTTCCCCTTGGTCCTCTAAAATGGTATCAAAAATTTCGTTTTCGCCTTCATCGTCTGAAAAGTCTTTCAAATCACTTTCCATCAATAACTCAAACATCTGTTGCTCTGTCAGTCCTTTTTTTTACCATTTTTTTTAGCACTTATTACAAACGTGCAGCCAGCTGGACAGAAAACATTTTCATTAATTATGGGCCACAGTTTACATCAAATTGCTTACCTTTACTATGAAGATACGGGAAAGAAGTCTATTCAGTCAATCGAAAACAATTACAGGTAAAAACTAGATTAAAACCGTTAAAAAATTCACTTTTTTAGGAGCTTGTAGGCAAATACCGAATGCTGATGCAACTGATAGAAAATTTTCCACATGTGCTTTTGTAGATGCCAGATAGTTAAAAACTTGCTTAACGATTTAAAAAACATTGTTTCCAGCTATCTGCACAAATGGTCATAATTTAGTAAAACTTTTCACAAATATCATAAAATACGTTGGAAAAATGTCCAGCGGGCTGCACGCCAGGACCGAAGAGGTTATTGTTCGATTACATTTATTGTCTTACATACTATGATAACTAAGTTAACGTAAAAATTAACAATGTTAAAGTCGCTAACAGAACAGACCTCTGTAAATAACATTGCTAAAACTAAATAACAAAAGTTCGTTACATAAATTGACAAAACATATTCATATTACAGTTCATGCAAAATTTAGTATATACGTATATCATCTTCATCCCCTTTGGTGGAGGGTATTCAAAGATTCGGCACAGCCGAATTTAGCCCTTTTTTACTAGTTTTTTTTCATCTATTTTGAATGGAAAATTAGGCAATATTTAACTTTAACCGGATTGGGCGAGCCTGAGATGTCGACCTAAATTAAAAAAAAAAAATTTCACAAAGAACAATATTTTTGGTATTCCTAATGAAAATTATAAAAAAACATATTTTAGACCCACCCTAATATACATATAACGTTTATATGTTTTTTTACAAAACCACCCCCTTTTTATAGATAAGAAACTATTTTGTTTTAATTATGATTACACTCATACACGTTGTTTGTTGTTTTTTCTGATTTATTCTACATCAAAATAATTATTGTTGGCTCGAATGAACAGAATAAAACAATGGTTTAACAACGGCCGATGATTATAAACCAGTGACAAAACAAATTGCACATCGTTTGATTGATTTAAAATCATCAACGAATATGTGTGTTGAAGTATATTCAGCGTTTAAACGCAAACACAATTTATTCTTGTGTTGATTGCGTATGAACGTTTTGCAATCAGCAAATGCAGTTCTCTGATACGTATATACTGTAATATGAATATGTTTTGTCAATTTATGTAACGAACTTTTGTTATTTAGTTTTAGTAATGTTATTTATTTAGTTTTAGCAACTTTAACATTGTTGATTTTTACGTTAACTTAGTTATCAGAGTAACACACATATAGCTCTTCTCATAGTATGTAAGACAATAAATGTAATCGAACAATAAGAAGACTTAATAACATTTTTACTTACTTAACAGAAAAAAAAATAGATACAGAAAAATTTTACAAATTTGTATGGACAATTTGCGTCTTCGCGTCGTGATCGCCATTTCAACAGACAGACAGACGGACATAGCTAAATCGTCTTAAAATTGCATAAGGATCACGAATATATATACTTTATAGGGTCTTAAACCTATATTTCGACATATTACAAACGGAATGACAAACTGATATATACCCTCACCATATATGGTGGAGGGTATAATGAGGTTTTGCCCAACAATTCCTAATAAATTTCCCATAATGCATTGAAATATGTGACTTAATATTTTATGTACTCACCAATTATTTCAAAAGCTGATCAACAGTAGTAATTAATGACTTATTTTCTTAATGCAACGTAGTAGTCTTTGTTCTGTGTTTACATTATCTTCTTGTTTTTATTCAGTAACAGTAATTCTCCTCATAGCTCTAAAAATTAAATTAAAGCAAAACTAAATCAATGACTATTTATGTACTGAATTAAATAAATTCCATTAACAATATACTGAAACACACTCACACAAACCTGACAACCGATGATGACGACGACGACGACGACGATTTCTTTACAGCCACAGCACAATCTTGATGATCCTTTTTCTTTAACCAAAAACTATTTTTATAGACTAGACGTTTAACTACAAAGTCATTGATAAATTGCAATTTTACAATCGCCTTTTGTTGTATCGTTGTATCACTATCACCACCGCCACTGTCACTGTCGTAACTCATGGCATTGAAACAAAGAGGGGGAATCAAGGGCTAATTGTTTTGCCTTGTTTTATAGTTTAACGGTAATCACTATTTATTTTTTATTCACGTCTTGTTCTTTATGGGAATTGTCTATTTTAGTATTTGAAATAATACAATAATAACGACCACAATGCTTCATGATGCACTTGCAAACTCACTTGTACGAACGTCCTTGTGTAACTACCGACCGAAAAACCAAACGACATATAAAGCTAAATAATAGAAAAAGAAATATTAATAAAATTGGATTTAATCTTAATAAGAAATTAAAATAATATATCGTAGTTACTCCATTCAGTCTCGTGAATGAATAGATTTTAAATAACATACAACCAAACAGCTTTTTAGAAGAAAAAAAAAAACAGTTTTAAAATTATAACATAATTTGTTCTATC
Source organism: Eustalomyia histrio (assembly GCA_949748255.1). NCBI lineage: Eukaryota > Metazoa > Arthropoda > Insecta > Diptera > Anthomyiidae > Eustalomyia > Eustalomyia histrio. The sequence goes on along the minus strand of OX456524.1, from coordinate 93,166,554 downwards.
CCAACAAGAACATGATAATGACAGGTCTTTACTATGTAGATTACTTTGCAATTATAGGTCATTATCTTTTGCATTACTTTAAAATACAAGAATACAAAAATAATGGGCGGTAGAAGTAGTTATATGTACATGCAAAATAATGATTTACTGGTAGTTACTGAAATAAGTACCAAATTCGCATTTCTGTTTTTTTTTATATATTTAGTGATTAATTTGTTTTAAAAAACTATACAACAAAATTGAAAATAGTCTGCTATAAGTGATTTTGCAAAAATTTTAAGATTTTAAAGGGTTTCTAATGTGAAATAGCATTGCATCTATGTATATAAACTTAAATTTTTGAATGCAAAATGTAAATATTTTAAATATTTTTTTTAATAATTTAAATACAAATTATTCTTTTCGATTTCTTTAAGTAAGAAAATTTTACTTGATTAAGGTCTACTATTGTTTTGTTAAGAGTAACTACTTACTTTATTATTGTAGGTAACCACTTATTTCTTCACTAAGAGTAACCATGCTGATAACTCATTATTTTCACTTTTGTTGTAAGCGAGAGGGTAATGATCAAAAGTAATTAAGTAAGTAAATAGCCTGGTAACTAGTGAACCCTTTGTGTGCTACTTACTCCCTTAATTACTTCGTAATGTCTGTTTTTGCTGGGATGCACACAATTCCCCCAATTCAAATTTTTTTTGTAATCGCATTCTTTTATGTTACGGAGGCCACTCGCGGATTCCTAATATTACCAAAAGGCATTTTCGCACTTAAAAATTGGGCAAATGAGAGCAGTCAGGGGAGTATTATTGTGTTTCTTTTTATACCTAATATTACCCAGACTTTTTTCTTAGGTAACTTTGGTAAATTGGAAAACGAACAGCTATTGCCATGATAATCAAAATATACTTAATTTTCATATCATTTTATTCAAATTAACTGAAACCAATTGGACCATATATGGTTAATGCTATTAAATTACAAACATAATGTATAAATAATAATATAAGCAATAATAAAATAATAATAAGGGTTTTCACTCTTGGTAGTATATTTACAACCCTTGTATATTTACAACGATTTTATTCTACAAAGCGTGAACGACTTTTTCGTGTATTTACTTCCCGCATAAATACAGCTATTGTAATATAATCAATCAGCTGATTTTTGTTTTGTTTTTCATCTATTTGAAAACTTAAAATATTAAAAAGAATTTGAAGTTAACAAAAATGCCTATAAATACAGAAAAATATAAAATAATAAATTTGTTAGAGCAAAATGCAATTAACCAAAGAGAATTTGCAGAGATTCTGGGTTTGAAGATACGATATTACTTGTAATAATAAAAACCAATAGCTGCAAAATTTCACTATCTGTCCATCTTTTATTACTTTTTTTTCACGATTTTGTTTTAAGTTGGGTTTTTGATTATTTTGATCCATTGTTAAACTTTATTTTAATAGTGACCACAAAATGAAAAATAAAAAAATCAAACAACAGTTTTGGCGGCTAAACGATCAGCTATTTTAGTCTTGTAAATGTACAACATGTATTTACTATACCTTTTGGTCTTGTATTTTAACCACGATCTAGTAAATTGTAGTTCTATACATTTTGTTGTTGTGGTGTAGTAAATGGTAGTACTTTTACTATATCTACAACCTCTACAAGGTCTACAAGGGTAGTTTACTACCAAGAGTGAATACCCTCAATAAGAAAATAATACAAACAAATATATTTATATGTAATTACATATAGCCCATAAAGTATGCCTTCACCTTACAAAATTTTAAAAGTCAAATAAAAACACAACATAAATACTTCAAATCAATTTTGCTTCATGTATTTCTTCGTTACATTCTTAAGTTCAAAAAGCAAAAAAAAAAAAACAAGTAAAAATGGGCTAAATTTGGCTGTGCCGAATCTTTGAATACCCTCCACCAATATCCTAAAAAAGATGTTCTCTTCTGTTTCTGATACAAACAATAGAAAAAAACTTTTGAAGTCAAATTATGTAGGTGAAAAAATTTTTTGAGGTGAAAAAATTGTTTGAGGTGAAATTTAGAGGTGAAAAAATTTTTTGTGATGAAAAAAAGTTTTAGTGGAAAAAAAATGTTTGAGGTGAATACAAAATATTTACGAATGTTCTTTCTTTAAAAAATAAAAGTGTGTTTGTAAGACAATATGCCTAATCAAGAGAATACAGCAAAGATATAAATTTGTTAAAGAAAGAACATGAGTTGTAACTATTTGTCAATAGATGGCCCATCAGAAAGTACATTCTCCACATTAGGCATATTTTGCTGCTGAGCTGGTCTCCATTAGCCATATTGTGCTACAATATGCAGTAGAGTATTATTGATTTTCTATTTTCTTCGTAACATAAATGAATATTTGCCAAAAACTATGAAAAATATATGTTTTATGTGCATATTATACCTTAATTTTTTAAATCAATATTCATTTAGATGTTTGAGAGCACAATATTACACTTTATTCATGTGTATTTTTTTATAAAAGAAAAAATTAACATAAATATATATTTGCTTAATTACGTCAAACATTTGAAAAGTTGACTTTAAAATTATGTAATAAGTCTACTAGCAACATCTGAATGCATTATAATTTAAAGTATGTAGTTTATTTAATATTTTTGGTAAATAAATTAATTGAAAGCCTAATCCAAATCTATATCGCCATGGGCAGGATAAAGTTTTAATGTGATTCTGCGCCACCTATTGAAAAGTAGCGGGACTAAAGCAATTATGCATTATGCTCTTTAGTTAATTCAGCGCCACCTATTCAAAAGTAGCGGCACTAAAGCAATTATGTATTTTGCTCATTCTTTAGATATAAATGTCTTTGGTTACAAAAACAAAAAATACATTTTATGGAATGAAACGAAAAACCAACAAAGCTTAACAGAAAACCCCAATCAGGTTTACTATATCTCCTATAGTAGCCGAAGAATTGGAGATATTTTAAATGGAAAATCCTAAGAAAATGCATCGGAAAAAATTATGAAAATTTCATAAAAAGATTTTTAAATAGTTACGTCTATAAAAATGCCGATGTTCTACCCTTCTCAGGTACTCCATGTCGTTGCAAACCAGATTTGTTGAGAAACTTGCGCTACACGATAATATGCTTGTCAGCCAAATATACGAAAGCGAGATCTACATATCTTTCTCCTGTCGGTATAATTAATGAACGTATCAACGATGATCCAGCTCCTCTGGACCTTACCTCATTCTATATGAGCCTAGCCTCCGGCAATCATAGGGGCTGAGGATGATATACGTATATACTAAATTTTGCATGAACTGTAATATAAATATGTTTCGTCAATTTATGTATGTAACGAATTTTTGTTATTAATTTAGTTTTAGTAATGTTATTGACAGAGGTCTGATCTGTTAGCGACTTTAACATTGTTGCTTTTTACGTTAACATAGTTATTATAGTAACACACCAGAGAACTGCAAAATCAACTTTTTTCTTGATTTAATCATACACAAAAATTCTTGTTCACATTTAATAATTCAACAAAAATCACTGCAGAATAAAATCAGCATCATGTTACTTAACGCATAATTCGGATCAGTTTGAATCATATGTCGATTATGTTTTCTGCAAATTTAATCACTAAACAAAAAGTCAGCGTTGAATAAATCAGAAAAAACAACAAATAACGCGTGTGTGTATTCATGATTAAAACAAAATAGAAACACATTTCATAAATGATATTGTTTACATTAGGGTGGGACTTAAATCCGCTTTTTTAGAATTTTTATTTTTTTTTTTTTTTTTTTTTTTTTTTATTAAGTTTATTAGTAGTATTTTAATACTTTTAAATTACAATTTAAAAATTCGTTTTGCACAATTGCATTTACAAGCTCTGATTTATATTAACATTTCTAATAAAATTAACAGTTTTTTTCCTAAAATTGTTAGTGTTACTTTCATTCTTAACGTCATTTGGCATCTTGTTGTACAGATTTAATCCTTTATAAAACAGTGACCTTTGCCTTGCATTAGTATCTGCTCGTTGAAGTCTAAAGTCTAGAGCGTTCCTCAGGTTATACGGTTGTACCTCCCCAACATAATGTAGTTGTTCGACCAGATAATCGGGTGCATCTCCTGTTTTCATTTTTCGGATTAAGTTTATTGTATTAAGCTCTAATCTTTGGTGTATATTTAGCCATTTCAGAGTGTCCAACATAAATTTTATTGATGTAAATCGGTTGCATTTTAATATTGCGCGCATAGCTTTATTTTGTAGTTTTTGTAGTCTCATTATTTGCTGATCTGAACAGCATGTATATATCACAGTTGATCCATACTCAAAATGTGGTTTAATAATTGTATTGTATATATTTATTGCCGTAATAATTGATACTTTATTTCTTAAACGTTTAAAAAATCCGATTTTTTTCCCGATTTTTTTACATATATATTCAATATGTTCTTTGAATTTCAAGTCTTTGTCTATTACAAAACCCAGATATTTAATATTATTAACTTTTTCTATTATTATATTATTTATTTTGAATGTTATATCAGTGTTCATATTTATTTCCATTATTTTGGTTTTACTTTCGTTTAATTTTAATTTGTTCATTTTTAACCATTTATTTATATTATCCATATCTCTTGTTAGATTCTCAAAACATCTTTCTTCCGTTGACGCCTCTGAGTAAATCAGAGTATCATCTGCGTATAAAACAATTTCACATTTGTCTAAAACATTCTCCATATCGTTTATGTATATGATAAATAGAAGAGCTCCTAAAATTGAACCTTGCGGTACGCCAAAATCGTTCTCTATTGCATTAGATTTTACATTGTTAACTTTTGTTGTTTGCCTGCGATTATTTAAGTAAGATTGGAACCATTTTAATTCAGTATCTTGGATTCCGTATTTATATAGTTTTTTTATTAGGATATCTCGATCAATAGTTTCAAATGCCCTTTTGAAATCTAGAAAAATTGCGATTATTTTATTATTTCTCTTGATGTATTTCCACTTGTTTATAATATAATTTACTGCAGTTTCGCACGAGTGTTTTCTTCTAAAACCTGACTGGTATTTTGATAATAATTTGTGTTGTTCCATGTAGTTTTCTAATTGTGTTTTCACTACCTTTTCAATAATTTTTTCACATGTTTTGAGGGTGTTAATTGGCCGGTATTCTTCACACTTCACAGTATTTTTTACTTTTTCGATAGGTGTAATCATTGATTCTTTCCAACTGTTAGGGAAAATTCCTGTTTCTAAAGATTTATTTATAATGTTAAGCATAATATTGCCTGTCGTGTCCCAGTTATCTAAAATTATATTATTCGATATTCTATTATAGTCAGGTTTTTTTTTTGATGTTCTTACATATAATTTTTAGCTCTTCTAAAGATATTGCACGGAATTTCAACTTTGTATTTATCACAGTTATTTTATTTTCATATTGCACTTCATTAATGGAAATTCTTATTTCTTTAATGCTATCCACGAAATAATTATTAAAATTTTCAGATATTTGAAAATTGTCCTTATACTCTATTTGTTTAAATATCACAGTTTTTATTGTATTTCTGGGTTTTTTTAGAACTAGTTCTTTTATTTTACTCCACATTTCTTTTTGATTGTTCGTGCTGTTTATTTTATTATTTATATATTTATTTTTTTCATTTTCAATTTTTACTTTATATGTATTTCTTATTGATTTATAACTATTCCAGGCCTCAATAGTATTTTCAGTAATTGCATTTTGATATTTAAATACTTTTTTATTAGTAATAAAAATATTTTGCTTTGTGAAATATAAATATTTTTTTGGAAAAAAAAATTAGGTCGATATCTCAGGCTTGCCTAATCCGGAAAAATTTAAATATTGTGTAAATTTTTTTTCATCTATTTTGATTGGAAAATTAGGCAATATTTAACTTTAACCGGATTGGGCGAGCCTGAGATGTCGACCTAAATTTAAAAAAAAAATTTCTCAAAGAACAATATTTTTGGTATTCCTATTGAAAATTAGAAAAAAACATATTTTAGACCCACCCTAATATACATATAACATTTATGAAATGTGTTTCTACAAAAACACTTCCTTTTTATATATAAGAAACTATGTTGTTTTAATTATGATTACACTCATACACGTTGTTTGTTGTTTTTTCTGATTTATTCTACGCTTGCGTCTTCGCGTCGTGCGTCTTCGCGTCGTGATCGCCATTTCAACAGACAGACAGACGGACATCGCTAAATCGACTTAAAATTGCATAAGGATCACGAATATATATACTTTATGGGGTCTTAAACCTATATTTCAACATGTTACAAACGGAATGACAAACTGATATATACCCTCACCATATATGGTAGAGGGTATAAAAACAAATTTCAGATTCCTTTCTCTACTCTTGAGGTAACAGGATGTAAGAGCAGCAACAAGAAAACAAAGCAACCAACAAGTCTGCGTTTAAATTGCAAAAGCTTTAGAAATAATAATGAGACTTATATGTTAAAATTCCGGTTTCTTTGAAATTGTTTACATACTACGCGCTGGACAGGGCAATGTGTTCTCCCAATAGTTTGGTTAATTTTTCTGAAAACTTTTTCTTTCTTTCCACAATTTAATAACTATGTTTCTTTCTGAAACACTGATTGCTTTACCTTTAGATTACATATTTTAAAATTATAACTATTTTTTTAAATAAAAACCGACACTTAGCTCGTGAAATGATTAATTATAATAAGAAACAAGTAAGAGCGGCTAAATTCGGCTATGCCGAATCTTATATACCCTTCACCATGGTATTCTGAAGGAGATGAATACATCGTTGGAATCTACTACCTCATAGCTCTCCACAAACAAGCGGTATCCCCATTTATTTTTTCTTAAATGTCCAAAAATTTTAATCCAAAATAATATGTCATGTAAAATCTCAAATTTATATTTTTCCATATGTTTCAGCGCTTTTCTTGTCAAATTTGGCATTTTCTAGGCAAAAAAAAGTTGGCGACACTACTATTTTTTTTTATTTATATCATTCACAATAGTTGTGAAACGTATTTAACCTATGTATTTATCTTCACACTCTTATTAAACAAAGGGATTTTACTGGAAAAATTAGAGGTAGTCCTGGTTTTTTGCTAATATCTCAGCCATTTATTAACCGATCTGTCTGATTTTTAATAGCAAACAGAAATGGATCACATGTAACAGAAATAAAAAAGAATCAAGTCCTCATCATGTCTGGGTTCTTCGGAAAACCCATTTCAACACACAGACGGACAGACGGACAGACGGACAGACGGACATCGTTAAATCAACTTCGCTCTTCATATGGACCCAGAATATATATACTTTATAGGGTCTAAGATCAATATTGTAGAAATTACAAACGGAATGACAAACTTATATATACCCTTCCACCTATGGTGAAGGGTATAATGAAAAGTAATCAAAGAAAACAAAATATTCTTAAAAAGTAACGGTTTTATCAACACAAACAAGGAAAAAAGGCTTAAATTCGTCTGTGCCGAATCTTTGAATAGCCTCCATCAATGTCATAAAAAAATGTTTGTACTGTTTTTTTATACAAAAGTAGATTTATTTTTTGTAAATTTTATATCTATAACTAATACTTGTAAAGAAAACGACTATCCCTACTTAGCCGACTTTTCTTTGTTTTTTGTAAACAAATACAATTTGAACATTTGGGCCGCCTTTGTACTAAAGCTGTTTTCGTATATGGACTTAGAGAGCAATTATATTGTTAGCTTTTGTTGTTTTTCATATTTTCTCAAATTCAAAATACAAAAATTTCAAATATTTTTTACATTTAAATAATTTCTAAGACTTGGCAGCATTTTTATACATTCTTAATTTTTAAATAGCTATATTTATAACTACTTAGCAAGTCTATATCTACTTAAATCTGTATGGAATATTTATATAAAATTAGAAAAAAACAAACCTATTGTAAAACTTCTGCATCATTCGTTTCGTCAAGTTGCCTGCATTAATAATTTATGACTTTTTCAATATTTTAACACGGTTATATCTCAGTATACCATTAAATTATTAATGCAGCCAACTTGACAAAACGAATGGTGCAGAAGTTCTTATTTTTGGGGCTACTTTCACGTGCAATTCTCAGAATTGATTCCCAAATCAATGAGCTGAAAAATTTGTACGGTGTTAGCTTTCTTGAAATTTATGAAAGATTTACTTAATACTGCAAAATCATTCTCTTTCAAACAATGATCACCAAACCAAATTTCAAATCAGGAATCACAAACAAAATCACATATAGATTTTAACACCTCTCGATAGTTATGAAGCAGGATAAAAGCTAAAATAGCTAATATAGCCTGGGAATTTCATCATGCGATTTAAAATGTATGTATAGAAATATTTATAATGACAAAGTGAATATAAAAATTCCATATCATATCTCCATTTTATTTTTGGAAATTTAAGAACCACTTTTTATAGCTAGATTTTAGATTTTCGTAATTTTTTCCTAGATACGTAACAAATTGGTATTGTCATTCATTACATGTCTCAATGTCTGATCGAGAATATGGTGCTGATACCCAATTTATTGTGGAGGAGGCAATGACATAGATTAAAGTCACGACGTCATTTTTTTAGGTATTGACACTTGTATCACAGACTATAATTTGAATAGACGACCATAAGTTCAACTTAGTTAACGTGTCCTTGATGCCGTCAAATATTGTTGCCGAATATATGTTAATGTGCAAAAGAAAATTCATCTTACAGATATGTCGGAAGATGTGTTGAAATTACTTTATAATACATCATGAGTAATTTTAATTCAACGTACTTAGTGAAAGACAGTCCAACGTTGGGAAGATTATACTTTAAGCCATAAGGTGTCCTCAACTGTTAGGTTGTATGTTATTTATATTTTGGAGAGGGGTGTTCTTCTGTGCTGAGTTCCTTTATTTTTACCTTAAATTTTCTATTTGTAACAAAATGCCTTTCAAAGCATTGTGATAAAAGCCATGTAACCGGCAAACAACTAATTTATGGGTTTTATTTTGTGTCATATATTTTGATTTAAAGTGACCCATTGGCAACTATTCCAGTATGGCCATTTTTATAGGCCAAGTGTAAAGTCACAAGGAAGGTCTGTCTAGTGGTTCACTCCGATTTTCATGAAATTTGGATATGTGGTAAAGTAGACAAAATTTTTGAACACATATTTTTCACAATATTTCTAATTGAATTTTACAAATATTTAATCAATTGAAGGTTAGAAAAAAAAATATGAATTAAAAAAACTACTACATACATGGATGAAAAGTCCGTGGGGTAACAATAAAAAACAAGCTTTTTGGATTTGAAATAATTTTTATTCTTCAACATAATCTTCTAGAAGTGTAATGCTTCTCTTTCAATTTCCAATCATTAAGTGGCCCCATAGAGTTTATACGTGCAATATATAACTAAAATCAAAAGACCTAAAGTCAGACAGATCCCTGAGGAATTCCGGAATAATGAAAATGTATTTAATCCCTGTAACAAAAAATATTAGTACGAGTTGTTCTACCGACTTTCCATACAATCAAAAGTGGAATTTAGGGATCACAGGCATGGGGACAATTGTGCCCAAACTCCCACTTGTAGAACTAATTTGAAAATTACAATGTTATGACTTGAAATAGGAAGCAAAACTTGTACTAAGTGATACCCTTGGAAGATAAAAACAATGGTTGTTCTTACATGAAACCTGAATGGGACCGATAGTTTCATGTTAATGTAATTAGGTTCATTCACTTAATGATAATTAAAATTTGGTGTTTATTTGGGAGCTGTTTTTAGTGTTAAATGGGAAACTCAGACTACATTATATAAACAGAAAAGTTAGCAAAATAAGAATTTCAGATCACGCATATAAATTGAATGTTTTGAAACAGTCGGCCTACATAGTTACTATGAAAATAATATAAAACTGGTTCAAAATAATTATTGTTTTATAACTGGTACTCATTAGAAATTTACGAAACTAGTTTTGGGGTGACCATTTAACGCCACAACTGTACCAGTTAGATTTTACATCAATTCAATTCACAATAATAATAAAATTAAGGGTTTATTTACAAAATCAAATTTTATTATTAAAAACAAATGTAAACAAAATGAAAATTTCAATACTTGCATTACAATTTAGGCTTTTTTCTTCAGATAGTCCTATCATTGATACTAATAAGCTAGTACACAACTGGTTCAAAATGATTATATTGAGAACTAGTTTTGAAATTACTATTCCAAAAATCATTATATTTTAAAACTAATTCGGCAATTGGCTACTGGAATAGTAAATGGTTTTTAGAGTAAAAAAATTTCAATTTCAACAAAACGTAATTTAAGTTGTAAATAATTAATAATATTTAATAGTGAAGCTTTAATTTTAAAGTCGATCTTTGTAATTTTTTTTTATTTAGTAATGATGGAGAATACACAGAAAGAGTTATTTAGACACTAGCCGTGTATACAATAAATACGAGGGCGGATCAACAAGTCCGTGACTTTTCGAACTTCCCTCGTAGTTATATGAAATGCAACACTGCTCCCATCAAGTACCACCTGTTAATACGAGACTACTGTCAAATTTTGAGCAAGTTCCGCCATTTACTTTCCGTTTAACAGCTGTTCAAAACATACAACCTCTTGAATTTTTTTCAAAATTGAAAAAAGTGAATTTCGAGTGCTCATTAAACATTATTTTTTGCGAAAAAAAAACCGTCAATCAAACCAAGGAAAAGATTGATAAATACTATTGGGACTCTGCACCATCGATTTCAATGGTAAAAAAGTAGTTTACTGACTTTCGTTGTGATCGCACAAGTACAAATGACGCTGAACGTTCTGAAAGGCTAACCGAGGTCAATACACCCGAAAATGTCGAAAAAATCCACGATATGGTGTTGGCCGATCGAAGAGTAAAAGTGCGTGAGATTGTTGATAGTAATAAGGGAGAATGCAAAAAAAAACCAAAAATAGTTAGTAAATTTCATCTAAACTCAATAAAGTCAAATTGTAGTTAGCGTTAATAGCTTTTTCCTTTGAGTTGTGAGTTAATAAGGTGGTAGCAGACCAGAAAATGCATTCCATTCGATTAACTACTGAAATTTGATTTCCTCATTCGACAACTAAAATCTGCTGGAGCCAAACCTGTAAAAGATTTGGTATGTTAACTGTTTTTGACTCTACCCAAATGATACGATACTGTGGTGACTGCTCTAGAAAATTTACCAAATGAAGAGCCGACTATTTTAATTATAAAGCAATGTTTGTTAGCAGAAGAATCTAAGAAGAAACAAAGACAATGCGATGTTGTTGATGAAAATATGGGTGCTTTGGCTACAAAAAAAGAAGACAGCTAAATTGATCGGAAAATACCATAATTGTGGACGTTACAGCCATATGGAAAGAATTGTTGTGGAAAGAAAGCAACAATTTTGGTGCATAGCTAGCCAACTTTTATATGAAATTTAAAATATTACCTATTCTAAAAGGTAAAGTTTTTACAACAATTGACAATGTTATTTCAACTAATGGCAACACTCTTGAAATTTATTTTGAAATTCGAGATGTCATACAAAACTTTAATTTAAATTTAAATTTTTGATGCACCGAAAGTTTTTTATCAATAATTTATTATCAAGTCATGGATGTCATATATTAATTTTGTGACCAAAGGAATGATGTTTTTTTTTCAATTTGAATATGCGCTAACCCAGCGTTTACACATGTCACTAGGAGTTCGAAAAACTCAATACACGCACGACTTATTACTAATACACTCAAATTTTTCGCAATGCAATTTTGCATACTACTAAATATCAAAACGATAAACAATGTTACCTTCTTAAAGATTAATACAAATTTAGTGAATAACTGTAAAATTTTAACTTGTGAACTGTTAAATTTATTATAATATTTTATTTCTTGAAATGCGCATAAAAAATACAAGTTTGTTAATTATAGAGCATTAATATTATTAAAATAATACTAATAATAATAATAAATGTTCCACGTTTCCCCAAAAATGTGCCTATCGGTAACTCTATTTAACATTCGCATATCTAAACAGAAAAGCAAATGGCAAGATTCGACTATTTCGAAGAATTTTTGGTTGATAATTCGTATACAACATTTGCATGGCACTACTTGTATGTTTTAAGGCAGGGTAAGGATTATTTTACTAAAAATTGACTTATAAGGTAAAGCCAATAAAAAACATCAATTGGTATGTGTATATGCCCAGCTAGAAAAATACAAATGGCAAAGCGTCTGTCCAGTGCTTTTACCGGTAGTGCCAGCGTTGGCAGAACAAATGATGATTTTGCAAATTATTGTGATATGCCAACCTCAAAATGATAACACCGAGCTGAACTTGGCCGCTTCCTTTATAAAACATTGGCAATGTACTGGCGAAACAATCAATAAAGTGCTTTTTGAATAATAACATAATTGCTTTTCCAGATTTAATTTTGGAATTTTGCTCCAAGTTTGGAACTAATAAAAATATTTTTTAAATTTAAATTCGATTTCTAATACCTTTTTTTAATTTCTAAACGAAAAAAACTTAAAAAACAAAAATAAGTTACAAAGAAGTTGTTTGAATTTACGAAATTTTTTTAGTTTGTATTTACAAAACAGGTTTTGGGAAATATGTTTCTGGAAATATATGTTAAACACAAGTACTGCCAAATCCTCTGCTGAAAACATTACAAAATCATACATCTTAATAAACGAGTACATTTCATTTCATAAATGGTTGTAAACCTTTTTAATCGGGTACTGGAAACGTACTTTTTGTTTTAATTGGGAAGGTGTTGTAAACCAGAGCTTTATATATTATTTATTTCATAAACGGCTGTAAAGTTTTTTAACCCAGTAGAGGCAAAGCGCTTCTTGCTAACGTTGGGAAAGCTATTTAAGCCAGGCCTTTGTCAGTGCTTTTATTATTATTACGGTTGTACATTTTGTAAATCAAGTACTGGTAAAGCACTTTTTGCCAACGTTGCGTAAGAGTTCAAGACCAAGGATTTCTCAGTTCTTTTATTTTTTTAATGATTGCAAATTTTGTAAATCAAGTACTGGCAAGCACTTTTTACTAACGTTGGCAGAGCGTTTTAAATAAGTGCTCTACCAGTACCGTTGTATCATTGACAATCAGTGCTCTTCCAGTACTTTATTTTTTACCATCGGCAATTTCTGGCTAAACATAATATGGTTACTGGTACAACAAACCAAATAGTAACCGAAGTTGTGACGTATGTGTACAAAGTAGACAGTGACGTGATCAGTTTGATAATATTCGTTTAAGAGCTACCCGACTTATTGAGCTGATACGCTGATATTTGTGGTCCTATATGTCTTTTATCGACGACTATACCCATTTTGTCTATGTATACCTAATACAGAATAAGTTCGATGTTTTTAAAAGTTCAAAAGTATTTAATGCTCTCGTAAATGCTAAATTTGGTACTAATATTCTATATTGACTATTGACTAGGGTCGCAAATACGATTCAAACAAAATGTTGATGTATTGTAAAGACGTAGGTAATTCAATTTGGTGAAACAATTGCGTTAAGTCCTCAGCAAAACGGAGTGACAGAACGATTCAAACGAACTGTACTCGAAAAACTTCGTGCTCTTATGATTAAAGCTGGTATTCCAAAATTATTGTGAAGTTAATAAACAGAAGTCCTACACAAATTTTGATGTAACATTAAACTCCAGCCGAGATGTGGTTTTATAAAAAGCCCGTTTTAACAAAACCAGGGACGAAGCAAATAGAACTTTTGTGCAATAAAATTACTTTTTTCATTTCTTCCTTTTCAAACATTTTGAAAGTTTTGTTTCAGCCCATGGGTGATTTTTTTTTTTTTGAACTAAAAACATGACTTTTATTTTATAAACAAAAATAACAATTAATAAAAGATTTTTTCTTTATTCTAAAAAAAAATAATTTTAAAATAAAATCATGCACAAGTATGAACTGCTGCTAAGCTTGGGTTGAAGAATATATTACCAGAGGCTAATATGCATATTAGCCAATGTATTGCAAATAATTCCGACATTCTTCATGATTTTTATTTATCGTATAAGTCATGAGGCAACTTTTTTAAAAATTGTTTTTAAATAAAAAATAATACAAGTTTAAAGACCCAGGTAAAAATAAAAATATATGCTCATGTATTCTCAGATATTGTTTAATGTATGTAGGTACATATATGAAAGTATGTGACATTTATGGACATATGGGAATATATGGAATCATACATGTGTCATATATATTTTCCGATTAATGATCATATTTTATATCATTTTTTATTGTAATTTTAGGTCTGTACGAGGTAAAGTCTGGTAAGAAGAGAGTAAGCAAAAAATTCTCTCACAAAACCATAAAAATGCCCAAAATACTGCGAACGCACAAAACCACATTTCATACCCAAAAATAAACGTCAAATTTTTTCATACTAAAAAACAGCTTAAATAATAAATATATTTGAAATGGCAAATTATTAAATTATAGTAAATTTTTATTTAACTTTAATTTTTTCAAAAATGCCAAACAGCTAATTTATTAGCAACAGCTGATGGTTTGACAGTTTTACCATTTTACCCAAACAAAGGTACGGGTAAGTTCTGGTAAAATGAGAAACGCAATTACTCTCTCATGAAGACTCTCATTTACCCAATTTTTGTTACAAGAAACGCTTTCTGGTAAGATTGGGGTCCCACGGGCACCCGCGGTAACGTACGTCGAACACACCTTTTGATTTATTTACTTTTGAACTGTTTGATTCAAACTTCAAAATCACAATGTCAAATTTTCGTATACATTTATTTTGAAGTTTTTAGTATTTTTAAATAATTTTTATATTTATTGTGCCAATTCAACCAAATAATGGTCTTATTTTCGGAAGCGGACAATATTTATTGTTGCCGAATATATAAGGTTGGTATAGTAAAACTCTCATAGGTTTTAATGTTGTGTGCAGTAAAATTTGATGGCCGTTTAAAATATTTATTGTTTAGAGCAATATTGTATGAAACAATACTCAAAACTTATTATAATCCAAATTCAGACTCCCACAATGAAATTTTATAAGGAATTTATTTATTGAACATTTTAACTCTTTATTTTCCATTCTCGTGGCTAAGTCCTTTTTTCAAAAAATACCAAAAAAAGTCACTCAAACCTTCTGCTGTGAATACTTACCAAATTGTTAATATAACGACTAAAGT
This sequence comes from Eustalomyia histrio, assembly GCA_949748255.1. Classification (NCBI taxonomy): domain Eukaryota; kingdom Metazoa; phylum Arthropoda; class Insecta; order Diptera; family Anthomyiidae; genus Eustalomyia; species Eustalomyia histrio. The sequence goes on along the minus strand of OX456524.1, from coordinate 93,151,256 downwards.
AAAATTTAACGCGGAATTTTTTCATTGAATATTTTAACCATTTATATCCCATTTTAGATTCTTTTGATAATAGTGGTCCGTTTAAGAAATTTTTTTAAAAAGTACTTAAATTACTCATAAAGTGAAAGAGAAAAAATATTAAAATATTGAACGAAAAATGGTAAAATTTTACGAAAAACATTGAAATAAAAAACTTTGAATAGTACATTTACATAGTTATTTTACATGACTACAAATAATATATTACAATTCTGTTGTTTTTTCCAAGATTTTATGTATGTACGAGATTAACTCTTTACCTGAACTTTAAGAAAACTTGTCTTTTTACCACCTAATGTAAAATATTTACCCTGTTCACCCACTTTGTGCTCAATTTAAACCCTTCTTTTAATAAATGGTAGGAAAAAATTAACCCTAAAACTGGGAGGTACATTTCGTTTAAAATTTTACTTTCGGCGTTAAAGTCTAATTTTTCTTAGAAGTATACTTGCATTTTTATTTCACAGAACTGATGCGGTTATATAAGAAAATGAACAAGTCAAATTATAGTTAAAATAGTAGATAATGAAAAGGAATAGTAGTTCATTTCGAAAAAAATAATGAATAAAAAAGGATCAACCACATGTGATGATTCACAATTCAGCTTTTCACGATTGTATATCTACCGAATAGATTGTTTGTCTTTGGAAACCCCTAGTAAAATTTGCAGCTTGATTTAAGGGAAAAGGGACTAAAATTATCCGAGAAAATAGCAGATAAAAATGTTTTACAAAAAATTTCCTCATAAAATTAAATTGGAGGAACTGAATTTAGGTTATTGATATTTAAGTCATATTTCAATTAAAACTGGAAAATCAAAAAAAGCTGAAAAAACAAATATGAATTAAAAACAAGCAAATTTGTCATTTCTGATTATAACAGCTATTTTGGGTATCCGTTTTTTTTCGAGTATTAATTTTTGCTAATTTGAAATAAATACAAATATTTGCTTAAATTCAAATTCTATTTCTAACAATTTTTTGTTTGAAATATTTGTAAATTGTTATTGTTTATATAATTATTTAAAAATAACAATAGAAGTTAGAAAAAAATTAAAAAAAGTTCTTTGTATTTACAAACCTCATTGTGGGAGCATTTTTAAATTTTTTTTTGTTTTTATTTACAAAAATGGTTTAAGAAAGATGTTTAAATAATATAAATAGAATTTCGTTAATTTCTTCTGTGTGTGTTATATTTGAAGAAAAATTAAAAATGTTAAAGCCAATTTCTGACCAGCAAACTGTCATAATTATTGTATCTGATTTTTTTTAACTCTGCGATATTGCTAGCAAATAAAAACTTTAAATACAGATTTCTAATTTGGAAAAAATATTCAATACTTCATAATTTTTGAGAAACAGTTGTCTTATTAAAAATATAAAATTAGACGCAAATGATGTCTTAAAATTCACGCAAGATTTAAACTTGCCGCCATTGTTGAACAATATTTCAAAAATAATTAAAGTTTGGCGTCTGTTCTAAGTTTTAAGACTGATACTGGTGATGGCTATCACTACATAACATATTTTTTTCTGTATATATTGGATGATATTGATGTGGACGAAATGTGGTGCAATAAAATGGTGCCACATACAATGCAGTCGTGTACGCTCTTGTTTTCTGGTCAGAAAGAGTGCGTCTATGCCAGAAAAGCCGTGGAGACCATTATGGTGAGGGTATATATCAGTTTTTCATTCGGTTTGTAACATGTCGAAATATAGGTCTAAGACACCATAAAGTATATATGTACATATATTCGTGATCCATATCCTGAGCAGTTTGATATTGAAAATGAGCAAAATCGGTCCAGCAGTTCATAAGTTATGAGTAAAAATGTGAAGGTACCTCTTAATTTTTCCATTCTATTTTATTTCTATTTTTTCTGTTATTTTCCATTGATAAGCTGTTGGTTTTTGTTTCATTCCATAAAATGTATTTTTGTTTTTGTAAAACTCATTATTTATATTTTTGTTATTGTTTTGTCAATAGCGCCAAATATTCAAATGAGTTTTGTCTGTGTTACAATCAGACATTAATTTGATCAAAGACATTAAAGAACATGAGTTGTAACTATTTGTCAATAGGTCCATTCTCTACATTAGGAATATTTTACTGCAGAGATAGTCTACTTCAAAAGTTTTTTACATTATTTGTATCAAAAACAGTAGGGAACATTTTTAAGGACATTGTTGGGGGGTATTCAAAGTTTCAGCACAGCCGAATTTAAGCCTTTTTTTATTTGTTTTTTGTACATATTTATGTATATTTTTTTTAGTTGTAAGTTTGTACCCAGGATTATAATAAATATGTAATGCATTTTTGTCCTGGATGCCTTTTGTATTAGAATATGAATTAATGAAATATTACCAAAACAAAATTTGTAGGCTTCGGATTATGCGCCACTGACTGATTACACCTCATTTGTATTTGTATGTACTTATGTTTGTTCATAAATGGGTAATAAATCAAAAAAATTGTAAGAAATTTAAATTTTGTCTGATGATAAGTGCGTTTATGAGAAAACCCGGAATGTGATCTGTATGAGAAGAAAGTTCATAATAATTTTTCAAATATAATTTACCAATTTGTCAGTTATAGTCGCATTAAAATCCATTTTGGCCAACACTTGTATAAATATGTACCAATTTCATCCAAAAGAATTAGAGTTTGTTACTAGACTTAAAAAGTTAAGTGCACGAAATTTCTTCGAAATATCTTTATATTTTGTACCATAACCTCGTAAGGTATAAATATAAAAAGGTTGGGGAAAATGGTCTATAAACTGCACATCCCAAAATCATACGAACAAAAATAATGAAAATACATGTAGACAGAAGAAAAATCAGCTGCTAAAAGATGTCGAGCATTATTTGCGTGTAGATAAATCCTAAAACAATGTTGCATCTTCGTTAAATAATTTAGTTATACATATATAAACAAATTGTACTTTAAGTTGTAAAATATTAAATTCTGCCAATATCCATCATTTTACGTACATTTATTCTTAAGCGCTCGAAATTGCACAAACAAAAAAACAGCAAACGAATGGGACAACGAAGAAGAAGCAAAAAACACTCTTATACACAAAATATTGAATGCACAATTTTATTCAAATCTACTTATTTTGTTTCGATTTTATTCATTCTTTATCAACAATCACAACCATAGAAAAACAATTTTTTTATATTCTTTTTTTAGTGTTTTTATTTACTGTTTTTAATTGCAAATATTTTCACAAAATTTAACTTCAGCTGTTATATTAATCTCGAAAAAATTTTGCACTGATTGGATACCAGAGACTTGCGCCGAGCAAGTTATTCATTTACGGGTGACGACAAAAGCGGCGGCAGTTTAAAATTGTGGCGATGGCAATTAGCCGGCTGCGAGCCGAAAATTTATCGGCTAGCTTTCTTTTTATATAGGCTAAAGGCACATTTAAGAGCTAACTATACTATGCTTATGAAACATTTGATAGGCTTTTCTTTGATGTTTGTCCTTAGCTTAAGCCAGCATAAGCATAATATAGTAAGCCTTTTAGCCATATGTAACGAAACTAATCAGCTCATTCAATCTAAACACAAAAAATCGGCTTAACCGACTTATCAAAATGATTGTTTAGTGTGATAATAGCTGTGCGGCTTCTGTGTAGTCTGCGGTAGTTTATATCCGTGAAAAATAAATTTTTTAAGAATCTAACAAAAATAAATTTATGCAAATTGATTAACTAGCTTTAAAAATATTTGCATTTTTCTGAAGAAACATCAAAGCTCACAATTATGAGTCTGGATCTAAAAGGGCTAATCCAACTTTGATAGTTTGCCGCATAAAGATATTTAATGATTAGCCTATTCCATATTGATTCCTATTTATTTGCTCGACGCAGGTCTCTGTAGGCAGCTGACACATTGTAGTTAAAATCATATGGCAATGCTTAAAATATTCGCGGTATCACTAAAGTGTCAACCCTGTGTAAAGTGTTGTAGTTCTGAGCTTGTACAAGTCTGTTTTTACAATTGCCGCCAAATTCTTTAGGTTCGTTATCTGTTGGTGTCATATTTATCATAGAAATTTATATAGTTTTAGATCCATAAATACTGAAATATTATGTTATTTCTGAAGATAGGGTTAACAAATGTTTGAGTATGACTTAAAATGTTAATTTTTTAAAGCATTTTCAAAAATTATTTCAATTTTTTTTAAATTTTGTTCCATAAAATTAAGTTTCGCACACTGGGGTTTCATTACCTTCATCAAAATAAATAGATATATTAAAAATTATATGTACCAGGGTTATATTTCCACCTTATATTCACTATTCAATCGTTTTTCGCCTCGACTTTTCTTTATCCAATCGGCACCAAACTGTATATTAAATGTATATGTATACATATTAAACGTTTTTATATACAAAGGAACCAAATTAGCCCATTTGTTCTCTTTACAACTCATTTTGAAAAATGGCCATACAAAGTTGAACACTTTTAGTGGACATTAGAGTATTCAAAAAACCGGGCTTTTGAAAAACCGGTTTCGGTTTTCTTCGAAAAATCGAATTTTTAAAAAACCGGTTTCGGTTTTTGTAGAAAAAACCGGTCAACCGGTTTTTTCGGTTTTTTTTTTAAATTTGATTAAAAAGCTTATATAATTTGTTAATTATTTTTATTTTCATATTCATTTAAATTTAATTTTTTTATTGTATTTCATTTCAACAAAAAATTAACTTAAAACCAATATTTTTTAAATATGTTAAAAGAAAATCTATTTTTCACTTCTAAAATAATGTTTTAGATATAATATGCAATTTAAATGTTTCGTTTTAAGACGATTTTTTTGTTTGCTTTTAATAAAGCTAGAAGTGGAAAATACTCTTTCACTAATAGTAGATGTTTGACAAATAGTCAAAAGACAATTATATAAATTGTCCAACTTTTCAGTTCTTTTGTCGCATTTGTCAGGATCCTCCGAGAAAAGGGACCTAGTGTGTCAAAAAACGTGTTTGGACTTAAGAGTGGATTCTGGTACCTAAAAGGGTGTAAAATAAGATGAAATGAGTTAGATTTCTGATAAAAATTTATTTACCCCATAAAAACGTACAATACGAACTTGGGAAAATCAATAAAAATGAGAAAAACATTAAAATTTTACTTTTTTGGTTTTAAATTGTCACTCCAAAAGCTAAAAAAAATACGTCACCACATAGGCATGACGTCACCAAAGTCATAACTAACCATACCAAATCGCATCCCCCAACTGAAGGTGTCTTCACAGTGATAAACTTTAAATGCGTTTTTCTCAAAACTTCATTTTCACACACTAGGTCCCTTTTCTCGGAGAAGGTCACATATAATGATGAATGATTTTGTACAGTCTCTTTTTTAGGATTTTGAATACTGTTTATTGTGTTATTTAGATCAGAAATTAAGCTATTTGAATTTGGAATATCCAAAGTTAAGTCTTCATCGGAATCTATCAGACTTACATCTAAATCTTTATAACCAACAAACGATTATAAAAGTGTTCGGAAAAAATAAAAGAGACTAAGCAACCCAGTTGGTGATTAAATTAAAAAAACCGGTTAACCGAACAAAAAAGACCGGCTTTCGGTTTTCTTCGTATTTACAAAATATTCGAAACCGATCGGTTAAAAAAAAAAAAGAAACCGGTTGACCGGTATTCGGTTTCGGTTTTTGAATACTCTAGTGCACATATTAATTTTAATAGGAAAAAGTTAATTTTAACTAGAATCATCTAGTACAGGCCTAAGCATAAATCTTACTTAGGCCTGTGCGAGGTGGCTTAATAAATTGTAAACTAAATACAAAATGACAAAATGGATTAAAATTGTTTTAAAAAATATTTTACCCTCCACCATTTATGGTGAGGGTATATATCAGTTTGTCATTCCGTTTGTAATATGTCGAAATATAGGTTGAAGACCCCATAAAGTATATATATTCGTGATTCTTATGCAATTTTAAGTCGATTTAGCGATGTCCGTCTGTCTGTCTGTTGAAATGGCGATCACGACGCGAAGACGCAAGCGGGGGTACCTATTTTTACCCAGATTATTGAACATCCTCCCGAGCAGTTTGGTATTTAAAATGAGCGAAATCGGTTCAGCGGTTCAAAAGTTACGAGTGAAAATGTGAAGGTACCTCTAAATTTTCCATACAAATTGGTACAATTTTTCTGTATCTATTTTTATTTTTATTTTCTGTTAAGTAAGTAAAAATGTTAAGTCTTCTTCAATTACATTTATTGTCTTACATACTATGAGAATAATAACATTCTTAGAGCTATGTGTGTGTTACTGTAAAAACTAAATTAACCCCAGTAAAAAATAGGATCATCCAAAGAGTAATCTTGGAGCGCTCCTTTGCGAGTAATGGATTACTCCATAAAACTCCGGACCTCATTGGATTTTTAACACAGCATGTCCGCAGACACGAGTACTCCTTTTAAGCTCCTTATGGAGTACTCCCTTTGATCTTGAAAATGACGACAGAGGGAGTAATCGTTTTTGTCTCCAAAATATCATAAAGGGAGTAATCGTTTTTGTCTCCTAAAAGAGCATAAAGGGAGTAATCGCTTTTGTCTCCTTAAAGAGCATAAAGGGTGAAAACATTCATATAAAATACAAATTTGGTTATTTTTACAAAAACAAGAAAATATTCATTTATTTTTTAAAATTTTTTTCAAAAATATTATTGTTTTTTGGTTAGATTCGACGAGGTCGTAGTTATTGACGAGTAGGTCTGTCGGTAAACAGTTGCCATACATTTATGAAATGCCAGCTTAAAAGATTTTTCATATTCCGGGTATGTTGGATACGTGTCTTTAAGTGCTTCTGCAAGAAAATTAAAGAAAAGATAACACGTAATATATTATTTAAGACATGATATTAAAAATTCATTACCGAAATAAAAAAAGTTTAACAATTTGTATTTGTAAGGTGCTGATGCCTCTTGTTCACTTGAAGTCTCCCGATTACAATTTGAGAATTGTTTAATATCTTTTTCAACTAGTCGTCTTGGATGACACTAGAAACTAAATTTTGACAAATTTTTAACAATTTGTAACTATACCCGTACCTTTTCGCTTTTTTAAATAATACGTCTTTCACTTTTTAAAACTAAACTGACTTAATAGAAAAACAAAACGAATACATCAACAATTAACAGTTATGTGAAAGAAAAAAAAAACAAAAACGAACTGATACATCCCTCATTGATGCATTTGGAGTATTAAGCGAAGCATAAACAACAAAAAAAAAAGTTTCGATAGCTCGCTTATTACTCCAAATGGATGAACAAGTTATTACTCTTTCATTGCTCGATTATGGATTAATCCATTTATTTTTAACTGGGACGTCAAAAGCAACATTGTTAAAGTCGCTAACAGAGCAGACCTCTGTAAATAACATTACTAAACCTAATTAAATAACATTACTAAAACTAAAAAACAAAAGTTCTGATACATAAATTGACAAAACATATTCATATTACAGTTCATCCAAAATTTAGTATATACGTATATCATACAGCCCCTATGATTGCTGGAGGCTGGGCTCATATAGAATGATGTAAGGTCCAGAGGAGCTGGATTGTCGTTAATACGTCCATTGATGGTGATTTTCTCGTTTTCGTATATTTGGCTGACAAGCAAATTATCGTGTAGCTCAAGTTTCTCAACAAATCTGGCTTGCAACGACCTACAGAAGGGTAGAACATCGGCATTTTCATAGACGTAACTATTTAAAAATCGTTTTATGAAATTTTCATAATTTTTTCCGTTGCATTTTCTTAGGATTTTCCATTTAAAATATCTCCAATTCTTTGGCTACTATAGGAGATATAGTAAACCTGATTGGGTTTTTCTGTTAAGCTTTGTTGGTTTTTCGTTTGATTCCATAAAATGTTTTTTTTGTTTTTGTAACCAAAGACATTTATATCTAAAGAAAGAGCAAAATATATAATTGCTTTAGTGCCGCTGCTTTTGAATAGGTAGCGCTAAATTAACTAAAACAATACCCTGCCCCATGGCTAGGTCCAAAGAAATTGATATATAAAGAAAGAGCAAAATGCATAATTGCTTTAGTGCCGCTACTTTTGAATAGGTAGCACCTCATGGCGATATAGCCCTGGATTAGGCTTTCAATTAATTTATTTACCAAAAATATTAAATTAACTACAAACGTCAAATTCTAATGCATTAAGATGTGACTAGTAGACTTATTACATCATTTTAAAGTCAAATTTTCAAATGTTTGACGTAATAAAATAGTTTTTTTTTATTCCATTTGTATTTTTGAGAATTGAGGGATTGGCAAATGTATATTTATGTTAATGTTTTCTTTCATAAAAAAATACACATGAATAAAGTGCAATATTGTGCTCTTAAACATCTAAATGAATATTGATTTAAAAAATTAAGGTATAATATGCACATAAAACATATATTTTTCATAGTTTTTGGCAAATATTCATTTATGTTACAAAGAAAATAGAAAATCAATAATACTCTACTGCATATTGTAGCACAATATGGCTAATGGAGACCAGCTCTGCAGCAAAATATGCCTAATGGAGAGAATGTACTTTCTGATGGGCCATCTATTGACAAATAGTTACAACTCATGTTCTTTTTTAACAAATAAATTTCTTTGCTGTATTCTCTCCATTAAACAAACACACTTCAATTTTTTAAAGAAAGAACATTCGATGCAATTATTTATCAATGCGTGGCGCATCAGGAAGTACATTCTTTCCATCAGGCATATTCAGCTGCAGAGCTAGTCCCCATCAGCCGGAACAAAATGGAGTATTTGACAAAAACTATGCTTTAAAATGTTTTTTTTTGTGCAGTCCATGGTTAAAAAAACTAGTGAAAATTAAAGGTGCTTCTAAATTGCCCATAAAAATTAAGTACAATTTCATAGTAGCGACTGGTACATAACATATTTTCTCATATTTTTTCACCAGTCGCTTAGCAGTAAATATTTTGTATTTACCTCAAACATTTTTTCACAACTAAAATTTTTTTTCACCACAAAAAATTTTTCACCTAAATTTTTTATCCTCCAAAAAAGTTCTTTTCATACCTAAAAAAGTTTTTCACCTCAAAAAATTTTTTCACCTACATAATTTTACTACAAAAGTTTTTTTTTTGTATTATTTGGGTCTGTGTCAAACGATAGCAAAGTGGCATGGTAAAAAATATTTTTTCTATGGTGAAAAAGTTTTAAATTTTTATGTGTGAAAAAGAATCGAATTTATTTATTTGTTTTGTTTGCATTTTGCTTTAAGAAGCTTTCAAATTTTAAAACTTCAAAAATGTTTATTCTTATGTCAAAAATTCTATTAGCCCTATGGGCTAATGAAATTTTATTCACCTCAAAACTGTCAAAAATTTACCAAGAAGCATACATTGCTACCATTTAACACACATCCCTTGTATCAAAAAGAGTAGAGAACATATTTTTAGGATATTGGTGGAGGGTATTCAAAGACTCGGCACAGCCGAATTTAGCCTTTTTTACTTGTATTGAGTATTCGAATAACGAGCTGTATTGTTTTGTTTTGATTGTAAGTACATCACTATGTAAAACATTTCTTATATTTAAATTGTTTTTTTTTTAATACTTGACTTGACTATACTTCTCTTCGTCCCCAATAACGCAAAGCTACTAGCACCACATCCTCTATTGTTTTTGTTTGTTAAAACGATATTGTTTTTTTTAATTGGTCCTCAGCTAGTAAATTCTTGTCCAATAATAATAATAATAAACAATACACAATTAACACTAATTTTTTAACAATCACAATTAATTTTACCAATTCTTCTTATTAAATTTAAAGTATCCATTTCACAATTTCTTATTTTTAATAAAAATTTTCACAAAATTTTAATTTACAAACACGAATAACGAAAACAAAACAAAAAATGTCACTAACATACGTTTAAAGTACGTTGCTTTCTACTTTAAAATGTTTAAAGTTACCAAACGTTTACCAAAGGTATGTTAAGCTAATAATCGTTTTTGGATACAACTTTAAGCAATTTTGATTAACAATGGTTTACCAAACTTTGTTAATTTTTTTTGCATACGGCCCTAAATATTTAGCATATATATGGGTTTTTTTTCCATATTTCATGTTATTTATTGAATCTTCACTTTTAAAAACTGTGAACTAACAATAATTATCCAAATCTTAAAACTAAATATTAATTGTTAAGTCCAGCCAGTGCCAGACTGATGTTATGTGGTTCAACTGGGACCATTATTTCCCCTTATTATTAGCGGACCAGATCCGCAGTGGCCCTCCTCCTAAGACGCTGGTGGCCGTCATTATTAGTTAAGTTACGGGCTAGTATGTTGGGGTGTGTTTCCAGTTTTGTTAAATAGCGTTGACAGTGTCTAATAATTTCATCTTTGACCAGGGGTACATTCAGGTCTTTATGTATGTTGTAATTCCTAACATACCAGGGTGCGTTCGTGATCGTCCTCAAGAATTTATTTTGCGTTCTCTGAATTTTCCCTATATTGGACGCAGAGGCAGTACCCCAGAGCTGAATTCCGTAGCACCATATGGGTTTCATGATCGAATTGTAAATGAGTAATTTGCAGTCCAGGCCTAGTTTAGAGTTTTTGCCAGTAAGCCAAGCGAGTTGAGCAGTTTTTAGCCTCATCTGAGTTATTTTTGCATCTATATGATTTTTCCACGTGAGTCGACGGTCAAGGTGAATACCCAAGTAAAAATAAAAATATATGATCATGTATTCTCACATATTGTTTAATTTATGTACGTATATGAATTATATATGAAAGTATGTGACATTTATGGACGCATATATTTATCTATGCATGCTAAAAGTACACCCATTTTTGGAAATATATGGACTCATAAATGTAATTGTATGCCATATACTTTTCCATTAATGATCATATGTTATCAGTTTTTATTTATTTTTTTAATTTATTTGTTTGATTTAAACTTCAAATTGACAATGTCAAAATTTTCATATTTATTTATTTTGAAGTTTTTAATATTCTTATATAATTTTTATAAGAATTTATTGTGTCAAAAAATATATATTTATTTGTTCTGTTTTATTTGTTGAAGAAAATATTTAAATAATGTGATACATGGAGCTTGATATGTTAGAATTTGATGAGATTTGGTAAGTTTGCGGTTAAGATTCTTTACAATAAATTTATGTCTTTTACAATTTCAGTACTGTTTTAAGATGAATGGCGCTGTACTTTTTGAGGTAAAACATAGTTCATGATATTTAAAAAATGTCCGCTGAGATGCCAAAGTCTAGGCCGTTATTCTTCCATTTGTTTGTGTTAAAAAGCAGGATAAAAAGTTTCGCCCTTTCTCGGTAAATAAAATGATTGGATAAAGCCAAAGTTCTAAAGAAGAATACATAACTAGAAACTCCAGATTTGATTTGTTCGTTTATTTATTTAATACGTCAAGCAAAACCGTGATGTATAGATTTTTGTATGTAAATTAAAAAAAATTTTTTATTTAAAAGAAAATTTAATAAAAAACCCTGACCATTTTTTCTAAAAAAATTAAAAATAATTGTTTTAATGGCAAAAATATATGAAAACCAGAAACATATACAAATGTATGAATACAAATATGTCATTATTTACCTTCATGCATGATCATAAATCTACATATTACCTCAATTTTCGTTAATGTTCATGTATGGAATCATATATGATCACCATACATAAACATATATGATTATTTTTAACCGGGTACCGAGATATTTCACACATGTGTGTTGAAGTATATTCAGATTATAAATTTTAATGGGTAGACACGTCTCTTTTCTCAGTGTGAAAGTAATGTGGATACATTTCTGTTCATTCTTAATTCTCCACTTATCCAACCAAGCTTCCAATTGTGAAATGTGAGTCTGTAACATTCTAGACGCTATTTTTGAGTCATCGTGGATGCTTAAGATTGCAGTATCGTCAGCGAAAGTCGATGTGTGGGTATTAATATCTAATGGCATGTCTGAAGTATAAATGATATATTACAGAGGACCCAAAATGCTACCTTGTGGAACTTCGGCTTGTATATCTTGAGGAGAGCTGACAAAACTTTTTTCAGCAAGAGTGAATTTTCGATTTGTTATATAGCTTTTGAGTAGCTTGTGAGTATTTGTTGGTAACAAAAGTTTTATTTTAAACAGTAGACCTTCATGCCAAACCTTATCGAAAGCCTGCGAAACATCGATAAAAAGGGCAGAGCAGTATTTTTTCTCCTCGAACGTTTTTCTGACAACAGTAACAAGCCTGTGGGCTTGCTCAATGGTGCTGTGTTTTCTCCTGAAGCCAAATTGGTGTGATGGAATACAGTTGTTTTGTTCCACATAAACAGTTATATTTTCCATTAGGATTTTCTCGAACAGCTTTGACAAATTGGATAATAGGCTTATAGGCCTATACGATTCCACTTTTGTGTGATCTTTGCCTGGCTTGGGTATCATTTTAACGAGTGAAACTTTCCATTCTGGGAGATAGTATTCAAGGCGTATAATAGCATTAAAAATAAAGAGAATTATCTTTAATGCTACACGGGGTAACTCCAAGAGCATCCTGTTACCAGGATACCAGGAGCTTTTTTGGGGTTTAGTTCAAAAATAGCCTTTTCGACCTCTTTCATCTCAAACATTAACCGGGTAGCTGCTCGGTGCTGGGGTGAAATCGGTGGCAACTCTGTTACAGAACTTATTATATTTGGCGTGAATACTTTTCTTAAATGTTCTACTAACAGATCTCCTTTTTCAGTATCATTTCTAGCCCAACCTCCGTCTGATTTTCTCAAAGGAGGCTTACATAAGACAGGTCTTTTTAAATTTTTCGTTGCACGCCATAATGAGTAATCAGTTCTTGATGTTGGATCTAAATTTTCAAGATATCTGTTTAATGAAGCAGTTCTCTTATGTTCAAGTAGCTTTCTTAATTTTTTAGTGCATTCTTTCAACCGTTCCTTAAGTTGAGGAGATCTGTGCTGTTGCCACTCTCTTCGAACTCTTCTTTTTTCATTTAAGAGTCGTTCGACATCGGCAGACAAAATAATATTTTGTCCGTTGTGTCGGGGGGGTTTGGTAGCAAGTTGAGCAGCAAGTTTGAGATTTAGTTCAAAATTTTAAATCGAGAGGTCGATATCTTCCGGTGTTCTTAGCGGTATGTTTTCCGAGCAATGTGTACTGATAAATTTTTTATACTTCAACCAATCTGTTGTTTTGCCTGTCAGTGCTAAGTCACCAGAGGGGGGTACAATTCCTCGGGGGTTTAAAATAGTAACAACTGTAGGTGTGTGATCAGATGAGAGATCCAATAATGGTTCTACATGGACCAATTCTCTCGCAATAGACATTGTTATTCCAAAGTCTATCAGATCGGGTATTTTCCGACGATCCGTTGGCCAGTACGTGGGTTCTCCACTAGAGATCACATCCATACCCAGCTTAGAAATTTTATTAAACAAAACACGGCCCCTAGGGGTAACAAGCCGTGACTTCCAGAATGTATGATTGGCATTATAGTCTCCAGCTGCCAGAAAACGCGGTTCTAATAATTCAAAAAAGCCTGTGTACTGATCCTCCGTTATGGAGAATCTGGGGGGAGAATAAATTGACGAATTCTTCAAAACATATAGTAGTGGCCTGAAGATAATTTTCGCAAAGATCACACATAAGAAAATGTTTTAATCTAGATTTAATGAGAATAGCTGATTCTCCACATGACCTGCCTCTTGGGTCCTTAGTATCATACATTGTATACCCGCGAATTGAAAATGAACTTCTCAGGGTTAAATGGGTCTCAGAAATAAGCATTACATCAATTTGCTGATTTCTGAGAAAATACTCGAGCTCTTCTTTATGTTGGCATATGCCGTTAGCATTCCAGTAACATATTTTCAAACTGTTCATGGTTTAGTTAACAAAGCTTGCATCAAAATAGACTGATTTCTCATCATCTCTTGCATCATATTACTCATTGAGTTTGAACCAGGGATTCAATGGATGCTTCAAGTCTGCTGAAATTTTGTATCTGGGGTTCAGATTGAGAAAGTGGAACATTTGGATTGACTTGTGCGGCTTGTGGAGTTTTTGGGGGCTGTGGTTGTCCTCTTAGAACTTCAGAGTATGAAGTACTGTTGGTGATAATTTGTGGGTATTGTGGAATATAAAATTCCGGTTCTAACTGTGATTTCATTCGGGGGTTTTGGGTTCTGTTCAAATTTGAGTTTTTTAATTTTAAATATACCTCACAACCTCTGTAATTAGCAGTATGGGGGTTACCTCAATTGCTACATTTCTTTTCAGTATTTACTGTCTTTGGTTTGGTGCAGTCAGCTGTGCTATGCAGCTTACCGCAAACTACGCAAACTGCGTGTTGTCTACAATAAGACCTAGTGTAACCATACTCCTGGCAGTTCGTACACTGAGCAGGTCCTCGTCGCTTATGTGGTGCTTCAACTGTAACTCTATAGTGTAGCAAGTACCTAAGTTGATAAATAGGGTGTGTTTCATTTTTCTTCAACTTGATATCGCCAGGCTCTAATTCAACTCGGACCAATAGTGAAATTGTTTTTATTATTACAAGTAATACCGTACATTCAAACTCCAGAATCTCTTCAAATTCAATTTAGTCAATTGCATTTTAGACTAAAGAATTTATAATTTTATAATTTTTTCCAAAATTGTTGGCATTTTTCTTCACTTCAAACTCTTTTTGATATTTTAAGTTTTCAAATTAATGAAAAACAAAACAAAATTCATCTGACTTTCTCAAAATGTAATTTCTTTATAATATTCAGTTCCAAAATCAACGATTGGTCATAAAGCAGGAAGACCCCGTGTCACAGCTGCAAGAGAAATAAAAAATTTCTCCCATATCAGCCTACCCACTATTAAAATAGAGCTCGAGAATATTGTTTTAGAAGTTAGAAATAAATGTACAAAAAACCCCAATATGTCAGAAAAAATCAAAAAGCTCGACTTGACTCTGCCCGGTCCAAATCCCAATCTCAACCCGACTGAGAACATGTGGATGATTGCAAAACGCAATATAGTCAATAAAGTATTCTGAACTTTTCGACGAAAATTTCCTTCAAATAAATAGAGTTCATTTTATATTGCAAATAATAAACACAGTTGAAATTTTCTATAGCAACTCTTTATTTTCACTAAATCTTAAAAACATCTTTCTATATTTAGAATCCTTATTTCATGACCTACCACTGTGCATACCATGATTTTTGGCGCAAGTCCTAATTGGGACAAAATTAGCATTTATAATGTCCTTATTTTGCAAGAGGTAACGCCTCATTGAAAAAAATCGATTTTGTAAATCACTTGAATAAAGTTGATGATTGCTTGCGTTAAAACATCCGTACGTTACGTTATTTGAAATTTTATACATACAAATTAGAATTTCATAAATCACTGCCCTGAAAAATTAGTCACTTGAGATTTTAAAATCATCACTTGAATTGTTTGAGCGTTGGTTTGAAATTTTTTTCAAACTATTTAATTTAACATCAATATTTTACCGTAATTGACCTTTGGTAACACCAGTATCCTGGTTGGATTCTTCGTAATCCGAGGAAGACAAGGTATCAAAAATCAACGAGAACATTTTCTTATTTTGATTGATTTTTTTATTTATTAATTTTTGCACAGTTCTTAATACAAGACTATTAAAAATTGTATACACAAAATACAAAAAAAAATTTAATTGTTATTTTTTTTTATTTAATTTTCAATAAGCTGTTAACATTGGTGCTGCCAATAGCAAAAAGTAGGAATAAATGTAACAAATCAAACATAAATTCCATATATGCATAAATGCAGGTAACACTGAAGTTTTTTTAACTTGACAATTAAAGTGATAATGTAAAAGTCCAACGCAATGACGTAGTAATTTATAAAATTCAATTTTTTACACTCGCGTTGGCGTTAGTAAGTGAAGCGTTGAACGCAGAGGACTTACAAAATTTAAGCATAAATAAAAAGAAAAACACCGAAAAATGGCAACACTGCTCATTATTTCTTTCCTCCACTTGTGGTGTTGCCAGAAACATTTTAAAAATAAAATCCCCAAAAGGTCATGAATCCTAAATAAATATTTTTCATTCTTCAAAGTTTAACAATTAAACTTCCGGTCAAATGATAAGATGGCGCTGTACGCATTTGCTTTACGGCAAAACTGCAATAAAGAAGTAGATAAAGTTGGAAAAGCGTTATTGAGAACCACATTTTTCCAGGTACTTCCATAAAAGCTCCTTAGTTTTCAGCTTTATGTCTATATTGGAATAATATGTGTTGCAACAATTACACATTGGTTTAGCAAAAATCGCCACAATTATAAATTGTCTCTGTTTAACCTCTCTAGCTTAGATATTGGATTTCATTCATTCAAAATCTTGTTCAATGAATAAGGAATAGACTTTATTCCTTATAGGTGACTTACCTTAATAAATTGTTCAGAAGCAACAAATTATTTGCCGAATGTTCAGGGCGGCGCAGAATAAGCTATATGATTTAAATTGTTTATACCTTTTTTATTTAAGCGATTATTATTAATATACACTCTTAAAAATGTTTGTAAATTTACTACAATAAAATAGGTAAAGTTTTATGTAATATTACGAAAATTCGGTAAATATACACACGAAATGCGTAAAAATATTTTGTACTCACTTTCATATATAATAATACACACAAAAAGTATTATTAGACATAATGAGTTTAAAATTAAACACTTTGTGCCTAAAATTAGTATTCATTTGTTAAATTAAAATTTTACGCACAAATTTTATAAATATACTATCTTGTAATGGTAATAAATATTTTGACATTTAAAAATTGGAAAATATTATAAAAAGAAAAAAAGCTAAAAACGAATAATAATTTTTCAAAATTATAAAAAAAGTGTATAAATATAATGCTGGTGACAATTTATATTAAAATATTTGTTCAAATTACAAAAACACTTAAACGTCTATACAAAAAAAGTGAAATGCATTTTAAAATAAAAATCTTTATAACTGGAAAGGTTGCTTTTTAAAACAGAGAAGAGGATACAATAAAGTTGCATACTACAATTCAATTTAAAGATGACCCTCACTGCATATGCCCATTCGGAATTATATTATCTTTCATTATTATTAAAACATATGTATGTAAAAAATAAATAAATTTATTCTTTTTAAAATTTTTTTTTTTTTTATTTATTAATCATATAAATACAAATTATATCTTAATACCCTAACCGAGCATTAGCAACAAAGGCCTTCGGCTTTTTTAAAAAAATTGTTTATGTACAGTTTAATTAAAACCTTTTAAGCATATATAAATGCAGTTTTAGGCATTTTATGCGTATATTTACCCTTCAAATATGGTTTATACGCACAATTTTAGTAAATTTGCGAATTATTTATAATATTTTTACGCACTTTCTATGTAATATTACCAATAATGTGTGTACCAACTTACGCATAATGTGTACTTTTTTTCGTTTACGCACACAGAGTAAATTTACCCAACTTATAGTAGGAGTTCAGTTTCCTACTATAAGTTGGGTAAATTTCAACAGAAATTTATTAGAGTGTATATTTTTTTTAAATACAGTATGTTTTTAGAGAATTTTTTGATTAACTATGAAAAATGATATTCCGTAAGTGCTAGACATTTCTGCTTCGTACATATCATATGTACGTGTTGATTCTAATAAATTTTCCATCACTTTTCGCAAATTGCGGGTGATTGTATTTTGGTTTTTAGTTGGGGAACCGTTCGTCTACGGTGAACGTAGACCAGACCAGTTAAAATCGCTTGTGAGCGAAATAATGCGAATATGTATGTATGATTTGAGAAATAAAATTAAATTATTTTGAAATGTTCTTCGATAGTGTAATGTTCTATATTTAATTTCCCAAATCTTCTTTACAAAATGCTGACAAAGCCAAGAAAAAATAATAATTAAAAAAGTTCTAAAGAATTCCAACCATGCAGATAGGTTTTTTTTAAAAAAAAAAGACTTATTTTTAATAAAAATGATCCGTTTTAACAAAATATAACTTTTTTAAACAATATGTAACTGTTTATAAATTTTCAACAGAAGATTAGATAACTTTTTTCTGCATTTATGAATTATTTGTTTATACCGACTTCAATTGATTATGAAAACGTCAGTTTTATTATTGTTCTGGTTTACGCAATAAAAATCAGTTCTTACTTCGTTCATGGATTTTTAAAAATGTTCAAATAAAAGTATTCATAAAAGTCAACATCATTTTAATTTAAAAATTTGTTAAAATATTTTGTTTTCTAACTTTTAACAAACTTATATACATTGTGTATAAATTGTTAAATTTCGTTGATGTTGTTTTCGGGTTTGTTTCCAAGCACTCAATATAAAATAGACAATCATTAAAGCATTAATCCAACAAGGTTGTGGATACTGAAGAGGGTTTTGTAGCGTCAACCGAAAATACTAAGTATTCTATCCTGCTGGCTCTGTTGAATTTTTTAAAATTTTTATTCTCTATAATTTATAAAATACAATTTATAAAAAAAAAAGAATATTATTATATGATCTGAAATCCTATTAATACCATTCTTTTACCAAAAATTATATATTTCATATCAAATGAATCTATTAATTTTTAAACAACAGTCTTCTTACACTTAAACAAGGAGTACTTTTTACAAATCGAAGTTTTTTAATTTAACCCCCCGTTGCCACATGCAAGTGCAAGTGCCAAAAACTCAATACACTCATTCTTTTTTACTACCACACTCACACTTATGCTACTTGCGACTCAGCTTGTAATGAAATATTGAAGCAAGTGAATTTTTTACAGTTGATGCAAGTAGAATGACAAAACGAAAAACAGGGTTGCCGAGTTCTGAGTAGTATATTAATTTATTTGTTTGTTGCAATAGGAGTTAATATTATGGCGGATTTTTTGCACATATATAAGAATGATAACGAGAAAGGATAAGTTTTAACAAGGATAAGTTTTTAAATGTAAGTTTTAACAATAAATTTACGCTTTTATAGAAGAAATATAATAACATGATTTATCCCTAGGTACCGCAAAGTGTTAAGTACTTGGCAATACTGTAATTCCTTTGAGACAGCCATTTTGGATAACACTTCTCCTGTTGACGACATTTTAAAAATGAACTTGCACTGTACAATGTAGCCATTAAAAAATTTTATTGTTTTTCGCTGATAACACGTATACACTACTTGCAAGTAATTACTTGCTTGTGTCAAGGGGGAGTTAGATACAATTTATTTCTTTCGATAAAAATTTCCGTCACATGAATCCCTAAATTAAATTATGTGGCAGCATTGTTTTGATGTTGCTGAGCTTTATGGAAATTTATATTACCAATAAGTGCCCCAAGCGGCTTGTAAAGTGCTGTCAATCAAATTCGATACCTACATCAGCGCCATCAATTGCAATATCGTGCAACCTCAGAGCAAAAGCTAAAAAGACATTTAAAAATAAAGCATTATTGCTTTAGTGTATATACTTCACAATAGATGGCGCTCAAGTAAAATTAAACAATACCATGCGCCATGCCTAGAGCGGCATGCACTTGGTTTTGGCTTTCAATTATTTTAGTTACTACAAATGTTACATTTAATACATATTTAAAATTCTAGTACATTAAGCTGTCACTAAAAGACTTATTTCATAATACTAAAGTCAATTTTTAAAATATTCGACCTGATAAAAGCATTTGCTTTACATTTTTGTGTTATACGCAAATTTTCATAGATCAAAATGGTTGTTTTTAGTTAAATTTGTATAATTTTCATATATTGAGGGATTGGAAAATTAATACATATTTATGTTAATTAAATAAATAGACATAAAAAAGTAATTATATTAAAGTATTATATGCGCATAAAACATATATTTTTGGATAATTTTTGGCAAATATTCTTTTATGTTACGATTGAAATAGAAAAATCAATAAAACCCTGTTGCGTATTTTAGCACAATATGGCTAATGAAGACCAGATCTGCAGCAGAATATACCTAATGGAGAGAAATTATTATCAGTTGCGCCATCTATTGCCAAAAATTCCAACTAATCTCCTTTCTTCAAGAAATTAATGTCTTTGGTCTGCACTGAGGTTGCAAGATCTTGTAATTGATGGCGCTGACGGAGAGGCGAATTTGATTGAAAGCACTTTCTAAGCCGCTTGGGACGCTAAGTCATTGAAAACGTAAATTTCCTGAAACCTCAGCAACATACCAAACAATGCTGCCATATAAAATGTTCATTAATTTAGTTAGGGATTCAAATGACGGAAATTTTTGTCGAAAAGAGAATAAATTTTATCTTAAATTAAAAAAACTACATTTGTCAAAAGTACTCTTTGTTTAAGCGTAGGAAGACTGTTGTTTAAAAATAATGAAATATACATGTATTATAAATGATTTTTCAATGGTAATGAAAAATTCCCAAGTATGATACAGGGTCTTTTTTATGTTTTAATCTGATGTTTTTTTTGAATAAATCCTAAACGGTACAATATTTTTTAATAATATTTTATTGCATAACATTTTTGTGTATAACCATTATGTAGAAATATACTATCGGCTAAATGGCCGCATCTAGCCGCTGCGCAAATGTGAGCTCTTTTAACCATATTTTGCATAATATTTTGGCATATTACAGGTGTTATTGCTTCAATTTCTTCAATAATGTTGTGCTTTAGCATCTGGCTGGGTGCCGTAGACGATTCCCTTCAAACAAAGCCAGCCAAGTCAAAATGTGACTCGTCGCTCAATGATTTTTCGCCAAAACTGTGGGTTTTTATATTTTTTATGTTTTAATAACTTTAACACGTTGTTGGTGCGTTAGATGCTCTATAATAAATTGTTAACAATTGCTCTGCACAACTGTCAAATACAAACTGACAGATGTCAACCAAACAGAAATGGGGGTCAAAAAACATTGACCTGGAACATAAAAACCACCCTGTACTAAATTTCAACTTCTTAGCTTTATTGGATTTGACAGGCCGTCAAAGGCCCCTTTCTGGCACCTCCCCGTTGGTTTTCCAAAAATCCCCCTTAGCTGATGTCTACGCCGGAGGAGAAACCCTTATACCAAATTTAAACTTTCTAGCTCAAAAGGTTTGGGGGCCGTTTAGAGAGAAACTTTTTATTTTTGTTGTTGTAGTTTCATACAAAAAAAAAAAAAACATAGAAACAACAAAATACCAAACAGTGTTACCATACTACCAGTTATCCATGCAAAAAATATTTTTTTTCAATATCAACTTTTTTACAGCTTTTCAGTTTTAAACAGTTATTCTATTTAGGTTCATTATTATAACTTACCGATAGCTTAAGTTGGGATGTTAACGGACAGATTATTTGTTTTTCGTTATTATAAGTAAACTTTAAGCTAAAAGTGACCGATAAGCTAAAGGTAAGTTCATCTTAACTTTAAACTTAAGGTTTATGCATTTGAAATTGCCATATTCTCTGCTCTGCAGTGTAGCTTTTTGACCGTATCTTTGCTGTTTGGTTTATTTCTGTGTTCGTCGTCGACATTGCAAATTTTTTACATCAAACATTTTAATTTTTTACACAATTCGAAGAAATTTTATTTTTCGTTTGTTTTTTTTTTTTTGTTTGTTTGTTGTAAGTGAGTAAATAAATAAATAAATAAAAGTACATCGTTGTCACTAGGTATTTTTAAGAACCATTATAATTTGTCAAAAGTAATCGGTTTTGGCTCTGGTAATGCCATATTTTCAAAAAATTTAATTTTATTTTATTAGGAAGTTGTAATAACCAAAAATAGCCAAAGGTCTCTATATTGCTCACTTTAGCTAAAGTTACCTTTAACTAACACTCACCTTAAAGGCGAGTTATAATAATGAGCCTTAATTTTCCAATATTACTTAAATTGGAAAATTTCAATACAAAAATTACACAAAATTTTCCAATGAAGAGAACTAGGCCTTGATTTTAAGTTTTTACTCACCATTTAACATTTATTTGTATTGCAAACATGAAATGTCATTAGGTTTCTTCTGTTTTTGATTTCGTTTTTGTTTAAATATGTTTGCAATACAAATAAAATTTGTATTGTAGGCTTATTGAAAACTGATATGTGATTTTATTACAAAATACAACTTGAGATCCCAGAATAAAGTCTTTGCGATACTCTCTTTTCTCAATTTCTCCTAGTAAGAGGATGTTGAATTTTGAATACATATGTATGTATCCCTGTTTTTGGATACATATGCTATGTATATCTATGTTAATTACCTATTGTAGTTAGAAAATTTTGTCCAAAATATTTTCATTAACTTTTTCCTTCAGTTTAAAAAAAAAATATAAACACAAATTTTAAAAAATTGTTTGACTTTTTTCTTCTTTTCTGCCCCTCCCAGTAGGATTTTTTTATACCAAATTTCAACTTCCTAGCTCCAGAGGTTTGGGGAGGCCGTTAAGGCAGAGACTTCCTCTTTTGGCCTCTCCCCGAAGATATTTCCAAAAGTGGATATATACCCCGGAGGAGGAATCTATATACCAAATTACAGCTTCCTAGCTTCAGCGGTCTTGGCAAGCCATCAAGAGGGAGAATTTCTTCTTTTTGCCCCTTCCCGTTGGATTTTCGAAAAATCCCGTCTTAGCTGTTGTCTATACATGAGAAGCAACCTGCAAACCAAATTTCAACTTACTAGGTCCAGCGGTTTGGTCAGGCCGTTAAGGAGGAGACTTTTCGCTCTTTGAAACCCCATTTTTACCTTGTTCCTGGCAAAAATTTTAAAATATTCCTTATTAATGAGATACTTCATATTCCAGGTAACACATATTACAAATTCCAGATTAAAAATATCAACTTTCCAGGTCTTTCGGTTTGGGTGAGCCGTTGAGGAGGAGACTTTGCGCTCACCCCTTATTTTTACTACGTGCTTGGGCAAAATTCTAAAATGTACCTTATCAGTAAGTTATCATATATTCCTAGGAAAACATATTTCAAATTTCAGTTCCCCAGCTTTCTGGTTTCTGGGCGGTGTTGAATGAGTGAGTGAGTCAGTCAGTCAGTAAGATTATTCCTTTAGAAATTTAGACATTTGAATATTTTATTCCAATTAAAAAATATTTTTTTATTGTTTATCTATCTACCCACTACACCACTAAAACACCATCATCTTGATAGCTAATTTTGAATTTAAATATTTCGTTAAGAAAGCAAATCGACTATATAATCAATACAATCGTATATAACACGGTTCTACACCGAAAAAGAACTTGCGAAATGACCTAGTGTAGGTTGTAGGTCTAGCTGAGTGTATTATATAACCGGTATTATAAGTTGGCTTTGGCATACGCCGAACTTGAGTAACAATCTAAAGTAAAAAACAAAAAATTTTCAATTTCTTTGTTAATTGAAACGCAAATAATAAAACAAAAGCCAATTTTAATTGGGCTTTAATGGCGATTTGTTAACAAAAATAAGGAATTCTTGATTCTAAAAAGTACTATAACATTGCCATTTCCTAACCGATTTACACGAATAAAAGTTTGTTTTACTCAGAAGGAGACTGACTTTGAGATTATTGTTGTTTTAAAAGAAGATTCCAAAAAACCCTTGTAGAAAATGAAAAAGTTTAAAAAAATATTAAAAATTTTTATATTATTGAAAAAATCTCTACACATTTATACAAATTGTATATGGGAACTATATAAATTTCGAAAGAGCGCCTTCATTTCTAATTCATGCCCTTGACCGTTTCGAAATCGGTTAAAAAATGACTAAGTTATAAAAGTTTAATTGCTCCGTTTTAATCGAATTTTTCTGGGGAGTCACCAAAAATACCATGTAATCCATTATCAGCTAAAAAAGTTGATAATGTACAATACATACATATATGCCCTGTGGGAAAAAGGGGTGAGTTTCTCGACACGACCGTGACAGGTGCAAACATAACCGGTCTGAAAATCCTACTCTGCGACTTAAGATTTTAGATGAATTTTTAATCTAAATGTTTTGAAAGGAAAATTTAAAAAAGTTTTGAAAAAATGAGAATTTTAAACTTCAATCAGTAAAAACAAAAGACCAACTTGCCCACCGTTGTTATATTATTTTTTCAATTTTACTTTTTTCGTTAAAGGGCTCATTAAATTTTGGCCGTTTTTTGCTTTAAATTTCTTCGCATTTAACTTTTTTTGTTCTTAATGCGTTTTATTTATAAAATTTGGAATATTATTTAATATTTAATTTAGATTTTATAATATAATACATTATTTATTTATTAATTTATTTACTTATTTATTCAGTTTAATTTACTTATTTATTAATTTAATAAATATATAATAAATTATTATAGAGTAAGTAAGATTAACCACCTGCTACTGTGGCCATATATAAATTATATTATCTGATTTTTTATATAATAGTCTAAATTTCAATTGATTTTTATTACAGTTTCTGCATTTTAATAATGCTCTTTTCAATTTAAAAACAATTTTCCCGTTTAATTTACATTTTTTTTCTCAATGTTTAGTTACTCTATATGGAATGATGGGTCAATTGACCTCAAAGAACCTATCCCGTGATCGAACACTGTATTTTTCCTTGTAGTCATCGTTTTGTTTTTTTGTATTTATTTGAACAGAAAAAGATCAAAACAATATAAATTTGATATTTGCCATCCACACTAAAAAAAACTAGAATTTAGAAAAATGAACTAATTTGGATGAAAAATTGAAATAAAAGCTGCGCCAAAGACACTTTTTATCAATATTTAATAAAATTATCCTTAAAATTAAGTAACAAATTTTTCTTATAATTTGGTCAAAATTTCTAAATTATAGAAAAATTTTAGCACTGCGAACTAAATTTTTATTTGAAAACATTAAAAATTCCTCCAAATTAGTTCATACATCATCTAAAATTTCACTGTTATTTGGGAAATGTTTCCTTGGTTTTAAGAAAAATTTTATTTTATTTAAGTTCATTAGATAATTTTTTTACTAAAAACTAGGACTCAACTCCCTAAAAATAAGAAAATATTTTCTAACATCAAGTTAAATAGCACTTCTTTTAAGTAAAAATTATCCTTAAATTTGATAAAAATTTTCTAATAAATTTAAAACTATTTCTATGGTAAAGGTAAATATTTTACCATATATTTTAAAGTACTTTACACTCATTGTGTAAGTATTTTCCCACTTTCGGAGGACTTACGCTTTGTGGGGAAACTGCTCTTATCAAGCGTTTTGCTAGACATTTTTGTTTTTAAATTAAATTGAATTATACTAAACTCATGTATTTAAAATATAACTTAAATTTCATTATCAAAAAGATAAACAAACTAAAAAATGTAAAGGATATCCTGAAACGAAATTAATTGTGACAAAGTCAGATCCTTTTCGTAGTTAATTAACGGTTCTGCTTAAGAGAACTACAAAAAGGGGCGCCCTAAATGACATACGGTATCTATGGCTAAGGAACACTGGGGTACCCTTGTCTTCTTAAATTAACTAATTTAAGGAAATTGATGCAAAAATACAAAATATCACAGTTACATTTCGTGTTATTATGGAAAAATGTCATAAGTTTAATTTATGACATTTTTAGCTTAAACTTTAATTGACATATAAAAATTTTAACTTTTTTTATTTTTAAGTGAAAAAAAATTGTTTCAGTGCCTTCGATATATATAAAGTTTAATAGGCGCAACGTCAATTATAGGAAAGCTATTGTGTCACAATGGATTTTGCACTTTGTTAACTATATCCTAGAGAAGAAGTATGCCAATTTTGAAATAAGTCACTCCATGGACCTATCTGTGACAAGTTCTTATTTTTTGTGAATTTCGAGAAAAGTGTGATTTTTATAAAAAATTAAGCAAATTCACTCTTTTTAAGTACTTTGTATCAAAAATGAATCAATTTTGTACTTTTAAGTGTTTTATTTCATCTTAATAGCTTAGCGGTTTGGAAAAAAATAACATGACCTCATTAACCATTTTTGACATGGGGTCACATATGACCCATATAACCTTGGACACCGTTAGTGCATACCAAATATAATCCTTAAAAAAATATTATTCAATAACATCCCAGCAAAAAAAAAAAGTAGCAAAAGAAGAGAAAAAGAAGCAGTGATTTTAATTCCGGTGTTGTGAAAATTTGGATCGGAACCAATGATTTTTACATAGGGGTGTCATAGGGTGGAAGTTTTCTTTTATGATCCTTTTTCGTTGCATCTAAAGCCCTTCTTATGGTTTAGTGAAAAATGAGATCTTTTGATGTTTCCAATAAATTTTTAATTTTTTATTTAAATTTTAACGCACAGTTTTGTAGGATCAATATAAAAATTTCTATATCAAGGGTCAAAAGTTAACAATTCGTAACAGACAACAAACTGACAAATTAAGTTTAGCATACTAAAAAATTTTTCCATCTTATAAA
Source organism: Eustalomyia histrio (assembly GCA_949748255.1). Taxonomy (NCBI): domain Eukaryota; kingdom Metazoa; phylum Arthropoda; class Insecta; order Diptera; family Anthomyiidae; genus Eustalomyia; species Eustalomyia histrio. Next base: position 93,124,713 of record OX456524.1, on the reverse strand, counting down.
AGTCATTTGGCATCTTTTTCTTAAGTAAAACTGTTTGATACGATCTAGTTGGCAACTTATGACCATCGATGTTCAACTGAATATATTTATAGACAAATAAAGGTGCAAAGTACAAAAAGTCCATTTCGGCAGTTTATAAATCTTTCATTTATTCACACTCAGTAATCGAGCCTTATTTTTTAAATTACTTTATTCGATACAATTCACTTAAACCTGTTAACTTGTTTCAAAATAACCAAATTTTAGTACTTAACAAAATAACAAATTTATATTAAAATATCTATTGTTACAGTTTATCTTTTATTTTTTTTTAAATAAGTTACCCGTCGTAGATTAGAAAAGACATAAATTTCATTAAAAATCACTTTTTCGAAGTTATGAAAAGAACTGCTTTAGAATGGGAAAATCAGAACTAAATGATACTTTGGAATCAATGAAAAATTGATTACTTTAAGAATCACTTCCATTTATTTTTGCTGGGATGCTAAGTAATTCATATTTTCCTATAAAATGGAAAACAACAAAGACTGTGCTTCTACCAAAAAAAAAAGATAAGGAATCGAATAAACTAGAAAACCTGCGTCCTATAAGCTTGCTACCTAATATAAGCAAAATATTTGAAATATGTAAAACAACAATATAAACAAATTTTGTAACGACAAAAACATTAAAAGCGAAAAACAATTTGGTTTTAAATACAAGCATTCGACAAATAATCCTACTTAGAAGCTTACTTCTGATATTAACTGGAATTGGAATAAACAACTGTGTACTGGCGCTTGCCTTATTGACATGGAAAAAGCTTTTGACAGTGTATGGATTACGGATATAATATTTAAATTGTTCCAATATTAATTCCCTTTATATCAAATCATATTATTATATAGTATGATAAGCAAAACAAATTTTATTGTGTATCACAAAGATACAAAAAGTAGGATAACGTTAAAGATATTTAACGGATTACAGCAAGGAACTGTATTCCCTTTTCTTCTATATCTATTGGATCTGATTCAAATTGATATTATTTTATTTGCAGATGATATTATTATAAAGGGTGATTTTTTAGCAACTTTTTTTTTTGGCAGCTCAGCTGTTTTCGTGTAACATGTTACTGTCAAACATGTTCACTTTGGTCTATAATTTAACCATGACTGACAAACGAACAACGCTTACAGATTATTGAATTTTATTGTCAAAATTTGTGCTGTGTGAGAAAAATTAAAAATCGAAAAATTGTCTTCAGCGACGAAGCTCATTTTTGGCTCAATGGGTACTTCAACAAGCAGAATTGCCGAATTTAGTGATAAGAACAGCCAGAAGCAGTTCAAGAGCTGTCAATGCACTCTGAAAGATGCACTGTTTAGTGTGGGTTATGAGCCGGTGGCATCATTCGACCGTTCTTTTTCAAAGACGACGAAGGCAGGAACGTTACTGTGAATGGCGAGCGCTACCGTGCTATGAATACAAATTTTTTTTGCCCAAAATGGAAGAGCTGATCTTGGCTGACATGTGGTTTCTACAAGACGGTGCCACATGCCGCACAGCACGCGAAACAATGACCCAATTGATAGCCGAAGTCGTTGAACAGTTTATTTCACGTTTGGGGCCGGTCAATTGGCCGCCTAGATCGTGCGATTTAACCCCTTTAGATTATTTTTTGTAGGGCTATGTTAAGCGTCTGTAGCATGAATTATATGCGTTATTACCGACAAGGATATTTTTGGTTATTAAAGTATAAAACGATCATATTACACAACGATCAAGACTGTTTGCACTGTACAAGCGACTGCAGTGCTTACAGTAATCTAAGCTGAGAATACTCAGTCAAACTAGTATAACATTTACTGTAAACATTTATAAACAGCCAACCCTTGTGGCGTTGTACACTCATCGTTGTTTCACACATAACAAATCTAACCAATATATTCTGTCCATTGCTATATTTCCCACAGTATTTATAATTGCTAATTAAGCATAATTTAAGTATAAATAGGAATTATCATTTATTTCGGTTGCCTCAATAATCATTCGGTAGTCACAACCAAAAAAAATCGGTTGCTGCAACTGAATTATTCGATTGGCAACAAATTCGGTTGTCATCAGGAATTTGTTTTCTGGGTGTACATTTCTTTAAATTTTATGTTTTTTTAAAATCAAATCCGAAAGCTCTTAAAAAATCACCCATTATGTCATGCTGATGATAAAATCAAAAATAATAATATAAATCTTCAAAAGTACTACAACTGTGTTGAGCAATACACAATTAATTGGAATTTAAAAATCAACGCAAAAAAGTGAGAAACAATTCTTTTTAAACCACCAGTTAATAAATGTAACTACAACATAAGAACATACTGGAAAGAGTTTGGAATCAAATCCAACATTTCTAATTGCGACATGAACAAAAACCTATTAAAAAAGAATATTTTGCTACATTTCTGTCTTCTTAGCAATCACACATGAGGTTAAGAAAAGTAAAAAAGTAAAATTTTACTCTCAGTTACAAGGATAATATTACCTTTCAAAAATTTAAAACAATGTCATGTCTAATGACGTTTTTAGATAGTCAGCAGAAGCTATCGAAGATTCAAGGACTAGCATGTCTGAACATTACAGGTGCAATGAGTTCGACTCCAACTGCATCACTGGAGGTGATTTTGAACCTGGATCCTTTGCACCTCGCGATACAGGGAGAAGCTATGAAGCAAGCAATCGAACTCCACAAACTATTTAAGTTCAAAGAAGGTTACCATAAAGGCCATCTGAAGATCCTTAACGAGGCCATTTCCATATGGAACATGACACTATGTAGTGATCAAAAAATTGCAGTGATTGAACTAGGAAGAGAATACAAAGTTCAAATCCCAGCAAGAGAAGAATGGGAACTTGATCCCCCATGGTTGAAGGAAGATGCAGAGAAGTGGTATACTGACGGATCCTTCTTCTAGCGGAGTTGGAGCCGGTGTATACGGACCTAGGTGCAGAATTCACATACCTCTGGGCAAAGATTCAACTATATTTACTGCAGAATCATATGCTATTTATACAGCAACGACCGAACTTCTGGAAAGGAATCTTGTGAGAAGGATAACCTTAATGTCGGACAGCCAGGCTGTAATAAAGGCCCTGAAAAACACCATCTATCACTATAGATCAGTGCTAGAGTGCCATAAAGCCCTCAAACAAATGGCGACCAATAATAAGGTAACACTTATTTGGGTACCCTGTCACAGTGGACATGAAGGCAACGAAAAAGCAGATGAACAAGCGAGACTAGGTGCGGAACTGCCATTTATAGGCCCGTGTCCTCAATTTGGTTTCATGAAAAAGGACATCACAAATATGATATCGGATCTGATCAAGATGAAATCCATTGAATATTGGAACAAACAGAAACCACTGAAACATTCAATGAAATTCTTATCATACAATGAAAAGAGGAGCAGAGAAGCCCTTCAGATGAACAGACCAAATCTAAAACTAAAATGCGGAGCCCTCACAGGACACTATCCATGTAATTACATCCTAAATAAAATGGGATATGATTGAGATACGACATGCAGATATTGTATGTAAGATGAGGAGACCATGGAGCATGTAATGGCTTAATGTCCTGCCTTTGCATACCTACGATTTATCACATTTTGGCAGACCTGATACAATACAAGAAGCTGGAAGTGAAGAACATTATACTGCTACTCAAGGCTGCACTGGAGAACAACTGAGGAAAATACTAGAGGGTGTACAAAAGATCTACTTGGTCGCGGTGCTGGAGATACAGACTACTCAACCCAACTACATCGTAAATCGTAATCGTAAATTTTTTTTAAATGTATATTTTTATGTAGAAATTTTAAAAAAATCCTAAACTTCTCAAAAATTACTAATTTTTTTTAAATTTTGATCTTATACTCCTTTTATGCACATTAATTAAGACTGTGTTTAAGCATTTGGTTAAATTATAGCGAATACTTTAAAAAATAATTCAATATAAAGTCAACTCTACTTTTTGTAAAAATTACTCTACCGACAATTTACTAATTCTTAAAAGTTAACTTTTTGTGCTGAAACTTTTTAGACATTAAGGAATAAGGATGTTTTTTTTGGACCACTCTAATGTACATATTTTATGATGTGGATTACCTATAGTATACTTAGTTAATATATTTGTATACAAATGTCAAACACAACTGTTGATATGAAAAAAACAAACAAAACAAAAAAGTAAAAATAAAAATAAACACGTAAAGCTATTTGTTTAACGGATTTTTCTTATCATTTTCTCCGTATTAAATACAAAGAGCACTGGACTTGGTTCAGTCCGGTCTGCATTCAAAATAATATTGTCCATATGTATTTATGTAGCACACACAGTGCACTATGTACAATATGGTGATCGCACATTCGATATTTTTCGAAAACCGTTTTTCGGTTGTTCCAAAAAGTTAAAATTTTAAAACCTCGGATTTGAAGAAAACCAGTTAACCGGTTGTAAATTTTTAAAACTATAAAGTGCTTACAAAGTGTGCTAAGTGTTGTTGTATGCACTGCATTGTCCTATTAATACAGTTGTTAATATTTTTATATCACTTTAACCCTCTAATGCTCTTTCTTCTGATATCGAGAATATTTATAGTATAATTTTTCTAGAATTATTCAGGTTGAAGATCACATTTAAGAGAAGATGGAAATAATTGTGAAGATCAGCTGCGAAAGATTTTACCCTGCAACAATCTTTGATTTTTTAAGCACAAATTGACCGTTCCAACTGATAATGTTTCCATTTCTGGGCACGAATTGGGTATCTTTAATAATATTTCCCCAACATATGTATCTGAGTGTTTTCTCTAAACATATATAAAGGAATAACGTTACTAACTGCTTGACTGACTTATCAACATGCCAACAAAGCAAGTTGGAAATTGGTGTTGGCGTTGGCGTTGTAGAGACCCGCTAAGACGATGTTTTTGGAAATTCTTACGGGGAGAGGCAAAAAGGGGGAAACTACGCCTTGGCGGTCTGCACAAACTCCTTTGGCTAGAAATCTAAAATTTAAAATATGCGTTTCATGTAGTATATGCTGTAGAGAAGTCACTAATCACAGGGTCGTGGCAAAAATGGAGGCTGAATCGTCTCCACCTTAACGGCCAGCCTAAACCCCTGGAGCTAGGAAGTTGAAATCTGGTATGAAGGTTCCTCTTCCATTGTAGCTAAAGGGATTATTAAAAAATTTAATGACTTAACGCTGGAGCCAGGAAGTTGAAATTTGTTAGTAAGATTTTTCCACCGGTGTAGACATTAGTTAATACTGGATTTTTGGAAAAGCCTAGGCCTGCCAAAACCGCTGGAACTAGGAATCCGAAATTTCGTATGTAGGGTCCTCCTCAAACATAGGCATCCACCCAGACGGTATTTTCTGAAATTCCTACGGGGAGTGGCAAAAAGGGAAAGTCTCCCCCTTAACAGCATGCCCTAACAGCTGGAGTTAGGAAGATGAAATTCAGTATAAAGGTTCTTCCTCGGAATAGACTCAGCTAAGACGGAATTTTTGGAAAAGTCTAGGGGGGCAGAAAAGACCTACCGAAACCGCTAAACCTTGAAAGTTGAAATTTGTTATATAATGCCGTTTTCTTTTCTGACAAATAATGTTGCCTTTTTCTGCCCCTTTTTTAGACAATGTCTTTTTGTGCCTTTGTTACTTTCTTATACATTATTTTCAAGAATTTTCTTATTAAAACAAAATAAATCATATACAAAATGAATATCATATGAAAGCTGTATCAAGGGGTATTAAGGTGGTATAGAAGACAAGCTAGATCGTGATAAAGATTTCATAAAAAATTAAAGCTTATTACTTTTTGTATTGTTGCACTATAGTCGTTATTATAGATGGGGTCTTATTTTGTGAATTTCATTAAAATGCAGGGGTACTGCATGAGGCCAACATCCATCATTGATATTCCTTCAGTCATATGCAAAATCTTGTGGATGTTGAGGTCAAAGGGCAGAGTATGAATTATCCACTAACAAGATGTTTGCAAGACCCAATGTTGTTTGTTGACATATATTGCTGTGGGATCATCAATGTCATCTGTTTACAAAGATCCTGATGTTCTGGACATAAGAATTAAACCTGATTTACGCTGGAAAAATTACGTTATTCAGGTGTCGAAGTAAACATTCCAGGGTCTTGATTTTCTTAACCGGCGTAAGAACTACTACATTCCTTCTGGCCTCCTTACAATTTAAACCACCTATAACTCACCGAAGATGGAATGCAACCCCTATGGGAAGAGGTTTTAAAGTCTATTTTAAAGCAAAGGAGTGCAACGGCGCCCATCCATAAATGTATGGTATCCAACTATATAGAGTCAGTGAAAAATCGTTGGAATGTGGTTTTTGTACCACTGTTCTCCCGATGCCACAGTGTGTAGTGTTGTACTGAGATAAGATAAATGGAGTTATGCATAGGGCTCCTGCTTTTCACAATGCAGTAGATCTCATTCGTTTGTGATCGAATGTTCAGGGAATAACACAAAGCATTACAGGGAAAAGTTGTTCATTCGATCGATACATCCTTAAGTGAAATAAACCCCCAGCAGAGGTCTTTCCCGTAGAGATATTCAAATCGTATGAATACAAACAGTACTCCCTCTTCCCCATTTTCTTATACTATCAACACAATACTTTGCATTCCTACAGTCTACAGAAAAAAATATATTCCCCATGCGCATTAAGACCACATTTTCTTATAAAGAAAATCAACACTCAGGAAATTCTTCCTATTTATTAATGTGTTGCTTTTTTTGGGAAGGCGATAATGAGGCAATATGAAAGGTGGTAAAAGATAAAGCGCTTTAAATATGAGAACACTGTAATTGCGCACGGTGATACATTTTAAAACAATTGTTGCCTGCCATCTGATGAAGAGTTGACGAAGTTGATGATGCTTTTACACTCAGCAAAAAAAAGTCTGTAATGGCAACTGAAAGTTTTTCTAATTTGAGCCCAGCGGTATTTTTGCTAATCTTATCAACAAATGTCTGCTGACAATGAAATTTGTAGAAAATATTAGCTGCTGCTACTAAATTTAAGTCAATTTTTTATAGTGGAATTTAAAATCTGCTTGCTAAAATCAGCAAAAAATTTTACTAAATATTATTAATATTAGTACAAAATTTCAAATTTATTTTTTTTTATCGAGCAATAAAATTTTTTTATTTTTTTTTCAAAAAATATTTTAGACAAAATTAAAAAAAAGTTTGTAGGTGTGTAAGTTTTAATTAGAAATAACATTTCCTTCAATATTCGCTTTTTTAAAATTAGTAAATTTTTTTTGCTAATTTTAGCAAATCGGTTTTCAAAAATTTTTTAAATGATTTTTGAAATTAGCAAGAAAAATTTGTAAATATTCTGTAAAAATTCTGTAATTTGTAAAATGTAAATCACAAAAAGATTTGGTGAATAAAATTTTTTTTACTAAAAATCAGTACAAAAATAGTAAAGTGAGATTAAAAACCGTTTACAAATTTTTCTGCTAACTTTTTTTCTGAGTGTTGATGTCCTTCGGTGGGGTTAAGTGCTATGGGAATACGGAAGAAGAACATATTATTTTTCTAAATCAGGCGCGGATTCAGGGGGGGGGGAACGGGATATATCCCCCATACTCGGTTACAAATCGAAAAAAAATAAGTGATTTACGCCTTGTACCTATGAAAAATTCCTTAATTATCAAATTATTTCCTTAATTATCCCTTTACAATATTGAAATATTGTATCTAAAGGATATTTCGAAACTACAGTTAAAAGTTATTTTAAAATGTTTCTTATATTCGTGATCTGAATACAAAAATTAATTATATAAGATGTGTCATAACACAAACAAGTTAAAATAAATTAATTCGACACTACTCTAAACTAATTTTTAGGCTTTTCCTGTTCACTTACATGTTAATTTGTTTTATTAAACTAATTTAATTCAAAAATTAATAAAGTTATTTAAACTATCATCAATGACTCATTATTATTTTTATTAATATAATAGAAAAGGTAAGACACATTATTTTGTGTCGATCCTTTTATATATTTACAGTTTGAGAACTCTTTTTGTGTATAAAAATCAGAATCTCTAATAAAAAGTTAGTCAGATCGAAAGCAAGTTTTATTTTATATCGTCTTGCCCCCGTTCAATTAGTTTTTCGTTTTTGTTGTTCTTTAAATCAATAAAGCCTACAGTCATACACTCATTACAAAATAATGTGTAAAGTAATGATTTGTCGTTACCATGTTTTTGATGGGTGTATATGGTTAAATTTAAACATTTGTTAGAAAAAGTTCTTAGTTAAAATACAGATAAATTATTAAAAAAATATTTTCTCCAGTGGTTAAGGCTAGTATAGGTCTTAACCATGGTACACTCAGAAAAAAGATTGAACTAAACTGAACTATACTGTAGTTCAAAATGAACTTGAGAAAAGTTTATGGAAATGAGTAAAATTTTACTATAAGTAGCGAAAAATAACTAAAATCTAAGAAAATTTACTAATTTGAAGTAAAAAAAAATAGTTCATAAACTCGGCGATAGTTTACATTTTAACTTAAATTATTTTACCTGAATATAGTAAAACATTTTATAGTTTAGGTATATTGAAATTACGTATAGGAAACAATTTCCCATTTTTCTTACTATATTTATTTGGATTAAGTAAAACAACATTTTATACAATTTTAGTAAAAATTAACTATCATTTAGTTTAAAAAAAGTATAAACTTAATCCAAGTTCGTAATTTTACTATAATGAAGTAAAATTTTTCTTTATGTAAAGTAAATTATTCTAAGTTTAAAGAAAAATTTTATTAACTTTTTTGTAAGTTTTCATTGCACCGAGTTATAGTAAACATAAACTAAAAATCATGCAGGGTATAAAAGAATATACTTAATATAAGTTAATGAACTACGTTTAAGTTTATTTTTCTATTTATAAATTGTTTTTCTTGTTTTCTTTTTTTAAGTGCATTCCAAGTTTATTGTATTCATATTAAGTTTACTTTATAAAAATCACTCACTAAAGAAAGAACCAATTAGTATAAACTAAACTTAAAACTAAATTTATAAACTTAAAAAGTTATTGAATCTTTAAGAGAATGTTCCGAATAATAGTTCATGAAGTTTGTAAAATTTAATTTTTTAATAAAAAAAATTGGCTTAAAAAAGAAAAAATATAAAAACTGCATGCGTGTAAATACTTCCTTTACTAAAAAGTCAGAATGAATTAAACTGTAGTTCAAAATGAACTACAGAAAAGTTTATTAAAATTAGTAAAATTTTACTTAAAGTAGCGAAAATCAATTAAAGATTTAACTTTAAAAATTCAAATCAAAAATAGTTCATAAACTCAGGGTAAGTTCATATTTTAACTCTAATTATTATGTTTTTCTTTAATAATGGTCAACATAAACTTGAAATGATGTTGAATGTGTAAAAGAAAGTACATTATTTCAAGTCTATATTGACCATTATTTAAAAAGTAATATTTTACTAATTTTAATTAAACTTTCTGTAGTTCATTTTGAACTACAATTTAATTTAATTTGTTTTTTAGTAAAGGAATATACATTTAACAGTTTGTAAACTACATTTATTTGCAATAATAACGGTTAAAAATATATCGTTTATACAAGAGAATATTGATATGTAAAAGAGTTTTTGAAATACATAATACTCTCAAATTCTCAATAATAACGGTAAAAAAATATGTCATTTAAACAAGAGACCCGGTTAAAAAATATGATTCTTTATATATATGTATAACTAATTTAATGTAATTCAGTGTTCCACAAAGCTTTAATCTCAAACACTTATTTCAGTCCGAAATTTACAATTATATACATGTAATTTGTGCAGTATTATATCAGTTCAAAGCTGAAACATCAATGCAATTACGCACAGTCAGGCCAAATGTACCGTGACAAATCTCGGATACAAATTATATCTGGCTTAAATATTACATTTACACACTATCACATACTAAACGATATTTAATTCATTTGGAATAATATGGGTTCAGTTTCCCGATTAATATGTATATGAAAAAATATGATTATATATAAAACCTTTTTTAGTTGGGGATTTTTCATAATTACACCAATGATGATAAATAGGGTTTTCAATAGTACTTTCATAGTACCAAATTTATTTTAATATAAATCGAAAAAACCAAAAAATCATTTGTACATAAAAAGCAAGAAAAATTATACAACACATGCAATAAGTAAGATGTATTTTTACAGAAATTTTCCCAAATAACGGTTTCAAGTCATATTTTTGTAAACCAGTCCACAATAGCAAATAGCAAACGTACTTAAAATTTTACTTGACACTTTTTTTGTCCTTGTTTTTATACCTATCAAAAAACATTTGCAAAGAAGTTGCTATTAATAAACAAAATGGAAAATTTGTTTTTAGAACTATATAAATTAAAGAAGTACAATTGTACTAATGAGGTTTTTATAGTACCATAAAATGTACTACAGTGCCAGCTATATAATACCTGAATATATCTCTCTGTTGCTGAAAAATAGCGGCTAAAAATTTATATATCGTCACTTGAAATGCAAAAATGTTTAACAACACATTTTTCTAAAATAGTTTTTCATTGATTGTAGGGATTGAAACGGAATTTGCATTATCTCAATAACAGCTGATTGTCAATTTGGGAAAACAAAAATTTCAACAAAATATTTCTAAATCCATATTTTCTGACTAGTTTAAAGATGATATTTTTATTTTTTTGTGAGAATTTTATCGCCGGAAGCAATAATGATTTAACTTTATTTTAAATAAATACACTCCTTAAGAAATTAAAATAAAGTATTGTTTACATTTATTTTGTTCACGTTTCCGACATCAGCAAATTATCTTGTCAAATTATAAGGCAAAAAAAAGCCACAAATTATAATCAGGAGATAGACTAACAATAAGTCTATTTTGTATTCTGAATCAAGGAATTTTTTGCAAAAATTATATGAAAACATTCTTTACGTATGGAAAAACTTTCATAAATTTTAAATAGCGTATTTTATATAAATTACGAATCATTCATTAATATTAAGAATTTTTCATTAAAATATAAATTATTTCAATAATTTTATTAATTTTTATGGACCTTGTAGTTTAATTTGACTAAAATATTTTTATTTATATATGAACAAAAATCAAAATTGTTTCAATATTGTAATTTTTCGATTTTGGTCACACGTGTAACACTTAAGTGCTAAATGTTCAAAATTTTAGTTTCCTATGTCCTTTCCTCTCGTTTTTATGATTACTTAAATTTTAAAAATATTGATTAAAATTATTTAATTTCTTTCCGTTCTTTATTAAAATGTTAAATGCTTTAGTATCACCAGAAAAAATAAAAAATTCTGTTGTTATCCCTTTTTTAATTTTTGGTGGCGATATGAATGTGTTAAAAATACTCCGATCTGCAGAATTACCTCCGTAGTGCTTTGTTTGTTATCCACAAACAAAGTAAAAAAATCCCCAAAAATCCACCAAATTAGAGAACAATAACATTTTTAGTTAAAAGAGCTTCAATTCTTAGTAAAATTTAAGAGACTTAAAAAATTTATAACAAAAATTGTTTTAATCTGTGTTATTTGTTTTAAAAATTCTATTGAGATGAAAGACCTTGGTTAATACTGTAACAATTGGTTAATGCTATAGGAATATTTTCGATAAAAAAAGTAAATGTTTCGCAAACATATTTTTAGAGAATTTTTCAAAAATGCTTAAAAAATTTGATTTGTCAAAAATATTTGTTAAAAAAATATATAAAGTTGCACATACCATGAATAAATTAGATAAATTTGCTTTATCTTCCACTAAATTTATTTTGTTTTTTTTAACTACGTAGTTTTTTCCTTATCATAAAAAAGTATCAAAATTTTCAAATATTCGCAAAAAATCCGTAACATATTTTTGAAATTACCCTAAGAATATCCCCAATTGGAAATTTTCGTCCCTAAGCCCAACAAAAATCTGGAACCGTAGCAACCCTGTCGTATACATTGGAGAGAAAAGAACAATGCAGGAATGGAAAATTCAAAGTTATAAGAACAAAAAAAGCGAAGCCAAAGTAGGTACTCTTTACCAAAATAAAATTATTCTTGAACTCTGCTTTTTATAAAAAAAAAAAAAATAAAACAACGTTAATAAGATTATTAAAAACTTTGCCTAAAGTAAAAAAAAAAAACTTTATACCGTTTTTTTTGTGAAAAACCTTTAAAATCTAAATTCGTTTTCCTTAGGAAATGCAGCAAACAATCCTCAGAATATGTATTCGTTTTACTATTAAAAACATACTAGCCAAATTTTCCATCTCTGAAGTAAAACTCTATTGTAAAGTGATGGTAACTTAGTGGTTATGACAAAATTTTTGTTGTTTTCGTTTACGAAAAGCATGTTGCATTTGTGATACTTCTCTACTACGCACTTTGCTTATTCAAATTAAATGTCGGATATGGGTTTTTGTTTGTAGATATGGGAAAAACTAAAATTAAAAACAATGTGGGGGGTAGAAATGATATTTTACTCCCATATTGATATCATAGATGGCAAATAAATAAATGAGGACTTCCCCATCAAAAACCCGTTTTGGAAACAATTTTGTATCTATTACCTTTCCAACGGTGTGCGTATTGTTCCAATCCGACTATTAACGAACAAGATATAACCAAGTCCATTTTACAATTTTAAACCGAAATAACTAATGAAATAAGACTGCAAAAACTTTACATAATATATTTTATTATAACGAGTACTTTTAGTTATGAAAATTTGGAAACGTTCGGTAAGACGCCTATATAGTAAACTAACGCTTTTATGCAACAAATTGGCATTACTGATATGCCACAAAAAATAAAAAACCTTAGTAACTGAGGTTCGGTAACTTCAAAGAGAGTAGAAAAGCATCATTCCAAATGTGTTTTTTGAAAAGTGCGGAAGTGTTTATCGGAAGTTTTTATAAAATAATTAATTTTTCAACTGAATTCATAAAGGTAAGTAAAAAAGTTTAAAATTCATTTATTTAATGTGGAGCAGAATTACGGCATTCATGAACGAAGTTGTTCGAAATTTTCATTTTAATACGTAAATAGAAGAATTTACTTTATTTTTACTTTTATTTACTTTTATTTTTTAAAATTTAATTTCAAAGAAAAAATTACGATCACGAAATACCGTAATTCCACTCCAGTTTCAATCGAAGAACCAAACCGACCAACTCAAAATCGACTGCGCTTCGCCGCCGAAAATTTTTTAAGTTTACGCCGCCGGTCACGCAAATTTTCTTTATTGTTTTTCAAGCCGGAAATTTAGTCGCCGACGATTCTAATTTATTAAAGCCGCCGCCGCAAAACTAAATTAGTCGAGCCAGGGCGGTAGATAGTTTTAGGTCAGCTTGGTTCTTTAATTTCAGTGTCATAAATTCCAAAAGTTTTCATTAAAAAAAAGTGATATGCAAAACTAAATTTGTTTTTGTTTTGCATTTATACTGTGTTTCCATTATACATGTTGTGAAGGTTTTCCCATATATGTACATTGCTCACCAAAATGATTGGCTTAATATCTATACTGGAAACACAGTATTACAAATAATTCTTGACAGATTTCATGAGATTTAGTAAAAATAAACTTAAATTTTCGTCTAAGAATAATAGTTAGTTTAGTTTTAAATATTCCCGTAAATTGAGAGAGAAAAAATAAAGTTCAATTTAACTGAAGTTAAAGAAATATAAGTTTTCATAAATTGAGTCAAAAGAATAATTTAAGTTTGTTTTTTACCAAAGATGAAGAAATTTGTTCTATTATGTAAAGTATAGTACAATTTAGTTTATCTTAAACTAAAACAACATATATGGACTAAGTTTATCAAACCTCTTATGTCTTTTGGTTCAGTTGAACTATTTTAATATGTGGGCTAAGTTTATCAAACTTCTTATGGCTAGTTCAGTTGAACTATTTTAATCGTTTTAAATTTACGTGTGTATAAAATTCCTTTCTTTAGGTAAAAATTACTTAAAATTTTAATTTAAATCTAAAAAAACATCAAAAAAAAAAAGTAGTTCAATTGAACTTAAGTAAAGTCATATGAGGTTTGATAAACATGCCGTTTAAATTTTTAATAAAGGTTAGTTTACATTAAAATAAAATAACATATTTCTACAATGCATTTATTACAATTCACCTACAATTTTAGTTAAATTACCTTAGACACATATGTAGGTAAAATACCTATTTAAACATTGAACCATTCTCAATTTATATCTCGGAAAGTGTTAATTCAAAAGAACATAGTTTAATTAACTTTATATATTGTTTTAGTTTGAAATAACTATAATAACATATATTTTAAATAAAAACAATTTGTGAAAATACTGTTCCCCTTTTTATTGCTGTTCTACAGTAAAGAAATAGCTGGTAAAAATTATAATTCCAAATTAATATATATATTTCTGATTTCTATAGATATTTCCGATGGATTTGCTTTTAGAACAGCTGGATGGAATGGTGTTCATTTATATTTTTAAAGGTAAACTATTTTTATATTCAATTATTAAACAATCTTAAACGGAATTTAATTATCGTAATATCTTAAATAAAAATATTTTAAAATAACCCTTTAAACCTCAGGCAATAAAAAAAGATCAACATTTTTTGACTTTACACTAAAATATCTGGAAAACTAATTAAGTATCGGGAAAAGTAATTTATATCTGTGAAAGATCATTTTGTTAAGAATCTAACAAAAAAAAGTATAACAAGCCTTTTATCTGTTGCAAATATATTTACATAACATTTTTTTGTTTTAGAAAACAACATAAACGAAAATTCTCTACAATTTATGACTCCCGCGCATTTGGACACCATTGCTCCAAAAACACCTTTTTCGCAGAGAATTGTTTTCCAATATAATTTGAAAAAGTGGCAATTTGAATTGGTAACTAAATTATTTTTAAAGACTTTTATTTTTAAATTTTAAATAATTAAATTATTTAAAATTTTATCTGATTTTTTATACCTTTTTCCCAGAAAAGATAATTTGCTATTTGAAAAATGGGAAAATTCTATACCTAAACTCGCAACGTTAATAGATGCTCAAATGAAGGATGCAGAAAGTTTAATAATTGTAAAGGAGTTACATGAGATTCATGATTGTAGTTCTGGTAATTAAGAGTAGTAATAGATTAGTTTGAATATTTGTAGTTTAAATAATTTTAATGTAGAAACTGTTGGTTTTATATCTAATATTACATTTATATTCAATCGAAATTAGCTATGTGTTGTTAGTTGTTAAAACCTCATTTAAAAAAAAAAAATAATCGCTCACCGCATCGCAAGATTCTGTTTAGCAACAAAGAGATTAAAAATAATTCAGTTGTTTGATGCACGTGTTTAGAATTTAAAAAATTAATATTCGTTTTGTTAAAATATATCATAAATTTTGTAAGTTTATTACAAATGTAATAAAACATTGACTTTTACAAGTTTAGAAAGTATAATTGTTGAGCATCAGCGCAATAATGTTGTTTGTCCTTTATAATTGGTTCAGTTTTCCGTAAGGTTCGGAATTTATATTAGGCCATTGAGTTTGTGGTTATTTTAAGGATGCGGTTCATAGTAACATTCGCTCCTGTAATCATATCTAACCTAGAATCTCTTATGAGCATGGGGAGATCTCGCATTCATTTTTTGAGGATATTTTTATTTTCCATGCTGACTTTTGACATTTATTCACAATATTTTTTATTTAAATAAGTCAAATATTCAGTCTGGAAAGTAAAAGAATCATCAAAGAAATAATGCAATTTTCTTATGTCAATGAGCCAAGGTCACACATGTGACTGGTAAATAACGACGGATTTTCTAACTAACCAAAATAAGGCTGGAGTTAATCTTAACTTATTGCGTTGTAGGGAAACCTAACGTACATCGTTTTAATTTTTAAACTTGTAAAATGTTTAATATAATAAAAAATAGTTATGATTTGAAACAAATTTATGATTAAAAACACAGACCAAAATTAATTTTATAGAACAATTTTGTTAGCAAAAAGTTAAGAAATTTTAATGCATGCGCTTTGACGGAATAACTTTGTTTGCAGTCCTATTGTTTAGAAAATCACCAATTTGTTTATAATTAACACAAATCCTTTGGCCTTGATTCAACATGCTGTAATATCGGGTTCAGAAATAATTCATGCACTAAAAGATGGGGTCCTATGTCGCCTAATGCCATGGTTGCCCTGGGACGGGTCTTCACTTCAATAGTGTTCATGACGGCTACAACAAGTAGCCAGCTTAAAAACGGTAGCTTTTTGTTAATCAAAATAAAGGATCATTCATTATAAAACCATTATAACAATAAATATGATTTGACGACAAACAATCAGACTTCAAACACTGTTTATTACGTTTTAGGGTTACCTAAAGTACGGCTTCTAATTGATTAGTTTTTTGCTAACAAAATACATTCAATGTACATAACGAATTAAAAAAAATATATAAAAAACTATTTCCAAAAATAATTTAATACAAAGCAATAAATTTAAATGTTTCGGACATTTACTAAACTTCGGTTAACATATTGTCAATTTTATGCAAAACAGAATTTTAAAAATTTATATTCGTTTTGTTAAAATATATCATAAATTTTGTAAGTTTATTAACAATTGTAATAAAACATTGACTTTTACAAGTTTCAAAAGTATAATTGTTGAGCATCAGCGCAATAATGTTGTTTGTCCTTTATAATTGGTACAGTTTTCCGTAAGGTTCGGAATTTATATTAGGCCATTGAGTTTGTGGTTATTTTAAGGATGCGGTTCATAGTAACATTCGCTCCTGTAATCATATCTAACCTAGAATCTCTTATGAGCATGGGGAGATCTCGCATTCATTTTTTGAGGATATTTTTATTTTCCATGCTGACTTTTGACATTTATTCACAATATTTTTTATTTAAATAAGTCAAATATTCAGTCTGGAAAGTAAAAGAATCATCAAAGAAATAATGCAATTTTCTTATGTCAATGAGCCAAGGTCACACATGTGACTGGTAAATAACGACGGATTTTCTAACTAACCAAAATAAGGCTGCAGTTAATCCCAACTTATTGTGTTGTAGGGAAACCTAACGTACATCGTTTTAATTTTTAAACTTGTAAAATGTTTAATATAATAAAAAATAGTTATGATTTGAAACAAATTTATGATTAAAAACACAGACCAAAATTAATATATTTTTTTGGAAAGTTAAAGATTCAATAAAGTTTATATAGAACAAATTTGTTTGCAAAATGTTAAGAAATTTTAACGCATGCGCTTAGACGAAATAACTTTTTTTGTAGTCCTTTTGCTTGAATGTCAGTGAGTTGTTTATAGTTAATAAAAAAATTCCTTTTGCCTTAATTTAACATGCTGTAAGTTCGGATTCAGAAATTATTCATTCACTAAAAGATGGGTTCCTATGTCGCCTAATGCCATAGTTGCCCTGGGACGGGTCCCCACTTCAATAGTGTTCATGACGGCTACAACACGTAGCCAGCTTAAAAACGGTAGCCTTTTTTGTTAATCAAAATAAAGGATCGTTCATTGTAACACCAATATAACAATAAAGATAATTTGATATCAAGCAACTAGACTTCAAATACTGCTTATTACGTTTAAGGGTAACGGTACGGCTTCTAATTGATTAATATTATAACAAATTAAATATTGAATATAAATAAATATTTGCATTAAGGCACAAAAGGTAACATGTTAAAAATTATGTAAATCCTTTAAAACACTTTTCAATGGCTTTCTTACTTATAGAAAAGAAAAAAAAAATTTTTTATTCAAAAATACAATTTAGCAAACAAAAGATAAATAGAAAAGATCGTTTCGAAATTTAGCTAACTAAAGAATAAAAATATATTTCAAGAATATTTCATATTATAAAAATATTTCATATTTTATTTTATTATTTTCAGTATAAAGCTACATTCATAGTTTTTAAGTCGTATAAATTTTATGTAAATAAATGATTTATGTAAACAAATGAATTAGTTATTAATCACTTGTGCTATTTTATTTCCATTAATAATGATTTGTTCTTCATTTGCATTAGTGTCAACTTATGGTAATGAATTATTCCCAAGTATGCATCAAAACACGTGAGACATTGAAAAAATCATTTCTAATAAATAACACAACACTTTTATTTAAAAGCTTTGTTATTAATAGTTTCTTGTACTTCATTATTCTATAAGAATATCATTTTAAAATGTATTATATATCTATTTATAAATATTAATTTTTTTTTAAATAAATTGATAAACTGTATAAAATATAAATAAAAATGTAAATATAAAATATATATAAAAATGTAGTATAAATAAAAAAGAAAAAATGTAAAAAAAATTTTAAATTCAATTAAAAAAAAATTATAACAAAAACTAAAAAATTTACTTGTTTTAATTAATTTTTTTTTAACGAAGAGGGGTTTTCTACCTATTTTTTATGAGTTTCAAAGCAATAGAAAAATATTATTGAATTCAAGTAAAAAGCACTAAAAACAAGTAAGAGCGGCTAAATTCGGCTATGCCGAATCTTATATACCCTTCACCATGGTTGGGAAAAAACTGAAGTTTATATATGGACATATATGAAATGGACAGATTTATATACGGACGCCTTTAAGAGGAAATTAACCATTTAGTTTGGAGATAAAACTTGGACTCGGGAAGATTTATGGTTCCAGAAAATATGTATTTTAAAAAAATGTATGTTTTGGGCATAACTTTTTTGTATCTGAACCGATATTTCCGAGTTTTTCAGCAAATATGTTATACTAAAGATTTTCGATCTTTTGCTATATAAGACGTATCCATAGGTCATAATACAGCTCTAGAATAGTGTTTGTTGTTTGTGTATAAAAGGTTAAGAGGTGAAAGAAAAGAATTTCAACAAATCGTTAAAAGAAATCACTAGAACTGCATGTGTTTTATTTCTACAAAATAGTTTGATTTAGCTGGCAAATTTGCATTTAGGATTTTATTTCGCTTTTTTATTGGAAATATTTGTAATTTTTTTAGCTTAATTTTAAAAATTTGAAGGAAAATAGTTTATAATTTTTTTTATAAATTATTATAAGTTATGACCTAAAATAGTTTCACTCAAAGGTAAATTATGTATAAAATTTTCTTAATATGTGAGAAATAAAATGGTTTAAAAATCTTTTTATAAATTCTTTTAAATCGGAGCAAAAAATAGAAATAAAACCGTTTGTATTTTGTTAGTATCATAGGGTTTTTATACAAATTTTGATGTTTTTAGCCTATTTATGGATTATTTAATTATTAATATAAAATTTTATTTAAATTAATTATTAAATGTAAAAAAAAACAAAAAATAAACAAAAAAAAATCTTAACGAACCCGCCACCCTTTCTTCTGTGGTGAAAGGTATAAAAACGTTTGTATTTTGTTTGTATCAGAGGGTTTTTATAAAAATGTTGATGTTTTTAGCCTATTTATGGATTATTTAATTATTAATATAAAATTTTATATAAATTAATTATTAAATGTTAAAAAAAACCAAAAATAAGCAAAAAAAAAAAGTCTTAAGAAAATAATAAAAAAAAATGTAAAAAAAAAGTGAATTGACCTCATCGAGATTTGAACCTCGAACTCCGCGTGCTTAGAGAAAAAACGTATTTGTGACATGGCGTCTAGACAACTGAGCTATTGAAGCTCACACAAAATCATCGTCAAAAGATGTACATATATAAAAGTCTTCGTTCATTAGGGATTTGTTTAGTTTTTATTTAAATGACAAATCTTTGTATGTGTGTTGTTTGTGTATAAAAGGTGGAGATGAAAGAAAATAATTTTAATTATTAATATAAAATTTTATATAAATTAATTATTAAATGTTAAAAAAAAAACCAAAAATAAGCAAAAAAAAAATATATTAAGAAAATAATAAAAAAAAAATGTACAAAAAAAAAGTGAATTGACCTTACCGAGATTTGAACCTAGAACTCCGCGGGCTTAGAGAAAAAAAGTATTTGTGACATGGCGTCTAGACAACTGAGCTATTGAAGCTTACACAAAATCATCGTCAATAGATGTACATATATAAAAGTCTTCGTCATTAGGGATTTGTTTATTTTTATTTAAATGACAAATCTTTGTATGTGTGTTGTTTGTGTATAAATGGTGGAGATGAAAGAAAAAAAACAACAAAGTTAGTAAAAAATGCTCAAAATTCTACATACATATTAAACAAAGGGATTTTACTGGAAAAATTAGAGGTGGTCCTGGTTTTTTGCTAATATCTCAGCCATTTATTAACCGATCTGTCTGATTTTTAATAGCAAACAGAAATGGATCACATGTAACAGAAATAAAAAAGAATCAAGTCCTCATCACGTCTGGGTTCTTCGGAAAACCCATTTC
The DNA here is from genome assembly GCA_949748255.1 of Eustalomyia histrio. Taxonomy (NCBI): domain Eukaryota; kingdom Metazoa; phylum Arthropoda; class Insecta; order Diptera; family Anthomyiidae; genus Eustalomyia; species Eustalomyia histrio. The sequence goes on along the minus strand of OX456524.1, from coordinate 93,104,209 downwards.
AACACACAGACGGACAGACGGACAGACGGACAGACGGACAGACGGACAGACGGACAGACGGACAGACGGACATCGTTAAATCAACTTCGCTCTTCATAAGGACCCAGAATATATATACTTTATAGGGTCTAAGATCAATATTGTAGAAATTACAAACGGAATGACAAACTTATATATACCCTTCCACCTGTGGTGAAGGGTATAATAAGTTTATATTTGTTGTCGCATAACTAAATTGTAAGTACATTTATAAACTTACTTCTAGTGCCATTTATTGTATTCAGTGATTTAAGTTATTCAAACAAAATATTTTTTTATTAAAAAATACAAAATTTTTTACAAAGTACTAGTAAAAAATTTATTCTAAGTAAGGTTTAATATACTAAATTTTAGTACTTTTGAACTACTTAGAAGGAAAATTGTAACTTAATAACAGTATGTCACTTCCTCATGTAAGTTTCAGTAAGTTTTTATTTTCAAATTGTAAATGAATATTTACTTAATCGAACGAAAATATTACCCAAATGCTGGAAGTTTTTACCTTATTACAGTTAAAAAGTTCAAAATTTTAAACCAAAACTGAGCATTTATGTACTTAATGATAATACATTTACCTAGAATGTGGTTCATATAGATCAGATTTTAAACAAAAAATGAGGGATTTCATTAAAATTTAAATCAAATTTACTTAATTTTAGTTATTTTTTTTAAATTTGAACTAAACAAACGTAATTTTTTTCCCCAATGTGAATACTGATATTTTTTTTGTTAGTGTTAGTATATATTTACTAAATGGCAGTAGTCTACGAACAGAATGCATGTAATTTTTACCTGAATCTGGTTAAAAGTATAAAACTGTAAACTAAAAATAAACACATTTAACTCAAAGTTTGGAAGAAATATATTTCTATTTAGTAATTACATACTAAATGGTAGAACATTTAACTTGAATGGGCTTCATATACATTCGATTTTAAACTCAAAAAAGAAAGACATACCTAAAAATTTAATTCAAATAAACTGAATTTAATAAAATTTGTTTACATTAAAGGTTAATTTGAACTTAACAAGAGTCATTTTTTTTGCCAATGTACATTTTAATAGTTTTTATTTTGTTAGTGTTTGTACATATTTACTTTATTGCAGTAAAATATGAACAGAATACAAGTAAATTTTACCTGAATCCGGTAAAAAGTATAAAAATGTTTACTAAAAATAAGTGCTTAAAACACAAAGTTTAGAAGAATTATAAGTAATATTTCTTATTTTATAAACTATTTTTAAAACTGATTAAACTAAATTAATTTTTTTTTTTTTTACGATTATTTCATTGTTATTCCAATATACTAAATTTTTATTTAGGATAACTAAAATAATTCAGCATCGAGTTCATTAGTTTTACTGGAAGTAAGTAAAATCATGAACTTGTAAAGAGTAAAAGTGTCTTTAGCACTAAATCATGATCAATTTTCCTCAGTTTTAGTTCAATTTCGTAATTTTTAGTTAATTTTTTTTCTGGGTGTATAAATTGATAAAATTAAATGGGCCTTAATTGGGGGTTTCAGTAGAATCATACGAATTGTGAATTGTTTTTGGTTTGTATTGGTAAACGAGTTTTTAAACTGTTTGTTTTCCTAGCAAAATATTTAAATTCAAAATACAGCCTAGTACTTCGGATTTCCGAGTTCAAATACAGGAAAAGCAAACATTAATATTGAAATGTTTAAAGAAACATCATGAAAAATTGATTTTTTAGTATAAACACCGTCTTTTCTATGACAATCTACAAGAAATAGCAAAAATAAATATCAGAAATGGATTCGTCGACCCCATAAACATTAAGATACTACAAATTTCCAGGATAATAAAAATAAATAAGCATTATTTTATCAAATATTTGAAGATTTTTTCCTGTTAGACAGCGTTCCAAAATCACCAACTTCAAAAGCGTGTAAAAAATAATCCCGCACTAAACTAAAAAATCCTTAAGGGTTTTATTCTGGAAAATGTCAACTTTCATTTGCTTTTGGTTTCATCCCATTCCGATTCGGAAAGTTCGATTTTGTATCACTAGGGGGCAAAGCCCGCTACGTTATTAGCGTTGAAAAATGTTGAGTTAGCCCATACTCCAAGTAACACATTTTTTCATAAATTCCGTCTAAGTGGAGCCTACACAAAAAATTGGGGCGAATTTTCCCTACATTATTTTTCAAAAATCCCTCTTATTTTATATCTACCCCGGAGGAGGAATCCTTATACAAAATTTCAACTTCTTTGCTCGAAAGGGTTGGGCATGCCATCAGTGGGACTAATGGCATCATCACGGATATGAAACCTATATAATACACAATTTTCCCCATTTTAGCACCTCCCTGTTCGATTTTCCAGAAATGCCGTCTTCGCTGTTGTCTACACTGAAAAAGTATCCTGAATACCAAATGCCAACTTTCTAGATTGAGCGATTTGGGCAGACCGTTAAGCGGGAGACTTTTTGCCTTTGAAGCCCTTAGTCAAAATTCTAAAACCTAGCTTACAAAGAGTTAGCCCATACTCCAGGTAAATTTCAAGTTTGGAGCTATTTCGGTGTGGTCAGGCCGGGTATTTTCTCCTTTTCACCCCTTCCCGTGTGGATGTGTACTATGGAGAAGGAACCAATATACAAAATTTCAACTTAATAGCTCTAGCGGTTTTAGTTGGCCGTCAAGTGGGAGAATTCTCTCCTTTTTAGTCTCACCCCGTTGGATTTTCCAAAAATCACGTCTGCATGCTAAATTTCAACTTCCTAGGTCCGGCGGTTTTGTCTTTCCTGGCCAAAGGGGCTTGGGCAGGCCGTTGACTCTCCCAATTTCCAAAACCCCGTTTTAGCGGATGTCTACACGCAGGAGAATGAATCTATATACCAAATTTCCGCTTCCTAGCTCCAGCGGTTTGGGCTGGGCGATGTTGAATGGGCCACTCAATCAGTAACGTTATTCCTTTATAAATAGAGATTTGTTTTCCTAATAAATTATTTAAATTTCAAACTAGCCATAACAATTTATAAGTGTTTGTGGTATAATGGGTACAGAGGTAGCCTAGTACTCCGAATTTTTAATTTAAAATCAAAAAATATCTTTTTAATTAAAATAAAATATTAAAAATGTTTAAATAAGAAAAAAAGTAAAGAAATTTAAAAGTAGTTGTGTTGTGCAATATGTGTCTAAATGTCCTGATTCGATAGCGGAAAAAAAGCTTTTCTTTCAGGACTAAAAATATATTTTCATGTGAATAGTGGTTTCGTAACCACCAGAATTCCATTGCGAACAGATTTCCGTCTTTAATATGGGGATCTTATCTGATCGGACCAAAACTTTTAAGTTAAGAAATTAGAATGGCACAACCAATTTTTGCAAAGAGCCGATATCAAATTCGAAATGTTTCCTTTTTCACTATACCCTAATGAATAAAGAAACATATATTTTGGATGTGTTATGGTAAAAACTGTGGAATGTTGTTCAACCAGTCAAATATGTATTAAAATAACACAAACATTGTCTGTGGAATCTTTAAATAAAAAACTTCCAAACACTTTTAACAATTTCCTCAGAAATGCAGACACAAAGTTCTCGTGAATCCCTACATTGTATACCCATGCTATTGTTCGCATTTAAAATAAACTAAAATAAACTGGTTATTTTTGTATTAATGAAGCCAAGTTTGTTTTGGTTCGCGCCAAAAATGTTATTTGAAATAAAAAAAAACAACCAATAGAAATTTCCATAGCATAATGCAAGTAAACATGTGCAAAAGCACATGGACATTACAGATATGTGAGGATTTTCAAAAATTTTGGAAAAAAATCTTCTTTTACATATTTTTATTACAATGGAGGTGTCCCGACGCATACCGGCAGATCTTAATTAATTTTTGATATATTGTAGAGAAGAAGAAATAAGAGACACATATTTTTAAGCGGCCCCTTCCACATTTTAGCGTTAAAATGGGAAGTAAAATATGAACCCGTTTTTTAATGAAAAAAAAGTTAACATAAATAAGATTTATTTATACAAAGCGTTAAAGTTCTTGAAAAAATAAAAATTTTGATATTCATATCGAATATGTTGCCAGTGTTGTCACTTATTTGAAATGTAGGTGAAAAAAGAACACATTTCTTTGAATAACAAAAATGCTTACAATGGAATCCGACAACGCTTACACGCCGATTTTTTTATGTGCCTTTTCCGATGTTTAGGAGTAAAAAATAATTGAGGTGGGTTGGGAAAGCACAGAAGCAAGTACATATCGCTCAGACAAAGAATTGTTCATTGTACCATAGAGAGGAGTTGCACACTAAAAATTTCCATTCTTCCGTATGAGAGATCAGGCAGGTAATGAACAGAATCCGTAAACAAGACGACACTACCCAAAATGTTCCGTCTGGTTGTGGACAAAGCTGGACAGTTACAGACAAAATGTTCTGTCATGCCTTCATTCTCCAGACATGACAGACATAATTGGACTATTCCCATCTTTGACATATAACGAGCACAAGTATTGTGTATGAATGTAGCTCCGCTAAAAATAAGTACTAAAAGAGGTATTTATGAAAAGAGATTTCAAAAAACCATTTACCGGTACATTAATTTTTTTATTGTTTTTATTGTTGTGAAAACCATATAAAATTGTTGATACTTTATATGAAAATGTAGATCTCAGGAGCTATTAAACTTGTATTTTGTCAGCTTATCATTGATTTGACTCATTTGTTTGAAAAAGGAATTATGAATAATGGTTAAATAAATAAATCATATGTTTCTGATTCCGATCTCGATATCTTGCATCATTTCTGAAATATGCAAATTTTGTTTAGTTTTTTTTCAATATTCTTGCTTCATTTATTTCCTCACACTTACATTATGTTTTCCGTTATCGACTGTAGTTTATTTAAAAAAGTATAACGTAGATTTTTTTAAATGAGCGTGCTAGCTATCTGTGCGGAGGTTCAATCCCCACCAGAGGCTCTGGTCTGTTTTCGCTACAACGAGCCGATAGCCTTTGTTGCTAGTGCTCGGTTAGGGTATTAGGATAAAATTTGTAATTATATAATTAATATAAATATAAATAAAAATAAAAATTAAATTTATTTTTTAACTATTTGAATCAGTCATTCAAAAAACAAACTACAAAATATACGGACTTTCAGTAGAAGTTGATATTTTTAGTTAAATGTAAAACTGTATATTTTCTGTTTCTAAAAATAGAAATTTAAATAATACCTTTTTTTTTATCATATATACAAAATTATATACAAAATTATTTCAATACAAATTACAAGAAATTGTTCTAATATACATACAGACATAGGAAATAAAAGCTCATGCCTCTGTGTGTGTTGTGTTTTTGAATTACATATAAATAAAAACAACTTTGAATTTGAATAAAAATCTATGAAAATAGTTTTTTTCTAACGTTTTATCAGTTAAAAATTGATGATTATTTTAAACGACTTTCGATTGTTTTTACTACTTTTGTCGATTATTAAACAGTGATTGAAAATAAACAACAAAATCGACTAAATATAATGAAATATTAGTAGTCCTATTTTTGATTGTATTATCGATTAATTTAATATGTATTTTAGATTGTTTTTAACCCGGGATTGTCTGGAGTCCCCAGATTAAAATGGTTTAAAAAGTACCTTATTAGAGAATTATCACACACTCGACGAAACACATATTTTGAATTTGAGAGTTCACATACATGTTTTAAATTTCATGTTTCTAGCCAAAAGAAGGGCAGACCGCCAAAGGGCAGACATTCCCCATCATTGTAGAAATTTCCAAGAAACAGGTGCATACAATTTCTGGTTTCTAGCCAAAAGGGTTTGTGCAGGCCGTCAAGGTGGGGGTTCCCTCTTTTTGTCACTCCCCGCATAGATGTCTAAAAATTTTGTTTTACCAGTTAGAGTATGGACCAGAGAACTGTAAAATCAACTTTTTTCTTGGTTTAATCATACACTAAAATTCTTGTTCACTTTTAATCACTCAACAAAATTCAGTGTAGAAAAAATTCAACATAATGTTGTTGAATGCGTAGTTCGGATCAGTTTCAGTTGTCTGTCGAACATGTTTTATTCACATTTAATCATTTAGCAAAAACTCAGAGTTGACTAAATCAAAAAAAAAAAAAAAAAAAAAACAAAACATCAAACAACGCGTATGTGTGTTTTCAAAATTTATAAACAAAATAGTTTCATATCAATAAATGGTATAGTGTACATTAGGGTGGGCCTCCGCTTTTTTATAATTTTTATTAGTAATACAATACCAAAAATATTGTTCTTTGTGAAAAAAAAATTTTTTTCTGGGAAAAAATTATTTCGATATCTCAGGCTCGCCCAATCCGGTTAAAGTTAAATATTGTCTATTTTTTTTACCTATTTCGATTGGAAATTTGATTCTCTAAAAAAAGTTAAATGGTAAATTCTCCTTAATTTTTTGATTATATATATTATATCTTTTTGAGGATCAAAAATGATTTTGAATAATATACTATTGTCGTAAATATTGTAAGCAACATTATACGATTTTTCATTTTTAAATAGCGTAAATATAGTACGAAATTCGAATTTTCAAAAGAAAACTTCTTTTTTTCAATAACTATAAATTTCACGTTTTTACCAAAGAACCATTTTATTAGAGAAATTAATTTACTATAAAATTAATATGTTCCAAATCATTTTTCATCCTCAAAAAGCGGTTATATAATCAAAAAATATTTTTTTTACCAAAATGGCTATTTTCTTAGTAACTATAAATTTTAGAAGATTTTACTATTTAACTTTTTTCGCAGAGAATTAAAATTCCAATCAAAATAGGTAAAAAAAAATTTACGCAATGTTTAACTTTTTCTAAAAAAGTAGATTTTAGGCCCACCCTAATGTACAATATACCATTTATGAAATGTGTTTCCACAAAATCATCTTTTCACTGATATGAAACTATTATGTTTTAATTATGAATACACACATACGTGTTGTTTTTTGTTTTTTTCTGATTTATTGTACATCAAAATAATTATAGTTGACCCGAACGAACAAGAATAGATGAATGGTATGAAAACGACCGATGATTAAATCAGAGACAGAACAAGTTGCACGTGGTTTGATTGATTTAAAATCGTCAACGAATATGTGTACTGGAGTATATTCAGCTTTTGAACGCAAACATATATTTATTCCTGTGTTGATTGCGTATGAACGTTTTTCAATCAGCAGTTGCAGTTCTCTGGTATGGACTAACTCTAGTAAACATGTTTTCAAATTTTTCGTTTCGATCCAAATTTCAAATTCCTAATCTAACTACCTCTTCATAGGATTTTCTAAAAATTAGTTTTAGCTGATGTCTACTCGGAGGAAGAACCTAAATACAAAATTTGAGCTCCAATGGTTTTGGCAGACCGTTAAGGGAAATCTTTTCTCCCTTTGAAACCTCATTTTTACCAATGTAGAATGTTTTAAAATATACCTTATCAGTGAGTTGGCCATACTCCGGAATCACATATTTTAAATTTCAGGTGTTTATTCAAAGAGGTTTGGACAGGCCGTCAAGGGGTATACTTATCCGCTTTGCCCCTTTCCGGAGGAGATCCCAAATTTCAACTATTGTATTGTTTACCTAAGACACAAGGATACAGTGAAAAGCACAATTTAAAAATACTGTCTAATCATTAACTATCAACATTGATTTTGTTGTAGATTTAAAATTGATTAGGACAAACACTTGAAATTAACGGCTTCATAAGCTTTGTTGTTACTTTAAGAATTAATGTTCATAACAAAAACTGTAAAAAATAGTCTAATTGTGTGTTGTTTTCGGGTTTGTTAATTTGTTTCCAATCGCTTAATATAAAATATACAATCATCAAAGCATTAACCAAAAAAAGGCATGGATACTGAGGAGGGTTGTGCAGCGACAACCGAAAATACTAAGTATTCTATCCTCGTAAAATTTTTTTAAATTTTATTCTCTATAATTTACTAATACAAATTTTCATGTTTCTTTGCAAGCAAAAACAATTTATAAAAATAATTTGATCACCCAGAAAACAGTATCAGTTGTGGCCACCGAATTTGTTGCCAATCGAATTCTGGCGGTCGTAACTGTCTTCATATTTAATTATATTTTTAGTTGTGAAAGCCAATATTCAGTTGTCCAATTTAATATTTATATCCCACACACTCAAAAAAAAATATGAACTAGAATTTAGAAAAATTAACTTGAAAAGTTGAAATGAAAACCGCGCAAAGATACTTTTTATCTATATTTAATAAAATTTTTCTTGAAATTAAGAAACAAATTTTACTTAAAATTTGGTGAAAATTTCTAAATTATAGAAAAATTTTACTACTGAGAAGTAAATTTTTGTTAGAAAATATTAAATTTCCTCTAAATTAGTTCATATACATCATCTAAAATTTTACTGTTAGTTAGAAAGTGTTTCCTTGGTTTTAGGAAAAATTTTATTTTGTTTAAGTTCATTAGATATTTTTTTTACTAAAAACTAGGACTTTACTCCCTAAAAATCAGAAAATATTTTCTAAGATCAAGTTAAATAGCACTTCTTTTAAGTGAAAATTATCCTTATCCTGCTTCTATGGTAAAGGTACTTTACACTCATTGAGTATTTTCCCACTTTCGGAGGACTTCCGCTTTGTGAGGACACTGCTCTTAACAAGCTTTTACATTTTTGTCTTAAAATTAAATTGGATTATACTAAATTCATGTATTTAAAATATAAATCAAATTTTATTAGCAAAAAGGTAAACAAATTAAAATAAAATGTACTGCAGGATAACCTGAAACGTAATAAATTGTGACAAAGTCAGATCCTTTTCGTAGTTAATTAACGGTTCTGGTTGAGAGAACTACAAAAATGGGCGCCCTACGTGACACACGGCATATATGGCTAAGGAACACTGGGAGTCCTTTGTCTTCTTAAATTAATTAAGGAAATTTTTGCAAAAATACAAAATATCACAGTTACATTTCTTGTTATTATTGGAAAATGAAAAAATGTCATAAGTCCATTTAATGGGATTTTTAGCTTAAACTTTATTTGACATATACAAATTTAAACTTTTTTATTATTAAGTGAAAATAATAGTTCGAAAAATATAAAGTTTTATAAGCGCTACGTCAATTATAGGAAAGCCATTATGCCGTAATGTATAAAATGTGCTTGAGATATTTTGTATTGTAGTCAGCAAACAAAATTATTACATAAAAGCGCAAATTCGAAATTTTTAACCTTTTGCTAACAAAATGTTAAAAAATATTTTTAACTACTTTAAGTTAAATGTTAAAGACTGTTAAGATTAGAGATGGGCATTTGAGCCATTTTCGAATCACGCACCAAAAATTACAAATCATGCACGACAATTTTATTTTAAATTCTTACTTTAATTTGTTTCCTCTAATATAATTTTTTCTTGGAAATTAGGAAAACTAACTAGTTTGTTTTAAATTTTTTTTTTTGGAATGAAATATTAAAAATTATTTAAACGTTTTCCAACAAAAAAATTCTATACCAAATTTTATTTTTTTTTAATTAGAAAATTTTTACTTGAAAAAAAGAATATTTTATTACAATTTTTAAAATTTATGTGAACTAAGTTGCATGAAAATTTTCCTTAGAAATAGTTCATCAGTTTCTAAAATCAAATAAATTTTTATCATTACATAGGAAAAAATTTATTTTGTACGTTTTTAATTGTCTGAACTAATTTTAGAAAACAATTCTTCAAAATTAGAAAGTGGTGTACTTAAGAACTGAATTTTGAAATGGCTTTTTAAAATTTAGTTATTTTTTTTAACTAAATGGGAGTATATTACGTCCAATTTTTTTTTTTACACTAAACTTAATTTTATTACATTTGAGTATGCAAATTTCTTTAAACTAAGATGTTTTTTCTTAAAATTAATATATTTTTATTTAATAGACTAGTTTTTTTCCTTAAATCAAGAAATATTACTTAGGAAAATTATGAACTATTTCTGAGTATATAAACTATTTCGTTTTTTCTCAAACTTAGGAATTTTTATTCTTTTTAAGTAAATTTTTCTAAGTTTTAATAAAATTTTACTTAAATTGAGGACAATTTATAAACTTATTTGAAGGAAATTTTTGATTACATTTTAGTTCATGTCTTTTTTTTTTTTTGAGTGCAGAAATATTATTACGTTTCACAACATTTTTTTAATGAAAAATTATATTTTTAGATTTTTCCGGTACCGAACCTGGGCATTCAGATTCATAGTTCACGCCCATGCTTACTGCACCACAACCAATTTTAATTTTCTTTGATATACGAGGGCGGATCAATAAGTCCGTGACTTTTCCAACTTCCCTCGTATTTATATGAAAGGCAACACTGCTCCCATCAAGTACCACCTGTTAATATACTACTGTGAAATTTTGAGCAAGTTCCGTCATTTACTTTGCGTTTAACAGCTGTTCAAAACATACAACCTCGTAGATTTTTTTAGAAATGGAAAGAAGTGAATTTCGAGTGTTCATTAAACATTTTTTTACGAAAAAAAACCGTCAATCAAACCAAGGAAAAGCTTGATAAATACTATGGAGACTCTGCACCATCGATTTCAATGGTAAAAATGTGGTTTACTGACGTTCGTTGTGGCCTTACAATGCCGAACGTTCTGGACGCCCAGTTGAAGTCTCTACACCACCCAAAACAATTCAAAACATTCAAGATATGGTGTTGGCTGATCGGAGATTCAATGTGCGATAGATTGTGGAAGAGGAAGGCATCTCACATGGCTCAGTGGTTTCAATTTTGAGCGATCACTTGGGTATGAGAAAGCTTTCCGCAAGATGTCTGCCGCGTTTGCTCACAATCGACCAGCAAAGGAATCGTGTGACAGCTTAGTTTCCTTGGCAAAAATCCATGAAGTAGACTACGAATTGCCTCCTCATTCGCCTTATTCTCCGGATTTAGCCCCCAGCGACTATTTCCTATTTCCAAACTTAAAGAAATGGCTCGGTGAAAGGAGATTTAGCTCCAACGATGAAATTATTGATCAAAAAAATTCTTATTTATGGGCCTCGAAATATCCTATTTTTTTGGAAGGGATACAAATATTGGAGAAACGTTGGACTAAGTGTATTGAGCTAAAAATTCCTCTTTTTTAAAAATCTATTTTTAGACACATTACTTTTTCCATTCTCGTAACCATATAAGTAACCCCTTACATTATCCCCTCTAAAGTAATGGGTATATACCTTACTTTAAGGCCCATCGCCTCTAAAATTCATTACTTAACACATTATTTGGTAATGTGTGGTTTTGCAGGGAAAGAAACATGAACATTTTTTTAAGTACATAAATTATAGAGATTAAAAATTGAACAATTCCACAAGAGCCAGCAAGATAGAATACTTAGTATTTTCGGCTGACGCTACCCAACCTCCTCAGTATCCACGCTCTCCATATGGGTCATTGCTAATTGATGATTGTCTATTTTATATTGAGTATTTGGAAATAAATTAACAAACTCCAAAACAACACACAATTAGACTAAAATCAACGAAATTTCCCAATTTATATTTAACCTCTATATTTTACAGTTTTTGTTATGAACTTTAATTCTTAAAGTATCCAATAACAAAGCTTATATGAAGCCGATAATTTTTTCAAAGGTTTGTCCTAATCCCTATTAAATATACAACATAATCTATGTTGATAGTTAATGATTGGACAATATTTCATTACAAAATAATAGATCAACAATACATAAAAAAATTCAATACTTTAAACACAAGGATAAAATATAATTCAAAAATATTGTCTCATCCTTAACTATCAACATAGATTATATTGTATAGGGTCCGCCAAATAACATTTTTTTTTGAAAATGTTATAGGGTCCGCCAAATAACTTTTTTTTTTTGAAAATGCTATAAAAAAAACTACTGAATATTTTCTCAAATTTCTTTTTTTATTTGAAAGTACAATCCTTCCGGTTAATAATGGAAAATAATTTCATTCAAATGGCTGCCTCGGCTGGCCATGCAGTAGCCTACACGATCGGTCCAATTTTTAAGCATATTATCGATTGTGTGCAGCTGTATTTCACCAATGGCTTCACGAATATTGTCCTTTAAAGCGTCAATTGTCTCTGGCTTGTCGGCGTAACACTTATCTTTGACGGCACCCCACAAATAACATTCCAACGGTGTCAAATCGCTGCTCCGAGGTGGCCAAACGACATCAGATCTGCGGCTGATAATGCGATCTTCAAAAACAGGGCGCGAAGCATCGAGTGTAGCTTCGGCTGTGTGGCACTAGCGCCGTCCTGTTGAAACCAAATGTTGCCAATATCCTCCTCTTCAATTTTTGTGAACAAAAATTTGTTCAACATGGCCCGATAACGATCGCCATTGACTGTAACGGCCACTCCTTGCTCATTTTCGAAGAAAAATGGCCCAATTATGTCTCTGGACCAAAATCCGCACCAAACAGTGACTCGTTTTGGGTGCATCGGCTTTTCAATGTATGCGTGCGGGTTTTCCGAGCCCCAAATGCGACAATTTTGTTTGTTTACATACCCAAAAAGATCAAAATGAGCTTCATCTGAAAAGATGACATTGAAAAGGTGATATTCTGCAACATTACCATGATTTTCAAAGTAATGTCGCAATATTTCCCAGCGTTGTTCAAGCGTATACACAACTATATTTGTTCAGCGGAAGGATAAAACTAATTATCTGTCAAATCAGACATGAGCTAAGTGTTACCATTCACGAAATAAGCACTAGTTGAAAAAAAACAACGTTAGATGGCGGACCCTATATATATAATATGGGTTAGGACAAACATTTGAAAAAATTAACGGCTTCATATAAGCTTTGTTATTGGATAATATGAAAACCTTTTAAGATGTGTTCTTGAATAATATTAAAATATATACCAGAGGTGGGCACGTATTTAACACCAAGGGCCAGATTGAGGTTTTCCATAAATGATAAAGGGCCCCATCATATTTAGAAAAGCTATAATATATTCTTATAATCATTGAAGCTACAATGAAAGCTGGCTAACCTTTTTTGATTTTTGTATAAACTTTTTCTGAATATTAATTTTTAGAACGAAATTCGGTTAATACAACTGACTTTTTGTTGTAACACCCAATATTATATGGGATCACATTTGAACATGGTTGAACTAACAGAATTTTTTTGTTGCTTCACAGTTTGGTTGGCACTAACTATTTATGTGTGTAGAAGCAGCAAAAAATGTTATTTCCCTGTCATAACTAGACATTTTTAATAAAACTACCATTTTTGAAATTTTAAATAAGACAATTGTGTCATCAATCCAGCGATTTTTAAACACTTTAAGTAGGTTTTACACACTATGTATTTTACAGTGTTCTTCTGTAAATGTCAGCCTGCATTTGCAGTTAAATTAGAGTGTGTTCTTTTTTCATCGGACAAAGCACCTGACATCAGCTGTTTTGCAAGTCAATTGTTTGTGGCGGCAATAATATTAATAACATTAAATATAAAGCACGTCTTTTCTTTAACTTTTCTTGCTTCATTTCTTCATTTTTCAATTTTATGGCAGCTATTATTAAAATAATGCTGCAAATTGCAATTTTTGACTCCATTTTTTAAACTATATTTTCAAGAACACAAAACTCAAGCGAAAAATAAAAAAAAGTCATAACAAAAACAGCTATTATGAACTATTTTAGGTTATGTCAGACAAAACTAAAAACGTGTGAAAGCAAAAATTATAAACCGTCTGTAAATTGACAATTTTGACAGACAAGCGCAATTACAGATAGATCGTGCAGCTGACAAAGCCACTGTAAAATACATAGTGTGTAAAACCACCTTCAGTAGAGGTTTTTTAGTAGCATTATACTTGGGGTGTATTCGGTATTTTTAATCATTATGGACAAATTTTGTCAACAAATTCGATTCGACTTTGGGTGCAAAATTAAAGAAAAACTCCCAGGTTAAGCAAAGAATTTTTCTATAATGTCTCAAAGAACGAAAAAACCGACCAAATATCGTTTTTTTTTGGCCGAACAGCATTATTAAATATGATTTAGACCCGATTAATGAATGTCCCGTTTAAATTTAACTTCAAGTTAAATTTAAAATTTATATGGGAAACAACAACAAATGTTTCAGTTCAAGTCCCAATTAGTGGCTAATGGATCATTGAGATAATGAGGCTTAGGAATTAAGAATAGTAAAATGTTCTTCACCTGTAAAAATTTCACTAGAACTTTAAAGACCTCAAATCGTAATTTAAAATTTAAATATTAAAAGCTTTTTGATAATAAGAAAAACACAGTCGCAATTAGCCCGAAATGTCACTTTTTCACTATACTAAATTTGCCTGAAAACAAATTGTACTTAATTTTCACTAAAATTTATTATCGTGAAAAACAATTTTGTATATAGAGTACAACAGTTTTTTAACATGAAACCCGAACAACTTACTGTGCTTTAACGGAAAATCTAGCTATATTTTGTAAGGCGGTCTTTCTTCTTTTTAATACATTTATTTCTTTAGTAATATTGTGAAATCAATATTGTCCTAAAATTTACCAAATTTTCGGAAGATTTTAAGTAAAAATTATTTATAATTTTTCAACAGAAATTAATATGTTATTGCAATTTTTTTAATTTTTAACCCTATAGTAACGAGCACCATTCTATTTTTGGCTACGGATGTAAAATGTTATTAGTACTCTAGGGTTAATAATACAGGGTGTGCGCCGGGAAGGTATACTACTTTGTTTTGCCGCCATTTTGGTAAACATTAGTTTTGACAGTTCATATTTGGCAGTTGTAAAGAAGACGCGTGGCAAATTTATTATGGAAAAATATTCGATAAACCAACGTGTTTTAACGTTAAAACATTTTATCAAAATCAATCATCGATTACTGTGACGATGAGAAAGTTACGTGAAATTTTTAGGAGAAACAACGTGCCAACAAAACGCACTATTTATGACGTAGTGAATGATTTCGAAGAAAGAGGGTCTGTAGGTGATAGGGTCAAGTATGGACCACAACGTACTGCAAGATCGGCTGAAAACATTACTGCTGCTCCAGAAAGTATTCAAAACAATCCATCAACCTCAACTCGACGCCGTGCTCAGAGGCTTGGTTTTTAAAGAACAACTTTGGCCACAATTTTGCACAAGGATTTGTATTTGTTTCCATTTAAGATTCAGTTGACACAAGAGCTTCTTCCACAAGACCATTAACGCCGCCGTACACATGCCAATATGATGTTACAGCTCGCCCATGACAACCCCGATTTTCATGACAAAATCATAATGAGTGACGAGGCACATTTTCATTTGAATGGATATGTGAATAAACAGAATAGTCGGTTCTGGGCAATGGAAAACCCTCAAATTTTTCATCAGTCACCTTTGCATCCATTAAAAGTGACAGTCTGGTGTGCAATTTGGTCAGGAGGAATCATTGGACCTTACTTCTTTGAAAATGAAAACGGCGTAACGGTAACTGTGAATGGGGAGCGATATCGTGATATGATTGAAAACTTTTTAACGCCACAACTGCATGCTTTGGGCTTGATTAACATGTGGTATCAACAAGACGTTGCCACATCGTATATAGCCAGGATTACAATGGAATTACTGAAAGACCTCTTTCCACAACAAGTTATTTTAAGAAATGGTGATGCTGATTGGCCTCCACGGTCGCCTGATTTGACTGCTCAGGACTTCTTTTTGTGGGGATATCTGAAAAGCAAGGTTTATGCAAACAAACCAGAGGGTCAATTTTCGTTCTGTAAAACGGTGAAATGAAAAGTTTTTTCACGTTTTCATAGTACTTTTGATTCGCGTTCTGTGAAAAAATCTAAAGAAATATCAAAACGTTTTCATATGAAAAAAAAAGTGGAACGAAACAAGATTTTTTCACGATTGCACAGCACTGGCGATTCTTGTTTTGTGTAACAGTGCAAACAACTGTCAAAATATTTTCATATGAAAAAATTGTTTACACAGACTATTTATAAGTGAAATAAACATGGAGAAGATTGTAAGAGGAAAGCGTGCCAGCGAAAGCCAAAAGGAGTATTTAATTA
This sequence comes from Eustalomyia histrio, assembly GCA_949748255.1. Classification (NCBI taxonomy): domain Eukaryota; kingdom Metazoa; phylum Arthropoda; class Insecta; order Diptera; family Anthomyiidae; genus Eustalomyia; species Eustalomyia histrio. Next base: position 93,088,072 of record OX456524.1, on the reverse strand, counting down.
ATTATTTAGAAAAGCATGTGGACATTGCAAACGATAAGTAAGTAGCATAATAACCATAATCACACTTTTATTAATCCCATATTTACAGATTTGTAACTGCAGATGGTGCCAAATCTAGAGACGAAAAGTGTAACGAATTAGCGGCGAGCCTTAACAGTTTTAGTGGGACCCAAAAGGACAGTGAAAAATGGCAAAAGTATGGCATATTTATTTATAGTTTATTTATATTCTTTATGAATTTTTTTTTCTTTAAGTAATTTTAGACTTCATACGCGCACCAAATATAGTTCACTTAAAGTAAGCCGATGGAAATCCACGAAGTGCTTGTCGGTTGTCATCTCTAATGGATTGTGGTCAGCACGATGTATGTGTCTCAGCACTCTCAAAAAATTCCTATAAATTATTAAATTATTTACTGCAATGAAATGCTTGTAACATCATTGTCTTACCTTTGTTCATCCGGAATTCTTTGAGTAATATCCAATAATAAAATTAATCCAGATATTTTTATATAATTATTTAAAATAAATTTTACGAACTTAATTCACTTTTGTTAACGTTTTTCTCTGTTTTGACATTTGCTTTAAATTTTGGATAACACAGTTACAAAATTTTCATGGGTACAGTGCGAATGAAACATTTTTTTCATAATACATACGAGAATCCCAATTTATGTATTTGTGAAAAGTTCGAGTGAAAAGTGCTTATGAAAACGAAAATGAAAAGTTTTTTTCACTTCACATTATCACAGGACGAGAATTGACCCTCAGAAATCCTTGAGCAACTCAAACAAAATATTCGTGATGAAATTAATTAAATGCCGCGTTAAATATGTGAGAATGTAATGAAAAATCTGCTCAAAAGGGCTCGCATTTGTGAGGCTAACAGAGGCGGACATTTATCTGATGATGTATTACATAATTGCCGACATTAAATGACACATTTATCAATATAAGATCCATTCTCCTTAATTTAATCAAAAATTATAAACCAAGTAGTATACCTTCCCGGCGGACACCCCGTATAGTTTTTGTTCTAGCAATCTTAGATTAAACCATATTTTTAGGTAAGATTTGGCAACAGTATAAAAAAATATATTAACTCATTTTACACAATTATTGTCGATGCGAACTTATTTAGAGAGTTTTGCAGTATTTAAAACTGCATGTAGATTAGGCTCGCAATCTAGTTTATACTGGATTTCGATCATATGGTACTGTATACTATTATACGCGAACTAGATTTCGAAATCTAGTTTAAACTAGATTAGGCTCGAACTAATGTAAATGTAGTTTAAGTTTTGTTTGACATCAAAACGAATTTAAGAGAAAAAAACTATTAAAAATATTAAAAACTAGTATGAAAACAGATAAAGAATTTTATAAAAATATTTTTGAAATCGACGAAGGGCCACACTTGGCCACCGTTGATATTTATAAAAATTAATAAAAATATTAATAAAAACTCATTTGAAAGAAAAGAGTCAACTAACTATATGTCGCCAAAATAAGGAAAATTTTGAGTATATATTATTAAAAATCGCAAAAAAAAAAATAGAAAGCAATAAAACATGTGAGACAACGATTTGAACTTAAGGTCAAATTTACATGTTGACGATAAATAAGATTTGTGCAAATTATCTTCTTCAAGAGAAAATACTTTGTGGGATCCTAGAATCTGCTTGCTTACTTTTTCAATTTCAAAAATAACTGAGAGTCACATACATAAAAAGAATTCCAAAATTGTTACATGTATTCATTTAAGTGTATGTTTATAGTTCCATGGAACTGTCTGATCATAAGTGTGTTATGAGTCATTAAAGTTTATGAATTATAAAAGTTTTAAGTTTTATTATTATACACATTTTCTAGTAAAATGAAGTAAATATGTATTTGCAGTTAAGAAAGAATTGTCACTAAATATTGTTACGATATTGTAGTCGTTTTTATATTGAAAACAAAAAAAAAAGAAAATACCACAGAATTGTATATCCACAAATTTTTGTATCCAGATGCGAACAATATGGTGCAATTTTTGTTTGCTTTGCAGTTGTTAAATATCAGTCTATGTTATGTTCGTTGGTTTAACGCCGGCTGAATGACTGACTATCTGCATCATCATTGTTGATGGAGTTATTTACGCTGTTTGTATTGTAATCCTCTTGGCAGCATGACTCAAGGCCAAGACACTATGTGTTTTGAATTTTATTGGTCGATGTGAAGCAAAAAGAACAGTATATATGTAAATTCCTTATTACACTGCTGCCACTTTATGTGCAAGGAAGATTACCCAATATACCATATAGCAATCAAACTGCAATACAACTTGAGAATAAGCTTATATTAATAGTGTGTTTTAAGCTTTTCTTAATTTCGCTTATTATAATGTTTATAAAATATGAACTCACAAGCAGTATTTAACAATGCCTGAGAAAAAATTATTATACATAACTTTTTCTAAAGTATGCGTATAAACAACATACACATATTGAACAACGCAATATGACGATTGCAATAGAAATATTTTTCAATACATTCTAGTCTTGTTGTCTTTGTTCTACGCTTATAGTGCATACAACAAGTGCCATCACTTTTTCTTTAAATTTGTCAAACGTGTTTTGCGTGTACATTTAGTTGTAAATTTTATATAGTGAAGTGCAATTGCATATTAAATTTAATTATTTTTAGTTATGGTTAAAATTAATTATAGGGTCCGCCAAATAACTTTTTTTTTGAAAATGCTATAAAAAAAACTACTGAATATTTTTTCAAATTTCTCTTTTTATTTGAAAGTACAATGCTTCCGGTTAATAATGGAAAATAATTTCATTCAAATGGCTGCCTCGGCTGGCCGTTACAGTCAATGGGGATCGTTATCAGGCCATGTTGAATGAATTTTTGTTCACAAAAATTGAAGAGGAGGATATTGGCAACAATTTGGTTTCAACAGGACGGCGCTACGTGCCACACAGCCGAAGCTACATTCGATGTTTTGCGCCCTGTTTTTGAAGATCGCATTATCAGCCGCAGAGCTTATGTCATTTGGCCACCTCGGAGCTGCGATTTGACACCGTTGGACTATTATTTGTGGGGTGCCGACAAAGATAAGTGTTATGCCGACAAGCCAGAGACAATTGACGCTTAAAAGGACAATATTCGTGAAGCCATTGGTAAAATACAGCTGCACACAATCGATAATGTGCTTAAAAATTGGACCGATCGTGTAGGCTACTGCATGGCCAGCCGAGGCAGCCATTTGAATGAAATTTTTCCATTGTTAACCGGAAGGATTGTACTTTCAAATAAAAAAAGAAATTTGAGAAAATATTCAGTAGTTTTTTTTATAGCATTTTCAAAAAAAAAAGTTATTTGTCGGACCCTATATTATTATTTATATTTAAAATTAATTATTATTTTTATACCCTCCACCATATATGGTGAGGGTATATATCAGTTTGTCATTCCGTTTGTAACATGTAGAAATATAAGTTTAAGACCCCATAAAGTACATATATTCGTGATCCTTATGCAATTTTAAGTCGATTTAGCGATGTCCGTCTGTCTGTCTGTCTGTCTGTTGAAATGGCGATCACGATGCGAAGACGCAAGCGGGGGTGCCTATTTTTACCCAGATTATTGAACATCCTCCCGAGCAGTTTGGTATTTAAAATGAGCAAAATCGGTTCAGCGGTTCAAAAGTTATAAGTGAAAAGGTGAAGATATCTCTAAATTTTCCATACAAATTTGTACAATTTTTCTGTTTCTATTTTTTTTTTCTAGCTATATGTGTGTTACTCTAAAAACGTTACTCTTAACGTAAAAATCAACAATGTTAAAGTCGCTAACAGAGCAGACCTCTGTAAATAACATTGTTAAAACTAAATAAATAACATTACTAAAACTAAATAACAAAAGTTCGTTACATACATTGGCAAAACATATTCATATTACAGTTCATGCAAAATTTAGTATATACGTATATCATCTTCATGCCCTTTGGTGGAGGGTATTCAAAAATTCGGCACAGCCGAATTTAGCCCTTTTTTACTTGTTTATATTTAAATGAATTATTATTTATTTTTAAAATTAAAATAAAAAATAAATGAAATTAAAGAAAATAATTAAGATTTATCTTTTTCAACTATTAATAATATATTATTTTTGTAAGCTTATTCTACAATTGCAAGATCATACACACATAATATTTTCACGAGTGTTCCGTTTTGATTTTTCTACAATTGTTACGATAGCATTTTTCAATATATTCTCAAGTCTTTTTCAAGCTTAAGGCTTGTGTTCGTAAGCTTATAATAATATTTTTCTCAAGTCATTTGGTATGTTGGGTATGTACTAAATAATTTTGTTTTTTTATGTATACAAAAATATGAATTTATAATTACATATCTCCAGCTTATTCTAATAAAGAAATTTGAAGTATTTGATCTTGTGGTGTAATATTCCGGCCAAAATCATATGGAATTTAAAAAAGAATAACTTCCTAAAATATATTTAAGTGACAAAAATCGCTGTATTCTCGAAATCTGTTGAAATAAAATCGCTTTCTAATATTAATTCAAAATAATGGTTATTTTTTTATATATCATTTATACACATTTAGGTGTTCCCTTTAAAAAAATGAATAGCACTCAAACAATGCTTATTAGTTCGCTGAATATAAAAAAAAAATCGAAAAAAGTTTTTCGAGATCTTCAGTTCCCTATCAACGTTTCAGTTTTACTTTTTTGGTACTGCGAAATTACGAGTTGATTAAAAATATGATTTAAATTTTTGGTCCACTATATTATCTTTCTTTAAAAAAATTTTTTAAAGCTTTTCTTATAACAAAATACACTTTTATCGGCATCTTCAATCGGTGGTATACTAAATTCATCAACTGAATTTATTATATGTCCATTAAGGTGGTCCAAAAAAAGTTCGAATTCAAGAGCTCCACAACCCTACAAATATGCCATTATGAAAAAAGTATGGTCTGCTAAAAAAATTTAAAAAAAAAGTTTTATTTAGAGGTAGCACATCGCGATTGAAGTTTCAAAGTTGTAGTTGTTCTATTATTTTAAATAAATTAAAAATTTAGATAAATTAAATATAATTATTAGGTTCGCGACTCATCAAATCGAATATATTTTAAGGTGTACATTACGAATATGAACTCAAAATAAAATTCGGAATCGCGTATTTCGCAAAAATTTGATACAAAAAATGTTCCACTCTGATCAAGGAATTTGTCTATATTTGCCACTTATCAAAATTATTTTTTAAATGATTATCTGTCGTATGTGAAACAGGATTTTTATTAACAATTTTATGTTAAAACGCTTATAATAGCGAAAAACTAAAAAAGACAAATTTTACGTTCAGTTGCAAGGATAACTATTATGCTTCGAAAAATTAAAAACAATGTCATGTCTTCTTTTTAATTTTTTTTTCTCATATTCGTTTTATGAACATATACATATTTAGACTGTATTGAATAATTTTATTAAATTATAGCGTATAGTTTAAAGAATAATTCAATTTAAATTCAACCCTACTTTTTGTATTCTTAAAATATAACTTTTTGTGCCACCTCTTAATATAAACGAATTTAGCTGAAACTTGGCACAGAGAGTTTTTAGACATTAAGAAATAGGGGTAACATTGTGGAGATTGCGAATTCAAGCTTTGATGCTTTTTCGGACTAATAATGTACATGTATTCATGCAGGCCTTTACTTCACACCAATTCCCCTGCTTTAGAAAAATTATTGTCTACTCAATGGAAAATTTATGACAAGATTCACTATACAACAAATCCCTAACACATCATAAAAACTATGAAAATTTGTATTTGGTTTAAGTAATTTAATTTAATTTCAAACAAGTTTCTACAATAAATCAACGAATATATGAAAGTTAAATAACATTAGCCGGGTGGAATGCATTTTTTGATCAGCTACAATCTTATAGTGGAAAAAGCCGATGAAAGCTAACCTAACGTTAATTTATTGAGTTCAGATGTAAGTTACTTACGAACTGTCTGTGTTTCATAACCCCATTAATTACACATGATTGAAAGACAAATTTACTCTCAAATAGGAAATTTTTTAAAAAAGTACGCGAACGGAAAATTTTTAATAATTTACAAGTTTGTTAAACAACTGATTGTAACCAGGGACGGAAAATAACAGTTATTTGAAAACAAAAAAAGCATATAGAAGTAAATGTCGGAAAACTGATTCAAGTGTACCATATTCATCCTTATGAACCAGTCTATGATAAAATATATTGCTTTTTAAAATTTTTTAAAATAAAAATAGAAAAATAACTTTTATTTTTACTCGAAAAAATTAAAATCAAAAAATAACTGCTGTTTTTGTTAGAAAATATAAAAAGCCAAAAATAACTTTTATTTTTCCTCAAAAAAATAAAACAAAATTAAATAAAAAAACATGACATGAAAAAAACTAATAATTATTACGGTCCCTGATTGTAACACCAAATGCAAAAATAAATTTAAACTGGTCGATATGGGAAAAGAGGATTCTTGATGTAAAATATTAAATAATAGAAACATTTTAGAAGGTTGCCCTTATATTTTCCATAATTTATTTTACAATATTTGCTGCTTTGAATATGAATACAACGTAGTTGTAAAACATTTTTATTTACAAAAATTAATCACATGTTTTCCAATCATATGTTTTTATGCTTGAAAATTTTTGGTGGCAAAAATTTGTCCAGTAAAAATTTGTAAACATATCAACGTCGAACTACCACTTTATTCTCTCTTTTTTCTTTCTGTTTACTGAGCATTTGTGTAAACGAACGCCATCCAGTAAAAATTTGTACAAATTATCCAGAACTAGCCGAGTAAAAAAGTTTAGATATAACTTATCATATATATTACATATGACAGTATGCATTACCATATTTAATTATATATTACATTAATTTTTTTAAAATCACTTTATATTGCACCATATCTAGTTATATATTAATCTTTATAAAATTGGATATGATTTATATGAAAAGATATGGTATATTTTTATCATATAAAATTATATGTTGCGCTTTATATAATTATATATGGCTTAACCGGGACCATATTTATTTATATATGCCTTATATAGAGCCACATATACTTATATTAGGCTTATAAAGAACAATATACAATTATATATGCTATCTAATATTTGAGATATAATAATATATGGTCCATTATCAAAATTATTTTATAATATGATATGAAATATAATTATATATGATTCAATGTATAGTCCAATATAAGAAATTTTTTGATATATTATAAGATATAATTATATATGGAACAATATTTGTAAACAAGTTTGAGATATTGTTATATATATTTGCATATCTAGAGTATTTTATAAGATATAATATAAGATATTGTTACGATTTACCTTCTAAAATCGTTGATTTATTTCCTTTAAATAAATCTAGTTATTTTCTTATTGCAAATAATAAACACCGTTGAAATTATGTTATAGCTACTCTTTATTTAAATTACACAAGAGACTTTATTAAAACTCTTTTAAGTTTACACTTCTACAGAATACACAACTCAATCGTCAATGCTTCTCTTTAGCGTTTTGGTTTGAACTAGCTTGCCTGCCTCCTTGCTGACGTTTTATATGTGCGGGTTAAAATAATTAGAATGTGGCAGCACTGTCTGAAAGCTGCATACTGGCAACTTTGGAAATGTTCTTTTAAAGTTTGACAGAAGAAATATTAGTTATGGTGAATGGCTGCCATTTAACTGTTTCATATTTCATATTGGGATTTGTGTTTCTACGAGTGAATGGAAATTGATGAATCAAATTTCTGTAACAATATAATTAGATATAATTAGAATTCCAAACAAGGAGATAATTTTTTTTTGTTCTTAATTTCTTTTCTATATTAATTTTTTTTACAAAACTTAAAAATTTCAACCCATTTCGGGACTCAAGATCTAGACATTTTTGATAGAATATAAGATATAATTAGTTTATAACAATCTAGGTACATATAATTATTTTTATATAAGTATAAGATATGATTATATATAACTATATAATTATATATAATATTACATATATTAGTTATGTAAAATCAGGTAAATACAGAACCAATTTAGTCTTAATAATTCAGCTATGATATGTAGAAATTGTTCCCATTTTCCCAAATTTCCGAGTATATAATTTTATATAAGTGCCGAAGAAAAATTATAAAGGGTGGTCCAACCATAATGCACGATGTTAATTGTGAGTCACACTTTAACGTCAAGTTTTTCGACCAACTTAATTTGACATTTGTCTGTTTTAGTGTTTGACAAAGTCAACCATCGAGAGGTACACAATTGAACAGCGCGTTAAGATTGTCGGCATAATTGACCAAATGTGTCAAATATGTAGGAAATGTGAAAACACTTTTGCGTGCTCGCCCAGTTCGTTCTTCAGAAAGCATTGCTGTTGTTCGCGATAGTGTGGCAGAAGAGCCATCGTCGTGCGAGATGATAACGCACTTCTTGTGGCCAGAAATAGAGGATATGGACCTTTAAGATATGGATGCTGCCACTTGCCACACAGCCGTGGCGATGTTAATTGGTCGTCACGATCATGTGATTTGACACCGTTGGACTTCTTTCTTTGGGGATTTTTAAAACGAAAAAGTGTTCGTCAATAAGCCAAGAATAATTCCCGAGCTAAAGGATTTTATAATTCGGCACATTAACGACATTAAACCTCAATTATGTCTCAGAGTCATTGAAAACATGGACCATCGGATAGAGCTATGCCACCGAAGCTGTGGCGAGCATTTGGCCGATATTTTGTTTCACACATAATTGTCATAGATCCTTTTATCATAATAAAAAATATTAAGATAATTCTCTGAAAAGTTTTTGTTTTATTTACAATTAACATCGTGCATTATGGTTGGACCACCCTTTATAAGTACAATTATACGAAAAATATAGTCTAATAAAGTCAACTTCTTAATTAATCCCTAAATATATTGCTGGATCTAATTTGATCAGCCATTTTTCGGATCAATTTAGATCCTTCTAAATTCCCAAATATATTCATGGATCTAATTGGATTTGATTTAATATTGCCCCAGATTATTTTTTAAGCTTGTATATTAAAAGACATACGAGGCCGGATCAAAACGTCCGTGGCTTTTTGAATGAAACATAATTTTTTTTTGCACAAAAAAATTTTTTTAAACATAATCACCATTTAGCTCAATTCACTTAGTCCAACGTTTCTCCAATTTTTGTGTCCCTTCTAAAAAATAGAATTTTTTGAAGTCCATAAAATAGGCATTTGTTTGACCAATAATTTAATCGTTGGAGCTAAATCTCTTTCCACCGATCCATTTCTTTAGGTTTGGAAATAGGAAATAGTCACTGGGGGTTAAGTCCGGAGAATATGGCGGATGAGGTACCAATTCGTAGACCAATTCATGAAATTTTGCCACTGAGAGTACACACGTGTGCTCCCGTGCATTATGGTCAATTGAGAGCAAACGTGGCACCCATCTTGCAAACAGCTTTCTTAAATCCAACTGATGATTGAAAATCGAATCCACACTGCCATATGAAATATCTGTGGCATTAACAATCCCACGCACTTTTACTCTTCGATCAGCCTACACCATATCGTGGATTTCTTCGACATTTTCAATTGGCCGTTTAGAACGTTCAGCGTTATTTGTACTTGTGCGACCACAACGAAAGTCAGTAAACCACTTTTTTACCATTGAAATCGATGGTGCAGAGTCCCCATAGTATTTATCAATGTTTAATGAGCACTCGAAATTCACTTTTTTCCATTTTTAAAAAAACCACGAGGTTGTATGTTTTGAACAGCTGTTAAGCGCAAAGTAAATGACGGAACTTGCTCAAAATTTGACAGTAGTCTATTGACAGGTGGTACTTGAAAGGAGCAGTGTTGCATTTCATATAACTACGTGGGAAGTTCGAAGTCACGGACTTAATGATCCGCCCTCATACGTTTGTTCTCTTTTACTGTTTCCCTTTGCCGTTAAAGCAAGTGGAAATGTGAAACTGAGTTTATATGTAAAGGAAACTAAAATTGCAAAAAGAGACTATCGCTGTGTGGACACGAATACAAGTACAAAAGAGAATTAAGGAAAATTGCTGCAAGAAAAATTGCTGTGTTTGAACCGAGACTAATTTGGGACTCAAAAACATCAGATTCTGTCATATGAACACATGTAAAGTTTCATTTCGATCTGGCATTTAATTCGTATAGTAAGAGTTGTTCAAAAAAGACGTTTCAGTCATTTTTTATAATGAAAAAATTAAAAATTCGTGCTTTCATTAAAGGATTATCGGGACAAGGAATTCATAATGATATTTTTAATGTGTTAAAAAATGTGTAAAAAATTGGGTTGATGAATTAAAACGTGGTCGTACAAGCATTGAAGATGAACCACGAAGTGGACTTCTAAAAACTGCAACAACAGCAGAAATCATAGCTAAATTACGTGAAAGTGCGTGAAATTAGTAATGTCATAGATAACTTGCTAAAGTTGATTTTTTTTATTACACATCAGAGAGAAAATAACAAACAAAACAATGACTGAAGCTGTTGGAAGTGCACCAAAGAAGACGAAAAGAATTCAATCAGCTGGAAAGTTTATGGCAACGGTTTTCTGGGATTACAAAGGTGTTTTTGACTATCTCGACTATCTTCAAAAAGGTAAAACAATAAATTCAGAATATTATTGTAAACTTTTGGATCAATTGAATGCGAAAATTCGAGAAGAACGACCTGGTTTACAACACAATAAAAGTAATTCTTCATGAAGACAACGCACCAGCACACAAGACTCTTGTAAAAATTGATTATATTAAAAAATAAACCTAAGTCAAGAAATTTCCAACTGGCCTCGTATATGAGCTTAAAATCGGAATAGGGATAAAAATATTCATATAATATCATATATAAATTTAAGTAATAAAATGTATTTCATATATAGAACAATATATGACATATCTTATTTCAATGCATGGTATCATACATTGCCATATATGAACTATGTTTTGCATGTAAGATTTTATATGTATATGTTTCCATACATGTCATACATCTTCTAATTTCGGCGTATGCAGACTGTTGCAGTGTGTTTTCATACAAATATTTGTTGCGATATAACAAATATTTCGATATAACGATTGGGCCTGACAATATATCATCCGTTAAACCGGGGTTTGACTGTATTAATATTATGCTATCAGAAGAAAGAACATTAGGGGTGTGGTCTTATCACACTATGAGGTCTTTCACGATGCAAAAAACGTACTCTTGGTTTTTATATGTGTAGATAACAAAGGTGTTTTCTGTCAGTTACCGAACCTTTGTAACCAGAATAAAATTTTATTTACCCACTGCCGTCGATAAAAAAACCCATTCAAATACATAATTAAATGGGAACTTATCTTTTTTTCTGTTTCCGAGGTGAAAATGTTATATGTTCATGGAGGAATTTCCCTCAAAATTGGCAAACTTCATCTCTAGGATAAAACAATATTTCATATCTGAGTATTTATAAGTGTAGAGAACAAAAAACAATTATGGCTTTAATCAATTTCTGAAAGTTCAAAAAATTGCCATCAAATTTTATGGCCTTGGTTTTTTTGGCATATATATGGGCAAATACATTCAAAAATAAAGTGCATATACGGTAATATATGATACCATTTATAGCAATATTTGATAATATATTCCATATATTGGTCCATATATTGTTTCGTATATGCCATGTATGTTCATATACGGGTAATACGGGTATATATGGGTAATACGTTTTATTTTTTATCAGATATGTTCAAGATATTTTCAATTTAAACTCTTGTTCTACCGAATTAAGATCGAGTTCGGACTCTTAAGCGAAAATTGGTGTAGACATAAGACTTTTAATAATTTTTATTATTCTTCTTTTTGTTACCCCACTTTGACCAGATTTCAAAATATTTGTTATTGATGACATACATATTAATTTTGCAAAAAGAAGCTGTTTTGGAAATACAGGCCAATCTCCAAAATCCCAAGGTCAAAAGCGCCAAACGGCAAAAAATTAATGTTTAAATGTCAAAAAAAGATCCATTGTTGGTGAGTATACGCAACATTTAACTTTGAACACTATTATTTTTATTTTTTTAAGTTTTCTATAAAATATCTTCAATATAAGTAGAGCCAAACTGGCGAGCTTAAACGGCTCCAAAAACGTCACAACCTTGGCGGTCGTTTTTTTTTAATTGATATTAATTTTTAATACATTTTATAAGTTTTCTTTATTAATTCAGTTTTTGACAATATATTAAATTTACTATAAAATAGTTTTAGACTAAACGAATTAACGTGATATATGTATTATTTTTTTTTTTACTTTATTATTTTTAAAAATAAGATACCCTTCGAATATTCGAACTCGTTCGTTAAAAATTCATGAATTTCTGCAAAATGTATGACTTCATCAGAAAAATGCAAATAGAAGTATAATCTTTACATTTAGTTAAAAAAAAACAAATTTTTGTTGCAAAATAATACATAATTTGTTTTGATATGCTGAAAAGTACTGTGACCATATATGAACATTCATATATATCCATATATGAGCATATACGGCTATATACCCTCAAATTACGGATTCGGGCATATATGGAATAATATACGAACCTATATGTTACCATATAACAGTGATGTTCATTGCATGGTACAATTGTCCCCTGCTCAACTCACATATATTCTTACGCTCTTGCCTTTAGTCGTCACTGAAACAGCGACGAATGAACACGCGTGGCGGTTGTATGCTGATTTTTTAATGCACTGAAAAAAATTAATAGCAATGTAAGAAAAATATTTTATGATAATACAAGATCTATAAAAATCTTTAATAAACCTAATAAAAAAACGCATTTTTTAATATAAAAGTTGAAATGTTTTTAAAAATTGGAGTCCGATCGTTTATTCATTTATTCCGATCAAAGGTATTGTATTTTTTTTTTTCCTTCCAAAAATAGCATTTTTTTTAATAGAATATCATTATAAATCCATACATATTACAGATATTTTATTAATATGTAAATATAATGAAATCATTAATTTACAACTTTTTGTTTTTTATAAAATGAAAAAAAGGCACGCCAATGTATTTATTATTTTCCTTTCAAAAATTTACTTTTTGTTTAATTCATATTTTTTTAAAACTGTTTTACACAAAACATAACAGTTTCATATTTTCAATAAAAAATAAATTCATACAGATACTAGCACTGCTATTAACCCATTGAAGATTTCTTGCAGTGCAATTCTCATTTTCTCACTAACACAACGACATATTTATTTTTGAACAGCACTGCCATGTAATAACTTTAACACCTGGGTAGTTCACTATTATAGCCTTCACCACAGGTGGAAGAGTATATATAAGTTTGTCATTCCGTTTCTAATTTCTACAATATTGATCTTAGACCCTATAAAGTATATATGTATATTCTGGGTCCTTATGAAGACCGAAGTTGATTTAATGATGTGCTCTGTCCGTCTGTGTGTTTAAAAGGGTTTTCTAGACATGATGAGGACTTGGTTGTTATATATTTCTGTTACATGTGATTAATTTCTGTTTGCTATTGAAAATCAGCCAGATCGATTGATAAATGGCTGAGATATTAGCAAAAAAAAAACACATCTAATTTTTCCGAAAAATTCCTTTGTTTAATATGTATGTTGAATTTTACGCATAACCAACACATCCATTTGTTGAAATTCAAAGATTTGTCATTTAAATAAAAACCAAACAAATCTGTTTTAAACGAAAACCGTTTATTTTTTTTCTATTAACGACGGTTGTGTATGAGCTTCAATGGCTTAGTGGTCTAAGCGCTATGTCACAACTTTTCAACTATTGAACTTTTTTGTACAATTTTTTTATATTTTCTTAAGACTTTTTTTTGTTTGTTTTTTGTTTTTTTTTTACATTAAATAATTAATTTAAATAAAATTTTAAATTAATAATTAAATAATCCATAAATAGGCTAGAAACATCAAAATTTTTATAAAACCCTCTAAAACAAACAAAATACAAACGGTTTTATTTCTATTTTTTGCTCCGACTTAAAAGAATCTATAAAAAGATGTTTAAACCATTTTATTTCTCATATACAGTGCAACCTCGCTTAACGCAACTAATAGAAATTTTAGCAGTTGCGAAAACTGAGTTTGTTGCGATAACCGAGTCTCAAAAAAGTTAGAAATTTTTGACTGTGTTTTATTGCATGCAATATTTTTCTGCACTGCAAGTTCACGAAGATTTTGGAGAAACATAATGTCTTTTAAGGCTATTCTATTTTCCTCGGCCCATTGAAGACAAATGTTAAAATAATCAAAAGCATTCTGACATTTAATTTTAGGAAACGCTGGAGTAATGTCAACATTTTCGATCTCGTTTTTTAATTCTTGTTATTGTTGATTTGTACACTATGTATCACTTTTGCAGATATGCCTCTATCAAGTTAATTAAGAATATCAATTTTTTGTTGTATTGAATAAATAAAAAACAGAAACTAATTTTTTTGGGAGGAACGTTGCGATAACTGAGGTTTTTTTTTTTTGAAAAGTTGAGTTAACTGAGTCAACAATGCAAACAATTTACAAGTTGCAATAATCGAGGAGTTGCGTTTATCGAGAGTTGCGTTAAGCGAGGTGGCACTGTATTAAGAAAATTTTATACATAATTTGTTTTTGAGTGCAACTATTTTAGGTCATAACTTATAATTATTTATAAAACAAATTTTTATATACAATTTTTCTTTAAATTTTTAAAATTAAGCGAAATAATATCCGAAATGCAAATTTACCAGCTAAATTAGACGTTTTTGTAGAAATGAAACACATGCAGTTCTAGTGAAATCTTTTATCGATATTTTTTTGGTCGAAAAAAGCATTTTTTTAGAACGAAAAAGATTTTTGAAACAAAATATGAACACTATTGGCATTATGATCGTGATTGTTGTTGTTGTTTTATTTTTATTTTATTTGTTGAACTTCTTGTCTTTCACCTCTTCACCTTTTATACGCAAACAACAAACCCATACAAAGGTTTGTCATTTAAATAAAAAATAAACAAATCTGTTATAAACGCAAACTCTTTATTTACTTCTATTAACGACGTTTGCGTATGTCGTTCAATGGTTCAGTGGTCTAAGCGCTTTGTCACAAATGGGCATTTCCATTGTGGCGTGACGTGACATTTGTACGACAAAATGTTAATAAAAAAAATTAAAAAGTCAAATTTGTAAGAATTTTTTTTTATATTTGCGAAGTAATTAAGTAGCACTATATTCAGCAAAAAAATTACAACAATCGACCTTAAGGATTTTAAGATATAAGCAAAAATATTCGCTGGCGTGACGTTACAGAAAACATAAGTGGGTTTTGACTTGGATTACAAAATTGCATAACTCTGCGAATTGGGCAAGAATTTTTGTAAAAAACCTTTTTTAGTAGGATTTGGAATAATACAAATTTATTTTACAAGTCATTAAATTTAAAAATCTTTCCTCACTTCTTTTTTATTAGCCTTATTATCTGACGTGACGTTACATGGCGTTACGTTACTTAAATTTCCATATGGTATTTTTTTTGATTACGAAAAAAGAAAAAGATATAAATATATAGGAAAATTATATAAATATATTTATTATATTTGTATATATATTATACATTTATTTATTAAGATATATCTTAAATTATAATATTATAGTCTTATGTGAAAATGCAGTTTCAGCTGCTTTTATTTGCATATCTTCGCTGCTTGAAAAAAAGTGAATTTGATGTATACCAGGTATTTTCGGCACCTCCTTCCACTTTTCAGTTAGCAAAGTAGAAAACGAATCGACTTGTTCCGAGGAAATGTACGTTATATTGACTCCAAAGATGTTATTTCGGGCACATTCATAAAACGAAAACGCATTATCTAAAATTAAATTTTTTGTTTTTGTCATCTGCCAAACTTTTCGTTTTATGGTTGCTCCTACCCCATCAACCGCACCTTTGCCGTGAGAAGTTGGAAAATAATTCCACTCAAAAACCTTGCAACCAAATGTAGAAACAAAGTCAGGTAAACTTCGAGCAATGAACTTATTTTTAAATTGTGAACTGCATCCATCCGAAAAAATATAAATATTTTGAAATGGGCCATGTTCTTTTTTAATCATTTAAACAAGTGTGGTCAAAAAGCAGCAAACATCGAACTTATTATGGCTGAGTTTGTCACTGATTATCGCATAGGATTTTACTCCGCCAATCAGCCAAGCCACACAAGTAAAAATGGTAACTTGACGGTAGCTGAAGTGTGCGCTTTGTACCTCATTTTGACAGATTAATCTGTAATTCTCTGCGAAATCCATTTGCAGGATTAGATCTTCTGCCTTAATATGTTTTTTTTGGTTTCAAAATAATTTTGCTGGGAACGTTTAACAAAGAAGTGGCGTTTAAAAAAGGGCAACTGTGCATCTAATTCGTACAAGAGATCAGATAGAGAACCTTCGGTATGTGTCAACGCAATTCGGTCTTCCACTTTGCGCCAATGTTTCCATTTAATGGCTTTTTCCATTAACGAAAAATATTTTAGGGGTACTAAATCATTTTTCACATTTGTTACACAATTTCTGCAATTACTTGTCATACATTTTTCGTTTTCAATGTTGCAACAGACAGATTTAAGAAAAGTTTCAAAATAAGAGGAAAATGATTTTATCACCTCAGCACTGCTTTCTAAAATAAATGAGAAATTGGCATGGTACTTACACACGCACATATTATGTGGCATCTTGCACGATAGTTGCACGTATTTCGGTCGCAATTCATAAAATAACGACTTTCTAACGTAGTCAATATTTCTCTCCCTTTTGTATAATTCATACGACTCAGAAACAGTCAGCAACATAAAGCGCTTGGCCACTGTTTCCCCATCAATAATTAACGTATCCTTCCGACCTGCAGCTTGGATACTTATATCGTGTCGCAAGTAGAAGTCCTTAATGAATTGCTTTTTTTCTTCTATTGCTGATTCAGTCTCTCGTACCAAAGATGAAGAACTTTTTGTGCCATATTTTTCATAAAGAATGTTAACAATATGTGCTCTTTTCTCTGGATCAACCGGCAAAGCTGTTTTGGCTTTATTTAATGCCTTTCCTAAGGTTTGTTTTCATCTGTAGAGTGGATTGGCTCGCGGACTGACTGTTTTTTCACATTCATTTTTCTTTTTCAAACGAAATTGTTGTTGCCTTTTACGGGTTTTTTCTTTTACTTTATCTATGTTATTGTGGTTTGATTCCAACAACTTTTTTCTATACCTCGATGCTCTTTCTTTTGCCCTTTCACGGCTTATTTCAAGCCTATTAGAATCTGATTTTAATTTTTGCCTATAGCGCTTGGAGTAATTTTTACTTTCAATCGATAATTCCATCTGTAAAAACCATAATTGTATTTAAATTTCAAATAAACATAACACCATCCAAGGAAATTACTTACAATGTGGCGTGACGTTACACACTTTTGAAAATTAATATAAAATTAACTATTTGTTATATAACCGAGTTTTTAATTATAATTAGTTTACTTTATTAAACTTTGTTAAAATGCAAAATTTCACGCACTTGCGATCCTCAGCGTAGAGATAATGAGACTAAATGTTTTTTTGTCTGACGTGACGTTATCTTAGAATATCATTAAAAGCAAATCTAAATTTTACCGTTAATTGATTTTTGTTTGATCTTTTGCATTTATTTTATGGTTAGTTGTTGTTGCAACAACAGTTTTGCGGTAAGAGTGCAATTGTAGAATTACTCTTAGAAATGTAAATTGTAAAGAGAAGTTAACCTTAGAAAAAGAACAAAACTGACCAAAACGAGAACTTGAACTTTGATGACCGGTATCTCGCCATCGCAACTAAGGAAAGCTTTAAAATCTTAAATTAAATTAATTTAGAATATTACTCTTTAATAATACAAGAAAGAAAAAACTGTTGGTTAACTTTTAATTTTTCGGTCAGGGTGGACCTTTCTGTGGAAATGCCCAAATTCAACTTTTTTTGTACAATTTTTTTTTTTATATTTTTATATATTCTTAACACTTTTTTTTGTTTTTTTTTATTTTCATAAAACTTTTTATGTTCTGTATAATTGGAGAACGGAAAAAGGAAAAGTTTCCAAATAATTTTTTGAATTTATATTGCGTGATTTCAGTTATGATTTTTTTTTTTAAATTTCAATTGCCATTTTGTTAAATTTTGTCTATTATTTTATCTCTATATCTATAACTACTTTTTTTTCATATATGCACTTCAACGGAATACGAAATATAGCATTTATATTGTATGTCCTGCTCTACTTTTACTAACAAATACATAATTTATTTGTTAGCTTTGATTAGTTTTAATATTTCATGAAATTACAAATTTCAAATACTTTTATCACAAATATTTTTGTTTACATTCAAAAGAGAAAAGCCAATACTTGGCAGCATTTTTATAAAATCTTACTTTTAACTACTATAAATACTTTAAAAGTCTATATAAGTGTTGTTTATTAAATATTTTCAATTTTAAATACATGAATTTAGTTTAGATTTTATTTAGTCAGCTCACACCCACACAAAATATAACATTTAAAAACAAAAAACTACATATAATTTTTCTAACGTATTTATTATTTTGATGTTTTGCTGATTTTTAAATCCAATACTGAGTAAGAGCAGATAAGGATAACCGACGTGTAAATCGACTTTTAGTTACTCCTTTTTTAGAAAACGTTCGAAAAAGATAAAAGGCGTTAAATTAAATAAAAAAGGCAATTGATCGGCTTTTAAAAACTTAAGTGTATTTTTGGTTGTTTTTACCCAAATAACATTACGAGTGAGGAAATAATTAATAATAGAGGAAGGATAAATATAGAAATTTAATTAAAAGAAGCGGAAAAAAAAAAATTTTGTACATATCAATTTAGAAATTTTCCCTGATTTAAAAGCAAAATTTTCCCATTTCTGCACAAATTTAAGCAAAATCTGGTAAAACCCAATTGAACCTGCAAAAAAACAATTGGGCTTACAAAGAAAATCAATTGATAACAAAAAAATACAAGCTAGTTTGTATATATGTATGTATACTAAAAATAGTAAAAATATTGTACTTGGGAAATAATTTCGATGGGGGGAGCCCTGTCCCCCCCCTGGGCATGCCACTGCTGATATGTTTTGACATTAATTTTCTCTGAGTAAACAAGAAAAAACGTTATGAGCTTTGTAAATTTTCATTCAAATTGTTGTTTTTGAAGCTGTTGAATTTGTTTTGTTTTTAAAACTTGAAAACAAAAATAAATCATTTATAAATGACATTGCAGTCAATGACATTTGCGGTAATTGAAAGAACGTACAAAGACGCAGGCTGGCCACAATATGTATACATACTTACACACACACACACATACATACGTGCATTAACCCTAAAACGGTACAAATGTGTGGTGTAATTTTTTCAGGCATCAGAATTTAAGAACAAAAAAACAAAAATTTGTATATTTCGCAAAAAAAAAACTTAATTATAAAAATTAAATTTTCATAATAGGTTTTGTGTACTTTACGCCCGAAAACTCGTTTAAACCAGATTTCTCGATCTGGTTCATGTATAATATTGTACAGTACCATATCCAGTATAAACTACATTTCGAGCGTATGTAAACGCAACATTAACCCAGAGGAAGAACCAAATTTCAACTTCCCAGCTCCAGCGGTTTTGGCAGGACGTCAAGGGTGAGAATTCCCCCTTTTATTCCCTCTCCGTTGGATTTTCCAAAAAATTACGTCTTAACTGTTATATACACTGCAGAAGGAGCCTGTATACTAAATTTGAACTTCCCAGATCCAGTGGCCCTTTAAACGCCCATTTTTACCACACCACTGGACAGAACTCTAAAATATTCCTCAGGCAGGCCGGCTCCTCATCGAAGGAATTTCCAAAAAACCTGTCTTAGCGAATGTTTACGCCGGAGGGGAAACTACACACCAAATTTCAGCGTCCTATCTCGCGGTTTGGGCTGGCGATGTTGAAATAAATAAATTAATGAATGTTTACATATTTACATAAATACACATTTATACATTTGCCAATTTGCACATTTAAAGAGTGGTTAAATTTTAAGGGCCGATGTTGGTTTTAAATAAAACACAAATTATTTAGGAAATTATTGTCATTTCTTTTTATTATGATAATATGGTATGGTTCAAGAATGCGTGGAACAAAATATCGGCCAAATGGCCTCCGCGACCTCGGCGGCACACCTCTATTCGATGGTCCAAATTTTCGATGACGCTGAGGCATAATTGAGGTTCTATGCCGTTAATGTGTCGAATTATCTCAACCTTTAGCTCTTGAATTGTTGCTGGCTTATCGACGTACACCTTTTCTTTCAAATAACCCCAAAGGAAGAAATCCAACAGTGTCAAATCACACTATCGCGAACAACAGCAATGTTTTCCGCACAACGAACTTGGCGAGCATGCACAGGTGTTTTCTCATTTCCTACAGACCCTATTTGCAGAAATATGTGCACAATTATCCCGATTGTGGACACATTTGGTCGATTTTGCTGACCAAAAAAATCACAAAGTGCATTTTGATTTGAACGCCCATTTTCATAATAAGCCTGAATAACTTTAACGCGTTGGTCGATTGTGTATCTTTCCATGGTTCAAATTGAGTTAGTCTGAAATTGAGAAATGTCAAATGAAATGCAGAAAAAAACTTGACGTTTAGGTGTGGTTCACATTCAACATCGGCCCTTAGAATTTAACCACCCTTTATATATTTGCACACTTGCGCACTAATATTACCATCAAACAATCAATACATTAAATCACCAAGCTATCAAACAATCAATCTACTATCAATAAATCAATCCGCCAATCTATAAAAATTGCACTTTTTGCAATTTTGCACATATGTATGCACATTTACATTGGAGGAGGAACATGTGTCCAAAACTTCAACTTCCCAGCTCCAGAGGTTTTGGTAGGCCGTCAAGGGGTAGAATTTTCGGCTTTTTGCCCCTCTGTGTTGGATTCTCCAAAAGTCACGTCTTAGCTTTTATCTACACTGGAGAAAGAACTTGCATACCAAATTTCTATTTTCTACGGGCGGAGACTTTCCCCTTTTTGCCTCTCCCAGCAGGAATTTCCAAAAATTGATATTGATATTGATACTAAATATGTCCTGATTTAATATAATTATATAACTATATATAATATTATATATAATCATATATTATGGACTAAGAAAAAATGTGGAGAAATGATTATATATTTAAAGCTTAAAAAAATTTAAAAATTTTCAGTAGAGGCAAAAAACTGTTTTTTTTAATATTTACTATAAAATTTAAAAACAATTATGTCATTGTTAAGAAATACGAACAAAAAGTTCAAAACGGTAGTTGTTTTTGCAATTTTTTAAGTTCTTATCGAAATATAACAAGTTTGTTGAGTTATTACTCTTCATCTGAAATATGTTTATTTATTTTATGTTAACCGTTATGACATAAACACAGGCACAACTTGCAATATTTCCCTTTAGTTGAAACAAAACTGATATGAATTGAGCTTAAAATTAGTGACGACTCAAAATATTTCTCTTTAGTTGATTCTAAAGAAGCTACTATTATATCACAAAAAGGGACACAACTGTATTTTTTTTTTCTGCGAAAGAGTAGAGAAAATTTTGTTAGATTTTTACAGTGGGTAGATATGACCACTGTAAAAAGTGAAAATTGAAAAATTTTGAGTTGAAGCCCTTTAGCGATATACAAAAATAATATATAAATTTTCACCACCTATCAAAAATTTCTAGTTCTTGTTGTCCCGAAATGGCTTAAAACCTGTAAGTTTTGTAAAAAAATTTTAACAAGGAAGAAATAAATTAAAAGCACAAAAAAATGTATCTCCCTGGCTGGGATTCGAAACAATTGACATGGGACCACATATAATTATATAAAATTATACCTTGTAACATATCAAAAACAC
Organism: Eustalomyia histrio; assembly: GCA_949748255.1. Lineage (NCBI taxonomy): Eukaryota > Metazoa > Arthropoda > Insecta > Diptera > Anthomyiidae > Eustalomyia > Eustalomyia histrio. The sequence continues at coordinate 93,065,974 of OX456524.1, read as the reverse complement.
TCTAGATATGGAACTATATATAACAATATCTCAAATTTGTTTGTACATATTGTATAATATAAATTTATATCTTATACCATATCAAAAAATATTTCTTATATTGGAACATATATTAAACCATATAAAATTATGGGTAAGTTTGTAAATGCAGAAAATTTGTGCATCACTGCGGCAGTTATGCCAATTTTTGTTGCTGATGCGTGATCATCTGTTGCAGATGCTTTGCTACTGCTCAACAACTGCACAGTTTGCTTTTTAGAACGTTTTGCAAAAGATATAATTATGTTGACCGCAATGACATTGACAACTTTTTGTTAACTTATAATAAAAATAGAATTAATAGAAAGATGAAAGGACTTTTGATTATTAAAAATCAATTAAAACGAAAAGGAAGACTAATTTTGCACTATTGCATCAGACACTTTAATGATGCCATAGTTGCAAAAATTTGCACCAGCACTGTCAATTGTTTGCATAAAAAAACGTTTGACGTGAATCAGTGCTGCCAAGTGATGCTTTTTTGAACGTTTTACTTTTATTATGCTGCAGTGATGCGCAACTACTGCATTTACGAACGTACCCTATATCTCATACCATATTAAAAAATATTTTTGATAATGGCCCATATATAATATATCTCAAATATTAGATAACATATATAATTATAAATAGCTCTGTGTAAGCCATATATAATGGTTCTGTATAAGTCATATATTAATATATGCAGTCCCGTGTAATAATTATATATAGAGTATATAGTTATATATAGTTATATATAGTTTGTTTTTTTCGAATTTTATATCTATATCTATAACTACTTGTAAAAAAACGACTATCCCTACTTTCCTGACTTTTCTTTATTTTTTGTAAACAAATACAATTTGAACATTTGGGGCCGCCTTTATACAAAAGCTGTTTTCGTATATGGACTGCGCGGGAACGCGAAATATAGCAATTATATTATTTGCCCTGCTCTACCTTAACTTACAAACACATAATTCATTTGTTGGCGTTTGTAGTTTTTGATATTTTATTACATTAAAAACACAAAAGTTTCAAAAATTTTTATGATAAATATTTTTGTTTACATTTAAAAGAGAAAAGCAAAAGACTAGGCAGCATTTTTATACATTCTTAATTTTTAAGTAGCTATATTTATAACTACTTAGCAAGTCTATATCTACTTAAATTTGTATGGAATACTTATATAAAATTCGAAAATAAAACAAACCTAATATATACCATATCTTATTATATAAATCATACATAATTTTTTCATTGTATATCTGTATGTCTGTCTGTCTGTCTGTCTGTCTGTCTGTCTGTCTGTCTGTCTGTCTGTCTGTCTGTCTGTCTGTCTGTCTGTCTGTCTGTCTGTCTGTCTGTCTGTCTGTCTGTCTGTCTGTCTGTCTATCTGTCTGTCTGTCTGTCTGTCTGTCTGTCTGTATGTCTGTCTGTCTGTCTGTCTGTCTGTCTGTCTGTCTGTCTGTCTGTCTGTCTGTCTTTCTGTCCCCACAAATTGTTTTTTCCACCACAAAATTTGTTTTCGCATCCAAAAAAGTTTTTCACCACAAACAAGTTTTTTCACCACCATAATTCTACTTTAAAGGTTTTTTACATTATTTGTAGCAAAAACAGTAGAGAAATTTTTTTTAGGATATTGGTGAAGGTATTCAAAGATTCGGCATAGTCGAATTAAAACCTTTTTTTAATTGTTTTGTGTTTAAAATTGGAACTGAAATATTCTTTTTGTGATTTTAGTTAATCTTAAAGAATTTCATAACTTAAATTAATTATATGCTAATATTCAGCATTTTCTCAATTTTCAAAATTCACCAGTTAGTTTCAACCACAATTGTTTTCAAATCATTATATTATGTATCCATGTTTTTAAATGGATAATCAAAAAATAGCCAATATCTCGGAAACTAATTGAGTTATAATAAAATGTACAAAAATCCCCCAATAATAAATATTTGCCTTTCTTGGGTGCTCCGAAGAGTCCAAAAACCCATTGGTTGAATTTCGATCAAAATTATTTTTTTATTTCTAAAATAAAACATTTAAACGGAATTTCCTTCATCAGTAGTTCGGTCCTAGATTGAAAATTAAAGCTTAAGTTGTGGTTTTCATTATTAGTATTATTGTTAAGAGGGATTTTTTAACCGTTTGGGTTTTAAAAACTGATAAAACAGAAAATTTGCAAAAGTAAATGAAATATTCATTTGAAGCGATAAATTAATGCCCGCCATTATCTTTTTGATGATTATTTTATGTAAATGTTGTAAGGGGCTATGCCGTGGTTGGCCCATCCTTTAAATATAATTTTGGAACACTATTTACAACATTTCGGCCGGTATCTTACCAAAGGCAGCTGTAATGCTCATCCAGGGCTGGGATTGTAGCTGGCTTGCCCCTTTATACGAGAGACTTCACGTATCCCCACAAAAAATAGTCTAGTAGGGTCAAATCGCATGATCTTGGCGGCCAATGGACTGCTCCAAAACGTGAGATTAATTGCTCACTAAACTCGCCATTCAATACGTTCACGGAATCGCGTGCCGTTTGCATGTGGCACCATCTTGTTGAAACCACAGGTCAACCAAGCCCAATTCTTCCAATTTGGGCAAAAAAGTCGTTAATCACCGCACGGTACCTTGGTCCATTGACTGTAACGTTGCGATTCATCGTTCTTGAAGAAGTACGGTCCAATGATGCCGCAAGCCCTCAAACCGTACCAAACAGTCCATCTTTCAGGGTGCATTGGCAGCTCTTGAACTGCCTCTGGGTGCTCTTCACACCAAATTCCGCAATTCTGTTTGTTGACGGACCCATTGAGCCAAAAATGAGCTTCGTCACTAAAGAAAATTTTTCTATAGAAACACATTTCCCACATAGCACGAATTTTGATTTAAAAAAAATTCAATGATTTGCAAGCGTTGTTCGTTTGTTAATCTATTCATGGTGAAATGGCAAACCTTACTGAGCAGTTTTGGCATTGCCACATGTTGCGAATCTTTGCTTACACTGAAAAACTAAATAGGAAGAAAAAAACAACCTTTAGTTATATATTAAGAAAACAGTTTTCGAACGAATTTATTTGATCACGAATGCCTTAATTCGACTCTAGATTTTAGCAGAAATTGTTACTTACTACTAGAACTTTCAACTGTTTTTACGGGTTTTTTATAAGTGTATGTGTCACAACCATTCTTGGGAATTTCTCATTACCACTCAAATTTCATTACCTTTAGTCGACACTAAATTTCACTAATAATGGTAATAAAGTAGCACAAATGATTGAAAAATCACTTTTTTTTACAAAAATTAATATAATTTGAAAATTATCAAAGTAGCTTTATACAGAAAATAATAAAACAAAGTAGAGTTATGCAAATACTAACACGTATAAATAAATATTATCATAAATTTTAATAATACTTATGTTTTCTTTTAATTGTTGCATTAGTAATGTTAATAAAATTCAAATACATTGTCATTAATCAATGAAATTAGATCCTTAAATCAATATCATAAAATCAAACAATGGTAATGAAATTCACAATTAATTAATCTAATCAATGCATCAGTCCCATGTATGGGCACAACACATTGATACTTAGCATTTTATACAATTTTTATTTGGCTATTTATCATTTTCTAATTTAAACTTATGGCCGCACTGGTCAAGACCCTTTTTAAGTGATCGGAAATGTTTATCAGATCAGAACGAAAGCACTAAAATATATTTTCAGTGAGGCCTTATATAAACCGATGGATTGAAATCTTTAATGACTTTTTTTAAGTATATATATTTAAAATTTTACCACATTAATTGTGACAATCCTGTTTTAATACATCAATAAATCAACAAAATGTTGAGGGCGAAAATCAGCAAGGACTATAAATTTTAACTTAAAGTTTAATCATTAAAATAAAACCCTTAAAATCGAGTATTTCCATCGGCAAATCGGACAATTGACAACTCATCGATGGGTTGTGTGGTGCTAAACAATACACAGCTTGCACTGGTCATTTGAATGAGTGACCGCTCACACGCATATTTGTGGCATGCACACACCACACCACTAATGATGTTCACATCATTGTATTTGTGAATACCATCACTAACAGCAACACGATCTGCATTGTGAAAAACAAAAACCCACTAAAAATCATCAGCAACTGCAAAAACAACAACAACAATAATAATAATACGCGAGTTGTTTAATTATAAAAGATAACTTTTTTGAAGGACACACACTGTCTTGAAAATGAGTAATGCACTCCAGGTTATTGACTCTTCCATTCATATATAATTTTAATATGCATCCATGTGTTAGTTATTATTGTTGGCGGTGTTGGTGTTAGTATTTGCCTTTGTTATTGTTGTTGTTGCTGTTGGCGTCGTCGTATTCATGGTTTGTTATTGTCGATGTTTTCGATATTTTATCTACAGTTGTGTTAATCAAAATACTACACGTTTTGCAACAGTTATTTAGAAAATATTAATTAAGATCCAGTATTTCCAATCAAAATCGGAATTTCAGGTTTTCCATTTGAAATTTATAAGTTTAGAAAATATAGATTGAAATATCGATTTACTTAAAAAATGCGGGATTTTTGGCAAATTTTGTGCGTTTATTGTGAAACATCGTTAGCCATGACCTTTTTCCATCTTTCTGGCAACATATGGATTCCTTGTCATTTTTGAGGTCCAGAACGAATCAAGCCAATTTTGGATACTCTGTGAGAGCTTTCTGCATCAATCAAAGCAAATAGTATTCGGACGGGGCAAGGTAAAACTTCCCAACCACTACTATCTAATAGTTTCTTGCAACATGTGGGCGAGCGTTGTCATGATGGGAAACTACGCCTTCATGTCTGGTCGCATATTCAGGACGATTTCTGGCCCAATTTTAGCAGCTTAAAATGAATGGGACCACTCTCGTCCAACCAAATACAGGGCATTACCTTGGCGCTATGGATATGCGGCTTTGGCGTTGATTTCTTGCGATTCAAAAATTAATTTTTTTTATGGCCTTCAAGCAGCATTTCGGATAAGCAAAATCGTTACTTTTGGATGAATCCTGCTGCTTGCAACCGTTTTGAAATTGCTGATTAAATGACTTCCCATGAGTTCTTTTTGAGTTTGACATCAGCACTTGTGAACCGCAAAAACCTTTTCTCGCACGTTGAAATCGGTCAGACATATTCAGGATAAGCTTCGGTGAGCAATCGATGTACTTCAGCTGCACTTTTTTTTAAATTGAAGAATTAAAGCAAAACTTCCTGCAAATGAAGCAAAAAAAAAACTGTGTTGTTTACACTATTTCTTTCAATGATTAATTGAGAATAAATGACAGATGTTTACCCTCCTAAATGCACACACTGACCATGTGAATCCACTAATCATGTGAATCCCTCATTTTTAAATTATACACCCAATAGAAAATGTTAAATGAAATTCAGAGAATATAAATTTACATTCACGAAATTCTATTTGAAATCAGAAGGCAACAATTGATATATCAAAAATATCAGTCGGAAACAATTTAAGCAGTACTTTAGCTCTTACCTACCAACTTTAAGTGCTTGAAGCAAAAGTCAGTCAAAATTAAGGCTGCTAGTACTAAGAAATGAAATTAAGCAATTTCTTTTGGCAGATTGCAACAAATAAGGCCGCCATACACTTCGTTCTTTTTTTTGGCAGTTTTAACCGTACGGGTGAAACTGTCGGCATGTGGCCAAAAACTGTTCTTCTTGAACACGTTTAAAAATATCTGCTGCAACTTGATTTTAGCCGTCCGTTTTCAAACGTATTCGTTGAGTGATAGTGAGTGATTACGCAATTAAAAAATAAGGTTTTTGTTAGAGTCGAATACCAGGTAATATTAGAATACCAGCTGATTATTTTGTTGTTTGTTTCCTCACAACAGTGAGGATTAATATATTCTCTGATAGTCAAGGTGCAATTAGATCTCTGGATTCTATCTCCCTGGATTCGACATAAGCCCTGGACTGTCGCAGATCTCTTAACGAGGTGGCTCAGCAGTTTAGCATCTATGTTATTTGGGTGCCCAACATACCAAGTAGCTGTAGGGCAGACGAGCTTGCAAGACTGGGGACTACCTTACACATTACACGCCAATTATAATCTGTGGGCATGCCTCTGACCACTTGCAAGTTTCGGCTGCGGAAGTGTGCTTATGAGTTAGCAAGAGATAGGTGGGCCTCTGTCCGTAATTGTATTCGTTCTAGACAGATGTGGCCCGTCTGGATAGGAAGCGCACGCACAGGATGCTGTCACTGTCAAGTCCCGATATATACCTACTTGTGTCTGTCATGACGTGCACGCAGTTAGGTTGAGGGTTGCAGAAGCTGTGGTGACGAAGAGGATCAGGAGTCTGTGGAGCATCTTCTCTGCACTTGTCCTGCCCTGGCTCGCAGGAAGGGACTGTATTTGGGCTCATCTTTCTTTGAGGACCTGGGTGATTGGGCTGATATCGATATCGGCCGACATAGGGGCTTTTTGAGGCAATCGGGATGATTCGACGGGGGAACCTAGTGATATGATTTTACTAGCTTCCATGGTATCATAAGGGACTTTATAGTCTAAGCGAGTCTGATTGGCAGGCTACCACATCTACCTAACCTAACCTTAAGGTAACAACACCTAGTGTGTGGATATGGTCGTTTTGCTAAAAAAAAACGAAGTGTATGGCTGCCTGTACTCTTCATGTAAAGTCTATAGACAAAAAAATGTATTGCTGTTTCGTCATTATATATGTTTAAGTACTAAGGTTAGACAAATTTACTGTTAAACATATTCACTATACACCGTTTAAGCCTTAAACACGATTTTTGGTGTTTAAGAGGTAGGTGTGAATCGAACTTGCTTTTGATTTTATTTTCGAAATGTATTTTTAAGACATTTGGCTTATCATATAAATAAGGCCTTCTTTATTGACATTTTTATAATCAAGATCCAAGGACCAGACACCTTACCATGACGTTCTTTTATAAGGCTAGAGAAGCTCTTCTCTATAACGATTTTTGTAAGTGAAAAGTAAGCCAACACTTTTAGTTTCTTCCACGTGTAAACAAATGAAGTAAAATGTCAGTCAAGCAGGCCTTCTGTGGATTGATAAAACGTTAAAGGAGTTCACATGGTGTAGTGTGTATTGTATAAAAAAAACAGGGTAGCTAAATTATTTATTTCACTCTAACGCCGAATTTCTTTGATTTTCTTCCTGTTATTACACTTTAACTTATCACATGTCGGATACAAATGTTATATCGTCCTATCATACAAATCCAAAATGTCAAGTTCTACACTAAACCAAAATCAATATATTTTTCCCCAGACTTTTTAACACTTATTTAAAGTATTTCGCAAGGTTGGTTGATGATTTCCGTATTGGTATCGATAATTGTATTTTATTCCATCAAACCATTACGTTACGGAAATTTTAAAAATTGTGTTTTACCAATAAATTATATGATGTTGTAAAAAACACAATATTGTCAAATCATATAAAAAATTCATAACAAAAGTCATAAAAATGTTTACTAACAAAAATAGATGGACAAAGCTCATTTGTACGGGTAATCATTTATAAACTGTGGACCTAGTGGATTGCACAACGAATTACACGGAAAATTCGTTCATAAGACGTATGTGGAGTAAACTCCCCACAGAGGTCTTCCCTGCTACGTACAATATAGAGATATTAAAGTCAAATGTCAACAAATACTGCTCCCTCTTTCCTCCTACTTTTTTTAATTCCAACACAGAGTGTTGGTCTATCGTAAAAGTATAATTTGTCGTATACGCGAAATGTTGAAAAATAAATTTATATGTGTAAGTTCTGGAATACCATTACTCAAAAAATAAAACGAAATCAAATATTTTCGTGTTTTTGAATTCACTTTTACAAATTGAATTCGCCAGATAGTTAGCAAGCGAATTCAATTATTGTGTGTTTTTTTTGTTATTAAACATATGTTGTGAGAAGAAAAAACACTGGGTTCATATAATTTGGAATTAGTTTATTAATCTCAATCGTGTTTTTACTATTGTAACATTTTTTAACACTTAAAAAAATAATTTTTGAAAAATACCTAAAATATGTAGTTTACTTTTTGGGCAACACTCAAAAATAAAAAAATATATATAACCCTATCGGGAATTAAAAAGAAAATTTTTTTGAAATTAAAAAAAATTTTCTCACGATGCCAAATATTTCGTTTTAAGATCTGGGATATAGAATTCGCGTTAGGTCCATTTTAGTAAATATTAGGTAGTAAAACAGGGAAAAGTTAATTTTTCGCTTACAAAAAAAACAGGAATTTATTATTCACATTAAACGAAATGGAATTTCGTAAAATAATTTAGTTGTCAAAAACAAAAGAATTTTTGTTTTTACAAAATTCCATTCAGTTTAATATGAACAATAAATTCCAGTTTTTTTTTTAGCGAAAAATTAACTTTTTTATTTTTTCTACCTAAAATTGACTAAAAAAGACCTAACGCGTATTCTATTTCCCGGATTTTAAAACGAAATGCATATTTAGAATCGTGAGAAAATTACCTTTGATTTAAGATGTCTCACAATTTCGGGTGTGTTTCGGTTTTTTGGACCTAGCGGGTCCCAGGTCCCGGCCCCCTAACAGCATATACAATTTTTTTTATCTTTTTAATTTTTTATTTATGAGGGCTGTCCTAATAAGTTAACTTTTGCCAAAAAATTTACATATTTTAGATGTTTTTTAAAAAAATATTTTTTAGTGTTAATAAATGTTAAAATGGTAAAAATGCGTTTGAAAAATAATTTCAAATTATATAAGCCGAGAGTTTTTTGTTCCCACAACATGTGCTTAACAACAAAAAAAAAAAAATAAAACACGTACTAATTGATTTCGCCTGCTAACCATCTGGCGAATTAGTAAAAAACTAGTAAAAATGAATTCAGAACACCAAACTATTTGAAATAGTTTTATTTTTCGCGTAATGAGATTCCAGAACATAGACGTACATTTATTTCGTATTGGATTGATATTGGCAGCAATGCAAATCAAATGGGACCACTGCGTCACCGACATCCATTGGACACTCCTTTATTCTCTATATTTGAACTGCTCACACTCATTATTTTTCTATAAGAAAATTCATAAATTGTTCGTCAATACAAAATCAACACATAAAATTAATTATCGTGTAAAATCATTTTTTTTTATGAAATTCAACCAACTTACTGGGCTTAAAATCAAAACAATAAAAAATATTACTTAAAATTTTTCGATTTTTATAAATCATATTTTTAACTCGAGGGCGTTTGTTTTAAAATGAAATCCAAAAAAAATTTCTAACCAGGCTAGTACCCCATCCGAAACACTCTCATTTTGATGAATTTTCTGTAGTTGCTACTATAAAAATTAAAAAAAGACATTGTGTACTTTATATGGAGAAGTATGCTATGGCTTCCAAATTCATATATTTTATTCTTTAGTAACTTTAAGCGACCACGTATTTCCTTTTTTTTGACGCTCAGATTTTTTACATAAATACTTTATAGAACAACCCAGCAAAACCACACATAACAAACAATGTGTAGCCATAGGGGCTCATGAATTACTTTACACCTTACTTCACTGATGAATTTTACAGGCGATGAGCTTTAAAGTAAAGTATGTACCCATTACTTTAGAGGTGATAATGTAAGGGGTTTCTTATATGGTTACGAGAATGGAAAAAGTAATGTGTCTTAAAATAGATTTTTAAAAGGAGGAATTCTTATTAAAAATTATTACAAATATTTTAAACGTTATTAAAAATAATGTGGTCATGATAGGAATCGAACCAGGGAACTCTGGTTGCCAGCCAAGAACTCTACCCACTGAGCTATCTTAAACTTAAATGAGTTATTACGCTCCGTTTTTTCGCTTGTGTTGTCAAAACAAACATACATTACCCTTTTGCTTACAAAAAACACAAAGTATTGTATCTAAAAATAGATTTCCAAAAATATTTCAATTACATTTATAAATTATATATTACGTTATCAATAATCAGTAACTTATTACTTTATGCTTGCAAATAATGAAAAAGGTAACGAGCTATCATTACAAGGTTACGTATGAGAATATCGCACCCATTACCAAAGATTTGCTGGGAACTTGTGAACCCTATGGTAAAACATAGGCATTACGTGTATAAAACTTCCTCATTTGACGAATATATTATTTTAATGCAGTTTTAAAATATTATTTAAATGCTGTTTTTATATAGAATTTTAAATATTCCCGACATAATTCCGAACAAAAAGTACCCAAAAATGTCCGAAATTCACCCCGAGTTTTAAAACTAGAAATGGGCACGTGAGTGGCACGTGGGACTCACGCTCATGCACGATCACGGACCAAAAATTGCAATCTCGCACGAAGATTTTTTTCTACTCACTCTCACGTGAGTAATTTAAATTTTTGTTCATTTTCGAAATGAAGATTGCTTCATCGAGGGTTACTGCTTCGAATTTTTTAGTTTTGTTTTGATCTCATGTAAATAACTATGTAATATTATTTAATGGGCCATGAAGGCCTTATATTACAAATGAAGAAAATAAATAAATGTTTTTCCTTGAAATACTATTAACCAGCAAATCAATGCGTACGATTTTTTAAAAAACAATTATTTTAGACGAATCTGTTTTTAGTATAAAGTATATTTTGCAAAAAATTTAAACTAACATAATAGTTCTTAAAACTATTCCACTATATTAGTTAATTTAATTCGATCTACCTTAGGGATTAATGCTCCTTGAAACTATTTCCGAGCGTGAGAATTCCATACACAAATCACGGAAACAATAATAGGTTCTATAACCATTCCGTTGACTAGTACTTGTTCTTCAAACTATTTAATAGAACTAGTGTCGCGGGCGACAATTTCAAATAAAAATTATGGGTGACTATTTAAACTAGTGTTGGCTCATAAGATCTAGTTGTGAAACTAATGCAAGTTTTGATGGGTACTCATATGATATAAATATTAATAATAACTGTTCAAATTTAAGACAAATATCAGTGATTTGCTTGCCCCTAATATCTCAAATTTTAACAACCTAATTTTTAATTAAAACTATGTAAATGTTTGAAGTCATCGCTTATGATAATTATCATTGGAAAAAATTAAATTAATAATAATTATAGAATTTAAAACACAAATATTGCTTAATTTCATACTGAAAAGTGGAAACTCGAGTTAACTATTGATTAAAAGAAAATGCCAAAACCGATAGATTTTTTGGAGGGTTGGATAATAGTTAACTCACTCTGAAAATCAGGGTAAAACCTTATAAACACAGGTTTTAAAAAAATTTAATTTTAACCATAACCGCACGATGATTTTATCAACAAAAATAAATACAAATTTGTTTACCGCTCACGCACGATCACCTGAGTAATTTAAAGTTTGATTCACGCGTTATTCACGTGAATCACGAAATTTCCTCTGCTATTTTATTGTACATCATTGTATATGGCTCAGTATAGGTATAATATCGTTTAGAGAGTTGTTTTTTTAATATTTATTATATTTATTTTTAAAAATTTTGTTTTTTTTTTTGTTTATTTTTATTTTAAAATAAGTTTATTGTGTGTGCGTGGTTTTGTTGCCTTTTTCTTTCTCTCCCGGTGGAGATACAAACATTTAAATGTATATATCCGCAAAGTATGTGTGTAAAATCAGTCAGTCGATGTGATTAAACTTTATGCGCAATTTATTTTGCATTTCTTTATTCTACACTTAAAAACAGAAATAACAAAATAACAGAAACAAAAAGTTCATAAAAGTTCATAATCAATGCTAATATCACAATGTTGGGACTTCCATAGCACTAAATCTTCTATGGAACAAAACGCGCGAGATTTAACTACAAGTGGTCTCCGATTTTCCAGATTCTTTGTTGGTTAATAGCACCAAAAAGGAATTCCTTTACTTCTTATTGGTATGAAAATGTGAATATGAAATAGAGAATAAAAATCCAAGGGTGATCTGGTATTTAAAAGGTAAAAAGGTACAAAAATTGTTACGTTTTTTTAATTTTTTTTAATGTATACAAAAATGTGGTAATAATGAAAACGAATTAAAATGGACTATATGCTGCTACTTAGTTTTCTATGTGTGTTGCTGTTTAGTTGCTGTTGCAAAAAAGATATTCAATATGCGTATCACACTTTGTCTTGACGAGTATATTTCGAAATCATTCAACATGCAGCCGAACAAAAAGTGACAAAAATTACTTTTTCTACCCCTATGCTTACCGCCCTAACATCGGAGATTTTACTAAACGTATGGGGTCATTCTTGGATTTGGGTTATCTTTTATATATACATATATCAGTTTCGTTTAAATCGAAGTATTAAAAAAATATTTTTTAGACGTGTAGTTTAAGCATTATAGGCGTTCCAAAAGTGGCGTTTTTCATCATATTAACTTTTTACTAATTTTATTGTATTTATTATTTTTCTTAGCCACCCTTAGAGAAACAAAAAATGTATATAGATCAATATTAGCTGTGTTTATGCGGCAAATTTGTATGTCCCATACAAATTTGACATTAGGCAACGTTTAGTGTTAACGCTTAACGTTACTTATGTGAAATTTGTATGGGAATGACAAAAGTCAAAAAAAAAAATAAAGACGTTTTATAAAATATATCAGCCGTTCCATGAAATATCGGCCGAAAAGTGTGAAATTATAAAAATTCGTATTGTCTTTAATATCCCAATAAAAAAATTTTATGACTGGAAGCAGGATAAAACAGAGGCACTTACCTAAGCTCGTGCAATTATATCACATTGAGAAGCAGCTTAGTTAGATAAACATTTTCATATGATATTCGCAGAAGCAGGATGTAAGCAGACAAATAAAATTATTGTAATGCTTACCCTTTTCCCTTACATGGAAGCAGGATGTATGGCAAACAATTTGCAATATATGGTAAGTTTTTGTGTATACATGTAAAATAATTACCATAAACAATAATAATGGCCTATTGTGCATGGAACTGCACGCTGGTTTTTGGAAGAACCCAGTAAAATCACACATTACCAAATAATGGGTAAAGTAACGTATAGCCATAGGGGCCGATGGATTACTTTACACCTTACTTCATTGATGAATTTTACGGGCGATAAGCTTCAAATTAATGTATATACCCATTACTTTAGAGGTGATAATGTAAGGGGTTACTTATATGGTTACGAGAATGGAAAAAGTAATGTGTCTAAAAAAAGATTTTTAAAAATAAAGGAATTTTTATAACAAGGAATTATTACAAATATTTTATTTAAATTATTTGTAATTAAAAATAATTAGGTCAAGATGGGAATCGAACCAGGGAAATCTGGTTGCCAGCCAAGAACTCTACCCACTGAGCTAGAGACGCATATAGGATTTGATTACTTTAAACTTAAATGAATTGTTGCGCTTCGTTTTTTCGCTTACAAAAAAACACAAAGTAATGTATCTAAAAATAGATTTTCAAAAATATTTCAATTATTACTTTACATTTATAAACCATATATATTATAACGTAATCAATAATGAGTAACTTATTACTTTATGCTTGGAAATAATGAAAAAGGTAACGAGCTATCATTAAAAGGTATCGCATGGGAATATCGCATCCATTACCAAAGTTTTGCTGGGAAGTATAATCAGTCAAAGTTATCCAAAAGAAATAGTTAATTTAATTAGAGATAAAGTTAAGAACAAAAATGGCAAAGAACTAAATATAACGTATACAAAACTTAATTAAATTACAATGCAAAACTAACTAATCAAAAAATTTAAGAACTTAAAGAGGCTTCGTTTAATCAACACCTCCAAAATCTAACTCCAAATAAAAATACAGAATATACCTTGTGGAAATCCTTTAAAATAACAAAAAACCAATTTTACATTCTCCTCCTGTCAACCTGCCTAATGGAACCTGGGCGAAAAGTGATTGCGAAAAAGCAAACGCATTTGCAACACACTTAGCACAAATATTTAAGTCACATGATATACTAAACACAATTGCAAAAATACAGATCCGATACAAGATGAAACAAATATAGAATTTTTTACAACACTAGAAGTTGACAAGGAAATAAAAAAATTTGGTTTCAGGGAATAACATTCCACTATAGAACAAGTACATCGTATAACGCATGTAATAGAAGAATCTTTGGAATGCAAACAGGTGTGTTCAGCAGTACTGCTGGATGTAGCACAGGCCTTCGACAAGGTTTGGCATCAAGGCTTAATACAAAAATTAAAACAGATTCTTCCCAAACCATATACTGATTTATTTGTCTCATATATGGAAAATCGATTGTTTAGAACAAAACAGGGTCAAGATTTTACTAGCTTATACCCAATCCAAATAGGTGCATCTCAAGTATATATATAGTATACGACCAATGTTATACGTGATATTTAAATCAGATATGCCAATACCTGAAAACTGTGTCGTAGCCACATATGCTGATGATACCTGTATTTTAGCTGTTAGTTAAAATGAAGATGAATCAACTCGAAAACTGCAACAATCATTAAATCAATTTTTAGAATGGACTGGAACATATATTTAAATGAGACGAAATCCAACCATATAAATTTTAAAAATAAAATCATTAGATATCTGCCTATAGAAATACAAGGCTGTCGATAACCTTACAGTAACAGTGCTAAGTACCTGGACAGTAACTTAGATGCCAAACTCAAGTGGAATGAACACATCAAAATGAAAGCTATACAACTCAACTTAAAATTCAACAAACTACAATGGCTCATTGGTAGGAAATAAATTCTATCAATTCAAAACAAACTCTTGGTATACAACCAAACAAATAAGCCAATATGGATGTATGGCATACAATTGTGGGGTTGTTTGAAAAAAAAAAACACAAGTCGATATTATACAAAGAATACAAAAACAAGATATGAAGGTGTATGGTAAATGCCCCTTGGTACCTAAGTAACTCTGACCTTCACAGAGATCTACGAGTTAAGACGGTAGAGGAAGTGATCCACGAGCTCGCACAATCTCACGCAATAAGACTTCAATTACATATTAATCCAGAAGCTTCAATCCTTAGTGATACCAGCAGATGTACGCGGAGGTTAAAGCCATCCAAACCACATGATTTGATAAATAACATCGGTTGGCACTTTTTAGTTAACACTCCATTAAAATTTACTAAAAAATATTACTTGTTAGTTTCGTACTAGTTGTAATTACATGAAATGTTTATATATATATTCATATCTTTATATATTCGAATAAAGAAAAAAAATTAATAGTGGCTTTTATATATTATAGGAGCAATAAAAGCTGATAGCTGGTCAAGAAATTTGTTTATACGTAACTTCCGCGTGGCCGATTCAATAAGAGAAACTGCTTAAAGATACAATGTAAAGACAAAAATGCATTTTTAAATTCTGACAGTGTATGAGAATCTGACGCAGAAAATATTGCACCATTAATTTAATTAATTTAAATTTCTAAAATTTGTATTACATTTTTTATTAGTTTTTTATGTAACAAAAATATAAAAAAATGCTTGAATATAGCGCTTTATGTAAGTAGTAAGGAAATAGCTCTATGTCAGCCATGAATTCATAAAAGTAGCGCTTCATGTAAGCAAAATGTAATATTGTCATATCAGTCATGAAATCATACGAGACAAGAATACATGAAATTAATGCTCTATGTAAGCGGTGAAAGGCAGCGCTTATTTTCTCAAAAAGTAGTGCTTCCAAGTTGGAATTCCCAATTTAAAAGTCATGCCTTACATGCCCTTACTAACCTGCTTACTGGCAAGTACCATTTTTTACTGGGATAAATCATATAATCACCATATTCATAAATCGCATTGAAATTGTACACACCTTATACGATCCTGCTGATTGACCGGTTAGAACATTGTTTCTAAAACTGACTAAAATTGATTAACCTGTTATGCGGGTCAATTTATCGGAAAAAGTTGTAATAAAACGATTTATTTTTTATTGTAAAAAAAATGTAATTCTTTCATCAGAGAGCTGTAAAATATCAAGTTAAGTATACTAATACTTTTTTATTTTGAATTTGCGGGCAAAGCCCGCTACGTTGTTAGCGAAGAAAAAGGTTGCACGGGTTTAAGCCCGGGGAGTACACGGAATCTCCAGATACTTACCCAATTTTTACCAAAATTCTAAAATGAACATTCACAAAGATTTAGATCATACTCCAGCTCCAACTTCGCAGCTCCAGCGGTTTTGGCTGGACGTCAAGGTAGAGAATTTTTAAGTATATTTTTAAAGTATATTTTAAATTTCTTTTTTTTGCCTCTCCCCCAAGGAATTTCTAAAAATCCCGTCTTAGCGAATGTCTACGTGTCACTCGCCTAAGATAAGTATTTTTTATTTAAAAATCACATAAGTTTTAATTGTTTTTTTTTTACATGTACCTTTACTTGTTGTTTACTTTAACATGTACCTTTACTTGTTG
The DNA here is from genome assembly GCA_949748255.1 of Eustalomyia histrio. Lineage (NCBI taxonomy): Eukaryota > Metazoa > Arthropoda > Insecta > Diptera > Anthomyiidae > Eustalomyia > Eustalomyia histrio. Next base: position 93,049,433 of record OX456524.1, on the reverse strand, counting down.
TTTACTTTAAAAATATTTTCGTTTTCTTTTTCTATTTGTTGTTGTAGTTTCATACGAAAAAAAAAATTATTTTTACATTTATGTTCATTAATGGAATGTGTTGATCCTTATGAACCAATCTAAATATTGGAACCAACATTTTTGATATCAGATGATTAGTTACGGAGATTACCTCCTACAAACAAACAAACAAACACACATTACCTCTTTATTATAATAGAATAGAACGGGGATGGGTACGTATATAACACCAAGGGCCACATTGAGGTTTTCCATAAAATATAAAGGGCCGCATCATATTTAGAAAAGTCATTTTATAAAATACGATTTATGCTCGATTACTGAATGTACCGTTTGAATTTAACCTCACTAAATACTAAAAACCCAGCAAAAACACACCTTACCAAATAATGAGCCTAGTAATCTAAACTCAGAGGCTTTCATGTATTACCATTTTTATTATAACTCTAACTTTTTTATATGGGATTTCCCAAAAGGTAAGGTGTTAAGCTGAGGTGCAAGCTTACGAAAAAATAAAGAATAATGAGTTACGCATATAAATGGCATATAAATAATTGGTTACTTGTAACCAATTATTATTTAACATTCAGTAAGAAATTGAGCAACACATTATTTTTTAACTCCTGGTAACCAATTGTTATTTAACTCTGCGTAAGCGTCAAGGTAATGACATAAAGTGTTGTAAGTTCTATGTTTGATAAATGTCCCATTTTAAATTTTTCTCATGTTTGACTCACTTTCTAACCGATTTTTCTTGTATCGGCAGAGGATAGCTGTTGCTTCCACACCGAGAAAAAACGAAGCTGCCAAAGAAGCAATAAAAGTATTACTACTATGGCAAAGGCATCATTTGTTTACGGATGGTTTCTTCAATGAATTTAACATTGGTGTGTCATAGAATGGAATTATTCAAATATCGCTACTAACTTTACTCGTACTCTAATGAATCAATGATTATATGATGATTAGATATTCTGATGCATGATGGAAAATATTCATATATTTACATTCTAGTATTTAAGTTTTAATGACAATTTAATTCATAAGAATGCAGAAAAGTAAGTTTAAGGAAGCGAACTTTATGCATTGAAATAGAAATACTCGTTATTAGAACAAAAAAATAATTATGCATTAGTGAAAAAAACATTTTTGGGCAACTTTGAAACATTTTTCAAAAATTTTAATGAATTTTTGGACAAATTTAAAATATTTTTGGATAGTTTAAAAACTGGTTGGACAATTTTGAAACATTTGTAGACAATTTTAAAATATTTTTGCACAATTTTAAATAATTTTAGACAATTTTCGGCAATTTACACAATTTTCAAATTATTTTGGATAGTTTTAAAATTTTTTGCACAATTCTAATATTATTTTGGAAAATTCTGAATTAAAACTGGAAATAGTGTAGTGCTAAATAACATATACAATGCAAACATGCACAGAATTTGTCATCATAACTACTTAAAGCTGATCTAGTTTCAGAATGAAATCTGTTTTATTTGATTTTTCGAAACTTTTATTAAAAACTGCAAAACTGCATAAATGAAATGTTAAACGAAAATATAAAACATGATTTAATAAAAAAAAAAAATATAAATCTTCATCAGAACTATATTCTCATTGAATTTTTTTATTTTTAATGATCAGAAATCAATATTTTTAACGCTTTAGATTCAGAAAATATACGATAACTATGTTGTTACAGTTTGCTGATACAATTTTTATTCGATTTGATTTTTAAAAAGTGAAATTTTATACCTTTCCACAATTTCGAAAAATTGTTTATATGGGCTATTTCGGGACTACAATCATATTTTGTCATATTCCTCAAAAAGATGTGTCATAATCAGAGAAGCTAAAAAAGGAAAAATTTAATGTATTTAAAGCAAAAAAATATTAGCAAAACAAGCAAAAAACCAGCAAAAGTAAAAAGTTGGGAAAAACATTTAAAAAAGCATAACTGTCAGAAAAAATATTTTTTAAACATACAAAACAAAATGTTGGGAAAACACTACTTAAAAAATGAAAAAAAATATTTTTTTTCAAGAAAAAGCACTGAGGCAAAAATCATATCAAAAAAATTAACTTAAAGCTCATAAATCTCAAAAAAAGCTACTTTAAAGCTAAAAACAGGAAAACCCAAAAAAGCTGAAAAAGCATACGTATATGAGTAAAAAAAGCAAAAACAGCAAAACAAGCAAATTTGTCTTCTCTGGTCATAACACAACCAAGTTAAAAGAATTTACTTCGAGACTATAATCTAAATTGTAGGCTTTTCCTGTTCATTTGCATGTTAATTTGTTTTATTGAACTGTAACTAAATTCAATAAACTTTTTTAATGCAGGCCTTAACTTAAAAATAAACATAAATTAATAAAATATACATAAATAAATAAAGTTATTTAAACTGCTAACAATGACTCATTATTATTTATATTAAAATAATAGAAAAGGTACAGATAACTTTTAATTATTTAATTGAAAAAATAAAAAATAAAAAAGTAATATATCATAGGTAATACATTATTTTTTATTCGAAAGTAATTGTGTAAGTAAAGAGTACTCATTACAAAGTAATGCATGAATTTGCTGGAAAGTTTTCTTCCTCTATGAATATGACTTAAAATGCTTAATTTTTTTAATGCATTTTCAAAACTAAAATTTTAATTTTTTTAAAATTTTGCTCAACAAAATTAAAAAATTTAAGTTTCGCAGACTGGTTTCTTATTAAATACATTATAAGAAATAAAAATACCAAAAATTATATCATAACTTGCTATTTAATTTCGGCGGATTTCGAGGCAAATTCCTTTGTTTTTTTTTGACACAAAGTTCCAATTTATGCTATTCAGAGTATTATGAAACCAACTACACGGACATATTCCGAAAATTTGGTTAAAATTATACCACGCCAAAGGTCAAATGAAATTTTGAATATTTCATGAAATCGATAACGAAATAACTTGGGGTATTTTCATGTTTTGATGAAAGTTGGCTAAACTATTTTCTGTAATTGGTAATTAATATTTAAAGAGAAAAAATAATCGAACTCTTTTGTGAATTTTTTTTATATATCAAAGATTTTAAGGTAAATTTGCATATAAATACGTTATTTGAATCAAATCGCATAAATAATTGCATATTTTCAATATATATATATATATATATATATATATATATATATATATATATATATATATATATATATATATATATATATATATGTGTGAATCATAGATATTAATGAGAAAACTTTCATTGTATTTTAGATAATTTTTTTGTACTTTTGTTATTCACTCACAACGGAACTCTTCCATGTGAAAATTCAGATTTCTATAAAATTTGGATTGTGATACAGAAGATAAAATTATCGAACCCATATGTTTTCTTTTCAAAATCCATCAAAACTTTTTTTTAGCTTTTTAAATAATTTTCATGTACAAGTGGAATAGTCTTTTTAAATGCGTTTTATTTAATATATATTAATATATATCGCTTTGAAACAACTACGAAGGGAAAAATCCGCCGAATGGGGTTACACCATTTTAACCCAATAATTTTGTCTGCTTTGTCTGAATTTCAGTAAAATTTAAGTTCGTCTTATTTATACGGATTCCAATTTATTAAATTTTAAAATAATTAATAAATAAAGAAGTTTTTATTTGTTGTTGATTTGTTATTTTGGTAAATGAATAGTATTTATAGGATTTTAGAGCATATAATCATATTAATTTTTTTATAAATTGTTTTATTGCAAAGAAACATAAATGAATTATAGAGATCAAAAATTGGGAAAATTCCACAGATCCAGCAGGATAGAATACTTAATATTTTCGGTTGCCGCAACACAACTCTTAAAATCCTATTATTCATTTAATAATTAATAAGTTTAAAACTTATTTTAATGTATTCGAATAAAAAAACTTTTCATCACAAGAGAAATACTGTTTTACAAAAATTTTTAGTATTTTTACCTCATTTAAAAGAATATCTTAAAATTGCATTTTCATTGCTTCCTTGGAGTAAAGTAAAAGTAGTGGTAAGTAGTTGTATTTGAACACTTCCATCCTATGACACGCCAATGTTAATATATTCAATGAAACCATCAGCACAAAATATTTATGATTTCAAAAATTTCAAAATATTTATGATAAATATCTCTGGACTTTTGACAAAATCATATAAGTTGACTTAAGAAAATTTTCCTGTGTTCTATGGAATTGGTTGTAGTGAAAGATTGAGTAGAATTGCTGTGTTTGGGAACCTATTAAAAATTTTCTGGGGAGATGTAAGAAAAGGCATAATTCCAGCAGAATTTGCGTGTCAGTTGTCTGTTATAAAACATCGATTTAAAAGAAATGCAACCTTGTCCGGCAGAACATTAAAGTATAATTTATATTTATTAGAATTTTCAAAGAAAATAAAACAAAAATTGTATATCGTATTTTCTACAGGCTTAATTTTTTTAAGTTATTTTAAAAAGTTATGTAATCCTTAAGGACTCTTTCACACGATTTAAGAATTTGATTGTATTTTAGTTAGTGTTTTTTTTAAGCTTTTCATTCCACTCAATGTAAAGAAATTTAGAAAGTTTTAAGAAAAAATTACAGAAAATCCATATTCAAAATTTAAACGGTTAGTCGGTCTATTTGTATCGATTATTTGGGTCGAATAATTATTACAGTTTAAAATTATTTGTTTCGACTTAATCCAAAATAGAGGCGATTAATCGAGAAATCGGTTAATAGATTATTTTTTTTTTTGTCTAATTTGACCATTCTCGATTTAAAAAAAATTGCATATTTACAAAATATAAGATTTTGAATAAAACACATTCATTAATTTGGGTCCCGGGGTTTTACTGTTTTTAATAATTTTTTTTTTAAATACTTGCAGCATGAAAATTATACCCAATAAGCATTTTTGCTGGAATTAAAGCTAAAATCAAGTGTTATTCAAGTCATGTTTTCCAGTTTCTGGTCTTGATTTATATTTTAAATACACTTTAATTCAATAGCATATTCAAGTCGAACATTACAGTTAGAATAAACTTTAATTCAAGCCTTGAATCACAGTTCAAACAACATATTAATAACACTTCTTTGCAAGCCCTAACTTCAAGTTTAAATAAAGCCATACAAACACGGCAATGATTGGTTTTGGTACAATTTATTAACATACATTCATTTTTAAAATATTAGATTTGTGTATTTAATCTTGATTTTTTGACGTCCGATGGGTTTTCAGTAAAATTTTTTTTTATTTATTTTGAAGCGTTGAAATTTGTTGAATCTTCCTGAAATAAGAAAAAATATAATGTAAGGACAGAGTTTAGCTCCAAATAAATGTAGCTTACTTTTTCTTTAAAATCTAGGGAAGAAATTAAGAATTTATAAAAATCTTCACAGGGAAATTGTAAATTTTAAAAAATGTTTTTTTTTTATTTTAAAATATTGAAAATAAACGTAAAACATAAATCAAATTATTTTTATTTGTATGGATTTGATTTTGACTGTAAAAAAACACTTAAAATAAAGCATTATTTAAAGCACTTGAAATTTTAACTCTTCAATGTTTATTGGAATATTTATTTTCATTAAATTTTAAAATATAATGTTAAGGTAAAACAGTTAAGAATTACTTTTTTACCTTTACATTATATCTAAGTAGATATATTTATCTGTTACACACAGAAAAAACCTAAAAAAATTAATTAATTGCCTTATAGACATATTCATTTAGAGACACTCGTTACCACTACTTTCTCAAATTAATATTTGAAATTTGATAATAGAGATTAATAAAAACGCCACCTTGTATCTAAAATCATAAATTAATTAAATAAAAACATTGCTTTTTGGTACTTAAACTACGAATATTAAATCGCAAAATCATGTCCCAACTTTCAAAAACGACTTGTACCAATGAATAAGGGTTTACCAGAGATGTGCACAGCTTTTTGAAAAAAAGTCTTCAATTCGAGCACAGTGTAATTATTTCAAATCATTAATTTTGGTTTTAGTCAAAAAGAGTTTTTTATGAAAAAAAAAGTTTTTCTGAAATTCGTTATATACGCCTTTTGAACTCCTTTTCACATTAGACGAAAATATGTAGCTACCAATTGGCTCAAAATCACTTTATGAGTTGCAATTGAAATCGTATATGTAATCTACATATTATTTCAATATCTTACATCCTCAAACTAACTAACTCCTCTTTGCTATTTAAAAAGATAATACGTACTTACTTAATAGAAAACATCAATTTTATTTGATTATACCACACCATGACGATGGCTTCCCTGTGCAAAATGCAAAAAATGTACTCGTGCTTTTTATATGTGCAGATTACAAAGTTTCGGCATTTTCGTGTAAAAAGATTAAATCTGATCAGAGCTGCTTAAATCTAATTAGATAGAATTGAAACTAATTAAAACTGGGGACCTATGTGATAATGTATGATTATATATATCATATGTCATACATTCAATGGACAAATTAAGAACTAGATCTGTTTATACTTAAAGGCATCGGGTAAATTTGTTAATCTGATTATATACGTTGGGTCAGATCTATTTAGATTTGATCAGATCTAAATATATCTTAAATTTGTGCCCAATTTTGAGATCTAATTAGATCAGGTACTATTACATCTACTAAAATCTGTTCATATCTGAACAGATATCAGTTCACTTGTCTCGGCGAAAAAATTCCAATGGTAATATCGATGAGGCAATAGAGCTGGATACCCTACTGTCATAAATGAGTGCCGATGCTCTCCTTTGTACACGGTACAAATGCGGAAATATTCCTACACTGTTTTAGAAAACCAAGACTTGAATGCTTCTTTCGACACTTCAAATACGTAGTTATTCCAACCGACATCACACTGAATTCTCATGCCCAGGACATCAAGGGTATCCGATTCCTCGATATTCACGCCACCCATATTTACTGATAACATTGACGGCCCCGCACATCATTGGGTCTTACAAGCATTATAATCAATCCTAGTGGCAAGACCCCACTCGAAGATTGCCGAAAGGTCACGATTGAGTCTGTCATCCATTATCTGCCTTTTGCCCCCAACCTCCAAGAGGCTGGGCCTACATTGGAAGAAAAATTAGAGATAAATTTTTCTGTCATTAGCGAAAGAGTAGATAGGGTTGAAAGTTTGATCAAGAAGATTATTAATAATGATGAGGTAAAGAGATTGAGAAAGAACCAGTCCTTACGGTACCGCTGAATAAAGTTGAAACTCGTTGGATGCAATCTCATTTATTCACAAAGAAAACAGATTCATTGTGACAACCGAATTTCTTGCGATCTCTGAGAAAGCTCGAAATATATTGATAGAAGCCATTACCGACACCAAAAACAATAAATTTTGATAGCAGTGCGCTATGCTATATACGGTCGAACGCCTTGGAAATATGCAGAGTAACCACTTTACTTTCACCAAACTGATGAATAGACTCCAACGCTCCGAAAGGACAGCTAACACGTCTCCCGTAGAACGACCTCTACGAAAGTCATTCTGCCGATAATTTAAAAGTAAATTGGACTCTTGATAATTAACAAGATGGTAATTAACCATGCTCTCTATCACCTTCGAGAGCGCAGAACATATTGGGATTGTGCAATAGTTTTCATTAGAACTGGCCGAACCCTTCTTAGGAAGTTGCTGAATATTGGCAACCTTCCAGCATTAAGGGAAGATTCTCGCACAGGCTAAAGAGATTAAGATGTTGGTCAACGGTCGATCTGGCGTCGAAGAGCACTCTTTCAGCACCAGTGCTGATATCTGGCCCTAGGGACTTATTTACGTTGAGATTCGCAAGAACGCTTTTAACTGCGCGAGCTCGAAAGCATATCTTAGGCATATTACACGATACCATTTCAAATTCTGGCAGTGTTTGATTGCCTTCCGGCAAGAATGAATGACTTGCAAACATTGTACCTTAAAGGTAAGCCTTATTAACTGGCTCAGTGAATACTTGGACATCATTTAAAAAAGATGTGATAGCTGAACTTGCATTGTCCCTTAAGGCTGGATTAGCCAGACGTAAACGTAGACGTATCTTTGTATAGCAAATTCAATGAGTTAAATAAGAATAGAAGATGTATATATTTGTGTCATTCTTATGCATTGAAAATATACAATACATACACAAAACGTATTGTTGTTGTGTATTTACGTTTTGTGTATGTATTGTATATCTTCAATGCATAAGAATGACATAAAAAATAAAACTCAACATCTATTATTATTTAACTCACTCATTGAATTTGCTATAGAGAGATACGTTTACGTTAACATCTGGCTAATGTAGCCTTCATACTCTTTTAACAACATCACGACACAAAACACATTCATGAAGGAGGAGTTGAAAAAGTATTTAGTCGACAATTTTTCGTGTACACGATACATAAAGGGTGTCCCAAGAAGAACGCAATTTTTAAATTTTAAATAAAACACAGATATTTAAAAAAAATCGTGAAACTTTATTATATCGTAAAGTAGACAGAATGAGGTTATGTTTGAAACAATATATCGTGCAGATGGCCGCCGCGGCTTAGCTGACATGCACGCGATCTTTTAATGAAATTTTCAATGACCGTTTTGCATGAATGCTGCGCTATTTCATTAATGCAGCGTCCAATTTCCTCTTTTAAGGCTTGAGTCGTCGTCGGCTTATTCGCGTAAACCATCGACTTCAAAAAACCCCAAAGAAAAAAATCTAATGGTGTTAAATCGCACGATCTAGGCGGCCAATTCTGATCTCCAAAACGCGAAATAACACGACCGGGAAATGACTGATGCAGCAATTGAATTGTTTCTCTGGATGTATGACATGTGGCGCCGTCTTGTTGGAACCACATGTCCTCCACATTCATTTCTTCAATTTTAGGCAAGAAAAAACTGGTTATCATTTCACGATACCGAACACCATTGACTGTTTGCGCTTGACCTGCCTCATTTTCATAAAAAAAAAGGTCCAATGATTCCTCCAGCCCAAAAAGCACACCACACAGTGACACGTTGAGGATGCATTTGCTTCTCGTGAATCACTCGAGGATTTTCCTCACCCCAAATGCGTCAATTCTGCCTATTGACGAAGCCATCAAGATGAAAATGGGCCTCGTCACTGAAGATGATTTTATCGGCAAAATCAGCATTTTCATGTTGTCTCTCCAATACCCAATTAACGAACTCCCTTCGCTGTCCATGGTCAGCTGGCTTCAGTTCCTGAGTCAATTGAACTTTGTATGCATGAAGATGCAAATCTTTCGTCAAAATTCGCTGCAAAGTGGATTTGGAGACACCAATTTGCTGAGCTCGGTGTCGAATTGAGGTGAATGGAGTTTGAGCGACATCATCACGTACAGCTGCGACATTTTCGGTCGATCGACCTGGTCGATGGCGCGTTGTTGTCTTTACATCACTAACAGACCCAGTTTCGGCAAATTTATCCATTAATCTCTTTACAGTTGACTCTTTTGGAGCATTATTGTGACCCCAAATTGATCGCAATTCGCGAACTGTAGCCGCAAAACTTTCACCATTTTGGTAAAACAATTTCAAAATGAGAATGCGTTGTTCATTCGTGTAGCGCTTCATTTTTACTAACCTCGTACCTTCTACTAGCAAACAATAACAATTGTTCAAATGTCAAACAATGACACTTCGAATGTTGCCAGATTTAAAAATTGCGTTCTTCTTGGGACACCCTTTAGAAGTGCCTCTTAATTCATACAGAGTTGTATTTTTCTGTAAATACAACCCTGACTTTGGTATGAAAATAAAAAGTATTGAGTAGTATTGAGTCAGTATTGAGTAATGAGCTGGGCGGCCGCGCATCTAAAATTGCTATCAACAGTAATAACTTCATTTTTTTTTACTAGAAACGAAAGGTTTTTCCCTAGCTAAAAATATCTACCAAGCATGTACGACTTCCATTTTAAATGAGCAACTTCGGTAAAAATCATTTGCACATATCACCCAAATGCTAACAGAAAATTAAGTGAAATATGTAAAATAAAATGGAATGGGCACCAGCAGCTGTTTACTAAAATATTGGAATGATTATTTTCTGAATTTTAATACGAACTGCCTTCGCAGTGTATTCAAAAGTGGAACAACTCTATTGGAATCTTAAGTTGACAATAAGCATTAATGCGTTAGTTACCGAAGCGTGGTGCAGAATTCTCCATTTCAACCTATACAACAGCCTTGGAATTGGCTTTAGTCTTGTGAAATTACTAAACAAATTTAATATTTTGTTTAAAAGTATCATTTGAAACATTTGTATGCACAGATGTATTTTTGAATTATCACTTGTTATGCAAAGTGTATAAAATACAATTTAAAAATAAAAATAATATTTGCATACATCAGTACAAATCACATACAAATGCATAGGACCCATATCGATACAGAATTATATTCAAATACAAAATAATTTAAATTAAACGTGTCTCCAGAGTTTCATGACGCGTTTAAAAAAAGTTCATTCATTTATCCCATACATATACGTTAATATATATATATATAAAATTACAATTTCAGCAAATTATCGCTAATATGTAATTTTTAATCAATTATAAACGTTGGTTTGGTGGCCATTGAACTCGAAAGAAATTCTAAAATATTGTTGGCATCCAATTGAGGGTAATTAAGTTCATATTTGTGTAAGAATTATTCGTCCACACGCGATTAAATTTAAACTCAATCGATATTAAACTACATACAAGGTGGCGCAAAAATAACCTTCCGATGTTTTTTGGCTGTAATTAAAAAAAAAAAATGAAAATAGTCACCAATATTCCGCGTTCTGGAGCAGTGTAGCGTAACATTGTTTATTAACGCGTATTTCGCATGTGTTTACTACACAAATGTCAAAACAGAACTGACATTAGGGGCCAATCGCAAAATTTATAGCATTTTCTGATAGGAGGATTACTTTTGCGCCACCTTGTACATACAGGGCCGTAGCAGAGGAGCCTGGTTTGACATTATTAATAAATTGTATACCTTAGCTACTTATAAATATAATTTTTATAAGATTAATACCCTATTACTGAATATCCCGTTAAATATGATCAAACATTCAAATTCAAGTTTTATATGGGAAACAGCAAATGTGTTAGTTAAGGTCCTAGTTAGTAGTTAATGGGATTCCTGTTAAACGACATTGTAAAGATTTTTCATTTCATTTAATTTTTCGTTTATTTACGTCTATGGATATACAAAAATCCTTACAGACTAAGCTTACAACTAACAATATTTTCTTTTTAAGTAATTCACAATGTTTTTCAAAAATTATCTTAGTTTGCAAAAATTCTAATAGCAAATAATTAATTTCTTTGGATTTATTGTTGATTTTATCAAATAAGTTATGAACTCTTATTATTGGTTGATTAGATGCATAATTCGTTCTATGGACTTTTACATAAAAATAATCATTTTGCCGTAAATGAATTTATGGTATGTTCCAATTTATAATGGACAGTAAAAATGGACAGTCAACATTATAGTTGACAATATCATACATATAATATATCATACATATAATATATCATACATAATACAATATCATACATACATATACGAACATAACAGCTTGACCTCATCTCCTTTTTCTAACGTTTCTAGTCCAATTAAATTAAATTGAGATTCATATGATGGAGTTTCTTCGGAAAATACTAAAGAAGACAAAGCATACTTGATAAATTTTCTCTGAATTCGCTCATTACGGCTAGTGTGAACAATATAATAAGGGTTCCAGATAAAAGAGGCATAATCAAGCTTAGAGTGAACAATGCTGGAATATAAAAGTTTCTTTGTATAAGGGGTTTGAAATTCTTTACAATTTCTACGAACAAAAGCCATTAAAGAATAAGCTTTAGGTATAATATAATCAATATGATTTACAAACGTTAATTTTGAATCAAATACGACACCTAAATCTAATAATTTCATTCACAGAAGTTAGGAAAAATGATGAAATATTATATTTATTAACAATAAAAAATTGTGTTCTATTATAAGATATTTGAAAACATTTATTAATGTTAAATTTCAACTTATTGTGATTAGACCAAGGAAATAAATTATCAAAATCCTTCTGTAATAAAAGACAATCCGAAAAATTTGAAATAGATTTAAAAACTTTAAGATCATCTGCGTACAACAAAAACTCTGAATCTTGAAAACAAACAGCTATATCATTGATAAAAAGATTAAAAATAAGTAAGAACGGCTAAATTCGGCTATGCCGAATCTTATATACCCTTCACAATGGGTGGGAAAAAAATGAAGTTTATATATGGACATATATGGAATGGAAAGATTTATATACGGACGCCTTTAAGAGGAAATTAACCATTTAGTTTGGTGATAAAACTTGGACTCGGGAAGATTTATGGTTCCAGAAAATAGGTATTTAAAAAAAATTATGTTTTGGGCATAACTTTTTTTGTATCTAAACCGATATTTCCGAGTTTTTTCAGCAAATATGTTATACTAAAGACTTTCGATCTTTTGCTATATAAGTCATATTACAGCTCTAGAATACTGTTTGTTGTTTGTGTATAAAAGATGAAGAGGTGAAAGAAAAGAAGTTCAGCAAATCGTTAAAAGAAATCACTAGAACTGCATGTGTTTTATTTCTACAAAAACGTTTTATTTAGCTGGCAAATTTGCATTTGAGATTTTATTTCGCTTTTTTATTAAAAAATATTTTTAATTTCTTCAGCTTAATTTTAAAAATTTGAAGGAAAATAGTTTATAATTTTTTTAAAAATTATTATATGTTATGACCTAAAATAGTTGCACTCAAAGGGAAATTATGTATAATTTTTTTTTTAATATATGAGAAATAAAATGGTTTAAAAATCTTTTTATAAATTCTTTTAAATCGGAGCAAAAAATAGAAATAAACCCGTTTGTATTTTGTTTGTATCAGAGGGTTTTTATAAAAATTTTGATGTTTTTAGCCTATTTATGGATTATTTAATTATTAATATAAAATTTTATTTAAATTAATTATTAAATGTTAAAAAAAAACAAAAAATAAACAAATAAAAAAAAAGGTATAAGAATTGAGCGGGTGTAGGATTCGAACCCGCGGCCTTAGAGAAATAAAAGAATTTGTGACATAGCGTTTAGACAACTCAGCTATTGAAGCTCACACGAAATTATCGTTAATAGAGGTACATATATAAAAAGTCTTCGTTCATTAGATATTTGTTTGGTTTATTTAAATGACAAATCTTTGTATGTGTTTGTTGTTTGTGTATAAAAGGTGGAGATGAAAGAAAAGAATTTCAACAAATGGATGTGTTTGTTATGCGTAAAATTCTACAAACATATTAAACACAGGGATTTTATGGAAAAAATTAGAGGTAGTCCTGGTTTTTTGCTAATATCTCAGCCATTTATTAACCGATCTGTCTGATTTTTAGCAAGCAAAAATGGATCACATGTAACAGAAATAAATAACAATCAAGGCCTCATCATGTCCGGGTTCTTCGAAAAACCCATTTCAACACACAGACGGACATCGTTAAATCAACTTCGCTCTTCATAAGGACCCAGAATATATATACTTTATAGGGTCTAAGATCAGTATTGTAGAAATTACAAACGGAATGACAAAGTTATATATACCCTTCCACCTGTGGTGAAGGCTATAATAATGGACCAATAACACTTCCCTGAGGAACACCAGAAGTGGCCACATATGGAGAAGAATTAAAGGTGAATCTAAAACGGAAAAGAATTATTTTAAATTAAGATTAACTAACTTAATTAAAGGAGTGTTCTATATTTAGAAAAATCTATTTGACAAGGACAGACTCATTATATACTACTTTTTCGTACTCAACCCGTGCTCTTTTTTATTGTTCGCCATCTTTGCTCAACGAAATAGTGAAAATTCTCTAAAAAATTTAATTTTGGTTGAAAGTTGCAGAAATTAGGTTTAGAGTACGAAATTTGTGATGCTGTTTTGTAAAAATGGCCAAAATAGTTCCCAATAAAACAATTTTTATAATAGAAAAGAACATGAAAAGTAAATAAATGTTCTATTAATAAAATATTTGTACCACATATACACATACACACAGCAAAAAAATACCTTGCCAAATAATGGGTTTTAGAACGACCATTAACTGGTTGAAATTTGCCTGCTAAGCTCATTATTTTTACATAGGAATGCCATTGGAGGTAGCTAGTTACCTAAAACCTTATGAGTAGGGAGTAAAACAACTAGTTAAAGGTAAGGTAAATATAACTAGTTATTGGTAACGCAAAAATAAATGGTTGCAATTCATATAATAAAAACTGGTGGCTTGAAGGTAGTTAATAACTGGTTGCTTATGAAGGACATAATAATACGTTACTTAAGAGTGGAAATAACGCATTATCAATAGGTACTGAAAGAGTGGCTACATAAAATGAGTTTACAGAACTGATAACAAGGAAGGAGCTGAATAACTACACCATTTCCCATTTAATTTCAGAAAGTACTATTTTCATAAACTATTTATTTTATTTCAGATATTAAGAATTTTATTTTAGAAATGAATTTAATAACAACTGAAATTAAATTACTGAAATTTAACAATTACTGGAATAAAATTATATGTGAAATTAAATTGATAGCATCTGAAATGAAAATAATAACGTCTGAAATTAACTGATGAATCTGAAATTAAATTGAAAATTTTTTAAATTGTTATTTTCTAAAACTACACTCAAAAAAAAAAAAAAATTACTAGAATTTAGAAAAATTAACTTATTTAGAGGAAAAGATCCTTTTTACCTATATTTAATAAAATTTTCTTCGAAATTAAGGAACAAATTTTACTTAAAATTTCCAAATTATAGAAAAATTTTACTACTGAGAACTAAATTTTTATTAGAAAACGGAAAAATTTCCTCCTAATTAGTTCATACATCATCTAAAATTATTAATTAATGGTTCTGCTTGAGAGAACTACAAAAAGGGACGCCCTAAGTGGCACACGGCATCTATAGCTAAGGAACACTAGGGGTCCTTTGTCTTTCTAAATTAACTAATTTTAGGAAATTGTTGCAAAAATACAAAATATCACAGTTACATTTCTTGTAATTATTGGAAAATGGAAAATGTCATTAGTTTATTTTATGGGATTTTAAGCTTATTTATTTATGGATTATTAGCTTATTTATGGGATTTTAAGCTTAAAATTTTTTGAGGCAAAATTTCATAATGAAAATTAACCCCAAAAATATATTGAAAAATTACCAAAAGAAAATTATCCCCAAAATTTAATTTGGGGCATATTTTCGATTATTAGATTGAGGCATTTATTCATTATACAAAATAACTCCAATTTGAAGAAATGAAAACTGACCCCAAATATGATGAAATGAAATATGAACCCAATATATTCAAAAAATATTATTTATGCACAGCATTATACGTACTTATTGAATAATACATTTTGGAATTAGTGAAAACTTGTATGGAATCAATAATATCCGCTCTACAACAAGGACACTTAAAATTAAAAATTTGTTACGAAAAAATCGCGCAAATTTTCTACAACTATTTGGCATACAAGTTAATAATGTCAATTTAGACAACAGATGGCATAACTATCGCATATGGTTTGTGTCAATAATAACAAATATGGTATTTTGGAGGATAAACATCTGTCATTATAATTCAGTATTCGTAGACGCCAAAGTGTAAACACACATTTTTTTTAATCGCTATATTATGTCGAATTTTGTGCCTAAAAAGATGTTTGGCGGGGAAGTCTGATAACCTTCGTTCATTTGAAAAAAAAAAACGGCTGCTGAAAGTTATCGATTGTTGGTAAAATCTTACGGTAATCATGAACCAACTCAAAAACCTTGTGAACGATTGTTTGCGCGATTCAAAAGTGGTGATTTCGACACAGAGGACAAGGAGAGGCCTAGTCAGCCGAAAAAGTTTAAAGATGAGGAATTGGAAGCATTACTGGACGAAGATTGTTGTCAAACACAAAAAGCCATTTCCCTACGTTTAAAAGCATTCAAAAGCAAGGAAATTGGGTCCCATATGAATTGAAGCCGTGGAAAGGCGATGCTGCAAAAAGAAGTAATTTTTGCATCGTATTGTTACTGGTGATGAAAAATGGAAACATTACGATAACCCCTAGCGCAAAAAGTCATATATAAAGCCCAAATAAACACCGAAGTGGAATGTCTGTAGAGACTTCCCTAAATAGATTCTTGTTATATAAAAAATTTAGACAATTTTTGAATTTAATAAGAATTGAGTTTTTGTCAAGAATTTAAAAAAGAAGAAAAAATAGAATTAAATTAAAAATAAATAAAACTCTTAAATAAATCTTTAATACAACTTAATATTGGTAGAAATAAAACTTAATAAAAGAAAAAAAAATAGAATTAAATTAAAAATAAATAAAACTCTTAAATAAATCTTTAATACAACTTAATATTGGTAGAAATAAAACTTAATATTGGTGTGAAAAGAATGCCGAAAAAAATTTCAGAAATATCATCCGTAGAAATTTGGTTTTTGTTAAATGGAATTTACCACTGTCAGGCCGGAAAGCAGATAAGCTCATGCGATTACGATACCTTGAAGATTTTCAAATTACAGATATTGAAAACTACAATTTTGATTTGGACTTAGCAGATATGGAAGTAATACCATCGGATAATAGTACTGACATAAGCACAGTTCTACAATACATGGAAGATTTCATGGTAGTAATGGAAAGGCACTTTGAAGAGTTTGTATTACAAAACTCATAAACTTCCATACTAACGGTAACACAAAACTCAAATACAGCAATAGCATCAGGCATACAAAATTTTTTCAACGACTAAATAAAACACTTTAAATCATTAAGTACACTCAGAAAGAAAAGTTAGGAAAAAAAATTTGTAAACGGTTTTCAATTTTTGTTCTGATTTTTAGTAAAAAAAATATTATTTAGCAAATATTTTTGCTATTTACATTTTACAAATAACAGAATATTTACAAATTTTTGTTGCTAATTTCAGAAATCATTTTACAAATTTTTGAAAACCGATTTGTGAAAATTAGCAAAAAAAAAACTACTAATTTTAAAAAAGTGGATATAGAAGAAAATGTTGTTTCTTATTAAAACTTACACCTACAAACTTTAATTGCCTTAAAATGTTACATAGATTAAAAAGGATCGGAAGTGAAGATACCGAAAATTTGACCTTAAAAGTAAAAAATTTACAAAAATATTTTTCAAAACAGATATTACCAAATTAAAACAAAATGATAAATTAGTTTCTGTTTTTACAATTTTTAAGCATTTGATTTTTTTTAATTGTGTCTAAAATGTTTTTTGAAAAAAATAAATAAGAAAGTTTTGATGCTCGATAAAAAAATAAATTTGAAATTTTGTACTAATATTATTAATATTTAGTACATTTTTTTCTGATTTTTGCAAACAGATTTTAAATTTCACTTTACAAAAAGTTTACTAAAATTTTGCAGCGGCTACTAACTTTTCTACTAATTTCATTGTACTACACGTCAGCAGACATGTGTTGCTAAGATTAGCAAAAAATACCGCTGGGCTCTAATTAGCAAAATTTCCCGTAATAACAGCAAAATTTTTAGTTGCGATTATGGGCATTTTTGGTGAGTGTATACCGTCGTTTTGGACCCAAAATCCGGAACTCTGGTTTTTAACCATTGAACATAAATTTCAAAACTTTAATATTATTCCGACAACATAAAATATTCAAAGGTCATTGAGTCTCTCGAAGTTTCCACAATCAACAAAATTTCTAGTCTAATTCGTAATCCCCCAGAGCAAGATAAATTTAGCACACTCAAATCTGAACTTATAACATTATATGAACTTATAACATTATATGATGATAAACTTTTTTCTATTTGGATAAAAAAGTTTCCTAGAGAATGTGAACAAAATTTAAGAGGTTGAATAAAATTTCACCATTGCATAATTTATTAGACGTTGGCATGTTAGTGCCCGAAACCAGGTATTTTATCTATTAAAAAAGAAGAACCTAGTTTTGAAGAACTAAACAAGAAACTTGATAAGTTAAAAAGATGTTATTATACAAAACTCGCGTTCTTTCCGATCTCAGTTAAGTTCATCTTCAAGAAACCAACCCCGTTCTTTGTCTAATAAAACATTTTGCTATTATCATCGCCGTTTTAAAGAAAACGCTAAGAAGCGTATACCACCTTGTACTTTTAATAATAAATTTGGAAATTCTTCAAAAAGTCGTCGTCTGGTTGTTTACGATCAACTTTCTAAACTTCTGATTCTGATGCAAATTGCTCAAAAATTAAAACTTTCGGTACAAAATTATTAAAATTAAATTTAAATCTACACAATAAATTCTTGTGGACATTTGTTTTAGCTGATGTTGATACACCAATTTTAAGTAATAATTTTTTAGACCATTTTGGATTAAAAATTGATATTAAAAACAAATTATTGATCGACTCCAAAACAAAAATTAAGTGTAAAGGAATTGTGAAATATTTTGATTCAAATACAATTAAAACTTATAACATAACTGATCCTTTTCCACAAATTTTATCTGAATTTCCAAACACAACTAGAAATTTCAACGTAAAATTTACACAACGATCAAATTTAAAACATCAAATCATTACAAATTGCCTGCCTATAAGTTGCAAAGTTCGTAGACTAGATTCCGTTAAACTTCAACAAGCTAGACAAGAATTCGAACAACAACAAAAAGTCAAATGGTACTTGGCGTGCATGTGGAGATTACCGGTTTCTGAATAATGACACTGTTGCAGGCAAATATCCATTTCCAAATATTAGAGACTTTCAAGTTATTCTTCATGGTAAGAAAATATTTTCTAAAATTAACCTCATCAAAGCTTTTCATCAGATTCCCGTTGCCCCGGAAGACGTCGAGAAAACTGCAGTCTTTGTGAATACCTTCAAATGCAATTTGGTCGAAGGTTTAGATCTTGTATTTCCCTACATTGATGATTTTTTAATTGCCTCATCAAATATTGAAGAACACAAACAACATCTTAAACAACTTTTTACTCGTTTAAATGAATATGGAGTTGTTATTAATCCAGAAAAGTGTGAATTTGGTAAAACAGAAATTTCCTTTCATGGATATAATATTAATGAAAACGGCATTAAACCTTCCCTGAAAAGGGAAGAAAACAAGAGTCAGTCTGGTCTGCAAAACAAAATAATGCTTTTGAAAATTAAAAAAAATCCCTTGCAAATGCAACACTTGTATATCACATACTGCTATTGGTGCAGTTTTACAACAGTTTCTGAAAACCCTCTTTCATTTTTCTCAAAACAGCTCTCTGCTCCTCAATGTAAATACAGTGCTTACGACAAAGAACTTTTAGCAAACTATGAAAGCATTAAACATTTTAGATATATGCTAGAGGGAAGACATTTTGCAATAATGGGGGACCACAAACTACTAACATTTTAATTTCAAAAGAAAATTGATGCCTGTACACCGATATCTTGATTATATAAGTCAATTTTCTACAACAATTTGCCACATGTCTGGATCCAATAATATAGTAGCTGATAGTTTATCAAGAGCTTATAAAATAACTATCCCGTCAAATATAACATTAGAAGATCT
This sequence comes from Eustalomyia histrio, assembly GCA_949748255.1. Lineage (NCBI taxonomy): Eukaryota > Metazoa > Arthropoda > Insecta > Diptera > Anthomyiidae > Eustalomyia > Eustalomyia histrio. Next base: position 93,029,735 of record OX456524.1, on the reverse strand, counting down.
TCAAGAACAACAGAACTTGGATACAGAACTTCCTGTTTTATTGACATCACACACTTCTCTTAAATTAAAAGAAACCAGTTTCCCAAACCAAATAACATCTGTTTTTTATGATCATTCTCAGACCGTATATTCCGTTAAGTCTTCGCAAAAAAGTCTTCGAAAATTTTCGCAATTTATCGCAAAAGTAATTAGGCCTGGAATAAACAAAGTCGTTCGTTGGTTCTTTCGATGAGACTTAAAAACGTTTTGATCATATTCATATCGATTTGATTGACCCATTCTCACCGTCAAATAGCTACAGTTATTGTTTAACTTGCATAGATCGATTCTCGAGTTTGCCAGAAGTTATGTATTTGAAGAATGTAAAAGCGGATACTGTTGCCAAAGCACTTTATGAAAATTGGATTTGCAGATTTGGTGTTCCCTTAAAGATAACTTCCGATCAAGGCAAACAGTTTGAGTGCGAGATTTTTAAGGAGTTCTAAAAGTTTTTAGGATTTAAACACATACAAACCACTCCATACCACCCTTCATCGAACGGAATGGTTGAACGTTTTAACAAAAGTTTAAAAACTGCAATTAGATGTCTTGCATATGAAAATTGGGCCGACTCTGTACCAACAATTCTTCTAAGGTTAATAACAACTTTAAAAGAAGATACCGGTTTATGCAGCGCAGAATTGGTTTTTGGAACTACTGTAAATTTTTTAACAATTCAACTTTAAAGTTGTCACATTCGGATTTCATGAATAATCTTAAAATTCAGAACAATAAAACCTGTATCTGGCACTAATCATTTTAGTAATAAGCCTTTTATATTCAAAGATTTAAGAAACACATCACATGTTTTCGTCCGTACAGATTCGGTTTATCCTACTCTAGAACCACCTTATCAAGGACCCTTGAAAATACTTGAAAGGCATGGCAAATTTTATACTTTGCAAATCCACAACCAATCCAAAAATATCTCCTAAGATAAACTCAAGCCAGCTTTTATTAAAAATCTGAATCAACATATTATTAAAGTTAAGTTTGCGACTTTATAATTTCACTAAGAAGGGGGGTAATGTGGAGACATCCCCAAAATAGATTCTTGTTATATAAAAATATTTGATAATTTTTTAATTTAATAAGAGTTGAGTTTTTTGTAGAGTATTCAAAAACCGAAACCGAAAACCGGTTAACCGGCTTCTTTTTTTTATAAACCGATCTTTTTTGTTCGGTTAACCGGTTTTTTAATTACAACACCAACTAGGTTACTTGGTCTCTTTTCCTTTTTCCGAACACTTTCATAATAGTTTGTTTGGTTATGAAGATTTAGATGTAAGTCTGATTGATTCCGATGAAGACTAAACTTTGGATATTCCAAATTCAAATAGTTTAATTTCTGATCTAAATAACACAATAGACAGTATTCAAAATCCTAAAAAAGAGACTGTACAAAATTATTCATCATTATATGATGATTTCATATATCTTGATTAATGCGACAAAAGAACTGAAAAGTTGGAAAATTTATATAATTGTCTTTTGACTATTTGTCCAACATCTACTATCAGTGAAAGAGTATTTTCCACTTCTAGCTTTATCAAAAGCAAACAAAAAATTATTTCTAAAATATTATTTTAGAACTGAAAAATAGAATTTCTTTTTACATATTTAAAATGTAATATTAAAAAAACGTATTTAATGCCAAACGTTTTAAACGTTCAAATTTCTAACGTACTTATTTTACCCAATTTACAAACTTAATGATCTTTATTCATTTGTTATGAATGTAGTTTTATAATATTAATTTTTAAGATATTATATTAAAAAATATTAAAAACAATAAATAAAATGTTGAAATGAAATACAATAAAAAACTATTATAAAATATTTTTTTTTTTCAAAGAATGTTTTTTTTATTTTTATTACTTTATATATTTAATTTCTTTTTTTTGTTTGAATTTAAAACAATTAACAAATTATATAAGCTTCCCAAGAAACATTTTTACGGACTCTCCGACACGTACGGATTCATGAATCCGGTTCTACTGCACGCTTACGGACCGTAAGTACGTATCCGTCTAAGCATGTACGTAAACGGAACATTAAAGGACCGTATAATTGAATTTTCGAAAACAGTACGTTTTGACTCCGTTTTGGTGCATCCGTTACTGTATCGCCAAATATGGACTTCCTCGTATTTCATTAGTTTTTCTTTCGTTCCTTTTGAATTCGTTTTGGTGTCAAAAACAAAGAATTGAAACATGTCTGTGATCATTACACGGGTCGCGCGCTAAAGTTTAGAAAAACAGATACACGGAAAATAAATTTAATAAATTTGTTTTGAGGTAAAAATATATGAAATTCAAAACAAGTTTTACGGTGATGTGCGCAAATTTATGCAATTTTGCAAATAAAAATATTGTCTGCCAATTCATAATAGATTTTGTAAAAAAATTTGCAAATTTGCATTGTGTGCTACATCATTTTTCATGATATTCAATGGGCCCTAACCGCAGTAATGGATAGAGACTATAGTTATGCTGGAAATGAATATTTAATTTAATTAAATTTGTAAAGGTTTTATTTTGTTATTTTATTTTATTACATATCTATATAAATAACTTTAAAGAAAAAAAACTATAATTTGTTATTCCAAATTAAAAAATTTAGGCATTTACATAAATCCGTTTTTTGTGGTAGGAATACGGATCCGTAAAAGGTCCGCCTTGATGGACTTTCAACGGACAACTCCGTTTTTCATCCGATATATCCGGTCCGTCATTGACGGACTTTTAACGGACAACTCCGTTTTTCATCCGATATAGCCGGTCCGTAAACGGTCCCTCATTGACGGATTTTAAACGGATTCGAATCAGTTTCGATGTTCCTTAAAATCCGTTTTCTGGTCCGTATACGGATCCAGAAAACGGTACGTAAATGGAGTTGGATTCCGTTTATGGCGGACCGAAAACGGTACGTAAACGGAACGTATTGTTTGTTGAGTTTTTATTCAAATTAAAAAAAAAACCAAAAAAAACCGGTTGACCGGTTTTTTCTGCAAAAACCGAAACCGGTTTTTTTTAAATTCGATTTTTCGAAGAAAACCGAAACTGGTTTTTCCACAAGGCCGGTTTTTTGAATACTCTAGTTTTTTGTCAAGAATTTAAAAAAAGAAGAAAAAATATGATTAAAATAATATTAAATAAAACTCTTAAATAAATCTTTAATAAAATTAAATATTGATAGAAACTCTCATATATCCATGGCGCCAAGGTAATGCTCTGTATCTGGTGGTATCAGAAGGGTGTTTTGCATTATGAGCTGTTGAAATCGGATTACAGGGGACCTGTACCGAACACAATTGATTCGTTTGAAGAGAGCAAACAACGAAAAACGACCAGAATATTCCACCAGACACGAGGCCATAATTTTCCATCATGACAACGCTTGGCCACATGTTGCAAGACCAGTCAAAAACTATTTGGAAAACAGTGGATTGGAAGTTTTGACTCACCCGCCTTATAACCCAGACCTTGCCCCTTCTGACTACCATTTGTTTCGATCGATGCAGAACGCCCTTACTGGAATACGCTTCGCTTTAGAGCAGCGTATCAGAAATTGGCTTGATTCATTCTTTACCTCAAAACCGGGGCAGTTCTTTTGGCGCCGAATCCACATGCTACCAGAAAGATGGTAAAAAGTAGTGGCAAACAATGGACAATACTTTGAATAATAAGTATTATATCAATTCATTTTGTTATTATAATAAATGCTTTTTTCAAGCAAAAAATCGACATTATTAACTTGTATACCCAATATTAATATACGTATAAAAATCAAAATGAAAATTTTTACCCAAAAATTGCGCTATTATTGGTAAAAATTGGCGCCAACTTGTACAACTATTACTGGTTGTGGTCCCTGATCTCTTTTTAAAAATCATTTTATGATCGACTTAATATAATATTTAATTACAAATAATAATATAATAATTTACCACAAAAAAATACACTCCATTTCTTCAGCCTATTTTAGTCACTTTTTTCCGACTATCAAAGTGTTGCATCAGCAAACTAATTCTTTTCTCATAAATAATGTTGCTTCAAAAAAAATCATAAATAATGTTACTTTAAAACTTAAAAAAAAACAAACATATACGAATACCGTTATAAAATTTCGTGTTTCACGAAAAAATGCAAATTGAGATATTTTTCATTTCCCCAAATTCCTGGGGTCATTTTTATGTAGGGCCTTTTTGCATTGCAGAAACTGCGCTCCAAAGTTTTTAATTTTTTTGGGGCGATTTTTCGTTTCTATTTTGGGGCCAAACTTCTTGGGGCCTCATTTCATAATTTTAGTATGCACACGCTGCTCGCAAGAAAGCTGATCACCTATTAAGCACAATAAATTGTGTTTCACGCGAAAAAATTTCACTCGACATTTAATGGCCGTGAATTGTAATTTTTATTATTAAAACTAATAATTTTTTATTTTATAAGAAAGCCACAATTACAGTAAACCCAAAATGTTCCCTAAAAAATTATAGAATTGTATATTAAAATTGCGTGAAAGCAAATTGCATTACATTTTCGCGTGAAATTCATATCGTGCAAAATCTTTTTTATATGGATTATAACAGTTTTTAAAGTGAAATCGGAACAACTAACTGTACTTAACAATGAATGGCTGCGGTATTTTTTTAATGGTCGAAAGCGACAGTGAAAATGAGAGATTGCCAAGTTTTTTATAATATCTTTATTTCTTCCTGGCAACTATAGTTAATTTGGATATTATCACTGAAAGAATTGTGCGTAGTATTAATGAATTCGTGCGGTCACCCAGAGAACAGATTGGTTGGAATTCCATCAAGGCCATTCAAATTTATATCATTGGACTATATTTTATTCAGAACGATAATCGATTCATAAAGACAAAATATTGTATTGAGAATAAAAAGGATAACTGGTATTTTACTTTAAAATAAAATTTGTTTTTCTTTTTCTACGCCGATACTATAATACAATACATAGTACACTTTGTGAACTCCTTTTATATTTTTATAAAATTAACGCAAAGAAATACTCTATTCTTAAAAAGACATTTTTTCTAAGAATAATTTTTCGAAGCGGATATTTTAGATAAAACAAAATTAGAAACAATTTAATAGAAATCTTGGATATTATTGTAAAAATAACTTTTTCAAGTTTTCTTTCTAAAGCTGCAAAATAATCGTTTAAAATATGTATTTTTTGACTTCATGTTTTTCGTCGACTAGTTATTTATTTTAATTACACTGTACAACATTTTCGAACTTTCACAAAATTACGGGGTTCCGACTAGAGATAGGCACGTGAGCGATGTTTTACTCAAGCCCGATCACGAATCAAAAATTACAAACACGCACGAAGATTTTATCTACTCATGCTTACGCACAATCATGTGAGTTATATAAATTTTTACTCACGATCACAAAATACTCATGCTTCAAAAATTCAAAATATTTCGAAAAACTAAACATAAAAGAATATTATGTAGTTAACTGTTTGTAGTTTAATAAAAAAGTTTTCCGTTCGATTTAAAACTAAAGGAACATACATTTATTTTTTAAAGAAATATCTATATTAACTTTTTTATACATTTATTCGAAATAATTTACTATCATTTACCATTTGTTTTCAGTTTCATTTATTTTTTCATTTGTTTAAAATTTAATAAAAATTTACCCACAAAACGGAAACTTGTGGTTTATTTGTGTCCGTAACAGTTATTACAAATTTAAATTTTGTTTGCTGTCTGTTTCAAAAAAAAATATTCAAAAAATTTGGTTATATATATACAAAATTTTTCAATACAAATTACAAGAAATTCATAAACACACATACATACACAAACACATTCACACAAAAAGTGTTTAAAGCTTCATACGCATACATACATTTTGTATTGTACGAGTATATTAAAAAAAAAAACAAAAAACACAAAAACGGAAATAATTTCAAATAAATGAAAAAAACATTTATTTTTTAAGGATTGGTAGGTAAAATTTTGACATTTATTTTAACTGATTATATCATTTGTTTCTTACGGATGTGTCAGTTGATTAATCAACATTTAAAAATAAATAACAAATGGCATTTAATTTAAATGAATATTAAGTATACCGATTTTTAAATGAAATATCATTTCTTTTAAATGATATTATCAGTTATTTTAACTTACAAACTTTTTTAAGTGCACGACTCGAAAAAAAATGAAAAAGGAATAATCACGAAAAATTACGACAAAAAATCGACTTACACACACTCACGTACGATCACGTGACCCGTGCCCACCTCTAATTCTGACAACTGATTCTGGTAGAAGAGAAAAAAAATCAACGTGTGCACGTGTTTTTAAATATATCATCGGAATTTTATTTTAGAGGGAGGGGGTTAAAGTTTACCCCTTTGGCATGTTCGTGCAACATATCGGTACAAGAAACTATGTGTTCTTTACATCTGAGGCGTATGGTATGTTTAGCAACTTTGTCGAAATATTAACGCAAATATTTTTGTGGAACATATTTGCACCTTCCTGCAGGAGTTTTCAAAATACCATTTGGGTGGATGTTAGAGGTGGGCATGAGACACGAAATTTCATATTTCTTTTATTCGTTTTTTTATTTTTTTTCTATTTCTTTACATGTAATGTAACATGATATTTTTCACTATGTATTAAGTATAGATTGTCAATTGTGACAATAAGAATTCATTCGAATTTTAATGAGTCTCAATCGGCAAGTTTGGCGTACTTGGTCCAAATTCAAGACTGGAAGTGATATACGCCACCGAGTTACCGATAAGGTCCACCTCCCGAAAAATCGGTGAAGATCATACTAGCGATATTGGCCAAACAGAACGGTAATTTTCGTACAGACCAATGGAAGTTAGTTGCCTCAATGGTGTGTATGAAGATTACCAGAATACCGATTCGCTGTGGATCGGAAACTCCTGGAAGTCAGTAATGGTCTTGGCACTGTCAGGCTTTGGTACTCGAAGCATGACAAAACCAACGAGGCTGTCAGAGGTGCAGATAAATCTACATCACTTCGGCAGAATTGGCAAAATTCATCATCTAATCACAGACGGACGTTGGATCAACAAAAATAAGGTTTGCGGATTATGCGTAGCGGGATACACGTTATTCCTGCCGTCTACGGAGGACAAGGCAAGAACCTGTATTTTAGCAAAGAATGAGCAAAAACAATAACGTTTGAAATATTTGTAATAATTGTTTTTTAATAAAACTATTTTTCATTAAAATCAATTTTTAGACACATTACTTTTCCCATCCTGGTAACCATATAAGTAAGAGGAAACACCTTTTTACCTCTAGGTTCATCGCCTGTAAAATTTATCGATGAAGTAAGCTTTAAAATAATGCCCCTACGGCTATACATTACTTTACACATTATTTGGTAATGTGTGGTTTCGGTGGGTATGTATTTATGAGCAAATTCAATGCGATTTCGTCTGTTTACAAGTGAAATGAACGGTTTTTGTCGCGCGACTCTACCATGATACGTAAAACTTTCGCAAGTTTCGGCACAAACCCTTTTGTAAACGTTCTATTCTACATTTTCAACAACTTTTAAAAGAATTATTAAAAAGTAACAGTATTAAAACAAACAAACTGAATACAGATTTTTTGGTTGCTGTATATACCTGTGGTAAAAATGAAGAAAGGAATCTTTCTTTATTTCTAAAGAATCTAAAGAAGACATCCAGGAAAAAAAAATTGATTTGAATTACATATTTATATATTAAGGGCTAATCAATAAGTCCTTGACTTTTTGAACTTCCCTCGTAGTTATATGAAATGCAACACTGCTCCCATCAAGTACCATGTTTTAATAGACTACTGTCAAATTTTGAGCAAGTTCCGTCATTTACTTTGCGCTTAACAGCTTTTTTTAAAAATGGAAAAAAAATGAATTTTGAGTGCTCATTAAACATTAATTTTTGCGAAAAAAAAGCGTCAATCAAACCAAGTAAAAGTTTGATAAATACTATGGAGACTTTGAACTATCGATTTCAGTGGTAAAAAAGTTTACTGACTTTCGTTGTGGCCTTACAAGCACGAACGTTCTGGACGGCCAGTTGAGGTATATGGTATGGATATGGTGTTGGCCGATCGGAGATTGAATGTGCGATAGATTGTGTCATACATAGGCATCTCACATGACTCAGTGGTTTAAATTTTGAATGATCACTTGGGTATGAGAAAGCTTTCCGCAAGATGGCTGCCGCGTTTGCTCACAATCGACCACCAACGGAATCGTGTGACAGCTTAGTTTCCATGGCAAAACTCCATGAACTAGACTACGAATTGCCCCCTCATTCGCCTTCTTCTCCGAATTTAGCCCCTAGTGACTATTTCCTATTTCAAACCCTAAAAAAATGGCTCGGTGGAAAGAGATTTTGCTCCAACGATGAAATTATTGATCAAACAGATGTCTATTATATGGACCTCGACAAATCCTGCTGTTAAATGCAAAGTAAATTGACAGTAGTCTATAAACAGGTGGTACTTGATGGGAGCAGTGTTGCATTTCACATAACTACGAGGAAAGTTCGAAAAGTGATGGACTTATTGATCCGCCCTCGTATATCACTTGAAAAAATTTGTAAGGTGAACGCTTTATGGAGTATGTATGTATGTATATATAATTAAATGTGATCTAGTGTAATCAATATATTCCGGGATTGTTCGCGTCTTTAGCAGCTCAAGCAGGCCCATAACAAACCGAATGACAAACATGGGTGTAATAAAAGTCAGTTTTACAGTGGAGGATATAAAAATCTTCTAGGTAAAGTATATTTTCCTTTATTAGTCTTGCGTGCATGTGTGTGTGTAAGTGTTGTTGCACCACATCTGAAAAGAATAAAGAATCAGCAACACCAAAAAACAACAACGATTAACGACAATCAAGACTACAAAAATTGCGATCAGCCAGTATAACTCTGCTGAAGGCACATTCATCCATGCATATGTACATGTGTATGGTATGATATGTATGAATGTCTAGATTGTGAAAACAAACAATATTCACAAAAAAATGTTAAACGAAGAAAACATGAAATTTAATAAAAAGTAAAAAAAAAACACAAAATAGGACGAAGAATGAAAGCAAGACGAGAATTTTGCAACACAGCCTATAAAAGCTAAAAATCATTTTAAACTCGAGTTTATTAAAACGAGTGCTGCGCGAGTGTTAAGATCAATCGGTCGTCGATGTTAAACGGCGGACAATGGGAACGAGATAAATCGACAATTATTTTTTGTATGACGATTATGGAACAAAAGTGAAATTATTATTTGCTTATTTCAAAATGAGACAACGCCCAGATTTTTTATTGTTGTTGCAATTTAGTATCCAAAGAAAAATTTTATATTTGGTTAATTAAATAAAAAAAAAACGATAAATGTGAACAAGTTTACATTAAATATGTATAACAAACCGTACATATTTTTAATATAATCTAGATATAAAACAATTAACAAAAAGAAAAGTGAAATTAATAAAAAAAATAAGTCACCTAGTTTTAAATATAGCCCATCAATTGAACTAGTTTATGTCAGGTGAACTAATAATTTTCTCAACGGTAAACACAATTTTCTATACACAGATCCATTAAACAAAATACTACGCTCAAAAGAAACAACAAAAATAGTAAATAAAAATTGAAAGTGTTCTACTAACACGGATAACTTTTACCGGCGCCAACACACTAACTAACTGAGAGCATACTCAGTAGCAACGAATTTGTCTACGAAGATGTGGGGAAAACTATAGGAAAACAAACATAAACTCATTAAACTATTCGGAGAAAACTTAACAACTAAAATTGTGGAGGTCGTGAGCGACAACACGTCTTGTCTCTATAAACAACATACAAAAAGTTCAGTGCAAACTAACAGCAACCACACTCTTAACCAAGGTTGTCAATTTTTATACATTACTGGCTAGAATTTGCGATTTTTGTGAATTGACAGACGATTTAAATTTTCAACGAAATTAACAATAACACTAGGCAACAGCCATTTTGTTATTTGGTTCTAGCATACTTTTTCTCATGGATTTGGACCTACTGAACACGAAAATGAATTTTAAAAATTTTTCTGTCGATTGGTTTGCGAGATACAAATTTTTTAATTTTTTTTTTTTAATTTTTGGAGGTACACTTACTATTTTGAGCATATCTTTAGTCTTCTTTGACCTATTTTATCCTAATACTACTCAAATTAAAGACAATTGAGCCGTCTACAACTTATTCTCAGAAAATTTTCAAATCGGGTTAGTAGTTTTGATGTTGGCGGCTTAAAAAGGTTAAAAAACTGCGTTTTTTTAGTAAAAATGTGGCTGAAAAATTCATATAAAAATTCATATAAAATGTAAAACGCGATGTTAACAGCGATTTTAATTTTTTTACGTATAGCTGACACTTTTCCAAAGAAAATAAGCCCTTACTTAACAAAATCTGATGACAAATGGCCGACTTATTATTTTTTTGGTAAACGACCGAAATTCCGCTATTTCACGATTTTTTGATTTTCATTATTTGCACAGCTTACCTACCCAACGCAAACGAATAAATACATTTGAACTTAATTTAAAATAAACAAATTAGTCTTCGTATATTATTTTTTAATTTATTTACAGCACTACATGCTCAATGTATCGCACAATTAGCTAAACTAACGAAATTAAACTAACTAATTAAATTAAGCAAATCAACGCACAAAAAAATGAGTAAAAACAAAGATATAAGTGTACATTTTATGCCATGTGGAAAAACTGCTGACTTCTTCTTTGTTTTTTGTATTCGCTGCAATCGGTCTCACGTATTAGGGTCCAAATATAGTCACCCATCATAGCCGTGTCATAGTTGCCCTGATAGCGTCGTTCCATAGCCTTCAATTCCTGATGAAAGCGCTCGCCGTGTTCGTCGCTCACGTCTCCTAAATTCTCAGGGAAAAAATCCAAATGAGAATCCAGAAAGTGTATTTTAAGTGACATGTGCACTCCCATGGCTTCATAGTTCTTTACCAGATCCTCAACTATGTCCTTATAATTCGGGCTTTTGTTGTTTCCTAAAAAGTTTTCCACAACAAGCCTGAAGGAATTCCATGCTGCGGCTTCGATGGGTGATAACAGCTTTGGGAATTTTTCATCTTTCAACATTTTTTTTTATCTCGGGTCCTGCGAAGACTCCTTCTTTAATTTTTGCCAGCGAAAGGTAAGGGAAAATTGACCGTAAATAGGCAAAAGCTTCACCTTCTTTGTCTAATTTTTTGGCAAAATTTTTAATCAAACCCAATTTTATGTGCAGCGGCGGAAGTATTATATTTTCACGGTTCTCTATTAGTGGTTTGCGCTGAACATTCGCTTCTCCAACTACAGGTTTCGTTCGTACCGGCCATTTTTTTTTATATAATGCTGATCATCAGCGCGGCTATTCCAAAGGCACAGAAAACAGCAATGTCGCGTATAGCCTCCTTGGAGTCCACACAGAATGGCCACAACTTTAAGGTCGGCGCATATTTTCCAATTGTATTTCCTATACTCTATGCATTTCAGCAAAATGTCCATAGTTTCATAGTTCTCCTTTGAATGAACCGCATGAGCAATAGGAACAGATGGCTTTTCATTCCCATTATGTAAGAGAACTGCCTTCAAGCTCTCTTTGTTGCTGTCAATAAACAACCTCCATTCGTTGGGGTTGTGAATTTGGTGAAGCTCTTGGAACAAGCCTGAAATGTCGCTGCAAAAACATATTTGGTCTTTCTTTGTATAAAATTTTGCATACTCCTTGTGACGGTTTCTGTACGCTGATACTTTCACTTCTGAAGCCGCAAATCCACACTGTATCATCCGAGACGCAAAAAGTTCGGATTTCTCCTTAGTGAGACCAAAATCGCGCACCCAATCGTTTAGTTCGGCCTGTGACAGTAATTTTCGCTTTGCACCCGGCTCAAATTCGCTTGCATTTGACTCAGACTCTTCTTCTGACGATTCTGCTTTTTGAAGAGATGCACCAGGGCACACTGGATATGGCACATCATGCGAATGTGGTACTGGAAGCGCAAACGATCCCACTTGAGCGTAGTTCCATTTAAAAAATCTTCCTACCCCACTGTTTGTGGTGAGGCAAAAATAACAGTCTGTGGAATGGCATAGCGGCTTTTTCCACATCATTGGTGTATCGAATTTCATATGGCGGCTAAAATTAAAATAAATTACTATATTCGCTATGTATAATGTGTTTAAATAAAAATTCTTACCTTCCGCCAGCTGCCCAGTTGGTTAAGATTATATAGCAAAGATCACACAGCGACTTAGGTGTCCATGGTTCTGTGATATTTGGTGAAATACCAAAATAATTCAAATAGTGCAATTGTACTGCTGCCACAAACATTGCAGAAATTGTCTGGATCGTTCAAACACTCGAACACACGTAGTCTTTTACTCATTGTCTTCCTTGCGTTTTCTAAATATTAACTTCTTTACACTTTCACAGACAGTTTTGAAATGCAATTGATAACCGTGTCTCCTTATGTTTAAATATGTATGAGCATGTAGTGCTGTAAATAAATTAAAAAATAATATACGAAGACTAATTTGTTTATTTTAAATTAAGTTCAAATGTATTTATTCGTTTGCGTTGGGTAGGTAAGCTGTGCAAATAATGAAAATCAAAAAATCGTGAAATAGCGGAATTTCGGTCGTTTACCAAAAAAATAATAAGTCGGCCATTTGTCATCAGATTTTGTTAAGTAAGGGCTTATTTTCTTTGGAAAAGTGTCAGCTATACGTAAAAAAATTAAAATCGCTGTTAACATCGCGTTTTACATTTTATATGAATTTTTATATGAATTTTTCAGCCACATTTTTACTAAAAAAACGCAGTTTTTTAACCTTTTTAAGCCGCCAACATCAAAACTACTAACCCGATTTGAAAATTTTCTGAGAATAAGTTGTAGACGGCTCAATTGTCTTTAATTTGAGTAGTAGTAGGATAAAATAGGTCAAAGAAGACTAAAGATATGCTCAAAATAGTAAGTGTACCTCCAAAAATTAAAAAAAAAAAATTAAAAAATTTGTATCTCGCAAACCAATCGACAGAAAAATTTTTAAAATTCATTTTCGTGTTCAGTAGGTCCAAATCCATGAGAAAAAGTATGCTAGAAACAAATAACAGACAAAAGTTTGTTATTTGTGACCTAGTGTAATTATTAGAATGAAATCCAACTACGTAGCTTGATGGGTTATCGTTTTTATATTTTAACCTTTAATAACCCAGCAAAAAAATGGTAGCCATTCTTCCTAAACTTCAGTTAACATTCTTTTATGATTTTTTGGTGTTATTCTAAGGAACTCCTAAAAGAATTCATATGTTCATATTTCAAATGTAGTGATTTGGATATAAAGGTGATGCATATCTTAAAAAATCTTACTGGGAACGAATTTGCAGACGCTACTGCCAAACTTTCTCTAAAGGCACCTCTTATTCAGACTGATAATTTAAACACAGATGACATACTCAACTATATTAGTGATTTTCTGCTAATGGAAATGGACCAATGGTCCAAAACGTCAAGCTGGTACAGGGAAATTAATCCTGATAAAACTAACATTAGAACCTACCTTAATTTTAACCATAACGTTAAAATCAATAAGCAGGATTGTATTAAATTTATCAGATTAAGATTATGGCATACTAACCTTACACATGGTCATACTTTGAACCACACCTCTAATATGTGTCCCTTTTGCGACACCGAACATATATCGGCCAAACATATATTATGCTCTTGCATAGCATTTGAATCCACACGCAACCGAATCCTAAATGGGAACCCCATGGAACACCTTACCAACCCATCCCTCAAAAACATTGATTCACTACTCCATTTTTTAAAGGCAAACAATCTGTACAAAGAAATTTAAATACTCTTAACTAAACACGCAAAAAATATTCGAATATAATATGTTAAACATAATAAGTATTCACCAAATATTAAAAAGGAAAAAAATAATATAACTTAATTACTTATATTATTATACCTAGTATTAATATATATATCCTAGTATTAGCTGAAGGCCATAGTCGCCATTGCTTAATAATGTTATCTTATTAAACTCTAATTTAAGATAACTAATAAATAAATAAATAAATCTTAAAAAATCACTCTTCATTGCTTCTAAAGTTATAGTACATCTTATATTTTCTGAATCTAAGGCATTTATTCAAAATATTGTTTTCTGATTATTCAAGACAAAAATTTCAATGTATTTAATGCATTTTTTCCAGCTTTAAGTAGTTATGGCGACACAATCTGTGCTTTGTATTTTATTAAACACTACACTATTTCCAGCTTTAATTCAGAATTTTCCAAAATAATTTTAAAATTGTGTAAAAATGTTTTAAAAATTCTTTCGAAAACTATGTAAAAATTATGTCGAATTGCCCAAAAAGATTTTAAAATTTTTCAAAAATTATTTAAAATTGTTCAAAAATATTTTTAAATTTTCTAAAAATGTTTAAGAGTTGTCCAACCAGTTTTTAAATTATCCAAAAATATTTTAAATTTGTCCAAAAAAGGTTTGCAGAATTGTGTAATGTCAGTAATGGCAGTAGCTTTATTTGAAAACTTCCATCCTATCACACGCCAATGTTAAATTCAGAAAAGATGTGATGCCTTTGCCATAGTAGTGATGCTTTTATTGCTTCTTTGGCAGATTCATTTTGCTGGGAACCTTTTACTAGTGTTTCCAATTATTCGACCCTGCCGGTTAGTCGGTTAGACCATTATTCTATAAATGAAAAATTGATTAATGGGTTATTCGGGTCGATTAATCAGAAAACTTGGCGATTAATCGACAAATCGTTTATTGCAAAATAAATGTATTTCTTTCATCAATAAGAACACAAAGAGCTACTTTTTGCTGAAATAACAAGGTTTAATTAAAAGGTTTATTTAGGACAATTCAAAGCATCCTGAGATTTTTAAATGAATCATGCCTCGATAGCACTGTCCAGGATAAAAAAAATGCCTAAAAGAAAAAAAAATCCAAAACAAATTCTCAAAAATATGGTATGAATAGTTTTTACGAAATTCAAAACATAAAGTTTGATAGAACTGTCACTGTTCCCTGACTCTTTCACTACCTAGTTTAAACTTTTTTAGAAAAGATGTAAAAATCACGCATATTCCTGACAAGTCCTCACCGATTTTTCTTTGCAATTAAAAATTCAAATAAGCGAATGCTTAATTATTTTTGACTAAACAACTTAACTCTACTGAAGTTCCTACTTCAGCAAAACTTGTTGATAAAAAAAGTTGGAAACCAAATTCTATGTTTTTTTTAGTTTTTATACATTTTTCATAGAATTTTAAATGAAACTGTTTGTTTAGAAAATACGGTTTTCGAATTAAAAGCAATTTTATATTATTATTTTATAACATAAGTAACGTCATAGTACTTCTTAGGAATATGCCTAGTCACGTGTATCATTGCTTAATAAGTTTTTTTTTAAAGCTCTACTTAGAGCCTCTAGCTTGGCGTTCTGATGAGATCTTTTGCCAGCTCGAAATACATGTATATGGAGGTTGAAAGCTCTATTTCAATTTCTTGGACACCAAAATATAGTTTTATATTTTTAATATTTATTTTTTAAAGTAATTAAAACAAAAATAAAAATTGTCTATCATATTTCCTAAAGACTTGAAAATAATTTGATTGCATTTTAGTTGATGTTTTTTTCTACGATTTTCTTGCCAACGTTAAGAAAATTAGGAAGTTTTAAGAAAAATAACAGCAAAATTAATATTAAAAATTTAACCGCTTAATTATTTGTTTCGACATTAACCGAAATATAGGCGATTAATCGAGGAATGGATTAATCGATTAATCGAATTGGAAACTTACTACATAATATTGCAGCTAGTTTTTAAATCTTGCAAGCAATGTATCCCCGGCGTCATCAAGCAATTTCGCTGAAATTTCGTTATGGGGGGGGGGGGGGCACTAATATTGTCTATGATAAAACACACTAGGAAACATCGAACATAGCTGAAATACCTCTCGCTTAAGTTAAACGGCGTACAACACATGTTTTATGCTTTTGTTGTTTCAAATACCTTTTATTTGATACCGAATTTGCCTAATTTTATTTAAAAAAAATAATATTTCTTTAAAACAAGAAAACCCGATTTTTTTCTGACAATGTGTTTCACGTGGAAATTGCAAAGAATATTTTTTCATAACAATTTGATATACATATTATGAAAAACTAGCATTTGGGTATAATTGTTATTGTTTCTTTCTTATAAAACAGAAAAATTGTTTATTTTTATAACAAAAAAAACTTTAGCGAAATCGGTCGGTGATTATATGCGCGCTTGCTTGTCAGTATTAATTATACAGTTAAAAATTACTGCAATATTAGTTGATTAGTGGGTTGCTACCGACATAGTTTCCTGAGCGCACAACATTATTAAAATATTTTTGGCTGTTAATTTCGCTTAAATATAGGAATAGATATAAACTCCTTTTAATTGAGTTCCGTTACCCTTATAATACCAAAATACCATTATTCTTAGAATAAAAAATACAAAATAAAAATACAAACATTATATTTATTTAATTTTCTTTTTTTGTTAATTGTACGAGCTTATTGTGTTTTTTGTTATTTAAGATAGAGGGAATCAAATCTGAAAATGTTTGCATATTAAATATCTTAAAATGCAATTTTTAATAAATACTAAAAACAATAAAATAAACAGAAGCATCCCAGGCAATTTTATATCCTAAGTTTTTCGGATTTAATTAAGTTTGTTCCCTCACCTATTAAGAAATTAAAAATCGGCTAAGTGAAATCTAAGCTAAGTTCATATTTAAAAATACTTTTCAAAGAAATTTTAAACCCTTTTGTCAATTTGTATTTAGTTAGAATTTATTTACCCACATCGCCTAAGCCTAAGTTCATAAATTTGTTTCGGTTATCATTTTAGTTTGTATTTTTGTAAAAAAAATTGTGCCTTAATAACTGACTATCATTATCCTTAAAACGCCTTTTGCAAACTCAAATACCATTATTCTTAAAATACCGATGCTAATATAAATGAAATAGCGTTTCCTTTAAAATATCATTACCGAAATAATCTAACGTTTTCAATAACCGCATAGTTTCGGTCATCAGCTACGAAAAACAAGTTATAACAGCACAAGTAAAATACAGTTTTGCTTACAAAAAACATTTTTTAGTTCATAATTCTGTATTTAAATAAGCCTTGTTATAAAAATAAACGATGCAGAAAAAACAACGTATAAACTTAGACAAGAAAATAATAGTCAGCGAAAATCTAAAATTGAATTGATAATATTATAGTTTCAACCGAAATTCTGTTGCATTAATCGAATTTGGTCGCCACAAATAAATATATCGGTGGCTCCAATATACAATGCATTCTTGATTTCACGCAAACTTGTTAAGATTTTTCTAAAAAATTAAAAATTTGTTTTTTCGTCTCAAAATTCTACATACGATTATACATTATTTATCGCACAAATTAAAAAAAAAAATTTTTTGATTGTTTTCTCTTGGAATTATTTTTTTTTTTTAATATTTTTATAAGTACCTCAATAGGGATAGGATAGTACCCTTAGATAATAAGAATTTAGGAAGTTTATTAGACATTTGTGAAAATTTTTAAAAAAAAGCTTGAGAGTGCTGTAAGCCTGGTTAGGTAATTTTTTCAGCAGTAGTATCGTATTTTACAGAAAACTTACCAAAATGTTTAATAAGAGCAAAAAATATCCACATTTCTGTCTGTTTTGGAACTGATCGGTGAGATTTTATATAACATATAATTTTGCGAGAAAATTTTGTTACTTTAAAATAAATTATTTAAATTAAATTTAAGTAAATGCTTATGTTATATGTTTTTTCTTTAGTTTAATCAATCCCTTGTCTTTACATTCAATATAATATGTCATGAAATTTGAAAATATACAAAACAAGTAAGAGCGGCTAAATTCGGCTATGCCGAATCTTATATACCCTTCACCATGGTTGGGAAAAAACTGAAGTTTATATATGGACATATATGAAATGGACAGATTTATATACGGACGCCTTTAAGAGGAAATTAACCATTTAGTTTGGAGATAAAACTTGGACTCGGGAAGATTTATGGTTCCAGAAAATATGTATTTTAAAAAAATGTATGTTTTGGGCATAACTTTTTTGTATCTGAACCGATATTTCCGAGTTTTTCAGCAAATATGTTATACTAAAGATTTTCGATCTTTTGCTATATAAGACGTATCCATAGGTCATAATACAGCTCTAGAATAGTGTTTGTTGTTTGTGTATAAAAGGTTAAGAGGTGAAAGAAAAGAATTTCAACAAATCGTTAAAAGAAATCACTAGAACTGCATGTGTTTTATTTCTACAAAATAGTTTGATTTAGCTGGCAAATTTGCATTTAGGATTTTATTTCGCTTTTTTATTGGAAATATTTGTAATTTTTTTAGCTTAATTTTAAAAATTTGAAGGAAAATAGTTTATAATTTTTTTTATAAATTATTATAAGTTATGACCTAAAATAGTTTCACTCAAAGGTAAATTATGTATAAAATTTTCTTAATATGTGAGAAATAAAATGGTTTAAAAATCTTTTTATAAATTCTTTTAAATCGGAGCAAAAAATAGAAATAAAACCGTTTGTATTTTGTTAGTATCATAGGGTTTTTATACAAATTTTG
Organism: Eustalomyia histrio; assembly: GCA_949748255.1. NCBI lineage: Eukaryota > Metazoa > Arthropoda > Insecta > Diptera > Anthomyiidae > Eustalomyia > Eustalomyia histrio. Next base: position 93,010,930 of record OX456524.1, on the reverse strand, counting down.
ATGTTTTTAGCCTATTTATGGATTATTTAATTATTAATATAAAATTTTATTTAAATTAATTATTAAATGTAAAAAAAAACAAAAAATAAACAAAAAAAAATCTTAACGAACCCGCCACCCTTTCTTCTGTGGTGAAAGGTATAAAAACGTTTGTATTTTGTTTGTATCAGAGGGTTTTTATAAAAATGTTGATGTTTTTAGCCTATTTATGGATTATTTAATTATTAATATAAAATTTTATATAAATTAATTATTAAATGTTAAAAAAAACCAAAAATAAGCAAAAAAAAAAAAGTCTTAAGAAAATAATAAAAAAAAATGTAAAAAAAAGTGAATTGACCTCATCGAGATTTGAACCTCGAACTCCGCGTGCTTAGAGAAAAAACGTATTTGTGACATGGCGTCTAGACAACTGAGCTATTGAAGCTCACACAAAATCATCGTCAAAAGATGTACATATATAAAAGTCTTCGTTCATTAGGGATTTGTTTAGTTTTTATTTAAATGACAAATCTTTGTATGTGTGTTGTTTGTGTATAAAAGGTGGAGATGAAAGAAAATAATTTTAATTATTAATATAAAATTTTATATAAATTAATTATTAAATGTTAAAAAAAAAACCAAAAATAAGCAAAAAAAAAATATATTAAGAAAATAATAAAAAAAAAATGTACAAAAAAAAAGTGAATTGACCTTACCGAGATTTGAACCTAGAACTCCGCGGGCTTAGAGAAAAAAAGTATTTGTGACATGGCGTCTAGACAACTGAGCTATTGAAGCTTACACAAAATCATCGTCAATAGATGTACATATATAAAAGTCTTCGTCATTAGGGATTTGTTTATTTTTATTTAAATGACAAATCTTTGTATGTGTGTTGTTTGTGTATAAATGGTGGAGATGAAAGAAAAAAAACAACAAAGTTAGTAAAAAATGCTCAAAATTCTACATACATATTAAACAAAGGGATTTTACTGGAAAAATTAGAGGTGGTCCTGGTTTTTTGCTAATATCTCAGCCATTTATTAACCGATCTGTCTGATTTTTAATAGCAAACAGAAATGGATCACATGTAACAGAAATAAAAAAGAATCAAGTCCTCATCACGTCTGGGTTCTTCGGAAAACCCATTTCAACACACAGACGGACAGACGGACAGACGGACAGACGGACAGACGGACAGACGGACAGACGGACATCGTTAAATCAACTTCGCTCTTCATAAGGACCCAGAATATATATACTTTATAGGGTCTAAGATCAATATTGTAGAAATTACAAACGGAATGACAAACTTATATATACCCTTCCACCTGTGGTGAAGGGTATAAAAACAACGAAAAGAATTTTATTGTTGTTATACCCTTCACCATAGGTGGAAGGGTATATTTGTTATACCCTTCACCATAGGTGGAAGGGTATATATAAGTTTGTCATTCCGTTTGTAATTTCTACAATATTGATCTTAGACCCTATAAAGTATATATATTCTGGGTCCATATGAAGAGCGAAGTTGATTTAACGATGTCCGTCTGTCCGTCTGTGTGTTGAAATGGGTTTTCCGAAGAACCCAGACATGATGAGGACTTGATTCTTTTTTATTTCTGTTACATGTGATCCATTTCTGTTTGCTATTAAAAATCAGACAGATCGGTTAATAAATGGCTGAGATATTAGCAAAAAACCAGGACTACCTCTAATTTTTCCAGTAAAATCCCTTTGTTTAATAAGAGTGTGAAGATAAATACGTAGGTTAAATACGTTTCACAACTATTGTGAATGATATGAATAACAAACAAATAGTAGTGTCGCCAACTTTTTTTTGCCTAGAAAATGCCAAATTTGACAAGAAAAGCGCTGAAACATATGGAAAAATATAAATTTGAGATTTTACATGACATATTATTTTGGATTAAAATTTTTGGACATTTAAGAAAAAATAAATGGGGATACCGCTTGTTTGTGGAGAGCTATGAGGTAGTAGATTCCAACGATGTATTCATCTCCTTCAGAATCACTCTAGGTTTCGAGTTTTGCATTTTAAAGAAAATTTATTTTTGAAATTCCACATAACATTATTTAAAATTAAAATTTTTGGACATTTAAGAAAAAAATAAATGGGGGTACCGCTTGTTTGTGGAGAGCTATGAGGTAGTTGATTCCAACGATGTATTCATCTCCTCCAGAATCACTCTAGGATTCGAGTTTTGCATTTTAAAGAAAATTTATTTTTGAAATTTCTCATAACATTATTTAAAATTAAAATTGTTGGACATTTAAGAAAAAAATAAATGGGGTTACCGCTTATTTGTGGAGAGCTATGAGGTAGTAGCCTCCAACGATGTATTCATCTCCTCCAGAATCACTCTAGGTTTAGAGTTTTGCATTTGACAAGAAAATTTATTTTTGAAATTTCTCACAACATTATTTAAAATTAAAATTTTTGGACATTTAAGAAAAAAATAAATGGGGGTACCGCTTGTTTGTGGAGAGCTATGAGGTAGTTGATTCCAATGATGTATTCATCTCCTCCAGAATCACTCTAGGATTCGAGTTTTGCATTTTAAAGAAAATTTATTTTTGAAATTCCACATAACATTATTTAAAATTAAAATTTTTGGACATTTAAGAAAAAAATAAATGGGGGTACCGCTTGTTTGTGGAGAGCTATGAGGTAGTTGATTCATTCATCGTTGGAATACATCGTCGGAATCTACTACCTCATAGCTCTCCACAAACAAGCGGTACCCCCATTTATTTTTTTCTTAAATGTCCAAAAATTTTAATTTTAAATAATGTTATGAGAAATTTCAAAAATAAATTTTCTTGTCAAATGCAAAACTCTAAACCTAGAGTGATTCTGGAGGAGATGAATACATCGTTGGAATCTACTACCTCATAGCTCTCCACAAACAAGCGGTACCCCCATTTATTTTTTTCTTAAATGTCCAACAAATTTAATTTTAAATAATGTTATGAGAAATTTCAAAAATAAATTTTCTTGTCAAATGCAAAACTCGAAACCTAGAGTGATTCTGGAGGAGATGAATACATCGTTGGAATCTACTTCCTCATAGCTCTCCACAAACAAGCGGTACTCCCATTTATTTTTTTCTTAAATGACCAAAAATTTTAATTTTAAATAATGTTATGTGGAATTTCAAAAATAAATTTTCTTTAAAATGCAAAACTCGAAACCTAGAGTGATTCTGAAGGAGATGAATACATCGTTGGAATCAACTACCTCATAGCTCTCCACAAACAAGCGGTACCCCCATTTATTTTTTTCTTAAATGTCCAAAAATTTTAATTTTAAATAATGTTATGAGAAATTTCAAAAATTAATTTTCTTGTCAAATGCAAAACTCGAAACCTAGAGTGATTCTGGAGGAGGTGAATACATCGTTGGAATCTACTCCCACATAGCTCTCCACAAACAAGCGGTACCCCCATTTATTTTTTCTTAAATGTCCAAAAATTTTAATTTTAAATAATGTTATGAGAAATTTCAAAAATAAATTTTCTTGTCAAATGCAAAACTCGAAACCTAGAGCGATTCTGGAGGAGATGAATACATCGTTGGAATCCACTACCTCATATCTCTCCACAGACAAGCGGTATCCCCATTTATTTTTTCTTAAATGTCCAAAAATTTTAGTCCAAAATAATATGTCATGTAAAATCTCAAATTTTTATTTTTCCATATGTTTCAGCGCTTTTCTTGTCAAATTTGGCATTTTCTAGGCAAAAAAAAGTTGGCGACACTACTATTTGTTTTTTATTTATATCATTCACAATAGTTGTGAAACGTATTTAACCTACGTATTTATCTTCACACCCTTTTGTTTAATATGTATGTAGAATTTTGAGCATAACAACACATCCATGTGTTAAAATTCTTTTCTCTCTATTGACGATGATTTTTTGTGAGCTTCAATAGCTCAGTTGTCTAGACGCTGTGTCACAAATACTTTTTTTTTCTCTAAGGCCGTGGGGTTCGAAGTTCAAATCTCGGTGAGGTCAATTCACTTTTTTTTTGTACATTTTTTTTTTATTATTTTCTTAAGACTTTTTTTTTGCTTATTTTTGTTTTTTTTTTAACATTTAATAATTAATTTATATAAAATTTTATATTAATAATTAAAATTCTTTTCTTTCATCTCCACCTTTTATACACAAACAACAAACACATATAAAGATTTGTCATTTAAATAAAAACTAAACAAATCTCTAATGAACGAAGACTTTTATATATGTACCTCTATTGACGATGATTTTGTGTGAGCTTCAATAGCTCAGTTGTCTAGACGCTGTGTCACAAATACTTTTTTTTTTCTCTAAGGCCGTGGGGTTCGAGGTTCAAAGCTCGGTGAGGTCAATTCACTTTTTTTTTTACATTTTTTTTTTTATTATTTTCTTAAGACTTTTTTTTTTTGCTTATTTTTGGTTTTTTTTTTAACATTTAATAATTAATTTATATAAAATTTTATATTAATAATTAAATAATCCATAAATAGGCTAAAAACATCAACATTTTTATAAAAACCCTCTGATACAAACAAAATACAAACGTTTTTATACCTTTCACCACAGGTGGAAGGGTCGCGGGTTCGTTAAGATTTTTTTTTGTTTATTTTTTGTTTTTTTTTTTACATTTAATAATTAATTTAAATAAAATTTTATATTAATAATTAAATAATCCATAAATAGGCTAAAAACATCAAAATTTGTATAAAAACCCTCTGATACAAACAAAATACAAACGGTTTTATTTCTATTTTTTGCACCGATTTAAAAGAATTTATAAAAAGATTTTTAAACCATTTTATTTCTCACATATTAAGAAAATTTTATACATAATTTACCTTTGAGTGCAACTATTTTAGGTCATAACTTATAATAATTTATAAAAAAAATTATAAACTATTTTCCTTCAAATTTTTAAAATTAAGCTAAAGAAATTACAAATATTTCTAATAAAAAAGCGAAATAAAATCCTAAACGCAAATTTGCCAGCTAAATCAAACTATTTTGTAGAAATAAAACACATGCAGTTCTAGTGATTTCTTTTAACGATTTGTTGAAATTCTTTTCTTTCACCTCTTAACCTTTTATACACAAACAACAAACACTATTCTAGAGCTGTATTATGACCTATGGATACGTCTTATATAGCAAAAGATCGACAATCTTTAGTATAACATATTTGCTGAAAAACTCGGAAATATCGGTTCAGATACAAAAAAGTTATGCCCAAAACATACATTTTTTTAAAATACATATTTTCTGGAACCATAAATCTTCCCGAGTCCAAGTTTTATCTCCAAACTAAATGGTTAATTTCCTCTTAAAGGCGTCCGTATATAAATCTGTCCATTTCATATATGTCCATATATAAACTTCAGTTTTTTCCCAACCATGGTGAAGGGTATATAAGATTCGGCATAGCCGAATTTAGCCGCTCTTACTTGTTTTTTGTGTAATTTTCAAATATCATGGCAAATCTTTTTGCATTTGAAGACACCTTGTAAACAAGATCATAACTTCCTTAGACATTACTTAAAAAAAGTGTTGCCACTAAGGCAATACAAATAGCGTTTGCAAAGTTAACAATACGACGTAAAGTAATAAAAAACTTATCAGTAACGGTATTTTAATGATAACGATACTTGCTATTATTTCGGTAACGATATTTGCTATTTTCTATAATTTCGATAACGGTATTTTAAGGATAACGATTTTTTCAGTTATTTCGGTAACGGTATGTTAGGGCTAACGATAGTCAGTTGAAAGGGTTTTAAACCGATAACGGTATTTTAGCGGTATTGCCTGCCAACCCTGAAAAATATATATAATATATGAGTCTTTTAGAGCGTAAAGACTTTGGAATTTCGTGAGCATAAACTAATAAACGCCATAATGAATATAAATATTGAATTAAAGTTATATTTGTTGACGTTGCGAAGGAGCTTCACAGTAAAACTAAACACAATTTCTATTTTTGCACAATTAATTAGATTATGATGTCAGCGCCAGTGCTGGTGCCCACTTCAGTGTTGCCAGTGTTTTTATTTACAAATTCCCCTATATCAACGAGCAGATTTTTTTAATTTAAAAAAATTTTAATTGTTTAATTTTGAAGAAGTTTTAAAATTAGCGAAATAAATCTATTTGATTTAAGTTAATTAAAATTTGCAATCTTCGGCGTCTACATATGTTTTTTTTTTTGACAATTAAAAGTTTTACTTTACAGTTTGAATTTTTAGTTAGTTTAAAATACCATTTGGTGTCGATAGCAATACAGCATGGGATGAAAAAGAAAAATGGCAGCTTTAGAAAAAAATTTGTTGACAGCGTCAAAATATTTTTGTGACAGCATTTTTTTTTTGTTACTTTATGACTTGTGTATCTATTTTCAGTAAATAGTACGAATACAAAGTCGTTTATAGCCCGTTTAGACAGCGAAATTAATACCAACGGCGCTGATACTGATACAATATTAAATGAAAATCGAATATGTGCTGTTAGAAAAAAATTGTCACCACGACAAAATATATTTGTGGCAGCATCTTCGAGATAATTTATATCTGATTTTATGTGCATGCAAAGTAGGTTTGCCAGATATGAAATCTTTGAAAAAAGGACATCGCAAAAAAAGGCAGTACAATTAAGAATATCTGAAAATTTATTAAATAAAAGTAAAAATTTTTCAAAATTCCTCCAATTAAAAAAACTGTTGAAACAATTAAAAGCTTGTAGCTGTTTAATTGAAAATTATTTCAATTAAATTTTAAAACATGCTTTTATTGATATTATATATATTATCAATTAAAGCTTAATTCATTCAATTAAAGTTTAATTGACATAGAAAATATTATAAACAATTTTGTTTTCAAAAAAAAGTTCAAAAAGAAGTACAGAAGCTAAAAAAAAAAGTAGAAAACAGAATGTTTGCCAAGCCTAATTCAAAGTTGCACTTAATTAGTACCAAAAACGAAAAGTCGTTTAGAAAGAGCAAATAGATTAAGTGTTGGATTAACTGTTAATCAATAATAGTTATATATGATTTAATATACATGTTTAGTGCTTGACTAAGCAGTCAATTCGACTTTCACTATATTGACATCTCTGTGTAAATTGGGTATCTATGACACACGATAGTGAATTGATACCAGATAACTGCAAAATCAACTTTTTTCTTGATTTAATCATACACAAAAATTCTTGTTCACATTTAATAATTCAACAAAATTCACTGTAGAATAAAATCAGCATCATGTTACTGAACGCGTAATTGGGATCAGTGTGAATTATCTGTCGACTAAGTTTTATGCAAATGTAATCACTCAACAACGCGTATGAGTGTAATCATAATCAAAACAAAATAGAAACACATTTCATAAATGTACATTAGGGTGGGACTTAAATCCGCTTTTTTAGAATTTTTATTAGTAATACAATACTAAAAATATTCTTCTTTGTGAAATAAAAATATTTTTTTGGAAAAAAAATTTAGGTCGATATCTCAGGCTTGCCTAATACGGAAAAATTTAAATATTGTCTATTTAAATATTGTCTAGGCAATATTTACCTTTAACCGGATTGGAGAGCATGAGATATCGACCTAAATTAAAAAAAAAAATTTCACAAAGAACAATATTTTTGGTATTACTAATAAAAATTCTAAAAAACGGATTTTAGACCCACCCTAATTTATGAAATGTGTCTACAAACCACCCCCTTTTTATAGATAAGAAACTATTTTGTTTTAATTATGAATACACACATACGCTTTATTTATTGCTTTTTCTGATTTATTCTACATCAAAATAATTATTGTTGACTCAAACGAACAGAATAAAATCAATGGTATAAAAACGACCGATGATTATAAATCAGTGACAACAATTTGCACGTCGTTTGATTGATTTAAAATCATCAAGAAATATGTGTATTGGAGTATATTCAACGTTTGAACGCAAACACATAAATATTCTTATGTTGATTGCGTATGAAAGATTTGCAATCAGCATTTGCAGTTCTCTGATTGATACCTAATCATTTGTTCACGTTAAGAGTTAACGCGTAGAATCATTGACATTATTGTCAATCTGTTTTACATGGGTGCTATCAGTTTATAGTGAATGTTTCTCTTAACAAACAAACATAGCAAGTTTAAATGATCAAATTTTAGTTGCTTCTGCCTGATATGACATTTATATCTCGTAAGATGTATAAATAAATAAATAAATAAATAAATAAATAAATAAATAAATAAATAAATAAATAAATAAATAAATAAATAAATAAATAAATAAATAAATAAATAAATAAATAAATAAATAAATAATTAAATAAATAAATAAATAAATAAATAAATAAATAAATAAAATGAGTTCCATCGTCAAAACGAAAATTATTTAGTTGTAATTTCACCATCATGTGTCATTAGAAATATATATTAATTTAGTGTTAATTATATTTTGTCTAGATTAACCTTTCGCTGTGAATTGTGTATATACTATTTTTCAACCGTTTTTAGGGCAAGATGAAAATTTTATTTTAGTAAATATTCTTAAATTTATTTAGTTCACAATTTAACTTTATTTCATACAAAGTTAGAAAATAAAGAACACAATAATATTTCTTGCGAAAATATTTCAATATTTTTTTTTTGTTTTTGCAAAACTCTTAACATTATTTGTTTAGCCCCCAATTATCCCCAACAAATTGTTGCCCTCCAAAATTTGCTATAAATGACATGAAACCCCCCATAGATATGGAAAAACATCTAACTTGTTAACACTGGCGTTTGGCCGTGATCATTTCGAAATTTTTGAACTTGATTTTTTTTGTTTGTGTGAATGTTTTTTGACTTTTGTGAATTCTTATCGTCAAAACATATTTATGTATCTGTGTAGATACACTGAGGGAATGGTTTCTGTGAATTTCAGTTAGCAGCAAAAATTCCAACCATTACGCTCGTGTTGATATGTGAATATTTTTGTTATCGCATGCAATAAATAGTATAGTGAATTTAACAACAACAACAAAAGTGAAAGTGTATATAAACGTACGTGCAAAAAAGTTAATAAATATTTGTGTTTTTAATTTGTTCAACTGCAACATTATATTGAAATTAGTATTCTTGGTCTGAATCTAGCCTCTACTAGGCTTTGTTTGTGCCATAAATTGAAATTTAATTTCAAAATTCAATATTCAGACATAGCCTAAAAGAGGTTAGGTAAAACAGGAAATGAATCTACAATCATCCAACATAAAAAGAAATAATAAATGAAATTGTGATACATTTAAAATTACAATACATATATGGGAGTGAATTTTAGGTATGAGTACTTACAAAAATTGGTGGTGGTTTAATTGTTTTTCTTCAATTATTTCAAAATGGACACTAAAAGACGGTATTAACCATATAAAAAATGGATCACACATTTTTAGCGAGACATTTTTGTAATTAAAATTTAATGATAAAGGACTTATTAAAAAATAAATTCTTTATCATGACTAAATCAAATGGAAATGAAAGTACCCCAACCTTAAGAGCCTCAAAAGATTCTGAAAATTAGTGGGCTTCTCTAAAAAAGGTGTCATCAGTTTTTGTCCAACAACTAATTCAGACTTGGTGATGCCGTTTAATTATAGCTTCGTTTGTGTACTTTTCCAGTAAAGTTTATTAAAAATAACTTAGTAACAAAATTAAAAAGAGTAAGACAAATTTTACTCCCAAAAAGTAAAATATCCAAAAAAGAACGCAAACGGAAATTTTGTAAGAATAAGGCCCATTATTATAACTTGCCGATAGCTAAAGTTAGGATGTTAACGGACAGATTATTAGTTTTTCGTTATTATAAGTATACTTTAACCTAAAAGTGACCGATAAGCTAAAGGTAAGTTAATCTTACCTTTAACTTTTAACGTAAGGTTTAAGCATTGGAAGCTGCCACATTTTATACTCTGCAGTGTAGTTGCCGTGTAGTTTTTTAACCGTATCTTTGATGTTTGGTTTATTTCTGTGTTCGGCGTCGACAATGTAAATTTTATACAACAAAAATTTTTATCTTTCACACAATTCGAAGAAATTTTGTGTTTCGTTTGTATATTTTGTTTGTTGTAAGTAAATAAATAAAAAAACGTCGTCGTTGCCACTTCGTATTTTAAAGAACCATTTTAATTTGTCAAAAGTAATCGGTGTTTGCTCTGGTAATGCCATATTTTCAAAAAACTTAATTTTATTTTATAAGGAAGTTGTAATAACCAAAAAAAGTTAAAGGTCACTTTATTCTTCACATTAGCTAAAGTTACCTTTAACTAACACGCACCTTAAAGGCAAGTTATAATATTGGGCCTAAGTAAGATAGTTAAAACAGCTAATTCAATACAAAACGGAAATTAGATGTGTTCTCCAGGAACATTCTGGACTTCCATCTTACTGCTTCCAACGTAATTAAGCTAAAAATTACAAATTTTTTTACATTTATAAAAAAAATATTTGAATTTTAATGTGTGGACAAATTTTTTGTTTTTCAATTATACTTTTTACAATCAGCTGTTTTTTTTTTCTTACAAATTCTTACTGGAAAAAATGTATCCAGTAAAATCTTTTAAGTTCTTTTACATCGAATTGTAATTTTACTATCTATTTTTGCTCTCTCCCTACTGAGTATTTGTGTAAGGAAACACCTTTTAGTAAAAAATTTTCAAATTTGTACGAATATGTACAAATTTTTGAGTTCACAAACACATTTTTTATTTGGCAATAATGTATTAGCTGTCACTTTAATGGTCGTTTTCACTAGACTCTACTTTTGTTACAATAGGTTTGTTTTTTTAGAATTTTATATAAATATTCCATACAAATTTAAGTAGATATAGACTTGATAAGTATTTATAGATATAGCTACTTAAAAATTAAGAATGTATAATAATGTTGCCAAGCTTAAGAAATTATTGGCTTTTCTGTTAAATGTAGACAAAAATATTTGTCATAAAAATATTTTAAATTTTTGTATTTTTAATTTGATAAAATATTAAAAACAACAAAAGCTAATAGTTATAGATATATAATTCGAAAAAAACGAACCTAATGTAAAGTAATGTGTATAAAAAGATTTTCGCATGAAATTTGTTTAAACAAACTTTTCATTAAATATAAATTCACGCTGGAAATCGAACCTTGGATCTCTTAAAATCGTTGATTTATTACATTTAAATAAATCGAGTTCTTTTTATATAGCAAATAAAAATACAGTTAAAATTTTCTATAGCAACTCTTTATTTTCAAAAAGACTTAAAAACAATTACACAAGAGACTTTGTTGAAACTCCAATAACCTTTGTGTTTACAGCCAAAAAGCTATACATGAACATACATGTATAATTATATTTAAGATAAGGACAGAACCAATTCAGTCTCATTAATTCATATGAAGAAATTTTACCCATTTTTCCCAAATTCCAAATATTTAATTATAGATAAGTCCCGAAGATATAATTATATAAAAGGTTGTTTAACTGGTGTGGGTAGGTGTTGGCGGCCTGTTACTGCCATGTTGTTTTGGTGTCTCATCACAGTCGAATCTCCAACGTTTGGTGGTCAAATTGGTGACCACCGGTTTGGTAAACAATTGCCGTATATGGGACGACGACAACATACACGAGGTTCACCAGGTGGCAACGCATCCACAAAAAGTTAATGAACATTGCCAACGCCGTTTGTTCGCTGACTGGGCTTCGGAGTGTTTGGAAGAAGACCCCAATTTCGGCCCAAATACATCTATGTAAACAGGTGGCAACACATCTACAAAAATTGCGGATTTTGAGCCGGCGCACAGTGGAGAGTTTCTTGTGTTTAGCGGAACTTAATTATTTAATTAATATTAATTATTTAATAATACTATTGTAGGTTTTGTTGTTTTTTTTTACTTTTTATTAAAAATTAAAGTATTTTATTTAAAGTTTTTGAATTTATTTGTGTTTTTTATTATAACGCAATAGAAACAAAAAAAAAACAAAATTTGGATTATTATTCAGAGGTAGACTAATTTCAATTATCTGAAATATTTTAAAAAGCTCCAGAACTTCTGCCATGACTTCACTGTGCTTGGTTTTGGAAGCCTTACAAAGACTAACGATTTACGAATCCGAAGAAATAAGCAGTCGGTTAAATAAATCCGTATTAGTGTCAAGTCGGGATGATTTTCTTGCCAAAGGCACGCGATATTTTCTACTGTATTTGTTTCTTGCTTCCTGAACTTCTTCAGAAAATTGTCCGATCGGAAGGTTGTAAAAGGCTGTAATATCCTTTCTATGCCAATGGACTTTATGCACACTTACGGCCATTAAGTACCAGGAATATTCTCTCAAATAAAAGTTTGTCTTGCACTCTAGCAAAACATCAAAATGCTTAATCAAATCCTAATTAACGCCAGTTATTTCGGCATTTCTAAAACATTTCCTTGCGGTATTACCATCGTTGGTGTTTCAAGTCTGTTGTTTTGGCAATCTAATAGCAAGCCAAGCCCCTATTTATATTTTTTTTGTACGTACTTTTTTTTCTCTGAAATTTTTTTATTTTCCGCTCCACGAGCTCGCATTAAGAGGTGATAAGTCCAAGGGATAAAAAGGATTCATTTATATTTCTTGAAGAAATATCGCAGATGTTGTTCATTTCCCTAGGCTTGGGCCCACATAAGTAGCATGTTTGTGACGAAGCACAGGATGATATAGCTTTGCACACTTTACCGTCTATCATACAAAAGATCATATGTTTTGTAACCTGAAATTGCTTGCCATCTACAGATATATTGGTTGGAGTAAATTGACTGTTTCTTTGGCGAAAACGAAATTAATGGAGCGACAATACCTTGTGGAAGAAGGATCAGGATTTTTCCAAAGTACTGACTGAATTCATACCATTAATATACTAAGGCCCATTATTATAACTTACCGATAGCTATAGTTAGGATGTTAACGGACAGATTATTTGTTTTTCGTTATTATAAGTAAACTTTAACTTAAAAGTGACAGATAAGCTAAAGGTTAGTTCATCTTAACTTTAACTTTTAACGTAAGGTTAAAGCATTTGAAGTTGCCACATTTCCTGCTCTGAAGTGTAGTTGCCGTGAAGTTTTTTGACCGTATCTTTGCTGTTTGGTTTATTTCTGTGTTCGGCATCGACAATGTAAATTTTTTACAACAAACATTTTTATTTTTTACACAATTCGAAGAAATTTTGTTTTTCGTTTGTATTTTTTGTTTGTTGTAAGTAAATAAATAACTAAATGTACGTCGTTGCCACTACGTATTTTTAAGAACCATTTTAATTTGTTAAAAGTAATCGGTTTTTGTTCTGGTAATGCCATATTTTCAAAAAACTTAATTTTATTTTATAAGGAAGTTGTAATAATTAAAAAAAGTCAAAGGTCACTTTATTCCTCACTTTAGATAAAGTTATCTTTAACTAACACGTACCTTAAAGGCAAGTTATAATAATGGGCCTAAACATAATTTCATCAGTGATATGTTTGTCTATAAACTTCTGTCGATAGTTTACATATTCTGCCCCATCACAACCCTACTTTACGATCCAATTTAGTGTTTTAACGTTTGGCAAAGTTCGAAAAAACCCTACTAGCGCTGCACAAAGTCTTGCTACGGTATGATTTACCGAACATTCATTCTAGAGGGTATACAAAATCATAGAGCAGAGTATCAGCGACAATTGCATCCTCTCATATGCACGGTTTGGCGTGGAATTTTAGATGATAGAGTTATTGGTCCATATTTTTTCGAAAATGAAGCTGAGCAACCAGAAACCGTCTTCGGGGTGGTATATCGGACCATACATGGGACTAATGCATTAATTGTACTAATTGATTGATGATTTCATTACCATTACATTGATAACAATTGTAATGAAATAAATTTCATTACTATTGTTTGAATTATTGGTAATGATTTAAGAATCTTTTTTCATTGATTAATGACAATGTTTTTTATGTGAATATTTATGTTAATATTTATTTATGCTGGTTAATATTTGTATATTTAATATTTTATGTTATTATTTTAATTGTATAAATTTTTTTGTAAACAAATGATTTTTCAATCAATTATAATTAGATTTTTATGCATTTGTGCTATTTCATTACAATTAGTAATGCAATTTTTAATGGATAAAATTTCATTAACATTAAATGGTAATTAATTTTTTTCATTTGCATTAGTGTCAAGTAATGGTAATAAAATTTTAATGGTAATGAAAAATTCCCAAGTATGTATCGGACCATGTTGGAAAATTTTTTACGTCAGGTAGCTCTCAATTAATTGAACATGTGTTTCCAACAAGATGGAGCTACGCCTCATACCGCGAGAGACACAAAGGCGATTCTGCGAGAACTTTTTGATGACCGAATAATTAAAAAAAACTGACTTTGCATGACCCAGATTTGACGGCCCCTTGTTTTTTTTAAAGGGGTTTCTTGCAGAGACGGGCTTACGTCAACAAACTACAGAAACTGCAGAATTGGAGCCAGAAACGATGCACAACGTAATGCAAAACGTATTGAAAAGAGCAATTAAACACATTTATATGTCATACTTTCATAAAAAAAAATAAAAACATGTAAAAATAAAAAAGTTATAAGCATTTCAAATCAGTCAGTCGATGTTGGGTACATCTCTGGTTCATGAAAAGCCTGCCATGATTTTATTCTTGCCAGAAAGGTTGGCAAAGAACCACCCCCTAAAACGCTGGCATGCCAGCACCGCCCGCGCGCATTGCCATCGCTATTCTATATTTTACTAACATACACACAGAAAAAACCGCAATGTGAAATCAACATGAAAAAATGTTAATTTCAAGTCATTGTAAATTTCTGCAAAAAAAATAAATTAATTTAATATTCACGTTATTTCATATAAAATTAACAGTTAAACATGTTAATTTTAAATTAAAAATTGTTAATTTTAAATTGTTAACGTAAAAATAAAATTGTACATATTAATTTTTATCTTTTACAAGGTAAAAATAACATTGGTCAATGTTAAATTTTTAAAATTGTAGTTTTGTAGTAAAAATTAAAGTTTTTCAAGTAAAATTTACATTGGTTTGTTTAAAAACAATACTTACCATTGTTAAATCAACACTAAAATCAAATAAAAATAACAACTATGCAGTGTAAAAATTACACGAAAAATGTTAAAATTAAATGAATTCATGGTAACTCGTAAAAAAATTTCAAAAAGTACCGCTACTTTAAAACAACAAAAGACAAGCATTCCTATTGTGTGCTTAACAAAATGGTTGAGTTTTATTCTAAAAATATAACAATGGCTGCCTCTAACAACAATAAAAATAATTTAAAAAGTCTGATACAGAACCTTGTGTCTCTTCAAGAAACCATTAATTTCGAGAGTGACGTAGAAATTTAATATTAAATATACCAGTGGTTCAAAATACAAATCAAAGTTAGCAATTAGACTAGCTGTTGAAAAATTTTGACTTAAATGAAGTAAAGCCTTATATGACAAGCAAGTAAATCTATTTTTGTTTATTTCTCTTACAAAAACTAAATTATTGCTTAGGAGCTGAAATAACATATGAAAGCCTAAAATACTATCAAGAGGACATAAAGGAAGCTATACCACCTTTTGTCCTTTGTGCCTGTTTCCGAGAAAAATTATTTATTTGGAGAAAAAGTGAGGTAAAGACAAAGAATTTTAAATAATCTATTTGTTTATTTTTGGCTAACTTTTCCATAATTTTGCTATGTTACAGTATGGCATTGATGAAGATACTTGTCGAATCGATTGCCAATAAAGTAGTATGTTGGTTACAAAATCAATCTAATGTTAGCACAACAAACATTCCGGATTCATCCCTTTGTACACATGATGGGGGTTAAAATCTATCTAGGCAAACTAAGAAATCAGAGTTTCGTTTTTTGTAACCATTAATTGTTGTTATTTTTTTTAGTCTTAAACTTATTTTAGAAGACAGACTTAAAGGAAAATCTATTACAAGTTTTTATGAAAAAAATTGTCAACTAACCGACTCTTTTCGTGGAGATTAAGTAAATATTATATTGAAAGACATTTTTTATCGCAATGTAAAATTATCACCAAAAGATTTGCCAGCAATATATGAAAAAATTAATATCTTTTCTTGTGCAATAAGAGTACGTATTTTATTTTACCTAATTAATTACAAAAATTTATTTAAATTGTTTATTCTTTCAGGAATACTTACCACGAGGTAGGAAAGCGAATCCTACTGGTAAACTTTGGGAAAACTACGTTAACCAAAGTGAAAAGCGAGTGCGTTTATGAGTGAAAATCAAAGATAATTTAGAAGATTCAGATTCGATTTCCAATAAGGATTGTTCTGAATTTGATGAACCAATTTTACTGGCCTGAAGAGAGTTTTCTAACTGGGACGAAGTTAGAGATAAATATCAAAGGACATTTTTACTAAGACAAAAGGAACTGAGGACATCTATAAGTAATTATGAATTTCTTAGCGATTACCCACTTCATAATAATAGCAAATCTGACGAACTAGTAAGTTTTACTTAGCTTAGGAATATAATTCATTATTAACTTGCCTTTTTGCAGTAAATGGAGTGTGTTCAGTCCTAAGTTTATGTTCTATGTTATGAAGTTGAAATTCGCAACTTTGATGATCATTTCCAATCATATGTAGTAGGCAAGTTAAAGGATGAAATAATTTTAAAAGAATTCCATGAATTTACAAGTCCACCCTTACATCTTTTTCCAATTAATAATGGTAAAATATATTCAAGAAATAAATTTTTGTAAACTTTATTATATTAATGTTATACTTATGTTATACTTATGTATGTATATAGAAATAAATGAATAAAATGTAAATTGTTTTCTACTGAACCAACATTGCTTTAAAGTTATTTTAATATAGAAATCATTTCAAATTAACATGAAATTTCATGTTATTTCAATATGGTGATCATTTTAATTTAAATGATTTAATAGTAAATTTTAAATGAAATTCGTGTTGATTCAACATGATATTCATTTTATTTTTACATTTTCTACTGTTGATTTTTAAGGACTTAATTTTTACATAATAATGGCTTAAATTTTACTGGAATAAAAATGTAAATTTTACATGATTTCCAATTGTTTTTATTTGAAAAAAAAATTAATTTTTGTTTTATTGTAAAATCATGTTAAATTAACTGGAAACGCTAATGAAGCAAAATCATTATTAAAAACTGTTAAATTAATCTTGTTTTAATTGATTTTACAATGATTTTTTTCTGTGTGTACTTATGCATAAATATACTTATGTCTTTTCAGAAATCTATATCAAAATTTTTAATATGAAGAAAATAGGATGATGAAGGTATTCTGAAAAATGGCATTACTCCATCTTGATAGGCACACTAAGGTCAAATTCTGAGCACCTAAAATTTATAACATATTTATTCAAAATTAGAAACTTTACATCTTAGAAATCGACATGATACTTTAAGTCATTATTTGGATACAAAATATATATTTATGTTATTTAATTTTTAAATACTAAATTATTTAAAATATTAACATGTTTGAACTTTAACTTCTAAAATACATATTTAAAATGGTGAGGTGAAAATGTTTATAAACCGTCATATATGGTGTTGGAAACAATAACCAATTATAGTAGAATATTATTATTCTTTATTGGCGTGCACGAACAATTATTTAAGCAACTGTATAGCTACTATTGATAAGATATTTATTATGAATTTTTTACATATTTTTATTGGAGAAGAAAAATATCCCGTTTTAATATAATAATGTAAGTATTTGGATTAAGCTCTCTGGCTCTCATTAACATATCTTTTCGATATTATGAACTTAGCCAATTGCTTAATACATGATATTATTATGGGATTAATCTCATTTAAAGAATATAATATACAATTGAGAATTTAACACATCTTAATAAGAATATTATATTGAGAATAACTGTTTATTTTCAAATGAATTGTAAATTATTCTTTATAACTTCAAGCAACCTTTTGATCTTTCTATTCAATTTTGGTATTCAACATATGGTAAGCATATATGGCAAATACATTTGTATTTTATATTTTTATTAAATATTTGCCATTCCGAGTATTAGAATCTGATAAGTTAACATTTGTGTAGAAATAGTTTATATATGGTTATGTATAATACCATATACATATGGTAATATAGGTCCATTCGTTTATTTTTCTCAATCAAGTCCAGTAAGAATTGCTCAGTAACACACTTACAGAGAGCAAGACAAATATAATCTAAAAATTAAATTTTTTTAAAAGTACGCGAACAAAAATTTTCAATAATTTACAAGTTTGTTAAACAGCTGATTGTAAAACCAAATACAAAAATAAATTATAAATGGTTGATAGGGAAAAAGAGGATTCTTGACGTAAAATGATATGGCACTACATTTTTTAAGCCTTTTTTGGAGAAGAGTGCGGGTATATGCTAAAGAGAAATTTAAATGAGAGTAAAGAGCAGGAGCATGTTTGAAAAAATTATAAACCTTAAATTTTTAAAATTATTTATCGATATTTATCGATTTATCACTTTCAATCCAAAGATTTCTAATTTTAATTTGACCTGAACTGCTTGAAAATTATAAACCTTAAATTTTTAAATATATTTATCGATTTATCACTTTCATTCGAAAAATTTCTAACTTTAATTTGACTAAACTGCTTGAAGTTATTGCAGTAATGCCAAATTGGTGCTGTTGGTACTAAATATTATACAAAAAATATGCTATTCAAAGTTTTTGTAAAGCGTTGTTGCGCTTTTTACCGTCTCAGTTGTTATTATTGGTTTATTGTCATTTTATATGATGGTTCTGTTTCTGTCTAACATTTGCTGTTTTCTTCTACAAAGAAATCTAGCAAAAATACTACTAGCTAAGAAGAAACATTTTAGAAAGTTTTCTTATCTTATAAAGGGTGGTTAAATTTTAAGGGCCGATGTTGAATGTGAACCACACCTAAACGTCAAGTTTTTTTCTGCACCTCTCACGCTCGTCGTTGATGAACATTATACATAAAGACTTGCATTTACACGCTTACAAGGTGCAATTGACTCAAGAACTAAAGCCTCTTGACCATTCCAAATGTCGTCAATGGTCAGAATGGTGGCAAGAAATGGCAATAGTGGATGTTAAATTTTCGAAGAAAATCATCTCCAGTGATGAGGCACATTTTCACCTCAGTGGATTCGTCAATAAGCAGAATTTCCGCATTTGGGCGAATGATATTCCAAGGTGATTGTCGAAACACCAATGCACCCACAAAGAGTGACTATTTGGTGAGGTTTATGGGTTGGCGGCATCATTGGGCCGTATTTTTTCCAAAATGAGGCCGGTCAGGCAGTTACTGTGAATGGTATTCGCTATGAGATGATAACGAACTTTTTATGCCCCGAATTGGAAGATATGGATGTGCACTATATGTGGTTTCAACAGGACGGTGTCACTTGCCACACAGCTCTTTTGCTCGACAAATTCAATGGCCGTGTTATCTCACGTGGTGGCGATGTCAATTGGCCGCCAAGATCATGTGATTTGACACTCTTGGACTTCTTTCTTTGGGGTTATTTGAAAGAAAAGGTGTACGTCGATAAGCCATCAACAATTCAAGAGCTAAAGGATGAGATAATTTGGCATATTAACGACATAGAACCTCAATTATGACTCAGCGTCATCGAAAATTTTGACCATCGGATGGAGGTGTGCCGCCGAGGTCGCGGCGGCCATTTGGCCGATATTTTGTTCCATACAAATTTGAACCATACCATATTATCATAATAAAAATAAATGACAATAATTTCCTAAATAATTTGTGTTTATATATTTAACCACCCTTTACTTAATTCATTTCACAATATTAATTACTTTGCAATTCCATACATATGTTTTTCGACCATATGTTTTTTCTGCTAAAAAATTCTTGCTGGCAAGAACTTGTTCACTAAAAATTTGCAAACTGCCAACGCTGAACTGTCACTTTATTCTCTCTCTTTTTTCTTTATCTTTACTGAGTGTAAAAATATGTACAAATTATTGGTCCACATATTAATCCATATATGGGTAATGTTTTTTTTTATCAGATATGACCATTTCTGAAAACAAAAGTTTTTTTTTTTAAATTTAATCTCTTGTTCTACAGAGTTAAGAACTAGTTAGAATTCTAAAGCGATAACCTGTTAAATTGCCTGGCCCTTCTGGTATATTTAAGGCATGCGCATTGTTTGATGATGAATCTTCCATTTCCTTAATCAAAGAAAACACTGCTAGAATTATTATACCCTTCACCACAGGTGGAAGGGTATATATAAGTTTGTCATTCCGTTTGTAATTTCTACAATATTGATCTTAGACCAGTGCTGTTCAAAAATAAAAATGTAGTTGTGTTTGTGAGCAAATGAGAATTGCACTGTAAGAAATGTTCAATGGGTTAATAGCAGTGCTAGTATCTGAATGAATTTATTTTTTTATTGAAAATATGAAACTGTTAATGTTTTGTGTAAAACTGTTTTAAAGAAATAAAAATTAAAAAAAATAAAATTTTTGAAAGGAAAAAAAGAAATTCATATATAGATTAGGGTGTCTTTTTTATTGTATAAAAACACAAAGTTGAAGATTTTTTTAATCAATATTAAAATATCTTTAATATGTTAATAAAATATCTTTAACATGTTCGATTATAAACTATCTTTAATATGTTAATAAAATACCTTTAATATGTTGGATTTCTTATGTTATTCTGCTAAAAAAATGCAATTTTCGGAAGGAAAAACAAATACATTTGATCGGAATAAATTAATAACGATCGGACTCGAATTTTTCAAAACAATTTAACTTTTATTTAAAAAAAAATGGGTTTTTTTATTAAGTCTATTAAAGATTTTTATAGATCTTGTAGTATCACAAAATATTTTTCGTACATTGCTATTAATTTTTTTCAGTGCATTGAATAAAAATCAGCATACATCCGCTACACATGTTCACTCGTCGCTGTTTCAGTGACGACTAAAAGCAAGAGCGTAAGAATACATGTGAGTTGAGCAGGGGACAATTGTCCCATCAAATGAACAGCATTGTCTTAGACCTTATAAAGTATATATATTTCGGGTCCTTATGAAGAGCGAAGTTGATTTAACGATGTCCGTCTGTCCGTCTGTGTGTTGAAATGGGTTTTCCGAGGAACCCAGACATGATGAGGACTTGATTGTTACATGTGATCTATTTCTGGTTGCTATTTAAAATCAGACAGATCGGTTAATAAATGGCTGAGATATTAGCAAAAAACCAGGACTACCTCTAATTTTTTCGGTAAAATTCCTTTGTTTAATATTTGTGTAGAATATTAAGCATAACAAACACATCCATGTGTTAAAACTCTTTTCTTTCATCTCCACCTTTTATACACAAACAACACACATACAAAGATTTGTCATTTAAATAAAAACTAAACAAATCTCTAATGAACGAAGACTTTTATATATGTACCTTTATTGACGATGATTTTGTGTGAGCTTCAATAGCTCAGTTGTCTAGACGCTATGTCACAAATCCTTTTTTTCTCTAAGGCCGCGGGTTCGAGGTTCGAATCCCGGTCAATTCACTTTTTTTTTGTTCATTTTTGGTTTTTTTTTAACATTTCATAATTAATTTATATAAAATTTTATATAATTAATTAAATAATCCATAAATAGGCTAAAAACATCAACATTTTTATAAAAACCCTCTGATACAAACAAAATACAAACGTTTGTATACCCTTCACCACAGGTGGAAGGGTCGCGGGTTCGAATCCCGGTCGATTCACTTTTTTTTGTATATTTTTTTTTTATTTTCTTAAGATTTTTTTTTTGTTTATTTTTTGTTTTTTTTTAACATTTAATAATTAATTTAAATGAAATTTTATATTAATAAATAAATAATCCATAAATAGGCTAAAAACATCAAAATTTTTATAAAAACCCTCTGACACAAACAAAATACAAACGGTTTTATTTCTATTTTTTGCTCCGATTTAAAAGAATTTATAAAAAGACTTTTAAACCATTTTATTTCTCATATATTAAGAAAATTTTATACATAATTTCCCTTTGAGTGCAACTATTTTAGGTCATAATTTATAATAATTTATAAAAAAAAAATTATAAACTATTTTCCTTAAAATTTTTAAAATTAAGCTAAATAAATTAAAAATATTTTGTAATAAAAAAGCGAAATAAAATCCCAAATACCAAATAATTGCCAGCTAAATCAAACTTTTTTGTAGAAATAAAACACATGCAGTTCTAGTGATTTCTTTTAACGATTTGTAAAAAAATATTTTTTTGGTCGAAAAAAGCTTTTTTTAGAACTAAAAAGATTTTTGAAAAAAAAAATATGACAACACTGATTGGCATTATGATCGTGATTGTTGTTGTTTTTATTTTATTTGTTTAACTTTTTGTCTTTCACCTCCTCACATTTTACCCACAAACAACAAATCCATAAAAAGGTTTGTCATTTAAGTAAAACCCAAACAAATCTGTTTTAAACGAAAACTTTTTATTTACTTCTATTAACGACGTTTGCTTATGTCCTTCAATGGCTCAGTGGTCTAAGCTCTTTGTCACAAACACTTTTTTCTTTTAGTCGCGCGATCCAGCCCCGTCTATTCAACTTTTTTTATTTTTTTAACACTTTTTTATTTTCTTAAGAATTTTTGTTATTTTTTTATTTTTTTTTTAACAAAACAAATGCGTGCAGCACAGTTGTCTTAACGATGTTGGTCAGCTTTTCTGTATAATTGGAGAACGGAAAGAGGAAAAGTTTCCAAATAAGGTACAAGCATCTTGGTTATCAATACACAACATCTGACCAAATGTGGGCGGGATCCTTGGATTGGGCGTGGCACAAAATAGATTAATTTATATCTTAAGAACGGTAAGACCGTAATTAAATACTCCATAAATGGGCTAAAAACATCAAAATTTTTATAAAAACTAAAATGTAATATGACCTATGGATACGTCTTATATATCCAAAGATCGAAAATCTTTAGTAGAACATATTTGCTAAAAGTAGTTATGACCAAAACCTAAAAAAATACCTATTTTCGGGAACCATAAATCTTTCAGAGTCCAAGTTTTATCACTAAACTAAATGGTAAATTTCCACTTAAAGATGTCCGTATATAAATCTGTCCATTCCATATATGTCCATATATAAACTTCACTATTATCCCAACCATGGTGAAGGGTATATAAGATTCGGCATAGCCGAATTTAGCCGTTCTTACTTGTTTTTAATCTCTAGTGGTATGGAGATGAAACTGTTAAAGAAAAATTCATTCGCGTTATCTTTAAAATTCAAGGAATTTACCAACCAACAAGGAAATTTGCCTTAAAGAAGGTACACACTGTGAAGAAACTCAAGTTACCTTATCGATCATTTTCCAAAGCCGATTATCCACATTTATCCTGGGTGTACTTTATGCGGTCAAAGAAGTTGAATTTAGTAGATTATCGATAACCTGAGTAAACTTGGATGTTCGCATATGGTTCCTTATCTTCCTCTCTCCAATTGAATGTATTGTGCAGGATTTTCTAGCAATAGAAGAATTTGGTGTTGATCCTAATATCACACATCTTTTATCAGATGACGATCAAGTTGCCAAAGAAATTATGGAGGAAACTAGCAAATGTATTGAAAAGTGTAGCGATTCTTCAATGGAGGTCTAATACCTTGGGAACGGGGCTACCTATTATTTCGGCCGTGCTCGTCGTTTAGTCCCAAATAAACTTTTCGGTGAATCAGTTACAATAGATTTTATATATAGGTAGCTAGATATACAAATAATCTATTCATACGGGAAAAGATAAGAAGAAAAAAATTTAGAGAAAGAAGTGCTTATGAACTGAAGGTGTCATTTGCTACACACGTCCTTGGCCCACCCACTATGCTGACAAAAGTATCCGGTTATTGTCAGCCCGAAAAAAAATTAACTTCACCTACCTACTGCATACCTGTAACTTCACTTTTCGTAATAAATAAACAAATTCAAATTCCATATTTAAAACCATTACAGTATTAGTTTATTATAATTCTCAAAATAATGTAAATAAATTTATTTGTATAAAAAGTTGTGCGAAATTTTATATTTAGAAATTCGGTCACCATTTGGGTATTAACTTAAATAAATAACCGATAAAAAGAAATATTTGTAACGCTAATTTATGATTAATTAAAATTGTAGAAGCGAAATCACAAAGTTTATAACATTTAAAGAAATAAGGAATAAACTAAAAGAAACTTGAAATTATTGAAATTTATTTGACGTTAAATAAAACAATGTCATTTGTTCAAAAGTGTAAGATGGAAACATAACATGAATACCGAAATTCTCAACGCATTACAGATATGGCAACCCTAGTTGCAAATATCTTTATATCCAATATAACTTCATTAATGTATTTAAAAAAAAATTTCAATAGATATTCATGTAATATTTATTGAAATAAGAATTTTCCAAAATTTATGTGTAAAGAAAAGAAATGTTAAATAAAATAAAAGAAAAACAACTTACAGTATCATTGTCCAGCGATGTCAACAGGCGCCGGAAGACAGTAGACTAGCTGCGTATAGTATTTAGATTCTAAATACTAAATTTTAGAAAAACAAAAATAATATAAAGGGGTTGAATGAGTTTTGAATGTGTGTGAAAATGTGTAGTGAGCGTTTGGATAATAACCCTGTAGGAAATGTCGATAGTGAAACTGTACTGATTCACTATTGACTTTATCACCAGTACTACTGACTAATTATGCCCCAGCCAACGCTTTCTGCTGTAGACATTTAACATGTGCGTGTCATTGCGAATCTACACAACTATTGACTAGGTGTTGACATTGAAACCAGAGATTTACTAGTACATTTTAGTAATTCTAGTCTACACTTTTGGAACTTTTTACTTGATTTCCACACTAGGAAGGAAATATGATTAATCAGGTGCATTTATTTTGTTAAATTAGATATTTTATTAATAAATTTTTTTTTTTATAAATTATTTAATTTTGTAGTAGACAAATCTTCAAAAGACTGCACAAAATCATCCACAGGCTCCGTAAAATCTTCATCAGGCTCCACAAAATCTCTAGAGTTGCAATTTTCACTAAAAATTATTGCCTCTTTCTTGTTATTTTTATTTTTATACAAAATTGATAGTTTTTTTCACAAGTTTTTTGTAATTTCTTTTCTTTTTCTTTGTTGAAATTTGTATATTTTACTTTTAAATTAATTTTTCTTTATATTTTTATTTAAAACTTTAATTTTGCATGCAGCTATGCACATGTATTTTCAACAAAATAAAACAATAAAAAAATCAAGAACAAGCACAGCTTTGCAGCTGCAAAAAAGGAATGTAAAAAGTAAGACGCTTTGTGGACATGTCACCATGTAGACACTTGACCCCAGGCTTCCTACAGGGAACGAAATATAGTAAATTTATGAAAATCTATTAAAAAAAATTGTAGAGGTGACCGAAAAATCACATTAAAAGAAAATTAAAAATTTACAATATCAAAAAAACTAAAATAGGAAAATATTTTAATATAAACGTTAAAAACGTTTAGTTAGTTAAAAAAAAATGTATTAATGAAAGGGAAAACCACTAAAAGTTAAAAATTGAAATTTACAATTATCGACAAAAAAACCAATGCAAACAAAAAATTAAATATTTAACTAATTAGTTCCAGTAAAGTTAAATGACCAACGAAGTTAAATCAAATTGACCAAGGTGAATATAGAAAAAAAACCCACGAATATTTTATGGCAAGTGTTAATTTAAAGATTTACAAAATCCGATCGGTCCTATTTGTAAGTGTGTATAACGATAGGTTTATGCACCAATAGAGCCATGAAACAAATAACTTTAAAACTTGACTGGCCGTGGTTTGAATTGTAAACACCTGGTCCTATATGGTGATGACCACTATGCAGTGATGATGGTTAAGATGATTTCCACAAACTTAGCTCTTATCACTTTGACAACCCTCCGGTTTACCAAATCCAAGAAAATAAATATTCCTACAAAAGATAATACATACCAACAAAAAAATTACACACTCCAAATTTTTTTAGAAAAATAAATAAAATCTTACCAATTACTTTTATCACCGAATGCGACCAATAAAGCAAACAATGTTGTTGTACGTATAAAAGAAACAAGTAAAAAAGGGCTAAATTCGGCTGTGCCGAATCTTTGAATACCCTCCACCAATATCCTAAAAAGATGTTCTCTTCTGTTTTTGATACAAATAATATAAAAAAAATTTAAAAGTAAAATAATGTAGGTGAAAAAATTTTTTGAGGTGAAAAACTTTTTTAGATGTGAAAAGAACTTCTTGGTGGAAAAAAAATTTAGAGGTGAAAAAAAAAATTTTTAGGTGAAAAATTTTTTATGATGAAAAACAATTCTAGTGGTGGAAAAATGTTTGAGGTGAATACAAAATATTAACTGCTAAGCGACTGGTGAAAAAATATGAGAAAATATGTTATGTACCAGTCGCTACTATGAAATTGTACTAAATTTGTATAGGCAATTTAGAGGCACCTTTACATTTTCACTAGTTTTTCTAAACATGGACTGCACAAAAAACACATTTAAAGCATCGTCAAATACTCGTTTCGGCTAATGGGAACTAGCTCTGCAGCTGAATATGCCTAATGTATTTTTGAGATTTGAGGGGTTGACAAATGTATATTTATGTTAATTTTTTCTTTTATAAAAAATACAGATGAATAAAGTGCGTATTGTGCTCTTAAACATCTAAATGAATATTGATTTAGAAAATTAAAGTATAATATACACATAAAACATATATTTTGCATAGCTTTTGGCAAACATTCTTTTATGTTATGAACGAAATAGAAAATCAATAATACCCTGTTGTATATTGTAGCAGAATATGCCTTATAGGGAGAATTTTTTTTTTCAGATGCGCCACCTATTGGGAAATAGTTTCAACTAATGTTCTTTCTTTAACAAATTAATGTCTTTGATTTATGTAACATAACTTTTGTTATTTAGTTTTAGCAATGTTATTTACAGAGGTCTGCTCTGTTAGCGACTCTAACATTTCTACTTACTTAACAGAAAAAAATAGATACAGAAAAATTGTACCAATTTGTATGGAAAATTTAGAGGTATCTTCACATTTTCACTCATAACTTTTGAACCGCTTGACCGATTTTGCTCATTTTAAATACCAAACTGCTCGGGAGGATGTTTAATAATCTGGGTAAAAATAGGCAACCCCGCTTGCGTCTTCGCGTCGTGATCGCCATTTCAACAGACAGACAGACGGACATCGCTAAATCGACTTAAAATTGCATAAGGATCACGAATATATATACTTTATGGGGTCTTAAACCTATATTTCGACATATTACAAACGGAATGACAAACTGATATATACCCTCACCATATATGGTGGAGGGTATAAAAATTATCAAATTAAAAGAAATACAATATTCTTTCCAAAACAACAACCGTTTTCGCTAAGAAAATTTTCGTTTTTAATAAAAATTTTCTCAAATTCTGACAACATATAAATTTCTAAAGCAAAGCTATACTGATTAAAAAAATTTATTTTATATACCAGTGTTTTCGAAATTACACCAATACAAAAATGCTAGTATACCATATGGACACCATAACTTAGAAATAGGTAAAACTAAGTAACATATTACACCCAAAGAAAAAGTCAGTTCGATTATACTAAAGTTATCTCCATTTAATCGAATCAGAACTACCTAAAAGTTGTCGCCCTCACAAAAGCGCTTTAAAATTGGGTTATTATGGAAGAAACAAAAAATGATCATTAGCTGTGTGCAGTGGCGGATCCAGCCCTTGCTTTTTTTTTTTTTGGGAGGGGGGGGATAAGTGCCATATAAACTTTAGGAAATATGACAGACAATTTTTAAATTTCTGTTTCAATTCATTTAAAAATTTAAATTAATTAATTAGTTTTTAAGTCCTTCACTACAAGGCTGAATTTATGTCAAATCAATGTCATATAATTGACTTTTTAATTTCGTTGGAATACTTTCTTATCTTCTCCAAAGAAAGCTTTTACAATCGGTTTCAACCACATTAATTCTATAGCATATTCCACTGGAACCAACACTATGAAACGCGAACCCATTTACATTAATATAAGATATAGCTAACAAAGACTAGTTTCAGAAGTGGTTCTAGTAGCAATATAACAGATTACTTTGGAAATCATTTAAAAGAAATATCATCGGTGTTAAAACCGACAGCATAAGAAGTTATTCTACAAGTCGTTCTCTGTTAAATTATTGCTTTAGATTATGAGAAATAATTAACTTTCAAAAATCCGATTCTAAAGCTTTTTCAACCTTAGTATTCTAAGGTTGAATGAGATATTTTTAAAAATTTTTGAATAGGCAGAGCTTGAACAAAAAACCTATAAAGACGTTAATTTTGCTTCTTAGCAATCAAGCACGTGGTTATTTAAATATTTAAGTATTTGCTTATATGAATATGAGTGTTCAAAAGTTTTATTAATTTTTGCAAATCTTGGAAAATGTTCTTAGGTCGACTTTTGGAATGAAGCTATTGTTTATTTAATTTTTTTTTTTGACAGCGACAAATAAAGAAAACGAAAAACCAGCTTTATCGACAAAACATTGTCCAAACAGCGTTTATCTCTTACGGTTTAAAGGGTTTACTCCCACTCAATTTTTCTTTATAAAGAGTCGAATATCATAAACAAACTCTTCATAAACCAATGCAGTAGACAACTTGATATTTCACAAAAAAGCAGCTCATCGTTTTATTAAAAAAAATACATTAAGCTTGCTTTAAACGGTTAATCGATTAATCGCCAATCGACCCGAATAACAGATTAACCAATTTTCGTAATTATTCAAATAATACTCTTACCTGTTAACCGGCAGGGTCGAATAATTGGAAACACTAGTTTTTACACCAACAAGATTATATAAAATCGTTGATTTGCATAACTTTTTTTATGTCCTATAGATGGCTATGGGATCGAGGTATTCCCAAAATTTGTATTTATTAACAATATTATATTGTGTACATATTTTTATTGATTTATTTTTGTAGTTTGTTTTACGATATATACTAATTTAATTCATTTATACCCTAACAAAAAAAAAAACAAGTAAGAGCGGCTAAATTCGGCTATGCCGAATCTTATATACCCTTCACCATGGTTGGGAAAAACTGAAGTTTATATATGGACATATATGAAATGGACAGATTTATATACGGACGCCTTTAAGAGGAAATTAACCATTTAGTTTGGAGATAAAACTTGGACTCGGGAAGATTTATGGTTCCAGAAAATAGGTATTTTAAAAAAATTTATGTTTTGGGCATAACTTTTTTGTATCTGAACCGATATTTCCGAGTTTTTCAGCAAATATGTTATACTAAAGATTTTCGATCTTTTGCTATATAAGACGTATCCATAGGTCATAATACAGCTCTAGAATAGTGTTTGTTGTTTGTGTAAAAAAGGTGAAGAGGTGAAAGAAAAGAATTTCAACAAATCGTTAAAAGAAATCACTAGAACTGCATGTGTTTTATTTCTACAAAATAGTTTGATTTAGCTGGCAAATTTGCATTTGGGATTTTATTTCGCTTTTTTATTAGAAATATTTGTAATTTCTTTAGCTTAATTTTAAAAATTTGAAGGAAAATAGTTTATAATTTTTTTTATAAATTATTATAAGTTATGACCTAAAATAGTTGCACTCAAAGGTAAATTATGTATAAAATTTTCTTAATATGTGAGAAATAAAATGGTTTAAAAATCTTTTTATAAATTCTTTTAAATCGGAGCAAAAAATAGAAATAAAACTGTTTGTATTTTGTTTGTATCAGAGGGTTTTTATACAAATTTTGATGTTTTTAGCCTATTTATGGATTATTTAATTATTAATAAAAAAAAACAAAAAATAAACAAAAAAAAATCTTAACGAACCCGCGACCCTTCCACCTGTGGTGAAAGGTATAAAAACGTTTGTATTTTGTTTGTATCAGAGGGTTTTTATAAAAATGTTGATGTTTTTAGCCTATTTATGGATTATTTAATTATTAATATAAAATTTTATATAAATTAATTATTAAATGTTAAAAAAAACCAAAAATAAGCAAAAAAAAAGTCTTAAGAAAATAATAAAAAAAAATGTACAAAAAAAAGTGAATTGACCTGACCGAGATTTGAACCTCGAACCCCACGGCCTTAGAGAAAAAAAAGTATTTGTGACACAGCGTCTAGACAACTGAGCTATTGAAGCTCACACAAAATCATCGTCAATAGAGGTACATATATAAAAGTCTTCGTTCATTAGAGATTTGTTTAGTTTTTATTTAAATGACAAATCTTTATATGTGTGTTGTTTGTGTATAAAAGGTGGAGATGAAAGAAAAGAATTTTAATTATTAATATAAAATTTTATATAAATTAATTATTAAATGTTAAAAAAAACAAAAATAAGCAAAAAAAAAAAGTCTTAAGAAAATAATAAAAAAAATTTACAAAAAAAAAAGTGAATTGACCTGACCGAGATTTGAACCTCGAACCCCGCGGCCTTAGAGAAAAAAAAGTATTTGTGACACAGCGTCTAGACAACTGAGCCAAAAAGTATATAATTTTCTATAGAGTATGTTTCTCTCTCACGAACTTTTTAGTACTCTCTTAGAACACGAACATAGTTTGGCGGCAACAAAGGTGAGTTTTGGTCGGCAACTTTTAGTAGTGTTTAGCGGTGCTGCCATATAACCAATTTTAACTATTTTTTTTTTTGCCGTTTTTTGGGATGCTAGAGATTTTTCAGATTATTTCATAAAAAAAATGTTTTTTTATTTTATTCATGTATTTTTTCAGATTTTTCATATAAAAATATAATATTTGTTCAATATACTATTTATTTTTACTAAAATTAGACATGTCTAATAAAGTAAAAAAAAAATACAACAAAAATTTGCAATTGTGTTAAAAAATAGTTACAAATTCAAACAAAACATTGTGACATGAAAAGTATTAAGTGTGTTCACACACATTGACCAACTATGTCTATTCATATCCATTATTTCCCATTTCTATGGTAAAAATATATAATAAAGAGAACAAATCTGCTATTAAAATGTTGCAACATATAACTAAAAACCTATAAAAAATGCAATAATTTGAAAAAGAATTGTTTTCATTAAAAAACTGGTAAACAGTTAAGAATCCCAAAAACTGGGATAAAAAATTACACTGTTTATGTGGCAGCACTGCATACACCAAATTTAATGTTTTTCAACACTTTAGCAACTTTGAAAATGTTGCCCTCTCATTAAAAAATGTTGCCGCTCAACTCTGTACCATGTTGAATTTCTGGTAGAGCGGGAAAAATACTCTATAGAAAATTATATACTTTTTGACTGAGCTATTGAAGCTCACACAAAAGAGCTAACTATATTATACTTTTGCTAGCTTAAGCAAATGTGCGAATACATGTAATCAAATGTGTATGACTATATTGTACTTAACAAACTTTTCGTTAAGTTTCGTCAAGTGTCATTTGCTTAAGCAAACAGCGAAACTGACCGCACTTTACTTAAGGAATCATATGTTTTTAGAAAAACTGTTTATGAAAAAAAAAAAAAAAATTGCAATGTACGCCGTCAATATTTTTTTTTAGAAAATTTAATTGAAAATGTTAAAAAACAAACGTGCATGTATAACAAAAGGGGTGGGTTTTGTATTTGTTTTTCGATTGAGATGCAAGCACTGTTGCATTTTTTAGTACTTTTTTATTCATGTTTTCATTTGTTTCTTTAAATTATTTAAAATTAATATAGATTTACTTGTTAATTGTAAAATATTTATAAATTGAACACATTAAATAATATTTTTCGAAAAGATACATATATTTTGTAAATATAAAAAGAAAACAGTTTTTGCAAAAGTACAAATATTTGCAACTAAGTGTAGTAAGTATTTAAGTTTAAAAAGTACATTGTAGCCACCCAAAAGTCGTCAATAAGTTGATAAAGCATTTGACAGACTTTTCGTTAATTTTTGACAGTAGCAAAAGTATAATATAGTTAGCCCTAAAATCATCGTCAATAGAGGTACATATATAAAAGTCTTCGTTCATTAGAGATTTGTTTAGTTTTTATTTAAATGACAAATCTTTATATGTGTGTTGTTTGTGTATAAAAGGTGGAGATGAAAGAAAAGAATTTTAATTATTAATATAAAATTTTATATAAAATAATTATTAAATGTTAAAAAAAAACAAAAATAAGCAAAAAAAAGTCTTAAGAAAATAATAAAAAAAATGTACAAAAAAAAAAGTGAATTGACCTGACCGAGATTTGAACCTCGAACCCCGCGGCCTTAGAGAAAAAAAAAAGTATTTGTGACACAGCGTCCAGACAACTGAGCTATTGAAGCTCACACAAAATCATCGTCAATAGAGGTACATATATAAAAGTCTTCGTTAATTAGAGATTTGTTTGGTTTTTATTTAAATGACAAATCTTTGTATGTGTGTTGTTTGTGTATAAAAGGTGGAGATGAAAGAAAAGAATTTTAACACATGGATGTGTTGTTATGCTCAAAATTCTACATACATATTAAACAAAGGGATTTTACTGGAAAAATTAGAGGTAGTCCTGGTTTTTTGCTAATATCTCAGCCATTTATTAACCGATCTGTCTGATTTTTAATAGCAAACAGAAATGGATCACATGTAACAGAAATAAAAAACAATCAAGTCCTCATCATGTCTGGGTTCTTCGGAAAACCCATTTCAACACACAGACGGACATCGTTAAATCAACTTCGCTCTTCATAAGGACCCAGAATATATATACTTTATAGGGTCTAAGATCAATATTGTAGAAATTACAAACGGAATGACAAACTTATATATACCCTTCCACCTATGGTGAAGGGTATAAAAAACGAAACGAAAAATGTCTTTGAATAAAAAAAAATCTATTACACAAATTAAAAATTTTAAATGGAGGAAATCTACTACATGCTATAAAAATCAATATAAAATTGTAGTGGATATGATTTAATTTAGAAAATTAACCAGCTTTCTTCTATGTTTCCAATATTCTTGCAACGAAAATGTATGATGATAATATTGAAAAAATTTAATATGTAGTTTAACAGTTTGTTAAAATCTAATCAAATAAAAAATATTAATAAAATATATATTTATGTAATTACATATGAGTGATATTGTTACTAAAAGGTGTCCCTAATTTTATATGTCGATTTTTTATTTTCAAAAGCTTCGCAAGCAGCGCTTCTCCTTTCTCTTTGTGTTTTTGTGTATTTTAATAATTTGGTGGAGAATGTGGAGAAGTTGTTATTATTTTTCTTTAGTTTCATTTAAATTAAATAAAATACATTTATTATACTTTTATTACAAGTTTTTGTTTTGTTTTCAAATATGATTAAATATTTTTTTCATTCAAAATTTATGTAGTATATTTTAAACAAATTTGTTGCTATTTTTACTATTAAATGTATTCGCTTAAAATCAAATTGTGTAATAAAATAAATTCCAAGTAATTTTTTCAAGAAAACTTTAAATTGTGTATAGAGATGATGTTGATGCTAGCTGATGATGCTGACGACTGCGAGATGCTGTAGTTAGTAACATGGTTGTTTTTTTATTTTCTATTCTGGTTTTTATTTGTTTACCGCAAAAATTATTTGTATTTGTGGTGTTCTTAAAATTAAACTTAAATACGATAAACGGGTCCTTTTCTGTTAGTTTGTTTAAATTCTTTATAAGTGTTACTATAATTGTTGTCGTTAAACTTTTCATATGGGCTTGTTTGTTGTAGTTGTTGTCGTAGATTTGATGAGGTTAAAAACCGTTAACTTTTAATTGATCAGGCTTAGCAAGACCAGCTTTTGTCAACCATTGGCAAATATTTTCACGTTGATCGCTCTAGAGTTACAAAACTTCTCCGTATTCAGGATGTTCAATTACTGTGCCATTTATGGTCCAATTTGTCTCATATCGAGAATATATCAGTGGAGTCGGGATATTTACAACAATGTGTATATATGGTCTGATTCGGCTGATATTTAGAATATGAGCGTAGAAATATTTGTATGTATTACGAGAATGGTTTTTATTATGTCTGATTTTTAATTGTGTGTCTTATAAAATTAGTTACCAGAGACTCCAAGAAAGAAGTTGATCATCAACTTAAAATTTGTCAAAATGTTAGATCATATTATCGGAAAAAGCTTAATATATTTAAAAACAACAAACT
Source organism: Eustalomyia histrio (assembly GCA_949748255.1). NCBI lineage: Eukaryota > Metazoa > Arthropoda > Insecta > Diptera > Anthomyiidae > Eustalomyia > Eustalomyia histrio. The sequence continues at coordinate 92,976,522 of OX456524.1, read as the reverse complement.
TACAATTAATCATTATTTCACAATTTTTGTTATGTATAAAAAAAATAAATACGAAGATATAATGTCATGGAAACGCATGGATTAGCGGTCAAATATATCTTATCTGTAAAGAGTTCTTCTATACCGTGAACAAAAAAGGTGTAATTCAAAATTATTTAAATTTAAAAATTACAAAAAAAAATTTAATTCATCAATTAAAACACATGTAAGTCTGCATTTAAAAATTTTAAATTGTGCATAATATATTTTTTTGTCCTACTGGTAAATGAAATTAGTTTAAAGATTTTACAATAGTATTTTAAGTACTTCAATATTGCAATAAGTTTTGTCCTCCAAAATTAAGAAAAAATAAATAAAAGTTTATTTATGTTCCTTACGTATAAGCGGTAAAATGGATTGGTGAAAAAAATATGTACCAGCCTATAATTAAATAGTTGACCTTATATAATGGCATTACGGAAAATTATTTTGAAACACATACAAATTGATGTTTTGGCGAACATTTCCTTATAAGTTTCCCATAGTGCTTTGGTTCGAAATCAATAAAAATAAATACCAAACAGCTGATTTCCAAATCATTTTCACTGTTTTTTATTTTCGGGAATAAGTGTCAATAACATATGCAGAAATTTCACTACTAGATGACCGTAAGAGATTAACACATTCACAAACCAAATCGTAGTTTTATTAAGAATTGTAATTACTACCATTAATATATCAATTAACGTTTTAAATAACTAAATTAGTTTTAAAACATTTTACGTCGCAAAGTCTGTTGTGTATTATATTATAAATTTTTTATATCGCTAAATTATCCCTTCCTCCTGGAACAGCGCCTGTATGTGTGTGTGTTTTGTTTCAAACCGTTAATATGTATGTATGTCAGAACCAGGCAAAACCACTGCGCGACGTTTTTCTCTCACACCTACATGCGCTCATTCATTGAAAAGTATATAATTCTAAAGAATATAGTTCCCTCTCACGAATTTTTTAGTACTGACCTAGAACACGTACATAGTTTGGCGACAACAAATGTGTTTTGGCAAAAAGTATTTAATTCTCAAGAGTATAGTTCTCTCTCATGATCTTTTTAGTACTCTCTTAGAACACGCACATAGTTCGGCGTCAACAAAAGTGAGTTTTGGTCGGCAACTTTGAGTAGTGTTTAGCGGTGCTGCAATTGAGTTAAAAAATAGTTACGAATTCAAACATAACATTGTGACATGAAAAGTATTAAAGTGTATACGCACATTGACCAACTCTGTCTCTAGATAGCCATTTTCGCATTTCTATGGTAAAAATATATAATAAAGAGAACAAATATGCTATTAATTGTTGCAACACATTATTAAGCAGCGCTTCTCCTTTCTCTTTGTGTTTTTGTGTATTTTAATAATTTGGTGGAGAATGTGGAGAAGTTGTTATTATTTTTCTTTAGTTTCATTTAAATTAAATAAAATACATTTATTATACTTTTATTACAAGTTTTTGTTTTGTTTTCAAATATGATTAAATATTTTTTTCATTCAAAATTTATGTAGTATATTTTAAACAAATTTGTTGCTATTTTTACTATTAAATGTATTCGCTTAAAATCAAATTGTGTAATAAAATAAATTCCAAGTAATTTTTTCAAGAAAACTTTAAATTGTGTATAGAGATGATGTTGATGCTAGCTGATGATGCTGACGACTGCGAGATGCTGTAGTTAGTAACATGGTTGTTTTTTTATTTTCTATTCTGGTTTTTATTTGTTTACCGCAAAAATTATTTGTATTTGTGGTGTTCTTAAAATTAAACTTAAATACGATAAACGGGTCCTTTTCTGTTAGTTTGTTTAAATTCTTTATAAGTGTTACTATAATTGTTGTCGTTAAACTTTTCATATGGGCTTGTTTGTTGTAGTTGTTGTCGTAGATTTGATGAGGTTAAAAACCGTTAACTTTTAATTGATCAGGCTTAGCAAGACCAGCTTTTGTCAACCATTGGCAAATATTTTCACGTTGATCGCTCTAGAGTTACAAAACTTCTCCGTATTCAGGATGTTCAATTACTGTGCCATTTATGGTCCAATTTGTCTCATATCGAGAATATATCAGTGGAGTCGGGATATTTACAACAATGTGTATATATGGTCTGATTCGGCTGATATTTAGAATATGAGCGTAGAAATATTTGTATGTATTACGAGAATGGTTTTTATTATGTCTGATTTTTAATTGTGTGTCTTATAAAATTAGTTACCAGAGACTCCAAGAAAGAAGTTGATCATCAACTTAAAATTTGTCAAAATGTTAGATCATATTATCGGAAAAAGCTTAATATATTTAAAAACAACAAACTTACAATTAATCATTATTTCACAATTTTTGTTATGTATAAAAAAAATAAATACGAAGATATAATGTCATGGAAACGCATGGATTAGCGGTCAAATATATCTTATCTGTAAAGAGTTCTTCTATACCGTGAACAAAAAAGGTGTAATTCAAAATTATTTAAATTTAAAAATTACAAAAAAAAATTTAATTCATCAATTAAAACACATGTAAGTCTGCATTTAAAAATTTTAAATTGTGCATAATATATTTTTTTGTCCTACTGGTAAATGAAATTAGTTTAAAGATTTTACAATAGTATTTTAAGTACTTCAATATTGCAATAAGTTTTGTCCTCCAAAATTAAGAAAAAATAAATAAAAGTTTATTTATGTTCCTTACGTATAAGCGGTAAAATGGATTGGTGAAAAAAATATGTACCAGCCTATAATTAAATAGTTGACCTTATATAATGGCATTACGGAAAATTATTTTGAAACACATACAAATTGATGTTTTGGCGAACATTTCCTTATAAGTTTCCCATAGTGCTTTGGTTCGAAATCAATAAAAATAAATACCAAACAGCTGATTTCCAAATCATTTTCACTGTTTTTTATTTTCGGGAATAAGTGTCAATAACATATGCAGAAATTTCACTACTAGATGACCGTAAGAGATTAACACATTCACAAACCAAATCGTAGTTTTATTAAGAATTGTAATTACTACCATTAATATATCAATTAACGTTTTAAATAACTAAATTAGTTTTAAAACATTTTACGTCGCAAAGTCTGTTGTGTATTATATTATAAATTTTTTATATCGCTAAATTATCCCTTCCTCCTGGAACAGCGCCTGTATGTGTGTGTGTTTTGTTTCAAACCGTTAATATGTATGTATGTCAGAACCAGGCAAAACCACTGCGCGACGTTTTTCTCTCACACCTACATGCGCTCATTCATTGAAAAGTATATAATTCTAAAGAATATAGTTCCCTCTCACGAATTTTTTAGTACTGACCTAGAACACGTACATAGTTTGGCGACAACAAATGTGTTTTGGCAAAAAGTATTTAATTCTCAAGAGTATAGTTCTCTCTCATGATCTTTTTAGTACTCTCTTAGAACACGCACATAGTTCGGCGTCAACAAAAGTGAGTTTTGGTCGGCAACTTTGAGTAGTGTTTAGCGGTGCTGCAATTGAGTTAAAAAATAGTTACGAATTCAAACATAACATTGTGACATGAAAAGTATTAAAGTGTATACGCACATTGACCAACTCTGTCTCTAGATAGCCATTTTCGCATTTCTATGGTAAAAATATATAATAAAGAGAACAAATATGCTATTAATTGTTGCAACACATTATTAAAAAAACTATAAAAAATGCATGAAAAAACTAAAAAACAGTTAAGAATCCCAAAAAGTGGGATAAACAATTAAACTGTTTATATGGCAACACTACATACACCAAATTTAATGTTTTTCAACACATTAGCAACTTTGAAAATGTTGCCCACTTATATAAACATGTTGCCGCTGAACTCCGTAGAGTACTTCTGACATTCTATAGTAAATTATATACTTTTTGTTAATACCAACAAATTTTGATGAATAGGAACTTTAGTAGAATGAAGTTGTTTAGTCAAAAATATTTAAGAATTCGCTTATTTGAATTCTTAGCTGCACAAACACAGAAAAATCGGTGAGGACTTGTCTCTTTAAGTCTAAAGCTTAAACCAGGTAGTGAAAGAGCCAGGGAACAGTGGCAGTTCTATTAAGCTTTGTTTGTGAATTTCGTAAAAATTATTCAAACCATATTTTTTAGAATTTGTTATTGCATTTTTTTTTTGAAGGCAATTCTTTTTTATGATTATTTTTATTTTTACCAGTGCCTTATAAAGAAAATAAAAACTAGCTTTATCGACAAAATGTCCCACTTTGGTATAAAAAAACTATCTACACTGCATTTTTAAGGGTTTACTTCCACGTCTGACATTTATTTTTAAAGAGTCGTCAAATTCTGCAAAAAACCCAAGATTATAAGGCATGATTCTTTAAAAAATATCAGGATGCTTTGAATTGTCCTAAAGGCTCGTATACACGACATGTTTTTGTTATCTGACTTGTCAAATTTTATCACGCAAAAATCAAACATGTCGTGTAGTCCAGTTCAAACATTGTCAGATGCAAAATACATATGTATGTATTATTGAATAAGAACTGTTTCTATTTCTACCTGACAGATAACTTACAACAGAAGTTTTTGACTGCTGAAATAAACAAATTAAATAAAAATTGAAAGCAATAATATCGTTTACAAAAAGAAAAAAATCTAAATGGAGAAAGAATGTAAGATATTTTATAAAAGAAAAATATTTGTTAATGCATATTTTGCAGTTTGATTGGCCATTAGTGATAGAGTATTTTCCACTGCGAACATAGTTTGGCGGCAACAAAGGTGAGTTTTGGTCGGCAACTTTTAGTAGTGTTTAGCGGTGCTGCCATATAACCAATTTTAACTATTTTTTTTGCCGTTTTTTGGGATGCTAGAGATTTTTCAGATTATTTCATAAAAAAAATGTTTTTTTATTTTATTTATGTATTTTTTCAGATTTTTCATATAAAAATATAATATTTGTTCAAAAAACTATTTATTTTTACTAAAATTAGACATGTCTAATAAAGTAAAAAAATACAACAAAAATTTGCAATTGTGTTAAAAAATAGTTACGAATTCAAATATAACATTGTGACATGAAAAGTATTAAAGTGTGTTCACACACATTGACCAACTATGTCTATTATATCCATTATTTCCCATTTCTATGGTAAAAATATATAATAAAGAGAATAAATATGCTATTAATTGTTGCAACATATAACTAAAAACCTATAAAAAATGCAATAATTTGAAAAAAAAAATTGTTTTCATGAAAAAACTAGTAAACAGTTAAAAATCCCAAAAACTGGTATTAAAAATTACACTGTTTATGTGGCAGCACAGCATACACCAAATTTAATGTTTTTCAACACTTTAGCAACTTTGAAAATGTTGCGCTCTCATTTAAAAATGTTGCCGCTGAACTCTGTACCATGTTGAATTTCTGGTAGAGCGGGAAAAAATACTCTATAGTAAATTATATACTTTTTGGTTGAGCTTTCGTGCAGTAAGGTAGTGTCGACGGATAGTACGTACATTACACTGAACGAAATGTCTTACGAAGAATGGGCAAACTTGAATGTTTAATATACCAGCGTCTTTTATTGTTGCTGCTGAACTTGCAAATCGTTGCCGTCCATTTGGGGATGGCCAGTTTTTCAAGGATGTTATAAAATATGCAATAAATGAATGAAATTACAAATTATTTTGTAGTTTGTAAGTTAAAGTATATAAAAATCTTTAATATTTCTCTATTTATTTTTTTATTTATTTATTTATTTATTTATTTCTTTCTTTAATTATTTTTTTTATTGATTAATTTATATATATTTATTTGTGTATTTATAATTCATATTTAAATAGGGAAGGGTTTGACTTTCCCAGGCTGTAACTGAGAAACTTCTTGGATCTTAAAAGATTTTAATTATAAATTTTTTTTATTTGCTTTTGTTATATTTTTTTTTGTTATGCTTTTTTTTGTTCTCATCCTTTGTTTTTTTATGTTTGTTTATATGCACATAGTTTTAAGAAAATTACGAACACATTTCTTTCAGTGCATTAAGAGAGGGAGAGCGTAACTCACCTATACAATGGCAACAATAGGTTGTATTAGTTTGCCGATCACTGGTGTATAAACACATTGACAAACGTTATCTTTTCATATCCATTATTTCTCATTTCTATGGTAAAAATATATAATAATGAGAGCAAATATGCTATTAATTGTTGCAACATATAATAAAACAATCTTTGAATACCCTAAACCAATATCCTAAAAAATGTTCTCTACTGTTTTTTATACAAATAATGTAAAAAAGTTTTGAAGTAAAATTGTGGAGGTGAAAACAATTTTTTGAGGAGAAAAATTTTTTTTGGATGTGAAAACAAATTTGTTGGTGTAAATAAAATTTTGAGGTGAAAAAATTTTTTGTCAATCATTTTTTGTGGTGAAAAAAAAATTAAAAATCTCTTAATGGGTTTTGCAGCGCAAACGATTAAAATATCGGAATTTTTTAGAATTTAAAATTTATTTTTAAATAGTTATAATTATTGACGATTCTGAAATAAATTAGATCGGTCAATCGCATTTTTGGATATAGCATGTCAACTTTTTGTGGATTTTGCACTTACTTTTTTTATTTTACACTTTTTCCTTTACAGAATTTAAAAAAAAAATCTTAAAATGCTTGGTTTAACACAGGCAGTTGAAGTAGTTAAGCTTTAATATATATAATGACGTGGATAATGTTCAAGGACCTATGAAGGATAATGTACAAAATTTACGTGTTAAAAAAAGGATTTTAAGATTTGTTATAAAGATATGTAATGAAGGAAACAAAAATCGTAATGCTTCATATAAAATTGGCTTGACCGATAAGAAATTTATTTTTAGAATGAAAACCAAAATTAGTTAAGTAACAATGTAAAGGGTGGTTAAATTTTAAGGGCCGAAGTTGATTTTGAATAAAACACAAATTATTTAGGAAATTATTGTCATTTTTTTTGTTATAATTATATCGGCCAAATGGCCGCGGTAAATGCTTGGCCGACCTCATGACACACTATCATGCACAGGTGTTTTCACAGGTCCGGTTTGCTGAAATTTGCCCACAATTCTCCCGATTGTGGACACATTTTGTCGATTATGCTAGTGTGGTTCACATTCAAAATCGGCCCTTAAAATTTAACCACCATTTATCTTTTAATCTTACTCAATTATCACAATTTTATTTCCTTTCAATTTTATTTTTTAAACTATTATTTTACACTAATTTGGAATATTTTTTCAAAA